>JARHVA010004788.1:770000-1434757 GCA_037957365.1 Torreya grandis
TGGCACTAGTTGCACTGGTAAATTCTCCCAAGTTAGGGTACTTAGCTTAGTTGCTTCACACCATATGGGTTCTGATCAAGAATAATTTTTTGGATTAGAAATCAGAACAATTTTTTGGATTAGAACCAAGTTACTTGCCTCATATTCTCATAGGTGATGATTCTAAGGTAGATGTCATAGGAAAATGTATAGTTGATATTGATAGTGATGTATTTAAGGATGTCCTCTATGTACCAAAGCTATCAACTAACCTTCTCTTTATCTACCAAATCACTTGATTGGATACTGGTAGGAAAGTTGAGTTCGCACCCAATTTTGTAGCAATCATAAAATTAGAGGATAATGCCTTAGTTACAGTGGGAAAAGTTGACAATCAAACTCAGATTTATTCATTCTCCCATTCTATGCCTTAGTCTTCCTCTAAATATTTGATCTCACACACTATTTCAGTGAGAAAGCTATGACATGAATGGTTTGGGCATCTGAATTACCACTATTTACAATAACTTAGTCAGCAGGATATGGTTATAAGACTTCCATAGATTTAATTTTTAGGGTGTGTATGTCATGGTTGTGCCTTAGGCAAACATCCAAAGGATAAGTTTGATAGAGGTAAGGGTTAGAGGGCTACACAAGTCCTCAAACTTATTCATAGTGACTTAGTGGGTTCATTATCTACTTTATCTTTTAGTAAAACTTGTTATGTTCTCACATTATTGATGACTATTCTAGATACACTTGGGTCTATTTTCTAAAACTCAAGAGTGAAGTATTTGATACATTTATAGCATTTAAAGCTCTAGCAGAGAAATAATCTAGGAATTATGTCAAGATCTTCTACACCGATAATGGGAGGGAATATGTGAACAATAAGTTTGAACAATTTTATGTTCTTGAAGGAATTGATTTCCAACTTTTAGTTGCATACACACCTCATTAGAATGGTGTAGTAGAGGGGAAAAATATATTATTAAAAGAGATGGTAAGTTGTATGATTCATGCAAAATCATTAGTACCTGAGTACTGGGTAGAAGTGATTAATTTTGTTGCATATATACAGAATAGAGTTGCTCACAAAAATTTAAAGGGGATAACACCTCTTGAAGCTTGGTACAACATGAAGCTAGAAGTGAATCATTTAAGAGTCTTTGGCAATCCAGCATGGGCTTACATACCTTCTGATAAGCATCATGCTTTAAAAAACAAAACCAAACTTGCATATTTGTGGGATAACTTGATGGTGTTAAGGGATATCAGCTCATTGAACAAGATTCACATGATCTAACTATAGTGATAAGTTTTTACTTTGAATAAAGTCCTTCAGACTTTTATTCTAACATTTCTCATTCTTCTTCCTTAGAAGAATCAGATAGCAGTGATGGTGATACTCCTACTCCATCTACTCATAGGGATGATGAGGTGATACCTCCCCAATAGGATTTAGCAGGTCATGTTCCTCCTCTTCCTCCAGATCCTCACCCATTGATGTCTTTATGGGCTAGACAAACTTTGGTATATGTAGACCCTCTTGTTAGGGATCTATTAGATAGAAGGAGAACATGGTCATAACATGATCTTCCACATTCCTACATTGCCATAGCTTCTGATCCATAGTCTTTTTAGGAAGCCATAGGTACAGTTGAGTGGGATTCAATGATGGAAGAAGAATATGACTCATTGATTAAGGATAACACTTAGGATCTTGTTCCTCTTTTTAAGGGAAGAAAATTAGTATGATGTAGGTGGATATATCAGACTAAGTTTTCAGTGGATGGAAATATTGATCATTATAAAGCATGGTTAGTGGCTAAAGGTTTTTCTCAAGTGGAAGGCATTGACTATAGAGAAACCTTTATGTCTGTTACTAAGATGAATTCCATTTTATTAATACTGGCTAGTGGTGTAGCTCATGGTTGGGTTGTACATCAGATGGATGTGAAAAGTGCATTTATTCATGGGGATATTCATGTGGAGATATATATGGATCAGCCACAGGGGTTCATTCAAGATTCTTCATTGGTGTGTTACTTACAAAAGTCTCCCTATGGTCTAAAACAAGCCCCCAGGGCTTGGTATTCTAAGAAAGACACATTTCTTCTTTCAATTGGGTTCTCGAGATGTCACTCAGATCCAAATGTCTATATTATATGGTAGGAGGATTAACTATTGTACTTAGTGGTCTATGTTGATGATCTCATTGTTACAAGGAGCATAGCATCCATCATCATCAGCGTTAAGACTACACTTCATGATAGGTTATATATAATAGACATGGGCCTATTGCACTATTTTCTTAGGATTCAGATAACATAGTCTTCTTCTAGGATTACACTTTCATAGCCCAAGTACGCCATGGACTTGTTAGCTCAATTTCACATGGTTGACTGTAGGCCTGCACCGACTCTTTTCTTATTTAGATTTAGACTTGAGGTTCATTGTTCTACTCCCTTGGTTGATGCCACATTATATCGCTAGCTTGTAGGCAACCTCATCTATCTAACTCATATATGGCTTTCCATTTCATATGCAGTTGGCATGTTTTCATGCTTTATATAAACACCACATGAGCTTCATTGGAGAGTTACCAAGTGTATTTTAAGCTACATTCAGGGTACTATCAGATACAAGATTCACTATATAGCACGTACAGGTTTAGAGTTGGTGGGATACATATATTTTGATTGGGTTGGTGATTATGATGATCGTAAGTCCACTTTTGGTTATAGCTTTCACTTTGGATCCAACCCCTTTTGTTAGCAGAGCAAAAATTAGCATGTTATTGCTATTTCATATATAGAGGTTGAGTATTATGGCACTATTAATAACACTACTGAGGTTATTTAGCTTTAGAATATTCTCACTAAGCTTGGTGATCTATTTCGAAAGCCATTAGTCATCTATTAAAATAACCAGAGCACTATCTAGATCTCAAAGAATTTAGTTCATCATCAGAGAACCAAACACATAGAGATCCATATGCACTTTATCAGGGAGGTGATTTAGGTAGAGATAATTGATCTTCAATATTGTCTTATGGAGAAGCAGATTGTAGATATTTTCACCAAACCTTTCATTGAGAGCAATTATCTTCACTTGCAATCTCTTTTGGGGGTGTGGGACATTAGTTATTCAAGGGACATCAGTTCTTTAGGGGTGGTCTCCTAGACCTTCATTTTGAGGAGTTTTTTTCCTTCGAGTTTTCTCCTTTCCTCATATATTTGTTTAGAGTACCTAATATGGCTACACATTTTTAGGACTCTTATCTACATAGCCCTACCTAAGCTTCACTTATGGGGGGTGTTGGTGCATTTATTTGCTTTATTACATTTACTTGTATTTATTATTTAGATTGGTGCATTAATTACTTATTTTAATTAGTTTATTATGTTAATTAAGAATTTATACTAGATAGGATAAGCTTTCTTAGCTAGTAGTCAACTTAGACATCTATATTGTTACAATAGAGTTCCACTCCACTATTCAAGGTAAGATAGGATAAGATTGCTTAACTAGTAGTCAACTTGTGTTGATCATTTACATAAGTTGGACACCTATCTAGTTAGTGTGGAGTTGCACTCCACTATTATTGTATTTAGATATCAGTTGAACTACACGTGTTGTGTGAGTTCTCTAATCTTTATCTTGCATGCCTTGTTCTATATAAGTAAAGGCTATTTATGTATTCTGCATCATATCAATATTGAATTATTAGAGTAATTCATCATATTTGAGTTACTTATTCATTTCATTTATTATCTCAGATATATAGTTATTGTTTATTACTATTTCTATTTTATCTCTTGTTTATGCTTTCTATTAGATTCATTAGATCTTGTATGCTAATTATAACACATATTATACACTAACTGCTACATTTATTATACAATTCAAAAAATCATTGTTTGAAAAAATAATATGAATCGTTATATATATAAATGAGTATCAAAGTGAATTATCATTTAACCATTTATCACTTATTAATATTTTTTGAGCACAATAAATACCATTAGCTTACTTTATTTGGCCTAGTATTGGTCTACATTTTGTTAATAAACTTTGATACCAAAATTATTTCGATAGAATTTAGTGAATTGTTGAGTATCAAAGTGAATCACTATTTAGATCAAAGCATGTTTATAAAATTGATAAGCCTAAATTCCATTACCATTAACAGTTGGGTAATTGAACCTAATTTTTGGGTATTTAAATGAAGTAACCGTTAACTACTAGCCATGTAATTATTGATTTCTTCAACAATTTTTAACTATTATATGAAATTGTTAACTAAAAATGTGCTAATTATTGGGTAATTAAATGAAGCAACCGTTAATAGAATGGTTAGCTAACTATAAATCATTGTATTTATAAAAGTGAGTCATTATATATATATAAAAGTGACTTGTTGTAATATATGTCGCTGTAGTATAACTCATATAAATCACAAAGTATAAGTTGCTGACCAAAAACAAATCACTTGTGTTTATTGTTTTACACATATGATTCAGATTTATAGATCATATAAGAATCATTGTTCACTAAATGTTTTATAATTTTGATTATATAGCCATTAGAGTATATGCATCTATCATCAACATTTAAATCTAATAGATTATCTGATAATCATTGGTTGTTACCCTTTGGTAAATCCTCATACCTAGTATATATACTATTGAATTATGAGATTTAAAAACATATTCGCCAATCCTTAAATAATACCAATTTTCTATGTAACACCAAAAACTGAAGTATAATCCCTACCTAGCCACAACACTTACCGACCCTTTCCTTTTATTTCCTTCTTCTTCACTCCCATGCTCTAGTGTCGTCTCTCTATGATGTCCTGCACTCCTTTTATTAAGATGCTTTTTCTTTCTAAAACTTGTTTTCTTTCCTAAGTATGACATGATTTTTGATATAAAGCTATCTTTTTGAAACTTTCCCCATAAGCCCTTTTCCCAAAATATGTTTGGCTTCTCCTTAGATATGTTCTCTTTTATTTTTGTTTTTTCCTTGTTTTTGAATTTCTTTTTTTTATTATTATTTTTAAATTTTCCAAATGATTTTAATTAAATCAATTAATTTTATCTTTATATTTTATATTATTGATTTCTTACTTTTTGTTTTTCTTTATTTTCAAACCTTCTATTTATCAATTCATAAAAATCAATATTTATGAGAACTTTTATTGTCATAACAATTTAATGACTAACTCTTTAGTCAATAAATTAAATTCACTCTAACCATGCAAATTGCATATTCAAGAAAACATCGGTGGTCATAAATGAAGTCACACAAGATAAAATCACCCAAGCATAAATTTGGACCAACACACAAGTCACACAATAAAATTCCACAAAAACATTAAACTATGCTAAGTAAACCATGAGCAAACATATATCTATTGTAAGCAATAATAAGCACACTATGTTAACCATTCATTATGTATCTAACATGTGTTAGTTATTAAGGTGTGTGCAAGGTTATAGCTAGGTTTATCTATCATCCTCTAACATCTCCATCTCTATCACCCTCTCTGATTATGCTCTGTTTCCATCATGCTCTGAGGGATGAGTTATATTGCATCAATCTCACAACAAGTAGGTAGTTAGACCATAACAACATGATAAACTTGCATCATAAATTATAGCTGAAATAATAAATCAACATGTTTGTAATATAAGCAAATACACTATAGATAGCTCATAGTAAATCAAACATGTAGCCTAAGCAATATCCTACTACCCTATAATAGTATATATATCAAAGCTTAGTCAAAAATAGCAAAATCCAATTATCAACTATAAATATCCCTAGATCATCAGATAGATTGCTTGGCGAGGAATCAAAATGTCACAAACTTAGAAAATCTTATCAATCCAAGAACAACATAAGCCCTCCATAGGTTTATAAAATAATAGAGAAAAATAAACATGTATAACATTGTAGAGGATCTGAAGAGAATGAAGGAAAATATAAATATCTACGAGTTTATTCAAATTTATAATAAAAAAGAATTATTGTTAAAATAAATATCCCCTCTTAGAGGTAAATAACATGATAAGACTATTGATGTACATGTTGCCATTTACAAATAAAAAATTGAAGCTCCACATTTTTTACTTACAATTCATATTTTTGGTAAAAAATTAAATAATTATCTTATGGATTCAAGTGTTTTAGGTAATATTATGCCATATACAATTTGTCAACAATTGGGTCTCACTCTGGCAAAATCAAACCAAAAATTTGTCTAGCTAGACAAGACAAATGTCAAAGTGGTAGGCAAGTTGAACCACATACATATACAGCTAGCTTCAAATCCAAGAATTTAATAGTTTATTGACATATAGGTGGTGGACATACTAGATGCATATGGCATGCTCTTGAGCAGATATGGGAACTAACTTCTCACATAAGTGGATCCCATGGAGAGGTATTCCAAACCAAATCAGAATTGAAAGAGAACCCAAGATGAATCATATGATAAAATAATACAATAGAACCAATGAAATTATGTATGAAGAGTCATAGTTTGGGTTGTGTACATTATAAAATGAATTATAATCTTGTGAAAGCTTCTCTATTAATACGTTGATTATGTAGCATGAAACATTAGAATTTGACAAGCTAGATCAATTAGATGAGGAGGATTTACTTTGTGACCCTGAGATAATTTTATTTCATAGTGATTGCCTAGCATATGAGAGTGTGGAATAGTCTGATCTAAGTTTAGATCAAATTTTTAAACAACTCTTGTCAATAATGGGTATGATTAAGTTAGAAATCAATAAACTAAAATAGGATGATCCAAGGGAATACAAGGACTTTGTAGGCTCCCATGGTGAGAAAATATCCATTCTAAATATCTCAATTCTTACCTATGATACCAAATACTGAACCAAAAGGTCCTTATCAGTGGATAAATAAAGTGGATACCCACTAGACATCACTAAAACTAATAAAGTTAATGCTATAGCTACAACTATTCACTAGAATCTAATGTACACAGCTAAAATTCACTTATGGATTTTAAGATTAGATGGCTCCAAGTCTAAGAATCAGTGTGGTGATAACATATATATCATTAGCTCATGATGGAAATAATACTTGGATTACATTCACCTACAATTTGACTTCACAAACAACACAAATGAATACAAGGCACTAGTTCTTGACCTCTAATGTGTTCCAAGAAAGAAAGTGAAGAATCTCAAAGTGCTTGGTGATTATAAATTTTTATCTAGATACCACAACAAATTATGAAACTTGATAGAGGACTTTGATGCATTAATATATAGACATTGCCCCGTAAAAAAAACTATAATACATATGTACTAACAACAACTACGAGTACTTTGAAACCTATTACTCAATCTAAACAAAGCAAATTATTAGTGGATTTGGTATCCACTGCATCAGTTATTTATAACATTAGGAAATTATATGTGTTCATTGATTATCAACACATTCTTGTCTTCATCACCAACACTGAGGTGTTTACCAACTAGACTATAGATGAAGATAGTCAAGAAGAGTGTGAACTAGATCAAGAGGGGATTATGAACTTGCAAAGCAAAAGTATACTGAATGGAATGAGCTCATTAAATTGAATTTTTTATATGTATTACCAAGTAAAACCATAAATATCAAACCTGACCAAAGGTATGCTTCATGAATGGTGTAATTTAGATAATACCAATGATTTGAAAAATGTGTTTTAGGCACGACATGCACTCAAAAATAAAAATAAGGGATTGTAAAAGCCATTAAAATTTTAAATGATGTCATTACATGGAGATATTAAGACCTAAAATTATTTGACACTTCCATTCTCACACATACTATCCCTCTCAAGCCTGGGGTCAAGCCATTCTAACAAAGACAAAGGCCCATGAATCTATTTATAGAGACATTAATCCTCAAAGAAGTACATAATAAGCTCTTATAAAGGATTATATTTCCTATAAGACACTCCACATGGGTGGCTAATTTTTTCCCATTCAAAAATAAAAATGGAGAGATATGCCTTTGTGTCGATTTGCATAACCTGAATAAGGCCTCAGAGAAGGATAATTACTAGCCTTCACTAGATGAAGTTCTTAAGATAGTGAATGATTAGCAAATTATGACATTCCTTGATGGGTATTCAAGTTATATCCATTTGGTGGTAAAATGTAAGGAACAAACTAAGAAAACATTCACAACAAAGTGGGGAACATTCACATATAAAAAGATGGCATTCAACATAATCAATGTGGGTGTCACCTTCAAAAGAGCCATGGGCATTGCATTAAAATATTTAGTCATAATATGTAAAGTCATATATATGGATGTTCTAAATATATTTTCAAAGGATAGAGAAGACCATATCAAATATTTGAGGATGGTCTTATAGAGGTGCAAAAACCAAGGGATTTCCTTGAATCCTAAAAAATGTATCTTTGAGATGACTGAAGGCAAGTTGCATTACAGGACAAGGACACAATGCTTCCTTGTTTGATAGTGTGATTTTTTTATAGAAGGGATAGAGGGTTTTGAATTAAAAGTGACAGTGAATTATACATTGTATAGGTATGAATAGGGACAAAATAGGGAAGTCCTGGAGATCTATATAGTAATTGCGAGACTTTGAAGGCTTCTTTAGAAATCATGGGTTATCGAAATGGCAAATTGGCCAAGAAAGGTAAATATGTCAAGGACAAGAATTTATTGATTAAATTTCAATGCCTATAGAGGTTACATAGGAAATTAACCTATCATTTTGAAATGGTTTTGATAAGATAAAAAGTGTGTTAGCAAACTTCACTTGCAAAACTAATTTAAAACATAATCAACTTTAATAAAGATTCTCAATAATAAAATTATTTATTTATTGAAATAATAAAATTTATTTATTTCAAACATGTTTCAGTCCTTGGATTTGATAAATTTAATTTCTAAGTATTTAGTCTATGTTCAATCCAAACTCACTTTAATCACATAGCAATGTACCAATAATTTTTTTGCAAAACATTCTTCCATAACCGACCCATTTTATTAACAATAATTGGTAATAAAAATTATTCAATTATTGATCTGATATTTCACATTCATTTGAAAAGTGATTCAAGTTCTAGATTTTTAAAATTTTAATAAAGATTATTTATTTTATTTCAATTATAAATGGGTTTTATTAGGCTAAGAAGGGGTGGAAATCACTAAGAACCTCAATTATTTAATTGAAAGAGTCAAAAGTTATTTGAGTCATTAGTTTAGTTTAAACATGGGGATATATTTTGTATAACCAAGGAGTTTATATTAAAATTAGTAATTTAAATTACAAACTTGGCGTTATGGCAATATTTCATTTTAATTCAAAACACCACACGGGTCTCATTTAAGTCTCATAGTCATCTACTAGGTTTAGTTTCAAGATTATTTTATACAGGGACAATTAAAATTTTGTGGCTAAGTTAGAATTTAACATAAGTGTGGTCAAGTTAGCCAAGATAGCCTCCAAGAGCAGTTATACACAAATTAACTAGTCTTTCTCTTGTATAAGGGTGTGGATTTAGAAATGTGATTTACTTTTGTAAAATTCATTAATACTTTAATAAAATTGTTAGAGCACAAATTCTTTAGAAGAGGTTAAGGGGATCATAAGAATCATCAACCAGATTTAAAATTCAAGTTTAAAATAACGAGAGCAAATTACCCAATCCAATGGATTCACTAAGTCTCCACCCTTATATTACAACCTTAACGTAATGATCAACTAATTTTCACTTCTCATTTGCTTTTATATATTTAAATGTCTTAATTATTCATTTTTTATAGGTTTGGATAGACTGTTATGATGTATAAATAGGATATATACACAACATATATATTACATATGATAATTTAGTGTAATATTAAAAACACACCTACACACACATATTTTATTGTACAAATGAGTGTGTGTTTCTTAGTCTAGGTTAATAAGTAAATTCCAAGTATAAAATATTCATATAAATTGAATATGAATATGAATATGAATATGAATATGAATATAAATATGAATATGAATATGAATATAAATATGAATATGAATATGAATATAAATATGAATATGAATATGAATATGTTGCTCATGTAAAAACATGAATTAGAATAAACAAAATATGAATATGATTATAAATATAATATTCATATGTAAAATGTGATTACAAATATGAATATAATATTCATATATATATATATATATATATATATATATATAACTAAGTTGGAATTGGTTAGGCCCAAATATTTTTTGTAGGCCTAATGGTAGAACTATGTAGTCCCCACCACTAAGGTGATGGTTGATTATGGTAGTTACCATTCTACCCTCTTCGAGGATTGAGGGATGGGCTATGTCATCCCATTTAATACAAAGCCATGGGGGAACACATGTCATCATCCCTTTGTCTAATCCCCTTCTCTTCCCATTTTATTTTATTTTTTTACTTTTTAAATATATTTTTATTTATAAATTAAATTTTATTTATTATTTTTTTCTTATATATATGATATATGTGAGGTAGGATGAAAGTGCAAGGGAGCGAAGGAAAACTTAGGTTTATATCCCTAAATGCAAAAGATGGCATACCTATAATATAAATCATTTTATAGTCAACTTTGGGTGTTGAGGATGAAGCTACAGACCATAGTTTCTACAAGGAACTTGTTAACCTCCCCTAGAGGGTTCAAAATCATTAGTTGGGATTTTCTATAGAATCTCTTCTCCAATCACCACTAAAAAATCCCATTCACAACCAACGCTCTTAAGATGATCATTGTGCCACCCAACCACTTTACAATAATATGCATGCATAGAGGAGTAGGACCCCTGCAATATCCAAATCTATACATGGTAAATGGACCACAAAAAAAAGGGAAATAGATCAGAAGGAGGAAACCAAAGTCTTTCAAGATCTCATCAACTCCCTTTAAAGCAATCAATTATCCTTGTTTCCTTAAAGATAAGACCATATTATATACTAAACAAACCTTCATTGGGAAATTCCATGCACTTTTATATAAGGAGAATGATCTCCATAGGTAGGTCCATTACTCATGGGAATGTATATTGGGTTACACCCTTGTAGTTTAGACATGGGCAATAGGTTTCATTATCTTTGTCTTCAAATCAATAGAGGATCAACAAAAAATATCTATGGGTGCACCCTAGTTTTGAGGAAATGTTTCCCTTATTACATCTAGATGGCATGCACGATTTAAACCCACATGTGAGCACATCAGTTTTGCATTATTTTGGGTCAAGCTACCAAGACTACTTATTTAAATATGGGAGCCTCAGATCTTTAATATCATTAGGGACACTCTTAGAAAATATATCAAAATAGATCCAAGAACTACTTTCCAAAAGAACATAGTTTTGATTTTTATATGCATGGAGATGGACATCTCATGAGGTCTATCTGACTTTATCGAGCTTGTGTATGGGGATCTCCACCATAGGAAAATATTAAATTACAAGATTTTTCATTTCATATGTTCTCACTGCCGCACATATGAACACCTTAAAAATTCTTGATCACTCTTCATAAAGATAAAACTTGCCTACCCACAAGGAAACAATATGAAACAAGAGCTAAAAGATAAAAATGCAAAGGATATGGGGGAGAAAAAATTACATTTAGAGCTATGAATTCCATAGTAATTGAAAGAATAAGGATAACATAGGGTGGGATGGATATAGAAGGTGAAACAACACCTAAGGCATGAATAAACATCTCAAATACCATTTTAAGATCTTATCAACGAGATACACAAATGATTGTACTAACCTTTTAGTATCCTGAGCAAACTCATATCAACCTAATGGAGAGGGAGAAATCTCATGGCTGTATCAACCTATCTATAACGTATATTATAAAAGTAGAAACATTTAACAAAACCTTAGGCATGGAGGTACTGGGAAGATTGAAGGGAACAAATATTTTGTTCAATGTCGAGGGAGACTCAAGACTTGAGGACTATAAAAACACCCTAAAATTAGCCACCATTAACATCAATTTATTTAAAACAAAGTCACCTCATATAAACATATCAAGAAGTGAACTAGTTGTACTAAATGGTATTTCACCCACATTGAAACAAAATGTGTTGGGTTTAGAGGCAAGGAGATTTAAAACAAGGCTGAGCAACTCCTTTTCATATTCAACCACTATTACACCATCCAAAAAGAAGAGATATATGATTAGATCACACGTAAAGGAGGTTCTACATTGGTCCAAAGGTCTCCAATAGATAGGAGGAATTAATATCTCAAACATTTACACTCCTCCAACTACCATATATCAGCACAGACTCTATCCCATGCACAAAAATATATTGAGTGTGAAGTCCCATTAGGAAAATAAATCACTATTTCTAGGGCCCTTAATAGAGCAGCCCCAAATAAGGCATCCAATTGATCATTATTTCTCATAATTTAAGGGGTATAAGGATGGCCTCTAAGAAATGATCCCTTAAGATTCTTATCTATAGATATAACCCATGTTTTTTTCTATTACAATAAATTATGTGTTCAGATGTAGATGTAAAGAGGTACCTACAAAAATTCCTATCTAAATGACCCTTCCTAACCTGTAGCTCAATTGGGAATTTTATAAATTTAGCAATGGGTTGGAACACCACTATGTATTTGATAACCTCATTAACATATCCAAATATTATTCTTTATAACTTTTACTCAAGATAAATAAACATAGCAATGAATATTCTAAATGTGTATGTGCCCTCACACAATAGGAAGTTATTTTAGATAAACCTAGGGAACACTAGGATTCTTATTATGCCAAATCTAATTCTATGGTGGGACCTAAACTTCACTACACACCATTATAAAGTATGGGGTAACCAAGCTAGATCATATCCTTTGGTAGACTATTTTTTGAACTACTTTGAACAATACAACCTAGTGGATGCAAACTCTAATGTACATAGAACCCACATGGTCTAACCACCGTACTAGATCATAGGACATTTTTAAAAGGCTCGATCATTTCATGATCAAGGAAGCACTCATACTTTAGATAATTACATAAAAATCCACTAATTTGAATATTTTTACTTCTGATCACAATCCCATTCAGCTAAAAATGGTTGTGAGATCAAAACATCCACCCTCACCATTCAAATTCAACCCACACTAGCTGACATATGAGGAATTCAATGATTTGATCAAGGGAACATAGAATACCTACTTACACACACATGATGAACATGTTATGTTATGCGTAAAAAATAATCTCATTAAGGCAAAGGCTAAATCAAAAAATTAGGAAAAAAACAAATTTCATGAGAGTGATAGCGAACTCCATAAAGTTGAATAAAAAATCAAGGTTTGTCTTGACACCTTCTATGAAGATGATTTTAAGGAAGAAACTAAAAAATAAATTGATCATTTGGAGAAGGATAAGGCCATATTTTTAGCATGAAAAGAAGCTAAATGGCATATGAATATTAGAGTAAGTTATCTCAATTAAGGGGATAACAACACAAATTCTTCCACCATCATGCCATGGCACAGTGGGTAAAAACACCATCTGGAACATAAGAGATGAAAATGGATTGGAATGCTCTGATTTTTCATTTTTCACTAAGGCAATAGTCTCCCACTATAAACACATTTATACAGAACCACCATGTGAAAATATCAAGGACATATTGACAGTGGCCTCTTTTTTTATGGTTGGGTGAGCAAACAAATCAATCCCTCTTCTAACCTATTATTTTGGATGAGTTACATAAAACCCTACTCACTTTCTAACATAGCCTATTCTAGAAGGGTGGATGGTTGAATTCTACATTGGCTTCTTGGATTACATTATAAATGACCTTCTTATGGAAGTTGAGGAATCATGCCTCTCAGGTAAGATACATGCACCCTTCTCCTCCACTTTCATTAAAAAAATCCCAAGGATGATAATCCACCCAAATTTGATCATTGTCATCTCATGTCCTTATGCAACTACATATAAAATATCATATCCAATATTATTTTTTTCCACCTCAAAACCATTTTGTCTAAGCATATCTCCCAAATAGTTTAGTTTTCTAGATAACTGGCTCATCCATGATGTCAATGGCACTACATAGAAGGTTATGCATACTATCAAAACTAAATCTTAGCCAGCCTTCCTTATCAAAATTGACCTCTCCAAAGCCTTTGATTGCATCAATTGGATTTATCTCCAACTCATTATCACATAGGTGGGATTTTTCACCATTCATCATTAATTGGATTGATGATTAATACTAAACTATCTCTTATGTTTTTTTGGTAAATGGCTATGCCTCCACTTTTTCTCTCCCTCCCATGAGCTTCACTAAGGCTTCTCACTTTACCCACTCCTTTTCCTTGTCATTACAGAAGTACTTCTCGACCACATTTCCCATTATCACTTTATACATAACATATTGGTAGTTAAAATTATGTTGGCTACATACCTATCTCATATTCTCTTTGTTGATGACATTATCATCTTTGGGAATGGCTCAATACAAGAAGCTAAATGGTTGGATAGAATAATTAAACTCTTCACATTCACTATGGGGATGGTTATCAAATTTCTAAAATATTCCATATATTTCTTCCATATTTCCCTTGCTACTAAAAACCTTATCCATAAAATATTGCCTTTCTCCACACCTCCCACTAATCTTTGCATCAAATACCTAGGTTTCTTCCTAAAGACCAATGACTAATGTTTCAATGACTAGATTTAGATTTTTGATAAGTTGAAAGGGTGCATCACTCTTTGGTGAAATCATTAGATATCTATGGCAAGTAGACTGATTCTAATAATGTGTTCTAGAGGCCATTTTGGTCTACTTGATTTCACTTGCATTCCTCCCTAGTATGATCCTCAACAAAATTATAAAACTTTGCTTATGTTTTATATGGTTAGGAAATAAGGAGAATAAAAATATGTCAATTATAAAATGGAGAATTATTTCTCAACCAAAGCCTAAAGGTGGATGGGGTAAAAATTATTTGGTCATCTTCTCCAAAGCATTGGCATCAAAAGGGGCCTAGAATATTATCACCAAATAGGGGATTTGGAATAAAATATTACACCAAAAATACATTTAGCCACTCTACATCATGGATTGGATCAGATTGCACCCAAAGTGACATTCTATCAAATCTCTTTTCTAAAAAGCAATTGTTAAAAAAATGACACCATTAGGACTTCACTTGCATGGGACCTAGGTGATGTGGAGGCCTATTTTTTGGAGGCCATTATGTTTGATCCATAAGTTTGTTTGATCTCTCATTTACACCAACATAAAGGTCTCAAAAAAAAATTAATGAGGACATAAGTTGCTCTATCTAGTTAGGGATGTTTTCATAACTTTTCTAAGGCCATATATGGCCATATAAGGGTCCAAAAATGCATTTTAATATATTTTTTAGGATTTCTCCATTTTTAGAAATAGTATATTTTTGTAACCAGACATGAACTTGAGTTGAAATTCATCCATTAGGTTAATTTTAGTGTTTAGAGGACATGTGGATATTTTTCGGCCCATCTGAGCTTGGATGTAAAACTTACTTAAAATAGTGATTATAAAAGTTGCTAGAAGATGAAAGTTACTAAAAATAACAATTGCTAAAAATAGTATGGGTTAGTTAGCTTAAGGTAGCTTTTGATTTATTTAGTTTTTTTAATTATGCATGTCAAATCTAATTTTGATTTGATATTTTTTTCAATACTTTTATGTAATGCTTTATTCATTCAATGAGAATCAGTAGATAAGGTTTCTTTCATGAAATTTCTAAGTTTATGCCTATTGATATTTTGCTAAGCTAGTATGTGTTTTCATGACCAGGGGATAGGTCTGAGACCCACATTGGTAGAGATAAAATATATGGTATTTTGATGGAGTATGGATTTTTGGATGCTATGAATACCTCTTTATAGAAAAAAAAACATTAGTATTCTAGTTAATGCATGTGATCATACTCTAATAAATAGGTGACAATCAGTTTAGAAAATCATTGAGGATGTTGGACTCATTGAATAAGAAGCTTTTATTTGGGATAAATATCAAACTTGCATGATCACTAATGCCATTTTTTTTATAGATAGGTCAAATAAATTATGTTGGTAATATAACACTAAAGGTGGTTTCTATCAAGTTAGCTTGGGCTACAAATCACTTAGACACCAACATGAGGATATTGGTTCCCCTTGGTGGTGGAAAGGCCTATGGAAGATTTGAGCTTCCCTAAATCAAAATTACATTTCAAGATTCCACTCCATAATAATATTTTGACCTGGGGAAATCTTATGCATATAAGTTGGAATGGTCCTAGCATTTGATGTCTATGTCATGAAAGCTCTAAAACTACTGACCACCTATTTGTCCACTACCAGTTCTCTAGGGTGTTGTGGGATTCTACCATATCACATGAGGTTTATCCTATGTGGGAAGTCAAATATTTCAATGATGTTTGGCATAAATGGCATGAAAATAGATGTATTACAAAATCTACTTTTAATATTCCTTTGAAGATTTGTTGGAGCATATGGATAACCAAGAATGAAGTTATTTTCCTCAATAAAAAGCCATCCATTCTATTTATGGTTTGCAAATTCAAATATTTCATAATGTCATCAAGACCTCACTCTCCAAAGGTTTAGCACATAATCCATCCAATGCATGTGGATCGTTCTATGCCTCATTATTTTTGTAATGGTGCATCTCATAGGAACCCATGACATAGTGAGGCAGGGGGTATCTTTTAATTTAAGAACATATCTATCACTTTTTGGAACTGCACTAGTTGTCATACCAACAAATTTTCAAAGATACAAGCGATGATCATAGCACTTAACATTTCCTTTGATTATGAGCTCATTTATTTTATGGTGTACTTAGACTCTAAGATGGATTTTTACTAGATGGATAGATTAGATCACCTCCAAAAAATCACTCTCACACACCTCATCAATCGAGCTATAAAACTTGCTACACATTTCCATTCCCTTTCCTTCATTCACATCTATAGATAGCACAACTCCAAAGAGGATGGGTTGGCCAAGGATGTATGCAATCTCAAATAAGGTAAGGTACTCCCATAGTTAATGGATGAATATGGATCTAATACCATGAGGGAGTTATCCCTCAACTAAATGGTTGATTTGTGCTTCTTTATTTCATTTGGTATGTTTGTATACTTTTATTCTATCTTTTTATTTCTTTTCCAGGTTGAGGTTATTTATTTCCCTAGGTATATCACACCCTTTTCATTTGTGCATGCATTTTTTTATGCATATCTTCCCCCATGAGATTACTTGGCTCTTTTCATGTTTACACATCCCTTGTAACTTATATTGGATGTATCTATTCACATATTTAGAATAAATAGATACCAACACTTTTCTTTTTGATATGTGTGTGTGTGTGTGTGTGTGTGTGTGTGTGTGTGTGTGTGTGTGTGTGTGTGTGTGTGTGTGTGTGTGTGTGTGTGTGTATGTATATATATATATATATATATATATATATATATATATATATATATATATATATATATATATGTATATATATATATATATATATATATATGTATATATATATATATATATATATATGTATATATATATATGTATGTATTATATATATATATATATATATGTATATATATATATATATATATATATATGTATGTATATATATGTATATATATATGTATATATATATGTATGTATGTATATATATGTGTGTGTGTGTGTGTGTGTATATATATATACATACATACACACACATATATATACACATACACACACACACACACACACACACACACACACACACACACACACACACACACACACACACACACACACACACACATATATATATACATATATTCATGTGTGTGTGTGTGTACACACACACACACATACATATACATATATATGTAAGTATATGTATATGTATATATATGTATGTGTGTGTGTAACACACACACACCTAAATATGTCCTATTTATCAGCAATAGTCCATTCGTTGAATTTAACTTAGGACTAAACACTTTCAATTGCTATCAAAATATTTATTCTCTTTGTTTAAGAAATTTTCTTAATTTAAATGTTTTAATGATTTTGATTTCAAGTTTATTTCATAAGAGTGTAAATATTGAAACATATGAACCAGTAATTCCAATATATGAAGTAAGCAAGATGCATTTTCAAATTCAAAGATAGAATGCAGGAGAGGGGGGGTGATTCAAAAACAAGTTTTTCATTTCTATTATTCTCCATTTTCCAACTCCATTATAAAAACTATTTATCTTATACTACTAAGCTAACTTCTCATTTTATACTGACTACAAATCATGATGAAATTAGAGTGATAGATTTTTATTTTATACATTTAGTATGATTACATGATTTTATCGAGTAATGGAGCCTACCTCTTATCCACCACTTGACCAAGTAAATCCTGAATCTCACAACTCCAAAAATAATATCTCTACAATAATTCCTCAAGATTATTACTCTAACAAGATCTCAACAATAAATGATCAACCCCATCATTGGCCATTCATGGGGAAATAAATAGAAATTTCTTACATAGAACTCCACCAAATTTTATTAATGCATGGAGTACCTTTCTTATAAAAAGTATTCATTTTTTTTACACAACCATGTTTATCCTTACAATGTCCATGTGGGTTTATTTATGCAAGTAAACCTAGTCTTACACATTTATTACAAATATTTAACTTTCCTTACAAGGCCCATACTTCTTGTTATATTCTTATCAAATTCTATTACATGTACTATGTGAGTTTACTTGAACAAGTAAAACTACTTTACTACACACATATTTAATTCATTACATGCCCACATGGGCTTTTTACAATTCAATAAATTTTCATATAAATTTACTTACACACTCTAACTAGTTGCACAATCCTACCAAACTTAGGCAAGAATTCTAGGTCCTATAGGCTACCTAACAAGTCTACTAACTATATCTCATAGCCTTCCTAGAAGGCCTATACACCCATTTATTTAAACTTTTAAAAACGTACAATTTTTAATTTGAATTATATTAGTTTATATAATATAAAATTAATCTTGGTTAATTTAAATTTATTTAAAAATTCTTTACATAAATTGAAGTGTTTAATTATTTCTACATTGAGGGAAAATAATTCAAACTTCCACATACATTAGGGGCCATCAAACATGACAAACATAATAAAATCAACTATGAAATAGTGGCTCAATACAAGGGGTATTACAACAAACACAATTAAAATAGTAAAGGTAGAAATTGGACCTTGCATTCCCCTCCCCTTATTAACTTCCTCTTGGAATTCACTAAAAATATTTAAGTATAATTTAAATGATGTTATAACAACCTTTAGGAATCTTACACACATAAATCAATGGTCTCTTTAACCCAATGATGTCATATCCCAACTTAAAAAATCATGGAGTGAAATAAACAATATATAAAAATGTCCATGGTCAAAGATAGATCAATTCCACCAATGGTCCAAGGCATAATTTTAAATCTAGTATATTAATATTTAGTTTCAAAAATATGTAACATATAGTAAATGATGATTTGATTCCATTCAATTATCACTTAATGGTAAGAGCATGTATAACAATGTATTAAATGTCATGTCCAAGTAAAAAGGCAAGGATTTATTTTTTTAATTTTTTAAATCTCAGAGAACCAAGGGTATTTTAATTTCATTATTGTCCCATTTTTATTATGCTAATAATGAATACAATACTTCAATTACATATAACCCACAAGGTAATCCATAATAGATCATTTTAAAAATATATAGAGGTTTGTAAATCACCATATGAATAATAATTTTACTTTCTAATCAATGAAAATAGAGAAAGAGGACTTTGAGAATTTACTCTATCACCATTACCTAAACACTTCACTTAGTAAAATAGGATGACTTGGGATATTTTATTACCTTTTCTTAAACCCTATTTCCACAATCAATTAGGAGGATGTAGTCTTGATGCCTAAACTATAATCAAAGATCATATTAGGATTACTTTGACATTAGTCCCAATACTCAAACCTTGATCATTCAATCCATTGGGAGGACCTTATAAGTTAACCCCAATAACCTACCCTAATCAACCATCCATACTAAGGTGTACAACACAACCCACCTCTATCACTCCTTGAGTTGGGAGGAAACACATATTATCAACAACATTAAAAAATACTAAGGCTCAGAGCATCCTTATATCCTTTCAAGAAGAAACTTATGAGACAAACATCTCCAATCTTTCTCAACAAGCTACTCAAAATGTCATTAACCTTTCCCATAATCTAAGACTAATAAGATACTTCTCACCAACTACTTCCACACTTTCATAATGCAAAATGTATCAAAAAATAGCTCATCAAAATAACATGCTTAAAAAAGTGAAAAATTCCCAACCTAATAAGGGATTAAAATCAAATTGTCTAAGAAGCATAGCTAAATTCAAAAAGAGAACAAATATAAAATGAGAACAACCAAATTCAATCCAAAATAATAATGAAGGTGAAAATTAGCTAAAGAACCCAATGCCATCAAAATTGAAAAAAATCAAGAAAAATCATAGCTCCAATATTCAATAAAAGATCAAACTAATAAATAGATAATAGCCTCAAATCCCATAACATGAAAATACATAGAAATGTTAATCAACTTAGAAGACTCAATCAATAACTAAAATATTTTCAAATATGCAACATCAAGTGGAAAATTTTACAAATAGATATAATTATGATCTAGGAATTTGACTCAAGAGAGGATGGTTAGTATGGTGTTAGTTTCAAAATTAAAAAAAATGAAAGAAACACACTAATATCATAACATCTTTAGGCCTAGACACTAGGGAGAGCTTAGTTAACAAAAAAAATGACAAACACAACTAAAAATTAAAGAATAAAACACAAGAATTCCTTCACCTTCCTTGAATGCTCCAAATGCTTTTGTAGTAGTGGCTTGCTCGGTTTTGTGCTCATGAAATCCTTGGAAATGGAAGCTTGGCTACCTCCATCTCTCCTTGGCACCTTTGGCTTGTGGCTTGGCTTGGCTTGGAATCAATTCAGCATAATAACACTAGTTTCATGAATCTTTTAGAACCAATTATGCATTATAACTTTGCATTCTCATGTCTTTTAAGATATTTGAGCATAATAACTTTGCACCAAAATAGCTTAGAAATGATGTTCATGGCCTCTCTATTTATATATTTTTGGATTTGATCAGAATCAACCTAAACCATCCATCTCAAGATTGAGATGTGTGGTTGAGTATTAATTCAACTTTTGGAATTAAGTTTGTAATTATCCTCATCATGTCATTAGAAAAAAGGGCAATTAAGAGGCATGGAGGGCATCATGGAAGGCATTGATGAGGCATGGAGAGCATGAACCCTGATAATTTTGGCATTTATTGCTTAGGGATGTCTTCCCAAGAAATGAGGTCACTTGATGATGTAGATACTCAATATTCATTTCCAAAACAAAGTATTCAACAAGTTTCTATGGAATTCTTGATTAGGCCTTGATTTGGGTTAATTAGCTCTTAAACATGATTAAGCACTTTATGCACAAATTATCAATTTGATTAGAATGCCTTATTATTGGTCCTAAATTTGATTGGATTAGAATTAGAAGTCACTATCAAATGCATTGGATGCATATTCCCATTTAGGATGTTGTCAACAATAAATAACAAAGGCACGAGTCTTGTGTAAAATATTTGATAGGAAAGAGTAGTCTAGAGCATGTGGGTACAAAATTGGCATTTTGACTCAAAATGAACTAATCAAAGTTAGTTGGCTCATAAATTGCATTGCTCGATTTAGTGATACGCTAGCCAAAATCGGCACTTGAATATGTCAGTTTCACATCATTTAGTATGTTTTAGTGTTTTAGGCCAAATTGTGCATCTTGGGTGGAAATTGGCCAAAAGCCTAATTGGAGGTTATTAGTGGCCAGTTTTAGGTGTCTATAATTTATCCCTATTTGGGAAGGCATTGCAAGCTATAAGCATAGTAATGTCTTGTTAAATAATGAAAAGGTCCTATATGCCTACAACTACAATGATGATAAACTAACTATATGATGCCCCATTGAGGGAAGAGTTGGCACAAGCAGGTTGACAAACAGTCCCTTGATAAGAAATGAAATGAAGGGACCAAATAAAGGAAATATGATGGGGTGAAAACACAATGATATTGAAAAAGTATTCAAAATCATTGATAATGCAAGCGGGACTGTGTACAATGGTTTGTCCAAAGGTGGTTATAATCATTGTACCCTAATAGTGGCAACATGGTATGATAACATAATGATTTTCCCAAAGGTAGTTATAATCATTGAGAAGATGGAACTACCCCAGTTAGAATAGAAAAACAAGATAATAACATACCCTTGTATATGCAAAAAAAGTAAAGTGGTGACAACACAATGATTTGCCCAAAGGCAGTTATAATCATTGAGAAATGCAGGTGGGATGGTGTGAAATGATTTTCCCATAGGCAGTTACAATCATTGGATATTGATTATGGAAAACATGATAAACTTGGCCAAGGATGATGACAACATAGCATAGAGGGTAATGATTAATTAGAATAACCTACTAGTAAGGAGATGCTCATCCAAACTAATAAAGGTTGAAACTATTTCATGGTTAATTACTCTATTTGGGATATGATTGGGATTGAATCAGGATGTCGATGTTGAAGAGATACCACCATTGTTGAATAGACTTCTTGAAGCTAAAATTTGTTATAGCACATGTTGGTAGGCATCATGGTATAACATAATGAGGACTTGGCCAAAATATGCATGAGGACTAACTCCCATAATCCAATACTCAAAAGAAAACAATGCACCAATCATAGAAACCATGATGACAATTTAAACATATGACTATAGATGGATTCAAGTGTAAGTGTGGATAAGGAATCACCTAATGAACAAACATAAACTGAATCAAGGCAACAGTGTTGAAAGCAAACAAACAAGTAGATAAACAAACAAAATAAGCTGAAATAAACAAATAAACAATGCAATAGAAATCTTGTGAATATTGCCCATAGAAAATAGGTGACAACTTAAAAAATGAACAAAAATAAGGGAATTGGAGAAAAGGAAGGGGGTGGTTGAGTTTTCTCCATATGTACAAGGCAAGTGGATGTTGCCTACATTGTTCCATGGATGTAATATCCAATAAAAAACTTTGGGCCAAATGTAGTTCTCTTAGGGAATGGGAAGAATGTGATAACTAAGGAAAACAAACATAATGGATGTGATAGAAGAATAGAAATGGTCTTAAAAAATGACAAGTGCATGAGAGAAAAAGGCCAAGAAGGATGGGGAAACTAAATGACAAGTGATTTGCTTGTAACTTAGTAAGGGTTTCTAGAATCCTTAAGGCAAAGAAGTGGTCAATGTTTTTGTTCTTTTCTAATGATTTTTTAAATTTTTTTGGAAGTTTTTGAAGGTATCTCAACTCAATCAAGAATGATGAGATACCAAATGGTTCAAGCTCATAAAATGGCAAGAGCGTTCATACTTAGGTTGCTTGTAAAATGGTGAGAGTGTGGCTTAGGTTGCTCATAAAATGGTGAGAACACGGGTAAAAGGGTGACTAAACTGACCTCAACAAGTATTGAGTTCTGCCTACATAGTCCCATAGTAGTACCTTAAGTCATTGTAGTTTTGCCCACATAAAAGGTAGGAAAAAACCAAGTAGGTCCCAACAAGTTCTCAAATCTAGCAAATGGCTAGTCAAATGAAAACAATGATGGCAAGGTGTGTTAGGGTGTGGAGCTAAAAGCTTCAACTATTGCAGACATGGAGAGGTTGTTGAAGTTTTAAAAGTACCAGCATCAGCAATATGACTGACGTCGGTCACATACAGTGCAGAAGGCAACCGGCGTCGGTAGGGATTCGGCTGACGTCGATCAGCACCAGACAGACAGGGACCGACGTCGGTCGCCTGTGGCAGTTCCAGAACTGTTGTTGACAAACAGTCAGTTAAGTGAAGTGAGTGTTTGCATGTTTAAGGGCTAATTATAGTCATGAGTTGCGTGTCTAATTATTTTAATTAGATTTCTATTTTTGTATGCATGGGATCCTATTTGAAGACCCATGAGGCATGTATTGTAAATAAAGAAGGCAAGTAAAAGCATTGAAGCAAGGAAGCAAGGTCAAGGAGATCTACATGTGTAAGGTCAAAGAGATCAGCTGAAGCATTCAAGGAGGGATAACAACTCAGGTTGTTGAGTTGGTTGTGTTGAGAAAGAGAGAGAGGGAAGAAGGTCTTGAGGTGTGGCAAGCCTTTGAGGTGGAGGAAGAAGTGGCATCTTCCTTATTGTATTTTCTTCTAAGAGTATTTAATACAAGATTGTGTATTGTCTCTCAAATTCTTTGTTGTTTCAAGTTTCTAGTTAATCATTTTGGTATAATTCCATGTTTAATTGCTTATAAGAAAAGTAATCAATTGTACTTCCTTGGAGGGGTTCCTAATAAGGTGATATGGCAATGCATGGTAAACAAGTGCTTCCCCTAGTTTGCCCATAGGTGGTTATAACTAAGAGATAATTACATAAGTCAATGATACTAATTTTCCCATAGATGACTATAATTAGTAACAAGACTAGTGAGACATTGATTTTCCCATAGGTGGTTATAATCAAGCTCACATAAACAAACTCTATATAGGATGAAAAATGAAAGATATCTTGCCAAATCAACTGTCACACTAATTTTATAGACTGTCATTGTAAACATAAATTTGATTGATTTTTAAAACTTGATCGAAATCCCCTCATAAAAAATGCAGGAAGAACCAAAAGAACCAAGATCAAAATAAGATTAGGTAGGATGACTAAGAATAGGCTTTGGTCTAGATAGGAATAGAATGATAGGATGGTATGGTCTTGCTAAGGATAATGATGGTTTTTGATAAATTGGATAAGATGGTAAGAGGACTTTCCCCAAGTCATGGGGTGAATGGTTGGGTACTTTGACAATGGAAAATGGATATGTAACAATAGAAATAGCAGGGCAATGTGAAATAGTATGGTACATGTTCTTGGACTGGGTGTGGTTTTTGATTCTATTTTTCCTACTGATGGGGAGATGCACATCCTAATCAAAAAATGAAACAAATAGAATACTTGATCATGTTAATTATTATCCCACACTTCATCTAAATAGCTGCTCTATCAAGAACTTGATGCAGATTTGGTTGTCAAGAATGCTTGTGTGATCTTCATTGGTCGTTGATTTTGATTCCTTCAAACATCGAGATAAGGTATTTTTATAGCCTCTACAAAGTAAGTGCAACCATGGATGGTAAATAGGGAAAAATAATGGATGGTAGGTTTGACTATGAAATGGAATAGTAGATGATAATGAAATGTATAATGGTGGGGAAACAAATGAAGATTAGGCCTTTTAGTCACACGTAATGTTGTTGATGCCAAATTCAACATAATTTTGGTTATGGAAAGACCAAAGACTTGTTCTCTCAAGAGGACCACTACATTTTTATATTATTTGATCTTGAGAGTAGCTATCATCTGATTAGGCTATAGATTGGAAGCTATTTTGATTTGATCTTTGATTTTGTCTTCATCAAGTAGTGAAAAAAATTTGTGCTCAGCTATTGGTGCCTCAATGAGGTTTTCACTAATGAAGTTTTCTTGATTGTCCCAAAGCACCTTTGAAAAGATTTCACTAAGGAATGTTGACCTTGACTTTGATTATCTTTTAGCACTTCTAAAAAAATTTCACTAAAAGATGTTGAGTTCTGACTTGGATTGTCCCCTAGCACCTTTGAAAAGGTTTCACTAGGAGAGTGTTCTTCTGCTACATGAATGTTATCTTGGCCTCCTTGCTCTACTTCAATTGTTATGTCACCATGGATGTAGTTCAAAAAAGTGTGATTCTATCAGTCCTAATCAACACTTGTGGGAGATAGAATGTTAATAATATGGCTATTTTGGTTGATGGTAATGGCTTATAGAAAGGTAATGAAATGGGGAGAGGCTGCACAATCTTCATAGAAGATACTAGGATAACTTGTGTCAAAGTTTAATTACTCATCCTCAAAAACCATAGAAGGATCACAAATGTATTCCAAAATTGATCTACGAGGTATGCATAACTAATGTTGTAATAGCCATGAACATATTCCTTGTCTGAATTTAATTTTAACTCAAAGGACTCTGAATCTGATGTTGAGACTGATGTTGATTTAGATTCTAATTTTGATGCTAAATTTGATGTCAGTCCAAGAGTAAAACTTGACTCTAACTCTAATTCTTCATCTGATGGGTACTCTATTATAATGATGTCTTGTTAAATATTTGGTATTGGATAAGTAACAACCTATAACAGCATGATGGGCTCCATAAATATTGATTTGTCAAAGTGAGACTCCTCTAGGATGGAAAAAAGGTCAAGAGACAACTCCTCAAATATTGGCTTGTCAGTAGGAGGCTCTTGAAAAATAGACACATGGTCAAGGTAATGATTTGCCCAAAGGCATTTATAGTCATTAAGAAGTGACTCAGTAAAGACTAACTTGTCAGAGTGAGACTCATCAATAATTGGTATAGGATTAATAGAAAATTTATCATAGGCTGACTTATCACAAATATTTGATTCAATATAAACATCTTAGATTGGTTGGTTCTCTTGGCCTTTGTTTCCAATGAGTTGGAAAATACTAGTTTTGAACACAGCTTGGTCTTCAAATGATTGGATTGGTTGAGGTTTGGTTGGCATTGGTACTAGATGAGGAATGACTTATGGTTGGATAATGGTATGGCATTGGGGAGCATGATTTATTTCATGAGCCAAAGGATGAAGTCCTAAAATGGTAAATAGGGTGGTGTGGAGCATGATTTCTCACACAAGCCAAAGGATGAGGTCTTGGAATGATGAAGGGGTATTGTGGAGCTTGATTGCTCGTACAAGCCAAAGGATGAGGTCCTGGTATAAGAATGGTGCAATATTGTGGTCCTAGAATATAAATGGTATGATTTGGTGGAGCTTGATTACTTTCATAAGCCAAAGCATCTAAGTCTTCCTCATAAACCATATCATCTCAGTAGTGAGTTGGCTCATAAGCTGGTTCTTGAGTGTGTTCTATGTAGTGATTATTGTAAAGAGGGTACGGATACGTATCTTAAATAACATTATCTATAGTTGGGTCTTCAAATTCCTCCTCACAAGCCTCTTCATACCAATCAAGGTCTCAAGTTAGATCATAATTTGTTTCATGACTTTGTTCCCATGAATGATTAATATGAGGTAGATAGAAATCTGTCTCACAAACCATGTTAACATCATTGGGGTCTTGACTAAAGCCATAAAAGTCATTTTGTGTGGCCATTCTATCATAAGTTGGATTTTAAGTGAATCCACCATAAGTGTAGCGAGACATATCCATATAAATGATGAAAGCTCTAAAAATAAAAAGGCTTAGAGTTTTACAAACTCTAAAAAATGATCCAAAAAACAAATGGTTCAAACTTGGTCAAACTTAGTTAAAGGGATGGAGTTGTATCTCCAATGTGGTTTGAAAGTGGATTTGTTTCTCCAAAATGGTTTGTGCTAAGACTTGGCATAAAATAGTCTAACGTCAAATGTCATACACATAAAAAGTCAGGCATCTGAATAAAAACTAGCATGTCAAAGGTCTAGGTCAAAGTTTTCCAAATAAGGTCTAAACAAGGAAAGAGAAAATTTGAACTACTATGTCTTCTGTCCAAATGTGGAGTCAAAATCTAGGCTCAAATAAACAAACATATGCTAGGGATTTTGGCCAAATGACATCAAAAGCTAGACTTGAAACAAAGGCTGATGTGATTTGATTTAATCTAACAAGTTTAAAAATAAATTTGGCATAGACCCAGCACATGGAATCAAACATAAACATGATCAGTTGGCATAAGGTAGAAAACAAAAGGCTCTTTAAATAAAGACTATGTTTTCCCAAATAAAAGCATGAAAAATGATGAGGATAGGTACTGAATAAACAAACCATCAATAATTTTCAAATTTAGGTAATCAATTAACCAAAGCTATGCAACCCAAAAGATAAAGATCTATGCATCAACCCCATGAATTAAGGCCTAAATAGAAATCAATCAATGTTTGGATCCAAACTTGACAAGGCTAATTGAAAACTCAACATTGAAAACAAGGATTTGACCAAACATGCTAGATAAGATTGGATAGCATGATGACATAAGACAAAGGTCCAAATCATATACATGACATGGTTTGAAACAAATGTTTTTTGATACAACATAAACAAATCTTGAAATAATTTGAACAGCCTAACAGTGTAAGCATGCTCAAATGATGTGGTCAATGCTATGTTTCAAAAGACTCAAAGGCAAAAATGGTTTGACATGATTTGGGTAGCATAACACTACCCTCTTGAACTCAAATGACATGCACATAAACAAGTTTTGCAAAAATTTCAAGGCACAAGTGTGGTGTAAATTGGCTAGCATAACACCTCTTTAGACAAAACACTGACATATAGACAAATTGGTTTTAACATGGCTTAGACACAAACAAAAAAGTTTTAGTCTCAAAAACATACCAAATGAGAAAATGATCAAAATACTCTAAGTATAACCATGTAAATCCTAGAAAGGCTATGGGAAAAATGGGGTTGACTAAAACTAGTAAGGTTTAGATCATTCTAGGGGAATCAATTGTACAATGACTTTCACACCAAACAATGCAAAAGAAAAGCACAAAAATTGGGCGACTATGGCATTGGATAGTTGTAAAAAGGTCTAGTCCTTTTTACAACCACTACATCCTATTGTTAACTCAATGTAGTATGATGTCCAAATGCAGATACATCCCATGTGCAACTGAGAAGGAGTAAGTGAAATCAATGCTGGGAGATGAAACCCTAGGTCAAAGCTTCCCTAAAGAACTCATGGGAGGTAATGACATCCCCCTCGCAAGCCAAGATTCATAAAAACAAATAAAACATGAAATAGAAAGACTTTAGGGTCATTTTCAAGGTCACCCAAACTTTGAAGAGTCTTTGGGGAATGTTTTAGACGACATTCTTTCTAAGCCTTGGACTAGGCTATTTTCAATAAGAATGGCACTTTTAATTCCAAGGGTTCCATAAAGGGCACAAATGGAAGAGAATATATGCAACACCCATATCTTTTCTAAACAAAAGTAGATCAAATAACTATTGAAGACAAAATTGACAAGTGTGTTCAATTTTAAGCCCAAATGAAAGATTTGGTGGTGTTCATTTGAACCCTTGGTCTTAGTTTTAACTTTGAAAACCAATGTTAAAAACACTTATTTAAGCACCTTAAATGTTACTTTAAGTACCAAAATAATTTTCTTAATTCATTTTAAAACATGTAAAATATGTTCTAAAACATGATTTATCAACCTTGAAATATGATAGTTACCTATCTACCCTTAAGGCATCACCCCAAAAGAAAATATGTTAGATTAGAAACATTTTAAATATATTTTCCAAATTTTGTAAAAAAATATAAAACTTGAAATTAAACTAATGTCAAATTCTAAAAATTTAGAAGAAAACATGTGGTTTTAGAAAAAAAATCATCTAAAACGGAGTCCATATGACCCCAAACCAAGCATTTTAAAATAGTTCATGGGTTTGTGTTTTTAAGAAAACATAGTGACTAACATCAGTTATATAACTGACATTGGTTATACTTACTAACCAACAATAGTTATCTAACCAAAATCAATTACACAAATAGTGACCAGGCATGTCATTATGTGATCTAAGAATTTGACTCAAGAGAGGATGGTTAGTATGGTGTTAGTTCCAAAATGAAAGAAACACACTAATAGCATAACATCTCTAGGCCTAAACACTAGGGAGAGCTTAGTTAACAAAAACAAATGACAAACACAACTAAAAAGTAAGGAATAAAACACAAGAATTCTTTCACCTTCCTTGGATGCTCCAAATGCCTTTGTACTAATGGCTTGCTCAATTTTGTGCTCATGAAGTCCTTGGCAATGGAAGCTTGGCTACCTCCATCTCTCCTTGGCACCTTTGGCTTGTGGCTTGGCTTGGCTTGGCTTGGAATCAATTTGGCATGGTAATACTAGTTTCATGAATCTCTTAGAACCAATCCTGCATTATAACTTTGCATTCTCATGTCTTTGAAGATATTTGAGCATAATAACTTTGCACCAAAATAGCTTAGAAATGATGTTCATGGCCTCTCTATTTATAGATTTTTGGATTTGATTAGAATCAACCTAAACTATCCATCTCGATATTGAGATGTGTGGTTGAGTATTAATTCAATTTTTGGAATTAAATTTTTAATTATCCTCATTATGTCATTGAAAGAAGGGGTAATTAAGAGGCATGGAGGGCATCATAGAAGGCATTGATGAGGCATAGAGGCATAAATCCTAATATTTGTGGCATTTATGGCCTAGGGATGTCTTCCCAAGAAATGAGGTCACTTGATGATGCATATATTCAATATTCATTTTCAAAATAAAGTATTCAACAATCTTCTATGGAATTCTCGATTAGGCCTTGATTTAGGTTAATTAGCTCTTAAACATGATTAAGCACTTTATGCACAAATTACTCAAATTGATTAGAATGCCTTGTTATTGATCCTAAATTTGATTGGATTGGAATTGGAAGTCACTATCAGATGAGTTGGATGTGTATTCTAAGTTAGGATGTTTCCAACAACAAATAACAAAGGCATGAGTCTTGTGAAAAAGATTTGATAGGAAAGAGCAGTACAAAGCACATGGGTGCAAAATTGGCATTTTGACTCAAAATGAACTGATCAACGTTAGTTGGCCCATAAATCACATTGCCCCATTTAGTGATACCCTGGCCAAAATCAACACTTGAATATGTCAATTTCACATCATTTAGCATGTTTTAGTGTTTTTAGGCCAAATTGTGCATTTAGGGTGGAAATCGACCAAAACCCTGATTAGAGGTTATTGGTGGCCAATTTTAGGTGTCTACAATAATACTACTAAACAATGTGACTCTGGAAGACCACCAACTGGAATTAGGGAGGTAAAGTATCAAAAAACTAGAAACATATCTCTTCAATACCATTTTGTGGTATGAAGTATGCATAGCAACTCCAAGTTTCTAATACCACTGCACACTCATCATCATGTAAGTTTAAATTCTCTCAATGCATTTCCCCCAATAAGAGAAAAGGTTAAAACATTTGGATGCATCAAGTCACTCTAGATACATAACCTTTCTAACCAACACAAAGTAGAGGACTTTATTCTACCAAGGTGAAGGAATGTAGATAGATTAGTACAAACTACTACATGAATCCAATCAATAATAAAACTTAATTTATCATGATATAAATTATAAATCCACTAAAATGACTTATGTTTTTATCACTTGATAATGAGAGAGTATAAACCCTCCTCAAGGTCTAGTATGATCTGAACTCCAACAAAATATCTTCCCTTATGATGAAGCAATGGGATTTGTAACAAAAGACCTAACATAGTGCAAACCATAACATCTCATACTACAATCCTCCACTATGAGGAGGATTCCAACCACACAAGGGTGTTATCAATATTTTAGGGGTCTATCAAAATCCCCTCCCCTAACTTTAACATGCCCATGACACAATATATCCATCATATAAGTACACACTTTCCTAGGTGAGAAGCATCTTGTGCTTGTACAACATCCACTACACATAACATAATTCACCCTTATTATTTTTCTATAATGCAAATGGTATAATCATATCCAAGACTACTTGATCCAAAGTGATTAAAAATGTTCTTGGATATCTTGTTCATGAAAATTATGAGTTGTATTAGGTACTAATCTACCCAGAAGGATACACATTAATAACTCATAAATCTTAGTCAAAGGAATCGAATACTAACTTTATGAAGAGGATAGGTGTTCCTTAAGGACACATACTCATACTAACAAACCCTCTCTCAAAATGGTCCTCAAAAGAATTCAAAAATTTACAAGTATCATGTATCATATTTGATAAAATACATTAGAATTATATCCCTTCAATAAGACCAGGTCCAACCTAAAATCACACTCTCTCAAGCATTCCAAGCAACTCATATGTCAATCAATGACAACCTCATGAATAAATGGAAAAAACATCACACGAGTCAAGGTAAAAGTGGCACTCCTAGATGAATATGAAAATGACACCACTGTAGAATATATCATCTCAAGAAATCAAATTTATAAGAATTATGGATGTACGATACATGGATTCCTCATTAAGCCATATATAAGGATGGCCCCAACCTCATAATACATGCAAAGGTGTAATATGGTTCCAAAAACAAGACACTACAATCCCCAAGAATTAGCATGTACATCCAAGAAGGTATTGCATGCCACTAAATTATGCATATATTTGTACAACACATACTATCTAAAGGAATTAATGGTCAATGTGAAACATAAATGGTCACCTCAAAAACATAAACAACCATAATAGATTGGATGTCACAATCCAAACTAAACCACATGTTTTAAGCAACAAGAATACCTGGTACAAAATTGATAGTATACTTATATTATGATCATGTGTAATTGAAAAGAATGGCACACCCACTCATGGGTTAAGGCTACTTATAGCTCTAAAATAAACTACACTAATATCAATTTCATCACAAGCTGAATGAAGCTCACATAATTGGGTGTTACCACAATGGATTAATTCTCTTCTACTAGGATACGAGGATGAAACTTTCTAGTCTCAATGGTGATCATTTGATCCTGGATAAAATAATCATAAAAATATGCTCCATAAGTATGAAGTTAGGCTCAAACCATCGAGATAACAAAGAAAGATCATGTTTCTCTCAAGGATCCCTAACAACAAGGTCACCTTTGAATCATCGTTCATTCAACACAAGGGTGTTCACAATATTTTGCAACACTCATATTTATGCAAAAAGGTTTTTATCATATCCCTATGAGTAAATAAACAAGGATATTGGTCCCTTTCACATACCAATCATGCCCCCAAGGTCTTTATAACTGTCAATGATCTACCAAGATCATCTTTCTAGCCTAATGAAGGTCTAATCTAAAACTTTACGTGGAGCTACTCATAAAGAAATATTTAAAAACTAAAAAGAATAAGATGGTCTAAAAATAAAGGCATACTATTATTTTCAAACTTCATCACTTATGGTGATAGTAACATCAAGCAACACTCTAGCATACCTCACTTGAGTAGTGAGTCAAAGTTCATGTGCAAAGGGATGGGACATTGAACCTAGAAAGGTTCATCTAGACCCAAGGTTATCTCCAAGCTCTACGATCTAATTGTGACTAACCAACTTGGTCTCAAGAAACCAAGGCCAATCCACCTTAAATATATCTATGTATTACTCAAGGGTAAGATGCATATTCCTATGGTGATGGGGAAACCACATAGGCTTATCACACAATAGCTCACCATGAGCTAACAATCACTTGGACTTCATTACCATCTTTTCCTCCCAACACCATGAGGGAGATTTTACTATAATCCTTCACCAAACATCACTTGCTCTTCTATGTGGGTGAATGTCCAATTATTCTTAGCATGGGTCTTTCAGGCATAAAGACCAAAAAAAAAATTCTAGATTAAGTGTTTAGCCTCTATACTAAGGTCAACATATAAATGTATCAAGTTGATGGATAAATTCTTTGGGGTTCTCGAGTGATAATATCCAATCATAGACAATATCAGTTAATTTTCACCAAGCATCTACTACTTGGCTTGAAGAGTCTATGGTCCCATGTCTATCTAGGTCCTATACAAATTTCCTGTGTATTATGCCTACCTCCTCAGTGAGGCACATAACTGAGTACATGAATTAGTTCATTGTATAAGAGTTGGTACTAAACAATAATCCACAAATCTATTAGTGCTTAAACCATGCTCTCATACCAAGATTTCATGCCAAATTTTCACATGATGAAATTCACACAAAAATAGGCTATTTTTTTTAGAATGTGCAATGCACACTCTATACACCTAAACCACCAATAGGCTAGCCAACTTTGTGGAATGAGATGCACAACACATCAAAAAATCATATGCCTAAAAAGCATGGATTACAATGTGCAAGTGACTACATAGTTTCTACACAAGCATGTTGGTCCCACTTTATCTAATTGGACTACAAACCCTTGGCTAACTTGTATTTGCCTATGCAAACTAGGTGGTCACACAACCCAAAAGCTTGAATTGAATGATATTTTGAATCAAGGTGGACTCAAATAACCACTGGCTCAAATAATTTAATCTAACTCTGAATGGGGTTCAAACATGAACCCAAACAATTATTTCCCCCTTGGTGGGGCCAAGTATAGAGACACACATTTCAAGGTGCTCACAAAAAGTCTCCACAACATTCTAAACTCTCATACAGATGATACAGACATTTAGGGTGAACACTTTTCTAGTGATCATAATTGTTTGCATCCATACCCTTTAATTATAAGTTCAATATGGATTGATATCTCAAATCGTAGAACATTTATGGAAGTAGGGTGTCCCCTAAAGACCTCGCTCTAGCTTCTCAATTTGTTGGGTAAACATTTAATTCAGGGTTTTCAAACTTTTAATAGCTAGATCGACCTTTGTAACTCAAACACAAAAAGTAATAATTCACATTATAATTATTATTTTATTCATATATCCTTACTTGAATATAAAAATGATTCAATAAGAAGCAAAGTCCCTTAAAGATCACCTTACTTTCATGGCTCCCAAAAGCCCACAAAAGTATGTTAAGCCAAAAAGGGACTCTCTTAAAAAAGGGATCATAACTAGTATAATTTTCTATTTTGATGTTATAAATATCTTCTATACAAAAGAACAAAAAAAAAATGGGGGCCCTTTTGGATCACCCCACTCTCGGGCCACGAAAGTACCCTAAAAAGCATGATAAGTTCCCTAAGGCATTAGGCCTCCAAATCATTTCCTAGGGTTTAGTTTAAAATTTTAGTCCATTTCCTATATAATACCAATCATATATAAATTTATAATCACTATTATTTTATATAATAACAAAACCCTTCCACCAACAAAACATAAAAATGTGACTTTATAATCAAATTCATAGCCTCCGTGTTATTCAAATCAACTACACATTAATTTTTGGCCAACTATTCTTTATACCATAAATACTTTCATCGAATACTAAAAGCTTGAAGTTCTTATTTAAAACAAACTATTAATTAAACACCAATCTGACTATTGATAGGTCAGTGGTTCATAACTGCTAGCATAAGCTCTAAACTATTAGTGGTTGCCCTACCTGATCACAAAATGTTATGTTAGCGATTAGAAAATATTCAACCCTGATATTCTTTCCTTTCAGTTGCAGAGATCATATGGATAACCAATAGCTAGCCTCTACCCTACAAGGTCTACTTCCCTACAAACTAAGGGCTTGTATGTCTTATTTCTCTATGAAGTACTACTTTTTAAAAAAATATAACGAGTGCCCCATAGCACTAAAAATTTCCAAACGTGTCTCTAAAGTTTATAAAATAATTAATTTCAATTTAAAAGTATTGTAAGCTTGATTATGCCTCGTTATATGGGTCATAAAATTTCTTCAACTTAGGCTATTTTTATTAAGAAAATAGGGGTTAAATAGTAATTAATCTTTTAAAAAATTGGAAATAAAACTATCTTTGTAGGGCTTAAGAGTTTGTAAGTCATTTTAAGTAATAAAATTGAAATTCAGTTAATTTTTTACACTACTGTATCATAACCAACAAGATATCATTTTTCACATATTTTTTCCATTTTTAATGACCCGTAGTGATAATAAAGTCCATAAATTACAATTTTTAATCCTTCCAACAAGAGTTTGAAAAAAGTGTCGCAACACTTACAAGCTCAATTAAATTTTTATTTTTATTTATCTTTCTTTGCACTTATAAACTAAAAAAATTACATTTTTCATGGCTTCAAATAACTAACAAAAAATTAAAAAATATTATTGAACAGAAATGAGAACTAGTCTCTAAATCTATGATACCAAATAAAGGAAGGAATCATCTCCCATCTATTTTTCATAATTAGATAGCTACTCTAGGCACCCTCGAGCCAATAAATCCTAGCTTGAATCATCACATAACTAACCACAAGTTTCATAAGGTAATAACATGGCATAATCTAAGGAAAGGGTGTAGGCTACAATTAACTACACAAACATAAGGACACCACCACTCTTGTATCAAGCTATCAAAACACATCCAAAACAAATAACACAAGGAAAATTTACTTATAATCATGTTCAACACAAGGGCTATGATAATAGATTAATTCACTTTCTTAACAACAAATAGTCATTTCAGCTTCATTTCCACAATAAGGGATGCATTTACACAATGTTGGGTCTAAGTGGTAGCAAGATCTTACCACTCTCAAAAAAAAATAGGTAACCATAATATGGGTTTTAACACACTCTCAAAACTTCCTAAAAATGTGTAATAATACTACACATGGTAAAAATTATAAAAGTATGCAATAATCAAAAATACCATGAGCCCCAATAATAACATCATGACAACCACAACTATGTTTTCAACAAAGGAAAAAGAGATGGGAAAGAGAATCAATTAAATTAAGCCACACATGGAAGGATTCCATGACTAAGATCCTACCTTATGTCCATCAATTGAAAGAATGTATACATCTTTGTTTTGAGCTTCTTACCTCAAACCCAAATATCCAAATCACCCAATCTAAATTATAACAATGAAATAAGATCTAAGGGTTAACCCCTTAAGGATGTAAGAAAATAATTTAAGAATAAGTCACTCACAAGTGAATGGCAAAAACTTATCCAACACCCCTCCATAAATGGTCATCCTTCTTAAAAACCTAGTTTTACAAGTGCCCATTCATTAATGAACCTCAAAAAATATCCCAAAAGTCTTCTATAAACTTCTAAGGAACAAGGGTCAAATGATTAGGGGTTGGAAATAAGAATAAATATATTAAAACTTTATACGATTATGAATTGATGTCGAACTTAATAAATCTAACAAGACTAATAAAAATTTCAACGCGTTTAACACCCTAGGGGAATACCATGGTTCATATATGTCTTATTTAGTTTAAGTTCTCATGGTTGGTCTCCCTTTAGTCATGCACATCATTACACACATAAAATTTCTCTATATTAGGATAACCTAAGTAAATGATCTTGAAATAATTTCAAGTAACATGTATAAACCCACGATACATACATAATAGTCTCACAAGAATCATATTATATCAACATATCATGTGAAGTAATTACAAATATTTAAATATCCATTTCTTAAATAACATCGTATTAATGTAATATTAAAATAAACACAAGTTAAATAAGGAAGTTAGAAATCGGGACTTATGAAGCTAGCGTTTTTGGTAGGATTTGTAACTAGATAATTCTATTCCAAGAGTTTTAATTTTTAGTAATGGTGAGGCCTAGAAAGTAGAATTGTTTGTCTAGTCACTTATCTCATATTAATAAAAGTTATATTTTGCATAAAATTTAAGATGTTATGCCCACTGTAAAATTGTATATAATATAGAGAGTGTTAAATTAATCGGTATAAATTACAACATTCTTGACTTAAGGGATGGCACCTAGTGAGTGAAAAGTTAAGGAAAAGAAACAAATAGTCCTTCACACAATTCCTTATCAACTAATTAGTTTTGAGTTGTAAAATGTGATTAGAGATGAGGTTTTAAGGAGGTGGTTTTTAGAGCATGAGTGAGAGGAAGTATTGTGTGAGTGTCATGAAGGATTTATTGGCAGTCACTATAGTGACAAAACTACCACACACAATATCATGTTCTTGAGATAATGGTGGCTTAAGGATGCTAAGATGTTTATGTAAAAGTATGGAATTTGTCAATAGATTGGTAGATAAATAGGAGGGATTATATGCACTTACTTTAGGTGGTATCCCAAAAACCATTTGAGAAGTGGGTCATTGACTTTTTTGGGCTAATAAATCTAATGGCATGCAGGAATGTAAAATGTTATATTTTCAAATTCATAAACTATTTTACTAAGTGGAATTTATATCTCCCACTGAGGATTTCATAGGATCAATAGATACAATGTTACTCTGGGAAAATATCATTGATAGATTTGGAAACTTTCAAAGTCTTGTAAGTTATAGAAGAAATAACTTTTTGGCAGAAATGGTGCATATAACCCTTAGTGAGTTCATGATTGCACACCATAAAATGATTCCCTATCACCCACATCCTAATGGATTGGTAGGTCAATTTTAAAAAAAAATTGATTACATCATTGACAAAAATTATGATTTATGCTACAAGGATTGGTAAAATTGAGTATCAATAGTTTTATGGGCTTATCATGGAAAATTACAAGAAATTAAACAAGTATACACCATTTCATCTAGTGTTTGGTAAAGAAGTGGTCTATCCCATATATGTAACAATATATTATCTTTTCATAATGTGTGAATGATGCTTAGATGATAAAGAGTCATTGGATCTAAAGCTAGATGAGATTATTGGAGTGGTCATGTTCACACTAGCTTGTGGTTTTAGTCATTTTCAAACCCATTTTTTTTTAATTCATGTTTACACCCACTCATGGAGTTAAGCTTGATTTAGGATTTTTTTTTATTTTTGAATTTTTGTGTGTATGTACAGTATCTGGTGTGCACCAACTTAGGCAATCCACATTATTCTGACTAGATCAAAACAACCAAACAGTTGTTGTGAAACCAACTTATTTTCCTATTTATTAGGCACTCCTATTGCTTCTTTTTTCCTAATGATACAGAGAAAGCCTATAGATTTTATTATTCATTTTGATTCAATAATGGAGAATATATTGTGCATAATTCAATTTTTTGTACAATGTCAAAATGATTGAAGATGTGGTAATGGTTTGCAGGAGTGATCCTGTGGTTTCATGAATGTATTTTGCATTCCATCATGGTATTAGATTTGACTACCTCTTTGACCATTTTCACCATTATTGGTTTTTTCCATCATGGTATTATTGAGAGTTTTTATATGTACCTTTGATGTTGACATTATCCTTCATATTTGATGTGGATTTTGATCTCTCTTTAAAAAGTATCTAGTCTGGTGCAACTCGATGTCAACATTTTAGTATTTTGTAGTGGGATTGGCCCACTCATACAAATATGTTTTTTGAGTCACTACACCCACTTTAGAATTATAATGGGTTGTGTGCACATAATTATTTAGGTGTTTTTCTCATTTTTAGACTTTAGCATACCATATTTTCTTTTGGAGGCAATTGATTGAGTGCATGTTTTATTTGATGGACTTCATTTCATCGAGAGCACCTAATACAAGTTTGTGTTGAGATTTTGAGTCATGCTTATTAGGATGCCTTATATTATATGTTCTATTATTCAATCTCACTATGGTTCTATTGGTTTTTGGGTACTTTGTGGTGATATATTTCATCCATGGTAACTCTTTTTCTCCAGTTTGTGATCAATTGTTTTACAGAGTGAGCCTCGTATAGAGTACCAATTCTTATTTGACTTGATGGTTACAGTGACTCAACATCCATGTATTTTGGTAATATGTATTAGTTACCATAGGGACACTTTTATATTTCACTATGAGTATACATGGGTACCTGATCAAGCCTAGTTATTAGGACCCATTTAGTCTCTTTGATTTATCTTTTCTCACTCTCTATTATATGCTTAAGTGAGGGTGTTGGAGTGGTAGTGTTCACACCAGCTAGTGGTTTGATTAATTTTCAAACCCATTTTATTTTTACCATGTTTACACCCACTCACAGATTTAAGCTTGATTTAGGATTTTTTTTAATTTTATAGATTTTTGTGTGCACATATAATATTTGGTGTGCACCAACTTAGGTAATCCACACTATTTTGAGTGGATCACAAAAACCAATTGGTTGTTGTGAAACTAACTTATTTGCCTATTTATTAGGCACTCCTATTGTTTCTCTTTACCTGATGAGACATCGAAAGCCTACTGATTATATTATTCATTTTGAGGCAATAATAAAAACATGATTGTGTATAATTCAATTATGTGTGCAATGTCACAATGCTTGAAGTTGTGGTAATGGTGTGAGAGAGTGATCCTATGATTTCATGAGTGCATTTTGCATTCCATCAGAGCTTATGAAGCTATATAAAAAGAGAATCCTAGAAAGATGGAGTGAAGGGGTAAATAAATCAAGGTAAAATATTTGGCACGATAAGAAAATAAATTAAAAAAATTTGTGAAATGGTGTGCATGAGCTACTATATGACTCTAGGTATGTCAATCACCCCAGTAAGTTATACATTATGTGGATGGCCCCAGATATCATCCATGACATCTTGGAGGCTGGTGCATGTAATTTGCACACTTTGTTTGGTGAAATACTCCCTAAGAATTTAAATGGAAATAGGCTAAAACCCTATCATATGTAATCTGTAAAATAATTATTTTCAATAATGGTATCATCTAAGATAAAATATAATAAAAAAATATTTCACTTCAAATCATTTCTTTCAATCATTTGCTTCTATAACAATTTTTATTTTTAAATGATAAGGAAGCACTTCTATCCAAATTTGATTATGTGTAATTATATGTGTGTGAAGGTGGAATAATCATTGATTATATATATATATATATATATATATATATATATATATAAGTACATGAGCAAGAAATAATGGGTAAAAATACCCACGTTTGTAAATATCACACATAATATATAAAGATGGGAAGGGGTTCCTAAGGAATTTTTGCATGTGTATTACATAAGCAGGGTCTTCATTGGGGAAACAAGTAGATATTAAAACATAAATAAAATTATGCACTAAAATACCATGTGCATAATTAGTGTAATGAAAATTGGAAGGAATTTATAATACTTTAAAAACCATGTCAAGGAATGAAACGTCAAAAGTTAGGTTGACATGCATAAAGACAATCAAGTATTCAAATACATAAAATTTGCATAGAGAAGGGGCACGTAAGATTATAAGTATATGAAAATCCTAAAATCCTAGGAAAATAACATAATGTGAATGGTATAAGTCATGCCATAATGGAATTTACATAAAATATGATGCTACCTTGACAACATGACAGGGGGAGGTACAAAAACTAAAAAGTGGCAGAGTAGTAAATGGAAGTGTTGATGTCATTAAGGCTATAAATATGATTATTAGGGTACCCATAAGTCACTTTAAATTTTAAAACAATATTAGATAAAATTAGGTTACCCATAAGTCACTTTAAATTTTAAAACAATATTAGATAAAATATCCAAGGAGTGAAGGATATAATTAGAGGGTTTGTTGTTAGGGCATGCATAATTTGCCAAATAAATCAACATTCGGCCATCATTAATGAGCATTCAACCACTATGGTTAGCATAAACCATGAGCCAAACAAATTGGGCCAATGGAGGATACTATGGCATAATAGAGAATAAGTAGTATGGTAAGGCTCATTTCCTCCATGATGAGTTACTAAGTTTTACAAAAAATAGTATGATGTAAATTGAGTGAAAAGGTTGTGGACGTGGCATTAAAGAATAAAATAGATGGAAGAAAGAGATCCAAGGGATTTTGATACAATGGTTATAAATTAAGAAACTTTACGCATCAATAAAAAAAATAATGAAATGAATTAAATGGAGAAAACCCTATTATTTAAATTCATGATAAGGTTCCCAAAAATGGTCGAGTGTGGTGAAGTATTCATCTCATGCATGAGATATTACATAATCGATGATGTCAATGTTAGCGATAGTTTATTATCAAGAAGGAATTATAATATATTTGTACAGGAAAACTAGAAACAAAGAAATAAAACCATAATTAAATAAATAATAATGAGAAGAAGATTATAAGATGAGACCCAAAATATATTATTTTATTAAATCAATTGATCTACCTTCTTCTCCTTCATACAATACTTTATAGACTTTTTCCATTTCGCGTTCAACAACTCCCTTGATTTTTGCGATATTCTTGACCTTTATTTGCACATTTTCTTGTTACACAACTAGTTCATACACTTTTACATAATGACATATTTGGCTACATAACCAAATCTTAATCCTTTACCCGTGGTAACACTCACCCAGACCAAATAAGTGTCTCACCCCGAGACATAAAATGTCCTAAATAAAAATAGTTTATGATTTTGCTTCCATTATAAAAATATTGGAGGAAACTAAACTATTTCTCCTATGATCCACGACCTCTTGTTGGAGCTCTATTACCTGCTACATCTAACTAATCTAAAAATTAACTACCCCAAATATATTTACAATTTTATAAAAATCATAAGACATTACTTTATTTTAGACCTTACACAATATGTTGCTTAATTCATCCTCGGGTAAGAGTAAGATGAAGATTAATAGACACACTATCTATATAAACCTAACATTATGTTAAATGGAGTATATGGAATGGATTTTGTGTTGTAGTCTTGACAGAACTAATACATGTGCCTCTAAATAGATACCCACTCCAGAAATAAGGGGTGCCTTTCAACTTTCTCACCATATTATTAGCCATAGCTAGACCATCCATTGCACTGTTGAAGACACTCCCTAACCATATGGCCATACTCTTCACATTTGTAATAGCCTTTGCCATCTCTGCCATATCCACCACCACCATTGTTATAACACCTGTTGCTACATCTGCCACCTAAAAATAATTGTCATTAGAAGTTAGATCGACTCAAATTCTCCTCTGAATCATTATGTTATCCATCCTCAAAGAATTCATTTTTCTATTATTACTCACATGAGTCATCTCCTCTTTCAAAACATTTTCTATGGCCTTTTGGTGCTCACTTATCCTTACCTATTTATTAAGAAAATATGACATTGCCTTGTTCTAGAGCATTATTAACAGTCATTACCTTTTTCCCATAGTCATCCATCTTCTCAATGAACCATTTTTCTGAAACAAGTGCATGTTCTTCCCTAATGTCGATAGCATGCATATGTTTTCCCAATACCGAACTTGATTCTATTTAGTTTCCTCCTTGCTATAAGATTCTCATCTATCTCAAAGTGGCCTCATCCCCCTCTCCTCTACCACACGTTTAACTAAAACATCTTGCCAAATCTATCTTGAAAATAGAAAATTATATTTTATTTTCAATAGTTTTCAATGTGGAATAGGTCTAAAAAACATTAAAGAATATGATTGGGCCACCCAAAGAGCTAGCCATGCATGGAGCCACCAAATTGGACCAAAGACAGAATTCAAGACAAATATAACATTATGCACTTGTATATAGTTTAACCAGACTTACTCTTTGATCCCAGTAAACAAACATGATTTTTTGATGACATTACAAATCTCATCCAAAATAGAAATCACTAGAAGTATGCATGTAATAATTTCATCATAAAACTACCATTCCCAGGCAAGATCCTGAGCCTTAATACACAAGAAAAATAAATGATTTTATTCAAAACGATAGTATAAAATGAGTCTTGTATGGATCAAAGTAATATTCTTTCACATATGAACATTCTAATTTTTTGCACTAAAAAAAATCTAAATTCCCTCTACCCATATGCATTGGTCTTTGAATATTCAATTCAACTACCTCCATTATTAAAAATTATGCAAACGCTCATTTTTAGTTGTAACATCTTGTCAAATATTGAAATGGAAAAACTCTATTTTATTTTTTATAAAATAAAATGTGATATGAGCCCACACAAGGACCATTCCAATCAGTTTGTCAGACCACTAAAATGCTACACAAGAGTGGTTTAATTACCACACACGCATCAGTAATGATCAACCATCCAAATGCATTTTCCATCTTTTCCAAAATAATCCCTTAATCTCTGGATAAAACTTGGTGGAGGATCATGGATGGTATATCCAATTGTTTCCCCAACAAACCATACTATCAAATACATTGCACAACATCGAACTTGAGACCTGTAATCATCCTAACAGACACACCATTGTTAGACATAGTTTAGTATCAATAAGGAATTATAATTCATTTGCATAGGAAAACTTGAAACAAATAATAAAACCATAATTAAATAAATAATAATGAGAAGAAGACTATAAGATGAGACCCAAAATATATTCTTTTATTAAATCAAAAGGTTTACCTTCTTCTCCTTCGTACAATACTTTATAGACTTTTTCCATTTCTTGTTTAATAATTTCCTTGATTCTTGGGATTTTATTTACCTTTATTTACACATTTTATTATTACACAACTAATTCATACTCTTTTACATAATGACATTTTTGGCTACATAACCAAATCTTACTCCCTTACCCATGCTAACAGTCAATCACCAATAAATAGAATATGAGAAATTTTTTTAATATGATTATTATACTATCATGATTATTGTTTCATGGGATGATTTTCCTCTCATGGAAACCACCATCAAAAGGAAGCTAGAGGATAATTACCTTTTACAACTTTGGGAGTTTCTTTTCCTTGGGATATTGGGGAAGTTAATAAAAAATTTGATTTCACGTGTGCATGAAAAAAGGTTCTACTTCATAAGTTAAAAGAGGTAAATTAAGAAAAGTGCATCACAAGATAAACCATCCTAAATAATAAGGGAGAGAACATGATATTGGCCATCACAAGCAAACAAGTAGAAAAGGTGGCCAAAGTGTTAAAATATCATAAGGGTGGGTACACTATGGTAATAGGTAAGTTGGGGGTTACACTTAGATTCCATAGAAGTAATATCTCATGCACTAGATTTATGTCAAGAGAGAACAATACAACTTGGAATGTTATATTATCGAAGAAGTGAACTTGGTCACAAAAGACACACATCTTAACAATAGCATATTTAGGTGGTTATCAATACTCATATTGTTATTATGTGATGAAATTAGGATTCTTGATAGGCCTATAGAGGCTCCTTTCATATACCCAATATGGAATAAAGCATTATCAAAAATATACAAAGTACACACATGCCCCATTCATATAACCCCAATTTATGATAAGAGGATAGACTGATGGTATGAAACATTGAACATCATGATATTCTAAAGGCCATGCCTATGGCCTACTAATTATTTTTAGAGTTTTATGTAGTGACCAAATAAATTGATGGCATCCAAGGATGAATATTTTTAGGTTTATAATGTGGTGATACATCTTTCACTGGTAAAGATAATTAAAGAGGTTAAGTGTAGGTTGAATTATGAACTTAAACCCACCAAGAGAAAATGCAATGAAGATACTAAAGAAGAAACAACTAAGAAGACCCCTAAGACAAGGTTGCAAGATAGAAAAAATGAAAAAGAATAAAAATAATAGGAATAAATAAAAGGACATCTTATTGATAAAATATATAGAGGTACTCACGATAAGGAAGAAGAGCCAAAATAATCTAGTAAGCCCTCCAAACCAAAATAAGGAAGAGATGTGTCCATGAGTGGTATAAATCCTTAGGCAAAGAAGAACAAGTGCAAGCCAAGATAAAATTACAAAGTATGGGTTAGAATTTTGATGCCTAAGAAGAATAAGTGAAACACACAAGGCAGTGGTTATTACAACACTTCGACACAAAAAAAGATCGAGAGTAAGTTGCAAGTGAATCCTAAGGTCAAGGGAAAAAATAAGACATAAAAAGAAGACATAAAGGGGGTGAAAAAATATTTGGTGGGGAAGTATAATTTGGGAACAAGATAAGCCTAAACTATCCCATGCAAACATCACCACCCCATGCAAATCTTGTGAAAATTTTGCTACAAGGTCAACCCATATAACACAAGAGCCTAAGATGGATAAGTCTCAAGGAAACCCAATATTAGGGACCTAGGGGCTAACAAATGGGAGTGATATGTGAAAATCACTTCGTCATAAATGAAAGTCACCATAAAATAAGAAATTGTAGAAGTTTCTCTTGAAGAGAGGCTAGAAGGAGAAAATAAATATGATGAGTTAAAAGTTATTAAATAAAATATTGGAGATAAAGAGGCTTATAACAAAGAGGGCCATGAGAAATAAATATGTGATAAAAGAATAAATGAGAAACAACTATAGGATACATGATCTCATTAAAAGATATGGAAAGGAATAAATGTATGCATATAATGAGGAAGAGAAGACTGGGAGACAACTTGCATCTATCAAAATAACCTCTAAGGAGTTTGACAAGTTTTAGGAGTATGATCCCTCTATGGAGAGCACTATAGAGGAATAAGCATTTATTGAAGAACAATATGAAAAAATGGGTAAGAGACAAGAATATAATCTATACAAATGGGATATAATTCAAGATGAGAATGATTCGACTATAACTTGAAATCAACTCTCATGAATTTTTGACACCCATGGTGAAGATGTAAATTTTGAGGTGCCATCTAAATACCTCAATCTATAAGAACCATTAGCAAAGAAGGCAAAAGCAAGCATCGTATCCATTGACCCACAACTAATGATGGAATAGAAATTCAATTTGGAATTGATACATTTTTCAATAGAGGTGGCTCATAATAATATATTAAACAACATAAGTATGGAGTCCTCCAAAACATAGCTAAAAACTTGTGTAATTGGTTTTAATTATATAAATCCAATTAAGTGATTTAAACTATTTAAAGTAGAATGCTATAATATATAGATATGATAATTAAATACATTATGCTACATTAAAAGATATAATTTAGAGAAATAATAAACTTTTTAAAAATACAAAAAAAGCCTAAGGATGTGCAAACCTCCCTAAAACTGACTATATGTTGATGTGCACACTGATGGAGACTGGAAAGTGTTTAGAAAGACCTTCAAACAGAGTTGTGTCTAAAAATATAGTTATAACCTATATTGTTACAAGGCTATAGGATGTGGAAAAGAGCATAGTGTGGCCGTGTCTTTTGATCGTGGTCACTCCTGGTTGACTGTGTGACTAATTTCTTGATCTAGCTTTATAAGGGAGTTTTTGTACATTGGTTGTTTCTATCAAGAGTTGAATAAATATGTCAAAGACCTAAAAATACAAAACCCTAGTCCTACACATGTACTAGATATAAATTATATAGCAAAGAGATAAAAATGGGTTGGTAGGGATGGCTGAGCTAACCTCAAAAATCCCTTTTAATTGAGTATTGTTTACATGGCCCAAATGAGCCTCAAGCCAATGTAGTTATCTCTCTTAGGTTGATTGTGTGATCTATAATTATACAACTAGAATGACTATAGCTAGAATATTTGATTTAATTTTTGATAAATGGATTCCCTTAACCTAAAATAAATAATATTTAGACTTTTTATGTGACTATTAGAATGTAAAATGTTTTAATTTGGAATAAATAGTGATCTTTTGCTCAATGTATAATGTTTTTGAAATCATTTTGTTACGTCCTTTCAAGTGAATGCCTTGATGTGATTTTATAAGGGAATATTTAGAATTTCTTCACTAAATGAACTTTCAAGAAGTAGGGGAGAGCCATTGTACAATGTCTCAATTTATAAAATTAACTATTAAAATGTGGGGAACAATGTCGCTAGTGGACAGGGCCATAGTGTAGCCATGTCCGACCTAGCACAGTGATGTCCTAAAAAGACAAATACTATTTAAAAATGTATAATATTTTTATATAGGTTGAATATGAATAAATATAAATTAAATAATAATTTATTTATGATATTTTCTATGTTGTAATATAATAGAGGCTCTCTCATAGATTGTGAGTGAGTGAAATGGTGAATAAATTAAATAAAGGAAAGATGTCAAAGATAACCATTGTCAAACACTTGATGATTAATTTTATGTGTCTAAATTTTCCCATACTTTATTCTAGTGATGAAACAAAGTTAAAGTATTATAATAAATTAGACATGAACTTGATTGTACACACTTTTCCTTTGAATGTTAAGATTGATCGTGCACAATGCCTTAATGTGAAACCCTACAACAATGCCACTGAAATTAGTTAATGTGCATATTTTAAAGTTGAAATTTGAAATTTTGAAATTTTAAATTTGTAAAGAGATCAAATAAATTATACACTTGGAATAGTATTAAATATAATTTCTCTATAACTTGATGGTAAAGAAGTGAGTGTCCCCTTGTTGAGGCAATTCAGAGAAATGTTAAACCTATGAAGAATTGAGAGTGATCAAGTCTCAATTTGAAAAATTTTAAATGTTCTTGAGTTGGAAAAATTGTATGCTCCAACTCTCATTTGACTGTGTAGAGTGTTATATACATAAATTGAAGGGTGGAACCACCAAATGTGGCTCGTTGCATCTTTAAAAAGTGTAACCATAGACGTTGAGTGTCACTAGACTCTAACGTGCCCAACTTGTAACATGAAGATGATTGACATTGTTGCATATGGATCTAGATTATATTTTAAACTTTTAAACTTAATAAATATTTTATATTTTCATATAGTAACTTGAATAAGAATGAATATCATGCCCCATGTACTGCACTAATTTGATATTGAATTTCCATTTTAAAGTTTGAAACTATTAAAACCTATAACTATTTTTAAAATTTGTGAATTTAAGAATGAGTTCACATTCATGTGACATGCCCCCCATAATCTAAAAATTTTAAATCATGTTGTGTTCTTGGAAACTATATAGTGCCATAAATATGAAATTTTTGCTCATGAGGACTTGACTTCTCAAGGTGAGCCCATTGTGATGCCCCCTTTTTGAGATAAGAGATATAACCTATAATTCACTTTAGCTCAAAATAAGTGTTATGTCATATGTGAAATATGAAAACATGTAATATAATTTAAATAATTGGATTGGTATTTTTGCATCAAAATTTAGTGTTGAATTTCACATTGGGTATCTATTAGATAGATAAAGCATTAAAACATATAAGTAGTATATGCATGATATAAATCATGACACCATATTATATGCATTAAATAATAAAAATGCATGATGTAAATAATGCCACCATATTAACAAGAAACAAGCATACAAGTAAAGTTATACAATGTCATGTAATTTGCATAAAATATGGCACATAAAGCTCGAGAGGCCACATACAAGGGACATGATAATGTCGCATAACACAAAAGGCCAAGGGCCACACACAAAAGGCCAAGGGCCACACACAAAAGGCTTGATTGTGCCATACAAATAATAATTTTGCAATACACAATAAGCAATCAAATTTTCAAATACAATGCAATAAATAAAGAGGCATATGCAAATGAAACTAGTCTACATCCACCATATGTGTTAATGTCATTGTTAGAAAAATAGCATAGTGGCATAGGACATGTAAAGTATGAGTTATTAGTAAAATATTTGTATGATTTATATCTTATCATGGTAGGAATGTTTTGGATAAATACAAACCTACAAATGTGTTCAATAATAATGAAGATATTCCCCCAACTTAGCAAGGCTATTGGGTAGTAAAAGAAGATGGACATCAAAACCATGTAATGTATCTCCTACATCACACTCAAATACCTCATGAAAATTAATGTGTATTTGATAAATATAATATGTTATCTATGAAACGTAGAATAAATGAGATATGGAAAGAAGTAAACTTAGTAATAATTGTAAATGATTTTAGGTTCTTTTTTTATTTTTTAATATTTTGATTTTTTTTTAATTTTGAATTTTTTGCATGTTTTTTCAATTTTTTCCATATTTGAAAGTTGTATTTTTTAGATTATATGATTTTATTTTATTTTATCAATTTTGGAATTTAAAATTTTCAAAAAGGATGATAAACAATGTTTTGAAAATAGAATAATTTGGAGGGATTCGAACGATCCACAACAAGGTGAAGAAAACACAGCCTAAGCAACAGGAAAAGTAAGAAAGATGCCCCCAGTGTATGTGGAAATAAGGTATAGCATTATAGCATAGATTAGAAGCATGACTAGGTGTGATTAGGTAAAAAGTGAGATATATTGATCATGTAATGCAAATGAAAGTCTTAGCATGAATAGAAGTGAAATAATAAGTGTGTTTTCCATAAATAATAAGTATTGCAAGTGATGTAAGATAGTTATTTTGGACTGTTAGACTTGGTTTGTAAATCAAGAGAGTAAGTGCCCCAAAATGGAAAATAAAATATAAGGACTTATAAGAATTCTTGGATAATGGATAGAAGAATTAGTTAAAATATTATGTGGAAAGGGAAAAAATGACTAATCAATAGATGCAACTCAAATAGTTGGTCGGGAAGGAATGATAGGTTTTGTCCAACCAAGGATTTAATCAAGGGGACATGTAACATATGTGTACCCAACTTATTAATATGGAGTAACTTATTGTGAATAGGAAAATCCAATTTTCAATGCCTATAAATATGAATAATAATTGTGTGTTATAATGTATTCCTCTAAATCACTATTCATATATCCACATAAACCTATATCTTCATGTGTAGGAGAAGATTTAACAATATGTACCTATGGTAGAGCTCTCTGAATAACTTGTTGTGCTTTAGTATGAGAGGTACTACTCTTGTGTGCCATTTTTATATTTAGGAGAGGGCACCATGCTCTTTGAAACTAACTAAATGTGCTCTTATGTAATTGTAACATGCTCATAAGTAAATGGAGACTCTAAATTTGTAATATGTTCATTTTTATTAGTAGATGAATAAATTATATTGTGTTGTGAAATATGTAAATCATGATCTTAAATGTTTATTTATTTTCATGTTGTTCAATGAATGTGATAGGAAGTTTATATAGAGAAGAAGTAAACATCATTTTTTATAAAATATATTCATATTAGATTCCTAGAATTTTTACCACTTGATTATCATGAATAAATTTGAGACATTTATGCACTATAGAAGGTACTACTTAGATATTTTCTATCTAAATTAATCCTAGTAGCATATTTAAGACCCATATGATTGGTATAACTAGGAATGGATTGAGCATTATGAGAGGGACCACTTGTAAAGGTAGCACAATATGCCCAAAAGTATCTAGTATATGACCATCAAAGGCTTTGACAACTCTAAAAGTATCTTATAGATATTTTTATGTATAAACAAGAGAGTGAACAAGTGTCATGGTGCACACATTTTCACTTGATACATTATCTATCATAACACTATGTATGGATTGTTTGTCAATAAATGCCTAAATGAAGAGTGCATATCTATTTGAATCATTGTCCACAATTTCACTATCATAAAATGTGATTGTAGGTCGTGGTGCTTGTTTACTTGTAACTATACCAATAATTTTATCAAGTGTATTTCCATATCAGGAAGGATGAGGATGAGAATTATACTCATAATGTACTTCAAATTTATCCTTGGTATTGTCTTCATGTTTTATAAATGGATCGTTGTATATTTATATATTTGTATTGTCATTTGCTTATGGATTAGTTTCTTCTGTAGGTGTGCCAATATCAATAATGTTCTCATATACATATAAATATACATATACATATATGGTAGTCATAATATGCATTAGCATCAAAAAATTTAGATGTAGGTCTATACATGTATACCTCCTCTGGTGGAGGAAGAGTGATTGCATTGCATTCTAGTAACTTTGGTAATAATACATCAAGAAGTGAAGGTAACGTGGAACACAACCTCCTTGATGGAGTTTGTATTTGAAGCTTTTATGTTGGTTATTCAATAACATTGACTAAAATTTTAGTTTTTATTACTTTTAAATTTAACATTGGAAGTATAAGGAGAATTTTAAGTGAATTTGAGCCTATTCAAAGTAAGTAATTTAACCTCACGCTCTTTGACTATATGGAACAATTCATCTAAGGATTCAAACTTATCAAACAATATTGACTCTTGAAGCGGAATTAGAAAATTTTGAGTAAATATTTCCTAAATATCATTATCAACCATTTTATTGGTAATTTTTTTAATCATAGTCTTATATCTTAACATGTATTCACTGATTTTTTCATTAGATCCTGGTTTGAGTTTGGCAATTTGGGCATATGATAAATTTTCACCAATGTTGAAATTGAAATACTTTAATAATTATAGAGAAAGGTCATAAAACCATAAAATATCATAGTCTTCTAGACTTCTTGAAAAGAAGTTAGTCGATAATTTATCATTATCTGCATAATCTAGACAAGCTACAATGAAGGCATGTAATTGTTATTTGAGATCACATTTACCTTCATAGAGAGGGATATTAGGAGCTAAAAAATCCAATTGGTAGTGGATAAGATGAAATTTTGGGTGTCAAAGGTTTGTGAAACAGAGAAAAGAGTCCATAGAGGGGCTAGCATGAGAGATAGTTTGTTCAATATTAGTTAGCTTAACTTATAAAGTAAGAACTGCATGATCAAGACAAGTATTTATGGAAGTAATTAGAGGAGTGTAAGTAGCATGAGTAAGCATAAGCATAAATACATTTTTTATAATAAGTGATGTTCCCAAACAAAAGGAGGATGATATGGAAGTAACAAGAGGTGCATAAATAGGAATGGGTGCAATAGTAGAAGTGACAATATTGTAAGTGCTACCTTGGCTTTCTTTCTTTTTTTCATCTCTATAAATATATAATAATAGATAAATATTTTGTGGATGCCCACGAAGGAATTCCAAAAAAATGTTTTAGCAATTGGATCACATTATTATTTACTATTGGGTTATGAAATGATAGCCATGATGTGCCCTTCATGAGAATATGTATTAGGTGAAGAAAGATCCTTTGGGGTTGAATATTTGTTAAAATGTTTAACATATGTTTCCTTTTGATTCCAATTCATTTCAAATTTTACAAAATTTATAAAATTGCATGATATAGTAGTGAAAATATTTGTAATGGGAAGATAGTGATATTGAAATTTTTTTAATATAGCTTCTTGATTAATTTGAGATTTAATCCATGCAGAATGTAATGGAGAGCATGTTGAATAATATTAGAGTGTGTAATAATAAACTACATGATCCTATGTAACATATGAAATAAATATTAAATCATTGATCCCATTATGAATATAGTACAATATGAATCAAGTAATGTTAATGATTAAGAATAAAATACAAGCAAAAATGAGGTATAAAGGTGATTTAGTCAAGGGTTTGAATGATTTGTAGACTCTCAAATATACTTGTGTGTTGATTAGTGTCAGTCAAATATTTCAAAACACTAACTAAAAAGGTAGAACTATGTATAGATCCCACTAACCATATTTTTGAGTGTATGGTGAGAGTTACTTCCCTAGGCAATACACCCCTCTCAATTGCATCACAAATCATACAATTAAAATAGGTTTACTATGGTATAAACAAGGGGATCTTAGGCATTTCAGATATATCATAAGGCACGTAGAAACTAAATTCTATTTTTAGTGTTGTATAATGGTTATGAGTATTGGGGTGAACCCCTCATGCCATGGTTTCTATAAATAGATGTTGTGTATGCCTTCACAAAGTCACTAAGTAGTTTTAAAGCTATCGAAACATAGTCTATAAAACAAGAAAAATCAAATGTAAAAGAAAAGAAAAGATAAAGTGAAATATATTTTTGTCTAGGTGATAATAAATTTCAACCCAAGGTTAAAAGAAAGAGCTTCAGTTTTAGATTTTATCCAAAGTGAAAAGACAAACTTCTTCAATGTTAGGTTAATTAAAGGTCAAAGAATTTGAATCATTATGTTTCAAATTTGTATCCAATGCTGAGAGTTGTTGTCTTTTAGTATTAATAATTTACAAAATTTTAATGAAACCCTACGATAAAAATCAAACAAATAACAAGCAAATAATGTTCTAAAAATAGTGGGTTCATCAGAATGTTTAATTAGTTTTAATTAGATAAATCAAATTAAGTTATTTAAACTATTAAAATTATAATGCTAGATTATACATATCTGATAAGAAAATATAGTATGTTACTGTAAATACATAGTTACAAAAATCAAAAACTTGCTAAAAATAGTAAAAGAGCCTAAGGATGTGCAAACCTCCCTAAAATTAATTGTATATTGATTATCTAGGCTAGAAAAGAAAGGAAAGTGCTTATACAAACCTAAAAATAGAGTCGTGTCTGAAAAAATAATTATAACCTATGTTGGGACAAAGCCATAGGAGGAAGACAAGGGCATAGTGTGGTCATTTTTGTTGATATGGTCACATCGTAGTTGACTATGTCCATAATTTCTTGATTTGAATTTGTGTGGTAGTTTTTTAGGTTTATTATTTTTGTGTTAGAGTTGAACTATTGCACCAAAACCTTGAGGCATCAATGAATCCTCACATCAATATCATAACATCCCACCACACTTATGAAGCCTAGACTTTGGGCTAGATTTTATGCCCATACATTAGGATCCCCCACATGTACGAGACTCAAACGAACATTGTAATGTCAGCATAGCCACATACTCTGTGACTTGAACCCAAGTGGAGGATTTTATACCTTTAATATTATCTTATTGTGTTTCTCTATGTTCTTAATATGGTCAACCTATGGAATAACCATGCCTAAGTAGATTATATATAGGAGGTAGTGGTTAGAATTTTATCATCATATTATAAATTTTGCTCTTATTACATTGTTATGGAGATTTCTCCATCAAAGTTGCTCAATCACTATTCTCAAGTATTATGCTATTTTATCAATTATTGTTATGGATCTGATTATTCTATTCTTAATTCTTTGATTTATTATTCCATTATTACTAACATCTAATTAGTTTCATTATAAGTGGTATTTGAGCATTGATTTAGGCCAGTTTATGTACAATTGTTTTTTTAGATGTGGCATTAAGGCTATCTGAAAAGCTGAAGGATCAAAAAAAAATTACAATCTAGGAATAATTTAATTTTTTCACCACTACAATATTGTCTAGTCTTATTTTTTTTAAACTTTGTGCAAATTAGTAGTCATTGGATTAGTCTCGATAAGATAATTATGATGGTATAATTTGATGGTACACTTTTTTCAAGCCTAAAACCCTTCATCTTAGGGTTTGTGCAAGGCTAGTCTAAACACTCGTAGATGCAAGAAAGGTTAAGACACCCAAAAAACTCTTCACAAAGATGACATGGAATCTGGAACTTCAAATCCATCAATTTTTTAGGCAATTCAACAAATCTAGTTAAATGTCCAAAACATGTTGAGAAAGGATGATCTTGATGAACTAAAATGGGAAATGGATTATTTGAAGGGTTAGTTATCACTAATGAGTGATTAGTTGAAATTTATTATGGCTCAGCTTTTACAAATTAATCCTCCACTAATACAATCAAGTTTGCCCACTCAGAATAATCACAACTCCAATATTAGTTTGAAGCACATGATGCCAAAATTGGAAGTCTGCAAGTTTGATGGTAAGGACCACTCACTTGGATCAATCAAATGTAAAATTTATTTGATCTACATTATACCCCATGTGCATAAAAGGTGATCATGACATCTCTCTATCTAAAACCTAAGAAGTTCATTTGGTATAGGTGGTTATGGGATCAAAATAAAAATAAGGTCGATCTTGTTACTTGGTCAGGTATTTATTGAGGAGCTACAGATACACTATTGAAAAAAAAATTCTAACAACTACTTGAGTATGTTAGCAAAGTTATCATAGATAAGAATTGTTAAAGATTATATTCAACAATTCTAGAATTTATTCATACATGCGGATAACATCATTTAAAATAACTTGATTGGCCTATTCTTGGGGGGCTCAATAATATAATCCAACTTGAGGCTCTTATATTTAATCCATAAACTATTTACAATTCCATAACATTTTCATGCCACATAGAAGAAAAATAAATGGTCAAAATAAGGGCTTTCACTCATGGTCGCAAACACAGTCTTGTAGTGCCATCATTTTTGTAACCTATAAGATTGACCCCTTAAAAATTGAAGATAAGCATTCCAAAGGGTTGTGTTTTGGTTGTGACATCAAGTGGATCAAAAGACATAAATGTGTCAAAAATAAGTTATTCTACATTGAAGGTGCCAATGAAGATGAATGTGATGATTAGGCCACATGTGAGAGTATGGAAAAACCAGATGAGGAATCTGAAGATTCTCACCCTGTTATCTCTTACCATGTCATTTTAGGTATAATCACTCCAACTCTTATGGTGGTGGGCTTCCTCAATAAACATAAGGTGACAGTATTGATTGACTCAAGAAGTACACAACTTCATCAATAGTAAGTTGGCTACTAATTTGAATTATTTTATTTATCCAACTCCAGAATTTCAAGTCATGATTGTAGATGGTGTCACTATCAACTAAATTCCATAGTATTAAGATTGTCATGGGGGACTAAATGCTTAATTATCCCACATTTTCTATTCTCATGGGTGGAGCTGACATAGTTTTGGGAATATAATGGCTCACAACTTTGGGTAAAATAGAGATTAATTTCCAAGAACTGTTCATGCAATTTCATTATGAAGGTAGGAATTTGAACTACGTAGATTATGGGAAAAGTCTCCCCAATTGGTTATTTCACATCAGATGACAAATATTCTTAAAAAGGGGTGGAAGGATTTGTATCACAAATATTTTCCATAGTAGTTTAGCCAACACGTGTCTACACATCCCAATTTACAAATGATTTTTTATGACCATCCAATAGTTTTTGGCACAATGGTAAAAGGCCTACTAAGCATCAAATAACATGATCATGCCATAATATTTATTCTAGGTAGCACACCACTGAACATCAGACCATATAGGTATCCATATTTTCAAAAAAGTGAAATTGAAAACATGTTACATGAAATGCTAGAGACAAGTATTATCTAACATAGCCAGAGTGAATATTCTTCCTCAGTGGTCATGGTGCAAAATAAGGATGACACTTGGAGGATGTGCCATGATTAATAATAACTCAATAAGTACATCATCAAAGATAAGTTCCCAATTCCATTAATTGATCATTTTTTATATGAATTACATGGTCTTGTTTATTTTACCAAACTAGATCTTCTAGGTAACATCAATTATAGTCAAATATGAGGATATCCAAAAAATAGATTTTAGAACTCATGAAGGCTATTATGAGTTTATGGTCATGCCTTTTTGGTCTCACACATGCACCATCTACATTTAAAATTTTGATGAATACTATCTTAGGCCTTTTTTAAAGAAGTATGTCATGGTGTTTTTTTATGACATCCTAATCTACAACGAAACTTGAGAAGAACATTTGATGCATGTGAAACAATTAATTTTAGAACAACATCAACTTTATGTAAAACCTTCCAAATGTGATTTTGGCATCCATGAGGTGGGAAAATTGGGTCATATTGTTTCACATGAAGGATTAAAATTTGACCCTAATAATATCAAATCTATGATGGAGTGGCAAGTGCTAAAAACCCTCATAAAAGTGTTTCAAGTTTTATGAGCATCTAAATCTAGTAAGCAATATAATATTTTTTGTTTCAAATGATTTTGAATTCCACATTGATGATTGATATGTTTTTACAAGAAGTTACACTATTATAATAAGTCATATTTGTTAAGGTAACATAATATATTAGTGAGCATCATAAATTGAATCCGAATGCAAACATCTTGTGAAGTGTTGAAAACATAAATTTGATAGAGCATCAAAAATTGAAGCCAAACATAGTACAACATTATAAAAGTGTTTCAAGTTTTATGATCATCTAAATCCATTTTAAGTTATTTGTATAAACTTTCTCCAGCCATATAATTATTTGTACAACTTTATATCTTAGATAATTAAATCAAAATATAAATGTTAATTCTTAAACCCTTACTAGTACAGTTAGGATCAATTTTGTTACTAATGTATGTGATCAAAATCAATTTTTACTACCTATAAATGTAAAAGTATGGCTTGAAAATGCAAAATTACAGCATGGAGATGCAGATTTATAGTATTTTTTTCTAAAACAATTCAAATCAACCTCTACAGCCTTAAAACTCTTGACAGGGTATTTGTATAGTATCCAAATAAGATTTTATCTTTAACAATAATTTTGGGAGTGATTACAGTATTATCATGCCTCACTAAGGCACTTTGGTGCAGTAAAAGTCTTAAATTTTGATTTTTGCCTTCTTTAAGGTTATGTGGTCCCTACCCTAGAGAGCAACAAAGCAAATCAAAACTATGGCATAGTTGGTTTTTCACATGCAAGTGAAAAGTGAGTGAGTTGATTTCACATTTAATGTTACATGCAAATATTTATTTATTTTTATTTTTTCAACTTGGTAAAATAAGGGATAGATAGAAATTTTTCTCTTTATGTTCAACGTGATTGAAGATGAGTTGGATAAGAATATTTTGTAAAGACACTCTCCAAAGAGAGGTCAAGGGTTCAAACCTCCAAAGTATAATTTTTCTCAATTTTTTTTTGGGTCACAATTTTTTTCACATTCGTCACTAAGTACCATGTATTGCGATGTTTCTTTTGACAACTCAATATTTTACCTAAAAGTAGACATGTGACCAGTCAATTTATAGGTTATTAGATGTTCTAGACACATTATAATGGTCAATTTTATAATTTGAAGCTTCCTTATATGATTTTTGTAATAAATATTTGAAACATGATATATAAAGGTGTATTTTTGGTAGAAACCAACACCTTAACAATGCAAACTCTTATAATGTCATCTCATGCTTGTACTATCAATGACCATCTCATCCTTTATAGATCTATCAGGATCCTTGTTATTGACAAAGTGTAAATGTCACACTGGAGGTTAGAGGGTCCATTGGAGACTATAGTACTATTCCTTTTCTTTAGTTAGTTATTCACTTAGAGTTTGGGTCAAATATTTGAATAGAAATTTTTATAGCAGTAGTAAGTTTATTTCAATTCCAATTTTGGCTTTATATCCATTATATTCATGATATAAATCAGACATGATTGTTTGATTTTATTTTATTTCATTGCACAGGTTATCACCTCTTGCCTGATAGGGGAGAGAATATAGCATTGATAGGTATATGATCAGGCATCAGTGACAATACTAGTTGATAGGGGTTGATAGCACCAACAGTGTTGAGCAAAGGTCATCAGTGTTTATTCAACATTAGGGAGATGTGCCATAAACAATACAAGTTGGTCACTTGGATGGGCTTTTGGGTGGAGCCTTACGTGGATCGATGTGGTTGAACAAGAAATGATCATGTTCTACTATAGTACAGTATGATCATCACAAGGGATGAGCAGGCCTTGATCTTGTTCATTAGCTTTTTATGCCATAACTCATAGGGTAGGCTTCTTTATGGAGTGGCATCAGTTTTTATTAGTACCAGGAGGTATGGTGTACCACTTTTAGTTGATTTAGAGTTTCTTTGATGACTTTAGAATCATTATTCTAGTTATTTCATATTTCATACCCCTTTATATCAAGGAGAGTTTGTTGGGTCATTTATGATCCATGGTTATGTTTTATTTATTTATTTACTTATATTTTGTTAAATAATTTTGTTGGTTCTTAGGAATTAATTGGATCTCGTAACCACCCCATGAAAAACTTATGTCTTTTCATTGTATTTGTAAATCTCATTTTAAAATAATACTTTACCAAATTTTGTGTAAAATGATTTGTTCACGATGTAAATTTTGAGTTATTCATTCTACTCCAAATACCATCATCATAGATTTGTAAAACAAATATGGCAACATAGAAACTCCACATACAAACTTGTTGAATAAATATTCCTTCCATTGGACTGAACTAGTTACTAAGGCATTTGAGTAGCTGAAAGAGGTTATGTACCACTCTAGTTTTGGTGACCCCTACTTTTTCTAAAATAATTGTTATTAAATATAATGCATCATGATATGAAATGGGAGCAATAAACATGCAAGAAGGAAGACCCATTGCATTTGAGATTCATCAACTCAAAGGAAAAAACAAGTTAAAACCAATCTATGAGAAAGAGGTGATGGTTATTCTTCATGTAGTCAAGCAAATGGAGACCTTATCTAATGGGTAGACACTTTCAGGTAAAGATTGATCATGATAGTCTAAAATACTTTTTAGAACAACATTTATCATCAGAAGAGATATAAAAAATGGGTGACTAAAATATTGGGTTATGACTTTGAAATAGTCTATAATAAAGGCAAAGAGAATGTGGTAGCAAATGCACTTTCTAGGAGAGATAAATCAGTTGAGGCACTATTATGTGTAATGACCATTTGGCAAGCATATTAGTTAGAAGAAGCAAGATCAGATTGGGTGAATGATATGGATACATAGGTCTTGATTTAGAATATTCAACATGGTTTGGGTATTTCTAAAACATTTGAGTGTAAATTAAATACATTATGGTATAAATATAGGTTGTACCTATATAATGATTATGTCCTCAAACACAAGATCATTCAAGGGATTCAGCATATCCAATAGGGGTTATTTAGGATATTTGAAGACATATCATGACATCGAGAAATATTTATTTTGGGATGGACTTAAGGGAATATATAGTAATTTGTGGTAGAATGCATGGTTTTTCAATAGAAAAAAGAGGAAATAATTAATACATCAGGTCTTTTATAACTATCCATCATGAGCCAGCTGTGGGAGGAGGTTTCCATGGATTTCATTATAAGGTTGTTGAGATCTAGGTAAAAATTCCATAATGGTATTTGTGGATAGGCTCACTAAGTATGCTCATTTTTCTCCATATAACAACCATTTGTAGTCAGTCTAGTAGTTTCTACTTTTCTCAATATAGTCTAAAAGCTACATGGTACCCCAAAAATCATTGTAAGTGATTGTAATCCTATGTTCACTAGTAAATTTTGGACTGAGTTATTGTCAATTTTGGGTCCCCAATTGTCTCGTATCTTGTCTTATCATCCTCAATTTGATTAAAAATAGATATTGTCAACAAATGCCTAAAAGTGTATCTTCATTTTTTTCATCAGATAAACATGAATGTTTGGTTCATTGGCTACCACTAGCAGAATGGTGGTATAATAGTTCATTTCATACCTCTTATAAAATCTCTCCTTTTGTGGCACTTTATGGTTATCACACCCTATCCATCACATCATCTTTTAAGTTGAAACCCAAGGTTTGACTTGTTGAAGAACACATTCAACATCAATAAGAGGTACTAGTTTGTTTAATGGAGAATTTATCAATAACACAAAATAAAAAGAAGTGTAAGTTGATCAACACCATAGTGAGAGACATTTTGATATCGATGATTAGGTCTTTGTGTGTTTTCATGCATATAAGAAGATGTTTTTGAAGTAAAATAAAATTATATCAAACTTTATCCTAAGTATTATGGCCCTTATTAAATCCTGCATAAAATTGGCAGTATGGCATACAAGTTGGAACTACCCCATTCCACTCATATACATCATGTGTTACATATATCTTACCTAAATAAGGTTATTGGATAGAGAGTTTATACCCAAATTGAGTTAATTGAATTAGAGATCCTTCATACACACACAAAAAGGTTACAAACAAGAGAGATTAAGGAGTATTTGATCAAATCAAAGATTTTAAATTATAAATATGCAACATGGCCAGATGAAGCTTTCCTGCAACAACATCCAAAGTTAATTCAACATTGAGGGAAACATTATGTTGAATGGGAGGGTCATGATATGCCCTTAACCTATAGTATGTCTAAGGTTATGTGTGTTTGACTTGTGGTTTACATACCTTTTATATTATCTTATTGTATTTCTTTATGTTTGTAGTATGTTTGACCTATGGAATAACCATGGATAAGTAAAGTATACACAAGAGTTGATTCTTTCCCCCTTAATGTGGCTCACTCACTATTCTCAATTATTTTGTTCTTTTATCAATTATTATTATGAATCTAATTATTCTACTCTTATTTCTTTGATATATTATTCCATTATTGCAAACATCTAAGTAATTTCATTATAGATTACTCCAAAGTCAAAAAATTTGAATTATTATGTTTCATATTTGTATCCAAGGTTGAAGGTTGTTAACTTTTAATGTTAGGAATTTACAAAAAAATTATGAAACCCTAGGAAAAAATAAAACAAACAACAAGCAAGCAATATCCTTAAAATAGTGAGTTCACCAAAATGTTTAATTAGTTTTAATTAGATAAATCCAATTAAGTAATTTAAACTATTGAAATTAGAATGTTAGATTATATATATCTGACAATAAAATACAATATGTTACACTAAAATGCATAATTTATAGAAATTAGAAACTTGCTAAACATAGTAAAAGAGTGTAAGGATGTGCAAACCTCCCTAAAATAGATAGTGTATTGATTGTGTAGGCTAACGGAGGTTGGAAAGTGCTTAGAAAGACTTGAAAATAGAGTCATGTCTAAAAATATAATTAAAAGGGATAAATCTGCAAGAGGTGGATAGGGGAAAAGTGTGGTCATTTTTCTTGACCATTATCATGTCTTGCTTGATTGCGTCCATGATTTCTCAATCTGGGTTTGTGTGTTAGTTTATATAGGTTGATTATTTCTATGCAAGAGCCAAATAAATATTTCAAATACCTTTAAATACAAAACCCTAGTCTTTCACATACACTAGATAAAAATTAGATAGTAAAGAGAAATATAAATGGGTTATAAGGTATAACTGAGTTGGCCTCAGAAATCCCTTATAACTAAGTGTTTCCAACATATCCCAAATGGGCCTCAATCCAGTGTAGTTTTCTCTCTTATGGTGATTATGTGATTCATGATTATGTAACTAAGATGACAATAGATAGAAGATTTGATTAAATGCATTAAAAATGGATGCCCTTGACCAGAAATAAACAATGTTCAGAATTTCTATGTGACAATTTGAATACATCAGAATTAAATTTTGAATAAATGATGCTCTTTTACTTAGTGTATAATGCTTTTGAAATTAGCTTTGCTAGGTCCATTCAAGTGAATGCCTTGATGTGATTTTATATGGGAATATTTATAATATTTTTTATAACAACCTTTCAAGAAGCATGGAAGATCTATTTTACGTCATCTTAATTTGAAAAAGTAACTGTTAGAATGTGGGGGATAAGGTCACATTAGTAGACAAGGCCATAGTGCAACCCTATCTAACCTAGTTTGGTCTTGTTCCAAAAAGAAATAGACTACTAAAAAAGGTTTGATAGGTGCATGTAGGTTAAATATGGATGAATAGAGTTGAAATAGGGATGTATGTATGATATTTTTTGTGTTTTCAAGACAATAGAGGCTCTCTCATAGATTACAAGTTATCAAAATGGTGAATAGATAAAATAAAGGAAAGATGTCAAGGATAACCATTTTCAAGCACTTAATGATTAATTTAATGTGTCTTTGAATCTAAGGAAAAAGAACTTGCATTGGTTGAGAGGAATATCACAGTATTGGATGCTAAAATAAACAAGGTGTGTTTAAAGATAGATAAGGAGAAGCTAATGTTTCTTGTATATACCCTAAAAAACAATATGGATCTCATTAATAACCTTGATATTTTAGTGAAAAAAATAATTTACATGGAATATTTGAAGGAGAAATCTCTCAGAAATGATATCAAGGAACAAGAGCTCACACAAAATGTGGAAGAGTTAAAATAGAGTATTGAGGCTTTCAAGAAATTGGTGAACAAATTATAGGCTAATGCAAATTTATTCAAGTTATTTTTTTATATTTTTTTGATACCTCAAAAATAATTGGCATGAAACTTTAAAATGAAGATAGAAAGTAGAGAGAGTTTGAGGCTAATTTTTTTATAATCAAGGATAATGTTGAAAGGCAAAAGTTAGTCAATTAGGCTGAAGAGAGAAAGGATGAAATTGAGGAATGGTGTAAAGAATTGGAAAAAACCTTCAAGGGTCTACAACTTAAGGTAGGTGATTAATAATAAGTTGCATGTGAGGTGTATAATGCCCAACTCCTATAATTCTAAAAAGTTCAATAAAATCAAATTGAATTTGACACAAATATTATGGAAATTAGAGATTTTCTTAGTGAAATTTCAACCAAAATTATGTAGGTTATGACCACCATAAAGCATTGAGATGAATTTTAAGAAGAGATTTGGAGGTAAGGGACAAAAAAAATTAAATTTTAAGAAGATGGCACCAAATTGTCTAAGGATGAACAAGCTAGTTAGTATGGGGAGATGTTGCCCCCCAATTTCAGCTAAGGACAAGTATGTGTGATCATCATTGTAAGACATAAAAAACAATAAAAAATTTTTTTTTTTTTAATTAAGGTCATGTGAAAAGATAAATTTATGGTGAATTTGAATGTAATGATAGTTATATTATGAATCCATGTGCAATTATATATCTGCACACTGATGACCCTAAATGAACTAATGTTTTTGACTAAGTCAAGGTATGTTCCATATTGAATAATCACGTACAAGTAAAGCACTACATGATACTATAAAAATACAAGGGGCATGAAAGAAACCCATTATTAAAATGGTTATAACATGGTAGTTATAAGTTGTTAGTTATAAAAAAGCATGTGGTCGTAAAGCAAGGAGAATCAGTTAGCAAAACTTTGGGAGCCATAAAGCAAGGATCATGGGAGTAAAGTCATTGATAATTTTAATGTATGAGCTATCATTGAGAGCAAGGAAATATTTTTATTTAAACCATGTTTTTACATTTTTAAAATGTTTCAATAGTTTGACTATTATATGTATTATAGGCTTTTCGAATTTTGTAAAGATTTTGTTGTTGAAGGTTTACTAGATAAAGTAATAGTTTTTATACTATTATATTTTGAGTTATTTTTATGAATGAATATGATTATGATGTGGATAATGTTGAAGAGTTTTAAATGATATCATGGTGATTTCATGGAAGTGTCTAAGTGAGTGGATGAAGTGTCTTGTTAGTCTAAATGATAATGATAAAGTGTGCAGTATGTTTATCCTAGTATGTTTGAAGTTGGCTTGGTTGATCTTCTATTTTGGCATGGTTAGGAATGTTTAGGGATGAGTATGATGATTTTAGGTTGTGAAATAGTTCCTATTATAAGTCAATAATTATTTGAGTGTTCGTGTGTATGAGTATATTATATATAGTTTATCATTATTTTTAGCTAGACATTTTGGGTCTAGTGGCAGAAAATTTGAGTAGACAATTTACTAACATCACCATTGCCATGTGTGGATGAGTCAGGGGGAGTTGCTTATATGGTTGTGATCAAATTTATGCCTAGATATTATTCACTAAATCCTAGGTTATGCGACTAAGTGTGATTAAATATATACAAGTGCAAAGTTAGGATCCCAAACAATTTGATAGTGTTTTCCCATACTTAGCCAATTTTGCCTGAGGCAAGAAAGAGATGAGTAAGCAATTAGGTGATGGAATATCTTGCATATGTGGATGTCTTAGGATAATTTGATCATATGGGTTTTTTATTTCCCTAGTTAATATGCACTAAATTCTAGGTCATGCGATAAAATGTGACAAAATACATGCATGTTCAAAGTTGGCCTTCCAGGTAGTTTTTGATAGAGTTGGCTCTATGGTAGATAAATTTGAGTAGAAGATTAATGGCATTATATCTTGCATGTGTGAAGGTTTGAGGAGTAGTTTTATATATGGTTGGATTCTCCTATGTGAGGAAAACATATGGTCCAAAATTTAGATCATGCATCTAAGTGCAACAAAAGTTAATGAGGTCTAAAGTTGGCTTCTCAGACAAATTAAAATGGTTGTCATTTTTTCACAAGGTAAATTTCAAGCAACATAAATAGAGCACATTTTATCCAAGATGTTAGGATGCAGTGAGATGGTGCCAAGTGTTTGATGTTTAACATTGAGCAGAGATAAAGATCGAGCTTCTTCCAAGGATCAATAGTGAGCAGGTATTCATACAAATAGAGATCAATGGTGTGCATTAAATTCAAGAGGTAAAAGTGATAGTTTTGTTGTCCCCAAAGTCTGTCACTCATTTTTGGGACAAAACATGAACTATTTTTGGTCCTAAAAGCCAAAAATTCTCTCTTCCCTTCTCAAAAATTGTTATGAGCCTTCAAATCCTTCATTTTTCAAGCTTTTTTAGAAATCTATGGACTCTGTAGGCTTGAATCTACAGACTCTGTAGGCTTGAATCTACGAACTCTGCAGGCTTGAATCTATGAACTCTATAGGTGGAACTATGGACTCAACTTCTACAAACTCCACAGGCATGAAACTATAAACTCTACAGATAGGTTTCTATGGACTCCACAAGCTAGATTTCTATGGACTCTTTCAAGGAAGAAATCTACAAACTCTACAAGAAGAAAATCTATGAACTCCCCCAGTTCTATGAACTCGTATCTATGGACTCTATAGGTTAGCTTCTATGGACTCTGCAGGTTAGTAACTATGGACTCTGTAGGAAAGAAATAGGTTCAGGTTCAATACTTAGCCATTTTTTCAATAAAGAAATTCAAAGGGGTCTTCCAAGAGCTCAAAGGAAAAGTGCCCTTGCGGAGGGCACTTAGCAGTCAAAATGGACCCTTGCAACTTTTCCAAAAGGCAACCTTCGAGGTTAGATAGCCCTTGCAGAGGGAAGGTGATGAGCGAGTTGGACCGTTTCAAAGGCCGAGCGAACAAAGGAATTCCTTCAGAAAGGTTTCCATGGCAAAGTTGTCAAGGCATTTCCTTCAGACAAAAAATCTGAAGGAATTCCTTCAGACTTTTTTCTGAAGGAATTAACCTGACCGAAGAAGCCCAGCGGAAAGAAAGTGGGAAAGATGCAAAGGCAAAGGAAGATTTCCTTCAGCCAAAATGTCTGAAGGAATTCCTTTAGACATTTTGTCCAAAGGAATTAACCTAAGGACTCTCCGAGATAAAGAAGCCCGAAGGCCATCCAAAGACAACCCAAAGGGCAGGAACCCTTACGGGGAGGGCTCTCGCCGACCAAAATAGGCCTTTCTTAAGACCCTAAAGGGCAGGTCCCCTCTGAAAAAGGATCAAATGACAAAGTTGAAGGAATTGCCAAGGAAGATGACAGGCCTGCAGACGTCAAAATCAAACATCTTGAACTAGCCATTGGGATCCAGACGTTCAGTGACATCCCCACAGCCGTCAAATTCAAAGTAACCAACTAGCCATTGGCTTTCAAATGATGACAGGCTTGAATATGTCAAATTTTTGGAAATCAAATAGTTGTTGATCTTTGAAGGCTTGAGCATGGACCCGAATGCATTCAAAGGCCAAAATGCCAAAGGGAAGAACTGCTGATGGAAGAGCGTAAAGAGCCAACAAGACCGAGAATATAGCCCTGAGAGCTCAAATGCTAGGAAAAGACAAAAATAGAAAGGGGAAAAGATAGCTTGAGAGCTCAGGTCACAGTAGGAAGAGGCAAAAAGGAAAATATCTACGTAGTAGCTAGAACAGTCTACAAAGTAGATTTTTGAGCTTGCAAACATTGAAGGTGCGACCTGTTGGTCTCCTTGGGAGTAAAGACAAAATGGACAGCTACGTAGATGTCAGAGGGGATAGACCAGATGATCCAGACCTAGGAGAAAACATATGAGATGAAATGGCATGCCATAGTTAAGACAGCCACCCTATTTTCAACATAGTCCTTTGACAAATCTAGAAACGCATTGAAGGCATTGACTGCCACATGAGTTGTCCCATGGGAAAAAGTGCCAAGCCTTGCTTGGTGGCTATACATTGTAATTTCTCTCATTATGCAAGGAAGAGATCTTTTTCATTTTATAGAAGCAAAACTCTGCCCAATTGAAAGGCGAATACTGAAACTTTGAGCTCATATTGTTGATCATTTTATTTTTATTTGAATGAGAAAGCAAGACACTTGCAGACTTTGTGTTGTTATATCTTGTGCCATTTTAGGAGATTGTTCTTATGTCTATCTTCTATATGCATTCTTGTTTATTTAATTTAACAGGTAGAACTAGTGGAAGTGAGAAGGAAGATGTCCTGAAGTCAGTTACTTTCAAACTTTGTGTTGTTATAGTTGCCTTTAGTGTGTGTTTTTAGTTTGTTTCTGTGTAAAGGATCTTGGGATGACTTTGTGCCCCCATTATCCTTTATTTTTCACTCTTTGGGTAGCTAAGGTGTAGACTTTGTATTACAGTTCATCCTGCTGGTTACTACCCTTTGTTACCAATTCCTTGTTACCCACCCAAAAGAACTCCAGTTGTTTGTTGTAAGACCACTTCTAAAAGAAGAGAAGTGCCTTCAATGTTTCCACCTAGATTTTCTCCTTTGTCTATGAACATCATCTCTAAAAAAAGAGAGATGGATGGTGTATCCTACCCCTGAGTGTTATTTTTTGCTTATATCTATAGTATATAGCTCCTACATATTTACAGGGAACCTCCCCTTGATGAGAGGAGAGATTTGTCCACCTCTGATGTAGTAAACCTGCACATTGAGCTGACCAATATCCTTTATTATGGATGATAAGACCTATTTTACTCATCAGTTAGCTAATTGACATAATATTCACTCAACAGTCTTTGTGGCAACTCCGTTGGGGACATTACGTGTAGTCTGAAACGTCAAGTTTTAGATTGAAGTAGTCCCTATCCTTATCCATTATAAACTCTAGCAAATTTGGTCTATGTCTTATCCATTATCATTATAGCCTTACCATCTTCCTCCATGCCAACTTAGATAGAACGTGCAGTTTGAAGCCTCAAGCTTCAAGCTGAAGCAGGGCCAATTCTTTCCCATTTTTATTCTACGATCTGGCAACTCCACACTATACAAGAAGCCAGAGAGCCCAAGGTGTTGTTGACCCTATCTTTGAGTTGGTTTAGTAAGGAAATTTTGACTTATTCCCTCCCCAACTTCAAGTCCAACGATCCAGGAGTGTTCCTCCTACCCGTACCAAGACACCAACACAAGGCAGAGCTACTTTTTTTGTTGTCAGTAGAGCTTTGTCTATACATACTCCACCCAGATTTGTTATCCCCCTTTTTCATAATCTAATCATGGTAGTTCAAGGCCCTTGGGGTAACTCATTCGGTCCACTAAATCTTACTCCACCTCTACATGAACTTCCACGTAGCTCAAGAAAGAATTTCTCCAAATTCTTTGGTGATGGGAGAGTTCATCTTGATGAACACATTGCAGCTTTTAGCATAGCCTATGGTGTGATAGGAGTGGAATTTGAGGACGTGGCAGTCAGGCTAAATCAGTGACTAACTGGGACACACTCAAAGCTAAATTTGAAGCCAGGTTCAAGCCTGCAAAAGATGCACACACCTTATTTGGCCTAGCTCACATAGATGAAGAAGGAACCTCATGAACCTATGAGGTATTTCATAGCAAAGTTTGACAAGCTGAGGAACCAAATTCCTATAATTGCTCAGCCAACACCTAAAAATCTCAAATGCTTCTTCATCAACTCACAGCTGCCTGAAGTGAGTTTTTCGCTGAGATGGGCTGGCCACATAGACCTTGCTGCTACTCAAGACTTGGCTACTGAGGTGGAAGATGACCTTATCTTGGTAGGAAAGATAAGGAGAGATCCTAACAAAGGAAAATCTTCTTCATCTTTTAAATACTTGGCTACAGGCACCATGGATCAAATGGTGCAAAAGTTGCCAAATGAATTACTAGCCTTGAAAAGACAAATGGCCCAAGTTGTCTGCTCCTCCTAATTAGGATATGCCAAGGAGGACATTTTAGAATTAGCCATATCAAGGCAATGCTGCCAGGAATCAAGGGCAGTTAAATCGGCTTCCTCCCCCACAGAAGAACCTTGCCCTTGAAGCACCTCTAACCAACTCAACAGTTAGATATCTGGAAATAGAACATGATTTCTCTTTCCAACCTGAGTTTGATCAAGAAAATGATGTTGATCTCTTTGCAGCAGACCAAGAAGAATCAGCTAGTGACTCCCACATTGGTTTCCTAAATTACCAGGATGAACCCAATAATAAAGGTGAAGCAGTTGAGGGATCATACGTTGTGTTCACTTGGTCGAAGAACTAGTTAGCCCAGCAAGCTAATAAATAAAAGATAGGGGAGCAACCTCAACCTACAATTTCAATTGCTAATTAGGGAACTTCTCTACCTTTCTAGCCAAAGCACCCAGTGATTGTAGGAAAAGTAAGTACCCCAAACATTTTTGCACCTTCGACTTCAACTTCACAAATCATCCCTCCCCACCCTAAAAACCAAAAAGATGAACTACCTTTCCCTGTTCCTAGTCCATTTTAGTCATTTGACATAGTCGACCATGTCAAGAAGACTAAAATTCAAATGACTGAGTTTGAATATTTACAAGCCAACCCTGAGCAATTGGACAGGTTGGTGGAGTGTGTGAAGAATAAAGCCATCCCTATAGGACAAGATATTAGAAAGGTAACTCATGATCCCCCAAGGAACATGTCCATCCCAAACAATCTTGTCATTATTCCTCCTATTGTCCCTGGGAAAATAGAGCCTTTCTATGTTTCCATGTTGATATATGGTCACAAGCTGAGCAACTGCATCACTGATTCTAGAGCTTCAAACGACATCATGCCTATCAAATTGGTAGAATCTCTCAGTCTCACACTGACCAAGACATTTGGGAGACGTTTCTCCATGGAGAATAAACAAGTGCCACTGCTAAGACAAATAAAGGATGCCCAATTTGTGTTTGTAGCATTCCCAGACAAAAGAATCAAGATGACTGTCTTGGTGGCCGATGTCCCAGCATCATATAGCATCCTTCTTGGCCAAAATTTATGTAAAGATGTTGGTGGTGAGTTAAGCATGGACCTATCTGATGCAAGAATCCCGATCAAAGGAGTCATGAAAAGGTTTCTCCCTAAAAATGAGGCAAAATATGTTGTCACTAAAACATCAGCACTTGAAGCTCAGATTCTATTTGAGTCTTCAGGCAGGGGTAATTACTTCTTATCCACAGAGGATGTTCATGTTTTAGTTGATGAAAGCCTTGTAGGTGGTAATCTAAAAATTGATTCAAAAGAGACATCAGAAGAGTTAGTAGGGTGTAGTACAGATGAAAAAGGATCTTCCCGCTCTAATGAAGAAAAAAATATGATAGAAGATCAATTTTTGATGATGTTTGGATCCAAGAATTTGATGGTAGTAATTCCTCTACCAGTTTAGGAGCTAGGATTATGTTGATATCTCCTCAAGGAGATATTGTTCCTTCTTCATACGAGTTGTAGTTCAGCAACACCAACAACACTGCTGAGTATAAATCTACGTTACTCAAGTTGAAGGTTGCTCAAGACAAAGATGTCAAACTAATTTACGCTAAAGGAGATGCCAAGCCGGTGTTTTATCAGGTATTTGATGCTGATAATAAAAACATGTACTGGACTGAAATAGAAGAATAGAAAGCTATGGTAGTGGACCATACTGCTGCATGCCAAAGTTAGGAAGAGGAACTCTTCACCGAGAGAGCAAAGATTTATGGTTTTCAGATTGGAGACCATGTCTTGCCATGGGGCAAGAAGAGAGAACCAAAAGGAGAGCACAAGAAATGTGATTCCTGGTGGAGAGTTCCATTCGCCCATCATCGATTCTAGGGACAAAATTGTTTCTTGTTGATTTATCAGGATGGAACACCATTTTCATTATCTCACAATGGGCAGCATCTGAAGCACTTCAACTCTTGAAGTATCAGATAAGTTCACCTGTACATATGTATATTTGTATAGCCTTTGTTTCTATTGTGTGTTGTTCATTTTCATTTTTTGAGCCTTTCATTTTTGGGTAGCATGACTCCATAGCCCAATGGCACACTTCAAGGCACTGGAGATTATAGTTTCTACTCCCCTCAGTTGTTTCAAAATTTTAACTAAGGGAAGTTCCCCAACTGGAGCTAGTTGTTGTCCCCAAAGTCTGTCACTCATTTTTGGGACAACACGTGAACTATTTTTGGTCCTACAAGCCAAAAATTCTCTCTTCCCTTCTCAAAAATTGTTATGAACCTTCAAATCTTTCATTTTTCAAGCTTTTTCATAAATATATGGACTCTGTAGGCTTGAATCTACGGACTCTGTAGGCTTGAATCTACAAACTCTACAGGGTTGAATCTACAGACTTTGTAGGCTTGAATCTATGAACTCTGTAGGTGGAACTATGGACTCAGTTTCTACAGACTTCACAGGCAGGAAACTACAGACTCTACAGATAGGTTTCTAAAAAATCTACAAGCTAGATTTCTATAGACTCTTTCAAGGAAGAAATGTACAGACTCTACAGGAATAAAATCTACAAACTCATTTCTACGAACTCCCCCAGTTCTACGAACTTGTATCTACGGACTCTGCAGGTTAGTTTCTACAGACTCTACAGGTTAGTAACTATAGACTCTGCAGGAAAGAAATGGTTCAAGTTCAATACTTAGCCATTTTTTCAATCAGGAAATTCAAAGGGGTCTTCCAAGAGCCCGAAGGACAAGTGCCCTTGCAGAGGGCACTTAGCAATCAAAATGGACCCTTGCAAATTTTCCAAAAGGCAACCTTGGAGGTTAGATAGCCCTTGCAGAGGGTAGGTGATGTGCGAGTTAGACCGTTTCAAAGGCCGAGTGAACAAAGGAATTCCTTCGAAAAGGTTTTCCATGACAAAGTTTTCAAGGCATTTCCTTCAGACAAAAAGTCTGAAGGAATTCCTTCAAAATTTTTTTTGAAGTAATTAACCCAACCGAAGAAGCCTGATAGAAAGAAAGCGGGAAAGATGCAAAGGCGAAGGAAGATTTCCTTCAGACATTTTTTCTGAAGGAATTAACTCAAGGACTCTCTGAGAGAAAGAAACCTGAAGGTCATCCGAAGATCACCCAAAGGGCAAGAACCCTTAGGGGAGGGCTCTCCCTGACCAAAATAGGCCTTTCTTAAGACCCCGAAGGGTAGGTCCCCTTTGAAAAAGGATCAAATGACAAAGCTGAAGGAATTGCCAAGGAAGATGATGGGCCCATAGACATCAAAATCAAACATTGTGAACTAGCCATTGGGATCTAGATGTTTAGTGACGTCCTCACGGTCATCAAATTTAGGGCAACCAACTAGCCATTAGCTTTCAAATGATGACGGGCTCAAAGGCATCAAATTCATGGAAATGAAATAGCCGTTGATCTTTGAAGGCTTGAGTGCAAACCCAAATGCATTTAAAGGCCAAAATGCTAAAGGGAAGAACCACTAATGAAAGAGCGTAAAGAGCCAGCAAGATTGAGGATATAGCCCTGAGAGCTTAAATGCCAGGGAAAAGACAAAACTAGAAAGGGGAAAAGATATCCTGAGAGCTCAAATCACAGTATGAAGAGATAAAGAGGAAAATATCTACGTAGTAGTTATTTTGGTAGCTAGAATAGTTTGCAAAGTAGATTTTTGAGCTTACAAATATTGAAGGTGTAGCATGTTGGTCTCCTTTGGAGTAAAGACAAAATGGACAGCTGCGTAGATGTCAGATGGGATAGACCAAATGATCCAGACCTAGGAGAAGACATATGAGGTGAAATGACACGCCATAGTTAAGATAGCCACCCTATTTTCAACATTGTCCTTTGACAAATTTGGGAATGCATTGAAGGCATTGACTACCACATGAGTTATCCCATGGGAAAAAGCACTAAGCTTTGCTTAGTGGCTATACATTGTAATTTCTCTCATTATGCAAAGGAGAGATCTTTTTCATTTTACAGAGGCAAAACTCTGCCCAATTGAAAGGTGAATACTGAGACTTTGAGCTTAGATTGTTGATCATTTTATTTTTATTTAAATGAGAAAGCAAGACACTTACAGACTTTGTGTTGTTATATCGTGTGCCATTTTAGGAGATTGTTCTTATGTATGTCTTCTAGATGCATTCTTGTTTATTCAATTTAACAGGTAGAACTAGTGGAAGTGAGAAGGAAGATGTCTTGAAGTCAGTTACTTTCAGACTTTATGCTATTATAGTTGCCTTCAGTGTGTGTTTTTAATTTATTTCTATGTGAAAGATCTTGGGATGACTTTGTGCCCCCATTATCCTTTGTTTTTCACTCTTTGGGCAGCTAAGGTGTAGACTTTCCATTATAGTTCATCCTGTTGGTTACTACCCTTTGTTACCAGTTCCTTGTTACCCACCAGAAAGAACTCCAGTTGTTTGCTGTAAGACCACTTCTGAAAGAAGAGAAGTGCCTTCAGTGTTTCCACCCAGATTTTCTCCTTTGTTTGTGAACATAATCTCTAAAAAAAGAGATATGGATGGTGTATCCTACCCCTGAGTGTTATTTTTTGCTTATATCTATAGTATATAGCTCCTACATATTTATAGGGAACCTCCCCTTGATGAGAGGAGAGATTGGGCCATCTTTGATGTAGTAAACCTGCACACTGGGCCGACCAATCTCCTTTGTTGTGGATGATAAGACCTATTTTACTCATCAGTTAGTTGATTGACAAAATATTCACCCAACAAGTTTTATATCATTTTTAAATATTTGACAATCTTAAAGAGATCGGTGATGCATGTTGAGTCAAGATTTACAAGATTGCATGAGATAAAGTCAATGGTTTGAGGTTTAACATTTGGGTAGTGGTGCACTATGCTTTAAAGTTCAAATAATATAGATGATGCATGTTTAATATAAAGACATGAGAGCATGATATGTGATAAAATTGATCAAGGTTTAATTATGATCGTTCGCATTTGAATATTTGAATTTAACAAAGGAAAAACTAGTGCTCTGTATTTTGGCTATAACTTTTGATACAAGCAAAATTTGCTCATGGTGTAAAAAGAGAATTTATAAAGGACTCTCAAGAACATATGGAAATATATATTTTATGATATGAAAGTGTGTATATTTAAATTTATGAAGGTTTAAATTTTATTGTGTTTTCATAAATGTCTTACAAATGACCCAGAAGGATGTTTGAGTGTTTGTTGATATTGTTTCTATGTCTCATGATTAATTAGCTATTTGAGCATATTGTAGACTCCATGAGGATGATTTGTGTGAATTATGAAGTTTTTACCAATCATATATAGTATGAACAAAGGTTTAGAAACTGACCATGTGTTCGCTCATAATGGTTACTGTACAGAATGTTATTTGAGCAATTTGTGATTAAGTAGAAGGGTATTGTGATGGATATGGGCACTCAAAGGGGAAATATAGATCATGTGGCATGTGTCCATGAGTTTTAAAGTGTTTTTGTGTTCTTGGTTTGCTCAAAAAAGTGTCAAGGAGGTGAATGGGTCATCATAAGACCTAAAAAGTAACTTAGTCTTATTTGAAAGAGAGTTGTGCTTAAGTGTGACTCATATAAGATGCCTTATGAGTAAAGGCATGTGTTGTGGCCAATGAGGAAGATTTTAGACATGATAATTCATGAATTATATATAAATAATGAAACCAAATGTGATGGTTTTTATATTTATGGAAGACTTAAAAGAGACTTTGTGAGAAGAGTATGCATTAAAGCGAAGAAGAGAGGATAAGTTATGTGTATGTTGATGAGTTGATGAGAAGAATAGTTTGTTGAATATGTTTATGACCTATATGTCATATTTATGATGATAGATTAGTACTCTTTTAGTTTGAGGATATGCAAAGAGGTCTGAGTGTGCTTATGAGGAAAGTTTGAGTGAAGAAGGAGAGATATTGTGGCATGCCAATGTGAGAGGCATGTATGAAATACAAAGGGAGTTTGTATAGGGGTTAGATAATCAGAGATCCATCATCAAGTGTTGAAGACATCAGTTCTAAGGTGGAGGCATTCACTTCAAAGGAGGGTCTACATGACTTGATCTTCCTTAGGGGAAATTGCTCCTTGTGAAATAGGTGTTTCACTAAATGCCTATGGTCAGGAGGACTTGATAAAGGTTTCTAGTCTAAAAGACTTGACCAGCATATTATTTATAATCTCTTTTATGATAAGTAGTCCATGTGTTTTAGGATTGAGAGTGGGTTTTATTCCTCATGAGGGTTTCTCTTAGGTACTACGTGTTATGTGTTTGATATTGTGTATGTATTGAATGAATGAGCTCTCTTGTTAATGTTGCTTGATCAAGTTGATATGTGTTGATTGTTTAATAGTTTGAAAGGATTGGAATTGAAATTTAAATTGAAATATCTAGGCTCATTGATTCACCCCCCCTCTCAATGATTTTACCTCTAACACTTGGTATTAGATCAAGTCCTTTGGTAAAGCCTTGATATCTTGAAGGTGATCCAAGGTACAATATGGGTAGTCATAAATGAGGTTTCTCTACTAAGCAAACATTGATGTTTAATGGATCTAATTATGCATTTTGGAGTGCTAGGATGAGGACATACATTATGTCCATAGGGTTTGATGTATGGCAATCATTTATGGATGTTTATTGTGTTCTTACTACTCCTCCATCTAGTGTTGCAGATAATAAGATATTTGAGAATAATTCTAAGCAATGAATGCCATCACTTGTGGTCTTACAAAGACTAAGTTCACCAAGGTGATCCATTGTAAATCTTATAAAGAGATATGGGATAAAATGTAGATCATTTTTCAAGGAGATTCAAAAATCAAGCTTGCTAAGTTACAGACTCGTAAAAGGCAATTTGAAAGTCTCAAGATGAAGGAAGAAGATTCAGTGGCATCCTTTATGCAAAGAGTTGATGAGATTGTAAACATCATTATAGGTCTTGGAGATAACCTTGAAGAGACTATTATAGTTCAAAAATTATTAAGGTCTCTATCCCTTAAGTTTGATCCAAAAATATGCTATAGAATAAATTCATGATCTTACTCAGTTGAAAATGGATCAATTGCATGGCACCCTTACTGCGTATGAGATGAGGAAGAATGATGATATACCACCAAAGAAGGAAGCAACTTTCAAGACTAAAATGAAGCTAAAGAAGAATTTCCAAAGTAAGAAACACAAGGAGGATGGAATTTTTGATATAGATGAGGATGAACTAATTACTTTGATTTCAAGAAAATTGAAAATAGGGTTAGGCAAGTATAAGGGTAAACTACCCCTCAAATGCTTCAATTGTGGAGAGGTAGGATAATTTGTTAATAAGTGACCTCATAAGTATAATAACAATGATGATAAAGAGCATGATCAAGGTCAAGATTATGGTAAGAGATCATTCAGGTTTAATAAAATCAAAAAGGGATTCAGAAGGTTTGACAATAAGAATAGGTACTTCAAGGACAAGAAGAGTCTCTACACCAAAAAAGATTGTAGCTTATTAGATGAGAGTGAAGTCAGTGACTCAGAGTATGATCATGAAGATGATGGTCCTGTTGAAGATGAAGATTTGTTCATGGCTGAGGAAGGTAGTTGCTCACATCAAAATGAGTCTACTTGGAGTGATTCAGAAGATGATGAAGATGAGGTGGACTATGATACTGCATTAAGAAATGCTCTTGACTAACTAAATATTTAGAAGAAGGTAAAATCTAAACTCAAGGACTCTGAGCAGTAATTTAGTGTGTTTGAGGCAAGATTGGTTGAATACTCAAGAGAGAATGAAGGTGTTGTCATGTTTTTTAATTCTAATTTGGAATCTATATCTTTAAGTCTAACAACCAAAGAATAAGAATGCTCAAGGTATGCTTTTGAGATTGTGTCTTTGAAAGATGAGTTAAAGAAGTATGTAAGGTGAAATCATTTATCAAGTTTGATCAAAGTTATAATGATCTGGATGATCTCCTAAAGAGTCAAAAGTTAGCTAGTGATAGATCTAAATTGGATTTTAATGAAGAGCCCAAAGTTGCTTCTCAAGTTGACATGAATGTCAATGAGAGAAACATGGATCAGCCTTTGAAGACAAAACATCAGACAAGGAATGAAGGTGATGGTAGAATGAAGACAAATCAGATCAGACAACTAAATTCCAGGAGGTATGTAAATTTCAATGGTTATTTTTATACTTGTAATCAATTTGGGCATAAAGCTAGAGAATGCAGGAGACATGTTAAAACTAAATTTGTAAGGAACTATGATGGGGATCATCAGTCAAAAGGTGTGAGAAATGTTGAGTGTTTCAAATATCATAATGTGGGATACTTTGTAAAACATTATCCATTTAAGGTAAGATAAGTTGAGTTTCCATCAAGAAGTATTTTTTACTACAACTATGAAAATATTGGTCACATTGATAGATTATACAAGTAAAGGTCTACAAATCAGAATAGGTTCAATCAAGCTCCCAGAGTACAAGGAAGAAGATAAATTAACTCATGGAAACCAAAAGTGGTATGAGTCATAATGAAACTTTAGTCCAAGTAATCTATTTGTTATGGTGGAGAATGCTACAAAAGGTGAAGAGTGCCAAGGGATCTTATTTTCTGCTCATTTTGTGAATAAAGAGACCAAGCTCAAGGAGAAGATCAAGGTACTGATTGAGGCTAGTTCAGTGATATGTATCGATCCAAGTGAATATCTTGCCATTACTAAGCATGTATCATAAAAATAATATTAATTTTTAGTGCCTAGTGATGAGGTTCCTAACTAAAATATGGATTCTTTAGATGAAAAGGTATGTCATGAATATATGTTGTCTCTATGCATTGTCAAACTAATCTTAGAAAAGAAATAGAATGTTGTAGTGGATGAGCATGTTAATTTTCTTAAGCCTAAGAAGAAGAAGAATAATTATAAGCATTAGATGACCAAGGAAGAGAAGGAATATGAAGAGTTTTAGGTAACTCCTAGTTTCACATTATTCTACGACATTGTGAAATAGGTGTATTTGCCTATGCTTCTTAGGAGACATCTTTCTTGTGGAGAAGCAAGTTTGTGTGCTCAAGATCTTAATGTCAATCTGTACACGGCCAAAATGGGTGTTTTCAGGTGGCATAATGAGATTGATGAAATTTCATGAAGATTTTGGTGCTCATAAAAGTATGTGCACTTCTTTGTGATGTGCTCCAGGAGTTTTTGTGGTCTAAAGGTATGTTGAAGTCAAATTGGAGATTTTTTAGTACTCTCGATTTTCTTAATTTTGGCTTAAGGACAACCAGGCCTAAAATGGGTTATAGGATGTATGGGTTCCCAAAGATTTTATAATATAAAATATTGGTCCAAAAGTGTGTAATGATTGTCTCCAGGTGTACAAGAAGATTTAGAGGTGTACGTTGACTAGAAGGAGGTTCTTTTACTCTATTTGTTTTAAGATTCTAAGGTTTTGGGCTTTGATAGAAAAGTGGTTTACCTTTTAAAATGAGGTTTGAAGATTATTAATAGGTTTAATGGGAAAAATGGGTTGTCAAATGATGTTTCATAGAGATTTTAAGGTTTGTGGATTTTAAGTTATTCAAGTTTTTGTCAAGATAGAGGCCTAATTGACAAGTTGGTTTGTGAAGGAAGTATGTTACAAAGGATGAGATAGGTAATGAAAATTTATGTGCTTGAGGTTTCATATTATAGTGATATATATTATAAGTTTCAAGTCTTAAAGGTGTGTTTATTGAAATTTATGGGCTTTATAAGTTCTAAATAGGGATACAAGGCGTCTAGACAGGCCTAGTAATGAAGATGTGATGTTTTTGCTTAGTTTCTACAAAATAGAAAGGCATGAGTGTTTTTAGGATATTTATAACGTTGGTTAATATCATGTGTCCTATTTGGTGAGTGGCATGGATTTTTTTTGGTGGTGCCTAAGGTGGCTTGAGAGAAGAGGCTAGTAAGTCTATGTGGCAATTCTTCATGGTGTATGGAGATTTGAAGAAGCTCAAGATGTGAAATGGATTATACATCTTAGGGGGAGTCCCTCTAAGATGTTTCTTGGTGAGTTCCATCAGATTTAATTATTTTTTTATGTTATTTCTTCATTGGTTGTAGTTCTTGGTTGAACAGATTGTTGGCATGGAGCAAGAGGAAATTGTCAAGGCAAGAAAAGGTAGGCTCAAGGTAAGGGGGAGTTTGTATCATATTTATAAGGTGTTACTCTCATAATTAAGGTATTTTTGTGTCCTTAAGATCATTTTTTTCCCACTTTTTCATTATGTCAAAGGGGGAGAAAGTTCATATTTTGAGAATGCTTGAAAAGAGAGAATAAGATGAGTTGTATGTTGTTTAATGATGGGTGTTGACATCAATGACAAAGAGGGATATTGTTGGAGAGTTTTAAATTATGTCATGGTGATTTCATGGAGGTGTCCAAGTGAGTGGATGAACTGTGTTTTTAGTCTAGTGACAATGACAAAGTGTGCAGTATGCTTGTCCTAGTATGCTTTAAGTTGGCTTGGTTGATCTTTTATTTTGGCATGGTTAGGAATGCATAGGGAAGAGTATGGTGATTTAAGGTTTTGAAATAGGTCCTATCATAATTAAATAATAATTTTAGTTCTTTTTTTCATGAGTGGATTTCATCTAGACAATTTGGGTCTAGTGGCAAAAAATCTGAGTAGGTATTTTGTTGACATCACCATTGCCACATGTGGATGAGTCCAATGGAGTTGGTCATGTGGTTGTGATAAAATTTATGCCTAAATATTATGTGATAAATCTTATTTCATGTGACTAAGCATGATAAAATATATGCAAGTGCAAATTTGGGCTCCCAGGCAATTTGATAATGTTTTCCCATACTTAGCCAATTTTGCATGAGGCAAGAAAAAGCTAAGTAGATTGGTGATGGAATATCTTGCACATGTGGATGTTTTAGGATAATTTGATCATATGGGTTTGTTAAAAAAAAATTCTAGTTGATATGTGCTAAATTTTAGTTCATACGATAAAGCACAATAAAAGATATGCATGTTCAAAGTTGGCCGTCCAAGTAGTTTTTGACATAGTTAGCTTTATGGGAAAAAAATATGAGTGAGCAGATTAATGGCATTATATCTCACATGTATGAAGGTTTTAGGATAATTTTTACATATGGTTGGATTTTCCTATATGAGGAGATCATATGGTCCAAAATTCAAATCATGCATCTGCGTGCACTAAAAGCTATTGAGGTCCAAATTTGGCTTCTCAGATAGATTGCAATGATTCCCATAGTCATTTTTTCACAAGGTTAAGTTATAAAAACATCAAAAAAATTCATTTTCTCCAAGATGTTAGGATGCAAGGAGATAGTGCCAAGTGTTCAATGTTTAATGTTGAGCAGAGATAAAGATTGAGCTTCTTCTAAGGATCAATGGTGAGCAAGTGTTCATACAAATAGAGATCAACAGTGTGCATTAAATTAAAGAGGTCAAAGTGATAGTTTTTTAGCATTGTTAAATCTGGGACAATATTGAAGAGATATATGGTTCATATTGAGTCAAGATTGTCAGATTACATGAGATGAGGTCAATGGTTTGAGGTTTAACATTTCAACAGTGACTCACTATGTATTAAAGTTCAAAGAAGATCGATGGTGCATGTTTAATCTAAAGATGCAAGAGCACGAGATGTGAGAAAAGTGACTGAGGTTTAACTATGGCCATTTGCATTTGAATATTTGAATTTAACAAAGGAAAAAATAGTGCTCTATATTTTGGCTATAAGTTTTGATACAAGCAAAATTTGCTCATGGTATAAAAAGCAAATTTGTAAAAGACTCCAAGGCACATATGTAAATATATATTTGAAGATATGAAAGTGTGTACAATAAAAGTTATGAATGTTTAAATTTGACTTTTTTTTCATATATGTCCTACAAATGACTTGGGAAGAATGTTTGAGCTTATGTTGATATTATTTCGATGTCTCATGATGACTTAGCTTTTTGAGCATGTTTTAGACTCCATGAATATGATATGTGTGCATTATGAAGGTTTTACCAAACATATCTAGTATGAATAAAGGTTTATAGACTGACTGTGTGTTTGTTCATAATGGTTGTTGTATAGAGTATTGTTTGAGCAATTTATGCTTAAGCAGAAGGGTATTATGATGGATATGGGCACTCAAACCGGACCTATAGATCATGTGTAATGGATCCATGAGTTGGAAAGTGCTCTTGTATTCTTATTTTTCTTGTAAAAGTTTCAAGGAAGTGAATGGGTCATCATAAGACCTAAAAAGTGACTTAGGTTTATTTGAAAGAGAGTTGTGCTTAAGTATGACCCATGTAAGATGCCTTAAGAGTGAAGGCATGTGTTGTGAATAATAAGGAAGATTGTGGACTTGATAATTCATGAATTCTATATAAATAGTGAAACCAAATGTGATGGTTTCTAGATTTATGGAAGACTTGAAAGAGGCTTGTGTGAGAAGAGTATGCATTGAAGCGAAGATGAGAGGATAGGTTGTGTGTTTGTTGATGAGTTAATGAGAAAAATAGTTTTTTGACTATGTGTATGACCTATAGGTAATATTTATAATTATATATTAGTGCTCTTATAGTTTTAGGATATGCAAATAGGTCTGAGTGTGTATATGATGATAGTTTGAGTGAAGAAGGAGAGAGATTGTGGCATGCCTATGTGAGAGGCCTATATGAGATAAAAAGGGAGTTTATGTAGGGGTTAGATAATTAGAAATCCATAATTATTTGTTGAATTCATCCAATTCTAAGGTGGAGGTGTTCACTTAAAAGGAGGGTCTCAAGGACTTGATCTTCCTTAAGGGGATTTTTGCCTTGTGAAATAAGTGTTTCACTAAAGGTCTTTGGTCAAGAGGACTTGATCAAGGTTTCTGGTCTAAAGGACTTGACCAATCTCTTTTTTTTAATATATTTTAGGATAATTATTCCATGTGTTTCATGCTTAAGAGTGGGTTTTATTCTCCATGAGGGTTACCCATAGGAACTATGTGTTGTGTGTTTGATCTTGTGTATGCATTGAATGAATGATATTTCTTATTAATGTTGTTTGATCAAGTTAATACATGATGATACTTCAATAGTTTGAAATGATTATAATTGAAATTGAAATATATAGGTTCACTGATTCACACCCCCCTCTCAGTGATTGTACCTCTAATAGATAATATCTTGTACCATTGAATGGTGATAAATTCATGTATTTTTAATCTCATATTTTAGCATAGATTTATGTTTATATGTTTGATTATATTTTTATAGCTTCATTAATGGTTACCATGTGTTTTATTCTTCATAACCACCCTAAAAATATTTGTTAATCTATATCTACATCATGGATGAGTACTCAAGTGAAAGATTAAGTGATATGTTGGCATAAGAAGCAAGTACGTGGTAAGGTTATGTGAGCATTGGAAAACACCAATAGGAAAAGAACATTTCTCTTGTGGGAATATAAATTATGTTATTACAAAGTGTTGATAACTTGTTGAATATTATGTAAGATAACAAACTACTCAAACTAACCTTTTTTGGAATTGAAGGTTGCCTTCCATATGTTTGATATTTCAACATGAATCTGATGGGACCCTAACTTGAGATCAATAGTTTTAAATATATTGGCACCTTGAAGATATTCCAAAAGACCCTATATCCTTGAAAGAGGGTATTATTTATTCATAGTGATATTATGAATAATATATAATAAATACAACATATCTACGTGTTATCCTTATTTGGAGCAAACATGATGGGGTTTTTGTACTGGAAATATGTAGGCATGATATGTTCTTTATTGACAAGTTCATGGATCTACTTCTATATTTATCCATTCTCAAAGAATGACTGATGATATAAAGAGACATTAGGAAGATGTTGTATGCAATCATAAATGCATCATGTCTATAAATCAATCCTAGTTCAAAGAATATAGAGCATACCTACACTTCCAATTGAGAATACATTTATTAAGCGAGAGCAAGACCAATATGGGGATCCACTAAACCCGATTAATGGATCGCTTGTCATAATACACCATTCTAGGAAGGTTTCCAAAGCCTACAGTCTAACACAATCATACAACAACCCTAAAAGAGTCCTAGGTTTAATGTTCACTCTATATGTAATAAACAAGAAAGTAAATATAATCTAGTGCACACCAAAGCTTTTGTCACAATAAAGGGGTTAGTAAATCAATCAAAATATGTATAAGAGAATCTCAATTAAGCTAAGTATGAGTAAGACCCTAATACATGGAATATGAAGAGCAATATTATTCGAGCCAATACTTATGCTACTTTTATCTACTTAAGAGAGGAGAACAAAGTTAGAATATACTTACCTGAATGTGAACCCGTCGAGACTCAATATCTCTCTTGCCTAAATGGGCTTCACAAGAGGTTTTTAGGGTTTTTAAGGATAACTAATAAAGGTCAAATCATCCAAGACTGATCCACAAGACTAAATTCTCCAAGTAGAAACCCTAAGCTAAGACTTTTCAAGTAGAATGGTGGAAGAGAAGATTGTAAATAAGTGTGAGTAAATAATAAATATTGATTACATATTGAAATAATGATGAAATGATATTGTATTTATAGGTAAATATCACCTTAAATCCTTATAAATATGTTAGTTATATAGGGTCAACCCTGTATGTTTATGGGAGATAAATCACTAGGTCCTGAGCTAGGTCGGCTGAAGAGATTGAAAAAATCCAAGTTAAAATACCCAAAAATAGTATAGGGTCAACCCATTCAACCATGTACAATAATCAAAGACTAAAAACTATACAGGGTCGACCCAATCGACCTAGCATAGTTAACTAACAAAAGGAGATCAAGGTGAGGAAAACAGGGATGGAAAGAGAAAAAATATTGGAGTGTGCAAGGAAAGAGTAATAGATTAGGGAATGGTTTTAGAAGTTGGATGGATTGGTAATAATGTGTAAATAAGGGACAAAAATAGTTTGAAGCACCAAAGGTCGGCACACCCCTTTCCTAGTGTACCCCTTAAGACATGCACTCAAATAAATTGAGTCTCAATGGGTTCCTGTAAGATGTAAAGTATCAGTAATTGATAAAAGGTTTAAAATATTATGTGTATACATATTCCCCACTCGAAGCAAATCATGTGTCACTAAGGTGCATTAAGGAATGGTGATTTGATAAATAACATAGTAACACACAACTTTAATGCTAAAAAAAAGTTGCATTATTTTAAAGCATAAAATAATTGAAAGTAAATGACTGAAAAGGGAAAAAAACTGAAAAGTAAATGACTAAAAAGGGAAAATAACTAAAAATGAAATTTGATGTGTACCTTGACTTACCTTTAATTTTGGATGGTTGTTTGTTATTTTATTAGTTTTGATTATGTAGGGCATAGAGACTACTTTTGACAAACCCAAGAATAAAAAACTAAAGAGAAAAAACAAACTCAATAAAATCCAAGATAGCTGGTGCTATGAGGATGGGATGTACTTTGGAATTTGGAAAGTTGGGGTGACATGTGCTATGTTAGACCAAATGACCAATTCAAATAATAAGAGTAAATCAGGTAACCAAAAATCCAAGGCTACTAAAGATTGAAAAAATCAAACAAGCTATCCTTAAATAAGAAAGGCAAACTCACCAAGTCAAACCAAGGATACATGTGAAAAAAGATGGTAATAAAACAAATATATAAAAAAAGAAACAAAATGGTAAAACAACATTGATGAGTGAGAAATAACAATCCTTATCTCACTCAACAATGAAAAAAGGGAAGCATAAAAGGGGAAAACAACATTGATGAGTGAGAAGTAACAAGCCAACCTCGCTTACCAATGGAAAAAAAGGTATGAACTCAAGTGTATGTGACAGTAGGATAGTATAACAAATGGCAAATGGTAAAAGGAAAGTAAGACAAGTCTAGAAATGTAAAATCATGGTGAAAAATATATAATCCATAGTTACTCAAACATGTTATTTCGCTCTATGGATAGACAAAACTAAAACAAAGTAGTGCTAGCATGTTTTTAAGAAGAAGGAATTAAAAAAAAAGGGAAAATAGATTTGAAATCACAATTTGTCTGTCAAAGGGGGAAATGAAATGGGTGGATGCGAGAATGAAGAAAAAACCAAGGTAGAGTAACTCTTTATCAAAGTCAAGACACTCAAATTAGGTTTATCAAAAGAAGAGGACTTTCAACCTTAAGGACTCTAAAGAACTTCTCTTAACCACACAAGTCTTAGGTTAAAAAATGAAGTATATAGATCATCCCATGAAAGTTGTATGCATGAAAATTAAAATGGACCTACCTCCCCACAATGTGTTCCTAATTTCTCAGGACTCCTTACAGAGCCATCGGTCTACTATGAAGATTAGGTACTTGCATGAGAAAGTAGGTAGCACCATAGAGTTTGTTGAATTCCCCTATTCTAATCTACTAGCCTATCGTACTTCAATAGACCTCAACTCTATGTGAGGCCAACTATGGAGTTTAAGATTCAATTAAATATAGGAGATGTGCTTTTAATCACATGTTTTGGTGTGATTTGAGATTTGTATGTTGCTTTTTAGATATCATTGCCTTTTGTTTCAAATGATTTAGCTTTTAACTTTTTTGATGGCTTTTTCTATTCCTCCTTCATACGTATTTGGAAAACCAAACATGGGTGCTAAAGATGACTTTCATTTGAATACGTGAGATAAGGTTGATACGAGAGAGAACTTCAAAGAGCATGGGGTCTATGAGTCTCATAAATCTAGGTGAAATAAAAGTGTTATCTTGACTTTGACCTTATTTTATCTAATGTGGAATGAAAGAAAGAGGAAATCAAGAGGAGTGACACATGGAATAATTTGAATTACTTTAAATTGTGAAAAATGTGACAAAGGGGCAAAAAGGGATACAATGACAGTAAAGCGTGATTCATTGTCATAAGACTAATGGAAATGGAGGAAAACATGCTAACATAGATTATTGTGCAGATTCCATTTATCACAAGAAGTAAAAGCTAAATTTTGAGAACAAGGATATAAAAAGAAAAGGATGGTAATTTTATGATGAGGGTCGGGTCTTATCCATGGTCTGACACTGCAACTTCATAAAAGAGAAACCCAAGGGGTATCAAAAATCAAGTGAAAGATAAAGTGAGGTAAGCAAAAAGATGGTAATTTTGTGAGGAGTGTCAGTTCCCATCCGTGGTCTTATAAAACAACTCACAAAATAAAAATCCAAGGGGTGTCAAAAAAAAGAGAAAATACGAGAAGATAAAGAAGACTATGGTACATCAATAAACCAAAAGACCAAAAAGGAAGACTAAAGATTTTTGAAGGGAAGGAACTTTTTTCAGAGGGAAAGACCCATGTAAGTAACCTAAAAAAAGTGTTATATAGATGCAGATAGAAAGCAATGAAAAGAAGGAAATGTTTAGGCAAAGTACTTTTTAAGAAATTGTGCATTGGTGGGTTCTTTGAAAATATGGCCTTCATTGGTTTGAAGGTGGTAGGTGATTGGACCAAGAATATCTTTGACTAGATATGGGCCCCATAATTTTTGGGCATATTTACCTTCTTTATCATGGGTATAGTCTAATTTAAGGACAAGATCACCAACATTAAATGTGTGGACTTTAACATGTTTTTTATGTTGTCTGGCAATGCAAACCTTGTATTGGTAGTTATGTTGTAAGGTGGAAAGATGATGTTCATAAATTAGATCAAGGGCATGAAGATGAGCTTCATGTAATTATTCTTCAATAATAATACCATGAAGAGATATACAAATAAATGGAATCTCAACTTATAAAGGAAGAACTAATTTACAACCATAGACTAATGAAAATGGAGTTGTCCCAGTGGCAGTATGTATGCTAGTCTGATAGGCCCAAAGTGCAGGGTAAAGATGAAGATGCCAATCTATGTGGATTTCAAAATTTATATTTTGGATAAATTTTTTGATAATTTTATTAGTGGCCTCAGCTTGGCCATTGCATTATAGATGATAAGGTATAGAAAATTTATGATTGATCTTGAAGTTATTGCAAAGTTGTTTAACATGTTTGTTTTTGAAGTTACCACCATTATTTGAAATGATGGTATGGAGAACACCAAAGTGGAAAATGATTTGATAAGAATAAATTTAGAAATGGTAAGACCAATGACATTAACAAGGGGCATGGCTTCTACCCACTTTCTAAAATATTTGGTAGCAGTGATGATAAAAACATGCCCATCTTGGGAGTGAGGTAGTTTGCCAATGAGATTGAATCCCCATGTGGAAAATGGCCAAGGAGATTTGATAGTTTGAAGTTCGACTGGAGGTGAACGGATTAGATCATCATGAAGCTGACAAGGATTACACTTTTTAGTATATTCAATTACATCATTTTCAAGAGTAGGCCAAAAGTAACCCATACATAGGCATTTATAGGTTGTAGCATGTCCATTATAGTGGCTACCATAAATGCCCCCATGTGTTTATTCATGAAGAGGAGGGACCTCATCTTGCATAACATAATGGAGCAAGGTACCTTCAGCATTATGATAATAAAGGATGTTGTGTTGAAATACATAATACTAAGCTTGTTTATGAACATGTATCTTTTCACAAGAGTCTAAATTAAGAAGATAAGTTTAATGTTCCAAGAATTTAATGATGTCTTAGTACCATAGGCTTTGTCAAATGGTAATAGCCTCGATATGACATATAAGTGAAACTGGTGGTTGAGTAGAGGATGGAGATTTTCTTATTTGTATAATAAATGTAGGATCAGAAAGGACTTGGTGTGGATAAAAGAGAGATGTTGAAGAGGCAAGAGAATCAGTAATGGAATTTTGATCTCTAGAAATAGGCTCAATAGTGAAAGAGATGAAATCCTTAGCAAGAGTGGTTACAATTTGATGATATGTGATGAGTTTCTCACTTTTACATTGATAATCACCACTGACTTGATGGAAAAGAAGTTGAGAATCACCTAAAACATGGAGGTATTGAATGTCTAAATCAAGAGAAACTCTCATGCCTAAAATGAGAGCTTCATATTCAGCCATATTGTTGGTTACATCAAAAGTGAATAGGAATGCTAAAGGAATGATCTTTCCAAGAGGACTTTTGAGAATGCAACTTGCCCCAATTCCTTGAAGGAATTTAGCACCATAAAAGTGAAGGGTCTAAGTATCTTCATGCAAGTCAACATTAATTTCAGGAAGCTCTTTAATAACTAATTTTGGTTTAGTAGTACCATAGGGAGTAGTGGATTCATTAAAATTATTGGCTTTAAGATCGGTGGTAAAGCTATGAAAATAATCTTTGAGAGAAATAGCTTGATTAAGACCTTAGATGCAAAGGATATTGTCATCTGGAAGGTTATCTTGAAGAGAAGTGGATGGTATGGGAGCTATGGCAAGTTAATCAGCTATTATTTGCCCTTTAACAGCTTTTTGAGTGATGATGCAGAGATCAAATTCCATAAGGAGGACCATCCATTTACCAATTCTATCTCCATGAATAAATGCTTTGGAGAAGAAATGATGAAGGGGGTTGGAATGAACAATGACATAAGTAATTTAGTAAACCATATAGTGGTGAAGCTTTTTAGATGTGAAATAAATGGCAAGGCAATCACACTCAATTTTGGTATAATGTGTTTTATAATCTATGAGGCCTCGGGCTAATGTACTTGATTTAGACCTTAGATGTAAAGGATATTTTCATCTGGAAGGTTATCTTGAAGAGAAGAAGTAGCTGGTATGGGAGCTTTTTTATTAAGACCTTAGATGTAAAGGATATTATCGTCTGGAAGGTTATCTTGAAGAGAAGAAGTAGCAGGTATGGGAGCTATGGCAAGTTGATCAGCTATTATTTGCCCTTTAATAGCTTTTTGAGTGATGATGCAGAGATCAAATTCCATAAGGAGGACCATCCATTTACCAATTCTATCTCCATAAATAAATGCTTTGGAGAAGAAATGATGAAGGGGGTTAGAATGAAAAATGACATAAGTAGTTTAGTAAAGCATATAGTGGTTAAGCTTTTCAGTTGTGAAATAGATGGCGAGGCAATCACGCTTAATTTTGGTATAATGTGTTTCATAATCTATGAGGCCTCAGCTAATGTACTTGATTAAGACCTTAGATGTAAAGGATATTTTCATCTAGAAGGTTATCTTGAAGAGAAGAAGTAGCTGGTATGGGAGTTATGGCAAGTTGATCAACTATTCTTTTCCCTTTAACAGCTTTTGAGTGATGATGCAGAGATCAAATTCCATAAGGACCATCCATTTACCAATTCTATCTCCATGAATAAATGTACTAGAGAAGAAATGATGAAGGGTGGTTCTGAAGGTATAATTTGCTCTACCACCCAAGGAGTATTGATAAGAGGAGAATTGGTAAGACGTACATGACCCTCAGGATCTAAGGTGTGATCCACATAAATAGTATGAACTTCCTGATTAAAATCATGAATTTGGGCTAAGGTTTTTTGATAATGATGGACATCCAAGTCTCTAGATTGAGCTTGGGCCATTATATAATTATCATCGTATGTTGGAGAAATTTTACATGCTTGAGAATCAGTGAGAATTTAAGAAAGGGTGAAATCTTGATATTAGTGAATGTACAAGGAGACATGATGAGAAGATCTTGAATAATTTGGCCACTCCAAAATTATTGCAAGTGAAGGCATCTTTAGGTAAATAAGGCTATTGAGTATTGCATGAAGGGTAAAATTGGTAATCTCATCAATAAGATGAATATTATGGTCTTTGGGTAATAAAGGAGGAAGCCATTGTGAAATGTAGGGAGGTAACTTGGTAGTATTAAAAATATGTTTTAACTCATTAGGTTCATCATCATCAAAATTCATAAGAGTAACTTGTAAACTAGGATTCATGTTGATAAACTCAAGTAAAGGATAACTATTGATCTTAGGAATTATAAGAATTTGATATTGTGATTTAGGATCAAGAAGTTGAATGCTCCATGGATTGAGATCAGCTTCATGATTATATTATTTTCCATTATGTAAGAATTTAATACATTGGCTATCAAAAGAAGCAATGGCCCTCATTCAATGAGTCCATAGATGACCAAGGAGTATGTTGTAAGATAGGGGTAAGTCAAGGACCATAAGCTTGGTTTGAACAGTCTTAGGTCCAATGGTCAATGGAAGCCAAATGTAACCAAGTGATTTTTTATTAATCTTGTCAAAACCATGATAGGTGAGATGGGTTTTCTTGAGATGATCCTTGTTATAACCAAGTTGTTGTATAAGCCATAAAGATGTCACATTAATACCAAAACCTTCATCAACTAGAACTTTACAGATAAGAGTGGTATTAATAGCTACTTTGAAAAAAAAATGGGTGGATCATCAGCATGAAATATAAATTCATCATTGATCATGTCCTCTTCAAGGAATTCAATAGAGGGCTTGGAAGGACACATAATTTCAATGGTATTTATGTTGGTAGGTTGAGATTCAATAGAAGGTGGTTCTTCTTCTAAATAGGATGGATCATCAATTTCTTGGAGCTATTGCATAAGTAACTTATGATGATAAGGATAAGTACGAACCAACTCCATAAGTGAAATCTTACAAGGCATAGAGTTGAGTTCTTCAAGAAAGTTCCAATGAAACTTAGAAGAACCAACATGAGGTTTAGGAAGTAAATTATTTTTTAGAGTAATAGTTAATGTTGGAGGATCAGAGGAGATGGTTCTTCATGGGCTTCTAAAGCAACATTAGTAGTGGTAGTATCTTTAATAATTTATTGCTCCAAGGATGGCTTCTTAGGCTTGGTAACAGGATCTTTATGAGTTGGTTTATGATGATAATTGACCTTAGCAGTATTGACATATTGAGAATTATTAAAATATTGATCATAATCGATGTTCTTGGCAAAAACATCCTTGGTATTTGATTGATTATTCAAAGAATATTTTTGGTTATTTTAAGTAAAAGCTTTGGAAGCTTGTCATTTTTGAAAAGCAACAGTGTATTCTTGATGATGAAGATTGATCATAGCTTCATGATTGAATGAATCACCAAGCATATAAGAGACAGCAAATTTAGTGATCCCTCTACAAGATTCATGAGAATGCCCAATGTCGACATGGAACCAAAAAAATAGATTGGGGTTATACCACTTAGGAAGAGCATTAGAATAGGTGAAAGGTTTTGAGTGTAGTAAAAATTATTTAATTTGCTGAACCGAAAGAGGTGTATGAGAAGGTGAAGGAATATCAATTTTGTAAAATCCTAGTTTTGTTTGCGGAGTATTAATAATGAGAGCATTAGATGTTTGGAATATCCTATAAGAATTTTAGGATTAGGTTTAAATTGCTTGATAAGAAAGTCTTGACATTTATCTTGATCAAGAGCTTCATTAAGTGTTTGGGGAGCAAAGGTTCAAACATTATATTGGAGAGTGGGATTCAAAGCATTAATAAAGAGTTTGAATAAGTTATCATCAATCATGTTATGGTCAGATTTATGAGCTAAAGATTTTCATCTTTTAATAAAGTCATGAGCTAATTCGATAGGAGATTGCTTAGCATTGATGAAGTGGCTAAGACAATTTTTTGAAGATCATTGTGTTGAAACTCTTTAACCAAAGGATTAACCAAATCTTTAAGTTACCAAATAAAATGTTGGGGAAGTTGATTATACCATTTTAATACATCACTAGTGAAGGTTTTCACTAAGAGTTTAGTTGTGGAAAAGGTATTAGTTTGGATCCACTCTTTGTAAAGGTTGTCAAAGGCTTTGAAAAATGAGGTAGGGTCTTCAGTCCCATCATACTTGATACTTGGAGATATGTTACCAATATCAATGGATACAATGAAGGGGGCCAAAGGCTCATTTTGAATGGTTTGAATCATCTTGTTATTAATTATGGGTTGAGGAATAGCATTGCCTAAGGCATCTCGAAGAGGTGGAGGAATGTAATTAGGATTAGTTTAAGGATGGTTAGCTGGAGTTTGATTAGCTACATTAATTAAATATTGTTAAAGTTGCATCATTTGGTTGGTGTTATAATTTTACATTATGTTCATTTGTTGGATAACTTGGGCTAAATGTTGAGTTGTATCAGGAGGTGGTTTTGTGTTGGTAACAGCACTCCCTAAATTAGTGTTAGGGAGAGGATTACTAAAAAAAGGATTATTAGTGGGATTATTAAGTAAACTTGTATCAATTATTCCCACATTAGTTTGAAGATTTTGAATATGAGAAGTTTCTTGGTAAGTATAGAAAGGATTAGATCCATCAACTTCATCTTGAGGTGTTATTTGCACTATATTACAGTTCATGGATGAAGGAGGAGAAGAGGTACTTCAAGAGTGATGGTGTTCTTGGGAGGAAAAGAGGGAGAAATGAACATCCCATATAGTATCTAAATGGATTCAATATATCCAAGAAGATTCTAATAGGAGACTTCATTATGACTGAAGAGAGATGAATAGACTCCGAAGAAGGAGAAATAAAGAACTATATTGATAAACAAGGAAGACAAAAAGCAATACAACATCGACTAGGTTAACCAAGCATAGGAAATGGGGTCTACAAATAGTATAGGATCGACTAGGTCAATATAGTACAGTGAACAGAGGCTTAGAAAAAAATACAGGGTTGACTAGGTCAACCCAATACATCAAATAGATAAAATTAAGAAGCTTATAATAGATTGTGAACTGAAATAAGATAACTTTTACAAGTAATTTGAAAAAAAATAACTAAAGTGAAACAAATAGTCAATTGGATTAATGTTGGTTGATCCAACTGAGGCACACAGCATAAAACCTTGCATCAATGTTGGCTAATGTAAGTTTTTATTATATAAAATACAATTGAGCAAAGAGTAATCAATCAACTTGGAAAGTAAATAGCTAACTAATTGGTCAACCTAAATGTTAATAATATTATTAAGATATGTTTTTAAATGCAATGGGAAGTCGGTTGTAAGCAAGGAACTAGAAGGCAATCTAAGGATGGTTTCAATTAGTTTAGGCTAAAGGGGATCTATAGTGGTAATGATGTAGGGTTGATATTTGGGCCTAACCCCTCACTTCACACACCATAATGATAAGGGTGTCGGGTGCTTAGCTAGAATATACCATTAACCATGCTTTATACTTGACTAGAATATCAAGTCGACTTCCCCTTTGGTGATGAAATCCAAGTAGGTTGGCCTTGGGTAGACAAATATTAAAATGTTTGTTTATATTTTGTGATTTGGTCATGTGTGCATAAAATAAAAAATAATGAAACTAACAGTTAATTGAAAACCACCTAATTAAACTATGTGATCTATTCTAAGCATGTAAGCAACAAGAAAAGAAAGTGTGAGCTAATTACTAGCATATAAGGTTAATTCCAACTTTGAAACAAGGTACAATGTTGATATAGTCAACAATGTATGCATATAATACAGAATAGGGTCAACAGGGTCGATTCTATACTATGAAAGCAAGGTTTGAAAATGAATAGGGTTGACAAAGTCGACCCAGTTATGCAAACAGCACATAGACCACAAAATTGGGTCGATAGGATTGATACAGTTAATTATGCAGGGGTAGTTTTAAAGACTACAAACTGTAAAAGGAAAGACTATAAATAAAGAGATAGAGAGATATAAAGGAATTTTGGTGGATCAAAGATGCAAAGAATGAAGATTATTGTTCAAGAACCTTGATATTCCTTGCAAATTCTACTAACTGGGTTGATTGGGTCGATCAAGCTTTGCAAAAACCTATTATTGAGTGCTTAAAAATGTAAAAGATCAAGTGGGTCGACCTAGTAGTCTGGAATAGATGTTTGAAATTCTAAAAACATGTATTGGGTTGACAGGGTCAATCCAATAGTTTGTACCTGAAAACTTACACATAAAAATTAGAGTTGGGTTGACAGAGTCGATCCAGTATGACAAATATATGATAAAAAAGAATGAAATAAGGTGAACAAATCTTGCAAGGGTTAGTTTACATCGAGTTCACCAGAATGTATACAATCAAAAAAGCATCATGTCTATAAATCAATCCTAACTCAAAGAAGATAGAGCATACCTACACTTCTGATTAGGAATACATTTGTTAAGTGAGAACATGACCAATATGGGGATCCGCTAGACCCGATAAGGGGATCACTTGTCACAATACACCATATTATGAAGGGTTTTGAAGCCTAAAGTCTAACACAATCATGCAACAACCCTAAAAGAGTCCTAGGTTTAATGTTCACTATATTCTAATAAACAAGAAATTAAATATAATCTAGTACACACCAAAGATTGTGGAATAATAAAGGGGTTAGTAAAGCAATCAAAAAATGTATAATAAAATCTCAATTAAGCTAAGTATGAGTAAGACCCTAATGCATGGAATATGAAGAGTAATATTATTTGAGCCAATACTTATGTTACTTATATCTACTAAAGAGAGGAGAACAAAGTTAGAATATACTTACCTGAATGTGAATCCATTGAGACTCAATCTCTCCCTTGGCCAAAGGGGCTTTGTAAAAGGTTGTTGTGGTTTGTAAGGATAACTAAGAAAGGCTAAAGCATCCAATACTTATCCACAAGACTAGATTCTCTAAGTGGAAACCCTAAGCTAAGACTCCTCAAGTAGAATGATGGAAGAGCAAATTGTAAAGAAGTGCGAGCAGAAAATAACTCTTGATTTCATATTAAAATAATGATGAAATGATCTTGTATTTATAGGTGGATCTCACCCTAAATCCTTCAAAATATGTCAGTTGTATGGGGTCAACCCAAATGACCCTATATGTTTTTGGGAGATAAATCACTAGGTCCTGAGCTAGAATGGTCGAAGGGCTAATGAAACTCCAAGTGAAAATACCCAAAAATAGTACAAAGTCAACCCAGTCGATCCTGTATAGTAATCAGAGGCTGAAAACTATACAGGATTGACCCAGTCAACCTAGTATAGTCAACTGGTGAAAGGGGATCGACATGAGGAAAAGAGGGATGGAAAGAGGAAAAATATCGAAGGAGTGTGCAAGGGAGGAGTAATAGCTTAGGGAATGGTTTTAGGATATGGTTGGATTGGTAATAATGTGGCAATAAGGGACAACAATCATGCGAAGTACCAAAGGTCTGCCCACCCCTTTCTTGGTGCACCCCTTAAGGCATACACTCAAATAAATTGAGTCTCGATGGGTTCCTACAAGATGTAAAGCGTCAGTAATTGATAAAAGGTTGAAAATATTATGTATATATAGATGTGGTCTTGGAATAAGATAGCTAGTATAATTTATTGCAAAAATGTTTTTCATTCCAATAAGTGACATAAAATTATTTGCATACTCCTCCAATACTTTGTTTGATTGTTTCACTTATTTTAAAGAGGGTCTAGCTTGAGATTAAACATCAAGGATATTTTTACATTCATGGTGTTGGTGTAGGTTGTTCACAATAAACTTAAGCTTATTTAAGATATATATTATAACTTAAGTTATAATATTTCTATTATTCATTTTTTTATCAGGAAATATAAAAATCAAGTTTGAATAAGCAGATCAATAGAAATCAAGAAAGTCACTAAGCCAATTAGAATCAAAAATGAGGTCACCTGTCCAATTGGGTTATTTAGAGTCATTCTAGGCATAAGAGTTTTGTAAGGAAGACTTCTTAGTTCTTAAGAGCACCCATGCACTTGTATAATGACTTAGAAAATTTTGTGAGAGATTTAGTAAATTAACAGTTTCATTGTTTTTTCATTCATACTATTATTGTATTCATTTCAGTTTGCAATTTAGTCTCTTTTATATGTAGAATACACAAGAAGGATCTTTGGTTATATTATGTTTATTTTATGCAGATAATTATAATTCAAGGATGTCAATAAAATTCCCACATGGTATAAAAGTTTGTTTCTTCCATCTTTTGGCAATTTTAAATGAGAAAAAAAAAATTGGGTGAAACTCTGCCTCTTTCTCTTTGTTCTTTATAACAAATATTGTCTTTCATATTAAAAAAACTTAATTTTGAGATTTTTTAAGAGTACCATGAATCATTTTGTTTAGGGGTATGTATTATTTTAAGCCATTTTCAAAATTAAAAATCAATTGGGTATTTTAAAAAAATTATTGAGTTTTAATTTGTATGGGTCTTTCAAGGGTTTTGTGATAATTTAATATTTTTTTAGAAAATTTTGAGGGAATTATAACATTTTTGAGAGCTCTAAGAACATTTTTAAGGAGGTATTTAGTAAATTTTAAAGATTTTTCAAAAAATATTGAGGTTCTTAAATTATTTTGGATCTTTTAAAAACTTCTACAATAATAGAAAATTGAGAGTGATCATTTTGCCTTTTTAAGTGGAGATCTGATTAAAAACCACCATTTTTGGTCCAAGTATCAATTTCAAAACAAATTACACTCAAGAAGGTTTTTGGAAAATTTTCAAAAAAAAATAATTTCTTTTAATTTTATGAAAATTTTAATAAATATTTAAAAACAATAAATGGCTTAAGGCTCATGCCCTACCTCCTTATCTTTGATCTTCATGAGTTTGCATGTGGTTATTTTTTGGTGACCACCAAGACCTTGCTAAAGTTTTATTTTGTATGAGTTATATTTCTTCAACAACATCCTTGCATTTACTTTAGACATCAACCCAACTCAGTGTTACGAGTGAGTTATTGAGCATTATGTATTGATTATTTGGTGTGATGCATCATTTCTTGGTAATTTTTAGTGATGGATCATCCCATACATCTTAGTTTATACACTTGATATTTTTCCATCTTTATTATTTACTATCAACTTCTCTTACAAAACTCATTGGTGTATCAATCTCCTTAAGTGCACACCCTAAGGAGTGCACTAGGAAAGGGGTGGGGTTAGCTCATGGAACTTTGTGAGAGATGTTTACCTATATATTTTTTCATGCGACCTTCATACCTCATATGATGTCTCCCTAAAATCCTGAAACCGTAAAATATGGCTAAGTCTAAAATTAGATAGGATCCTCAAAACTTAGAATTCGTATTATAAATCCCAGAGGTCTAAAACCACTCTCAAACATCCTAAAGGAATATATATGAAAAATATAACTTAAATATAAAAAACTTAACACATAATTTAAAGTTATTATATATATATATATAGACACACACACACACGCACGCACACACACACACACACACACACACACACACACACACACACACACACACACACACACACACTTCCTAACTTAGCCTCCTCTAAGTCTCTTTTCTTTCTCATTTTATCTAGACTTGTAGTCACCCTATATTTTTACTGCGTTGGCTCACTCGATACAGTTATGTTAGCCACCTTATATTTCCTACTACATCATTCAAGCCAATATAATTTGTTTCTTGTTTTTTAAAACATGTATTATATCATCATGATCGATATAGTTATGAGTATATCCCTATCTCCCCAACTATATTATCTTGGTCGATATAGTTTTGAGTTAATCGACATCTCATTTGACTGTATAAGCCTAGCTGATACCATGGGCTCAGAGTTTAGGGTTACTTCTTAGTTTGGAGTCATATATATAGGGGTCATCATTATCATTTGCAATACACAACATTCATCAACTTTGCTTACGCTCCCACTTATCCCTTAAGTAGTAAAAGGAGTTAAAGGTTAAGGTCTTATTATTGGAAGTCAAGTCTTTCTCAAGGTCATGGAAGCTCAATAGGAGAATTTGAAATGATGAGGCATAGATAGTCTTTAGAGTCCCCAACAAAGGGTACCTAGGTATTCATATTTCTATTTGAGGTCATCATCCTACAACATCTCTTACAAAGTGCCACTAAATATAAGGGGGAAATTGATACACAAACGAGTCAACCCAAAGGTAAGTATATCTATCCTTAATCTCTTTCATGTATTTACTTAGTAGATAGATTTTTTTTGCTTATTGTTATAGTATCATGTGTGTTGTTGTCCTTGCCTAAGTCCTTCTACCAAATAAGTTGGCATAGCTATAAGGTGCCTAGGTTTTCCATTTCCACATTAGGTGCATAGATCACTTATGATTGACCATTACACCATTTGTATTTTGTTAGTTTAGTTGTATTTCTATCTTAGATCTAGGTAACCCTTGTTCGTTAGTTATTTGCATGCAATTTCCTTATTATATCATTTGTATCACTTTATTACTATTGTTACATCTTTGATTTATCTTTAGATCTAGCTAAAACAATGCCCCATATTTTAGGCATAGGGTTTGGAACCATATACCCTTGGCATTGAGTTTGGGTTACCCTCTAATAGATCTATAGCCACCCTAAGCACCGTTATTATACCATGAAATTATAAGAATGCTTTATATTATTGACCTCTTTTTGGTATCGTAATCTCTAAAGAGAAAGAGGATTGTTATATTTGTCATCCTTTCCAATGCATACAACTAGCACTTTGAGTGATTGATCAACTCATTTTTGCCTCTATCGACGGTCTTGTTTCATGGAGATACCTTAATTCATGATCATTGCTTCTATATTTTTGACATTAGTGAAAGCATGACAATCTCCTTGTGGTAAGTAACTTCTAGGGTCCCAAACATCTATCAGTTTCCTTTTGTTATAGCAATGGATTTAAACCACTCATGCAAATTTATTCCTTTTTTTGAGGTATTCTTGTTCTTATAGACATGTTAACTACTTCCTCTTATGGATAAATATTGGTAGTCACAACACTAGTCACATTCTTCAAGATTTTGCATCTTAATAGTGACCCTCCTATTCACCACCATCTACTCTTTGACTTAGTGGATACAACATCTAGATGCCTATGTATTTTTAAAAGATGGAATGGCCTCCATAAGGACACTTACATATTTAGGAAGTTCTCGACATTTAGATACTATACATGTGCACCTAATCACTCCTAGTATTGGGACCCATTTTCAAAGGCTTCAACCTCATTTTTGTAAACACCTCCTAAGTTTCACTCAAGGGGGATGTTGATGTAAGTTATTTGCACTAGACTTAAGCGTACTTAGGTGCTACGCCTTTATCCTATGGCATATCTAGGGATATGTATGGTCGACTTGTGGCATATATACCTATTTTATATTCTTGTCACATTTCTTTATGTTCTTATTAAGTCGGCCTATGGAATAATCATCTCTAAGTAGACTACATATAGAAGGTCGTAATTAGTATTAGAGGAGGAAATTGTGAATTCTATTATTATGATATTATTTTGGAGATTGTCCCCTCGCTCAATTATAAAATTTAAGAATTTTGTTCTTTCGCCAATTATTATTGTGAATCTGCTTATTTTATTCTTAATCTTATGATATAATATTCTATTATTGTGAATCATCTAAATAATTTCATTACATTAAGATAGATATTATAACCTAAGTTTGAATATCTATATTATTCTTATTTTTTAAATAGTAAATATAAAAAGCATACCTAAATAAGCAAAATAATAAAAATTATAAAAGTCATTTGATGAAACAAAATTAAAAATGAGTTCACTTGCTAGATAAAATTATTTGAATATTTACTAATGTTTTTCAATAATACAATTCATCTCTCTTACCTATAAATTATTCAAATCATTATTTAGAGACTTGTTGGGAATGACATGTTGGAAAATCATGTAAGTTCCTGAGAGTACTTCTATGCTTTTTTTGGAACAGCTTATGAAAGATTTAATATATTTAGGGTTTTATTTTTTTCATTCATATTTTTATTTTGTTCATTTCATTTTGTAATGTAATATCTTTTGTTTGTAGAATATGCAAGGACCATGAGTAGTTGTTTTTTTTTAATTTTATGTAGATTATTACAATTTAAGAATCTCCAAAACATTTTCACATGGCATTAGAGCATGTTTATTGCATCATTCAACAACTCCTAGAGAGTAAAATCCTATCTTTTTCTCTCTCTTTATTGCAAACAGTCTCATTTTTCTATTTAAAAATATTTCTAGAATTTTATTTTGGATCCTAAGAGCCATTTTATTTAAAGGTGTGAATTTTTTTAGAATCGTTTTTTAAAAAAATAATTATTATAAAAAAAAAATAGTGGGCTTTCATTTTTAAGGAGTCTTTCAAAGGTTTTGTGAGCATTTTCAAGATTTTTAGCATTTGTTTTTGGATTACAACATTTTTCAAGGTCTGCATTTTAGGAGGTATTATGCAATTTTATAGATTTTTCAAAATAAATTAGGGTTTTAAAATTTTTAGGGGGATTTTTAAAAATTCTTCAAAAATAAAAAAAATCACGAGGGGTGATTTTATCTTTAAGGAAGAGATATGATAAAAACCACCATTTTGTCGTAATATCATTTTCAAAAAAAATGCATTCGAAAGTGTTTTCAAAAATTTTGGGGAAATTTATTCAATTTCTTATGGTTTTGTGAAACTTTCAAACAAAATATAAAAAATAAAAGGGTTTAATGCCCTAGTAGGGCCTCCACCCTACTTCCTCCTTGAAATCTCCTCAAGTTCCCTTCTCCCTTCCCTAATAAATGCACAAATTTGTTGCCTCGATACCACTCGCATGCCACCTCCACTTCACAATGGCTGCTCTACCCATGTTCCTTTTGTTTGTAATAAAATAATCAATGCTTTCATGCTCAATTGCCACCCACCCAACTCATCTAGCTAGTACAATTACTCCCCTATCTACTAGCTCGAGCTTACTGAGTTTGACAACTCCCCTTTTCTACTAGCTTGGGCTAACCTATCCAAACCCCTCCTTTTTGGGGTTACATTTCAAGCCACCTGGGGCATATTTTGTGTCAAACTCGATTTGGGGGGCCTTGAATTTTTTCAAGATATTTTTTGGCATATTGATAAGACTTGAAGATTGATCTAGCATTATAAGAGGTCCCCCCCCGAACTCCCTCGCACAAGGATTAGTTTTTGTTGATGGCCTTTGTGGCCCTTGAGAACCTAAAACTTCAACAGGGCATATATTTTGTCCTATAACTTGAAATCAAGTGTCATTTTTTTTAAAGTGCATAATTTTTTAGAGGATTCCATATATGCACTCTGATTCAATCCATATTGTAAGCAAATTGTGTTTTTTCTATTTCTCATTTTCTGTTAAAATTATAATTTGGACTTTTTTTTGTAAAACTACATTGTTATAAGCTGTTTGGGGCTTGGTTCTTTATTACTACTTTGTAAAATGTTAGAGTACATATTTCGGTGCCTTTGTTTTCCATGCCATGGGTCTTTTATCACAATATTTTTGTTCATGACATGTTCATGGATTTTTATTGCAACACTCTTAAGGCTTGTGTCGAGCTTCTTCTTAGGGTACTTTTCATGAGGCTTTTTAGTGCATCATGTTGATGATTAAATTTTTAATGTCAATGAATCATCCTTTTCACCTATCGTGAAGGCTAAAATATAATCGTACCAATTTAATAGTTTGGTCTAAAAGATCAAATGAGATCTAAAAGATGCATAAGGGGTTATTAAATGATTTGGGATAATAATAAGTATGTTAAACACTCAAAAACACTTTATTATTATTTAAAAGTCAAATGTTCTCTTGAAAGAAAGAAACAGATATGATTATGTAATTGATCCTATCTGACAAAAAAAACCTATAAATTAGATAAACTCTTGAAGGAAAGATTTTTGTTCTTTATAAATATTTACGAATTGATAACTGATATAATCTGCTATGTTTGACTCAAAAGAAATCCAGTGAAAAATACAAAAAAAATTAAAAAATACAAAAAAAACATTGAAATGATAACCAAAGAAAGATAGCTATAGCAATTAACATTCTAAAGAGATCAAAACCTAAATCTAAAAAAGACAAAAAAACAAACAGAAAGAAAAACAAGACTAATCTAATACGATAAAGTTATCCTAATAAAATAAATCGTCATGAAATTAAGAAAGAATCTAAATAAACTAATGAAACAAAATAAAGAAAAAAAACCAAATCTATTCCAAAAAAAACTAAAAAGCAATTAAGAAAACAACTAAATAACCTAAATTACTTTAATAGGAAAAAATAACACAAATAGTTAAAAGTAAAATAATCTAAGTCTACAATAAATCAAAGTAACTAAACAATTAAATCAAACTATTCTAAATAAAACACTTTTATTTAACTAAGTCCTAAATTAATAAAGAGTCTTTGTGAGTCTTTTAAGAAAGAGTCATCTTAATAAGTAGATCAAATTTTATTGAGAAAACACTATCTCTGTTACAAAATCTTAAATATAACTAGTACAATATGAATTGATCAAAAACATGTCACATACAGCGAAGTGTTCATAAATATTCAAGTCAAGTAATTGTATTCTGCTTATATGACTATAAATTTGCAAGCATCGTAAATATTAAACCTAACATTCTCCAAATAATCGGTTTATAAATGAAACAAAGAACCCTAGATATACCTATACTTGTTAAGCAAGTTGTTTAACTGTCAGAAAAAGTTTCCTTGATATATCTGTAAGAGTTGTTTATCTCATAGATATTGCACAAAAAGAAGTATGAAGATGAACTTGAAATGAATCGAAAGTCTTTTAAAATACCTATGTAATGTTCCTCCTCTTCTATGTCATTTTGATCTTATTTTATAATCAATTCCTCCAAAGATGGTTAAGGAATGGGTTATAATTGAGTTTTAGTTAGTTATTACTCATGCCTTAATTGAAATTAAGTCAATTAAACTTCAATTATTACCTAATTCTTTTTAGACTTAAACATAAGTCTTAAGATCAAAAATTAAAAATAATAAATCAAGGGGACTAACTCCAATCGGGTGGGAGCCCATAGACATTATAATCATTTAAATAAAACAATTATGCAAAATATCAAAAATAACATAAGTAATTAAATAAAAACTATTATGCCTAATATTTATCCATATGCATTAAAATATAAACTAAAATATCCTTGTCTGAAAATATTTTCAGTGTAAATCACCATCAAGCAACTAAAAATATTTTTAAACTGTAAAACCACCATCAAGCAAAATTAAAACAAGTATTTGACAAGTATCAAATTGTATCAAAATATCTCTCAAAATTTTTAATCATCCTCTGAATTTGATAACATTTCAATCAACGAGTGGCATTTATCAGTCATGTATTCAGTATAACTCATACTAGTCACTAGGAATTTGATCAACTTCACTGCCTCTTCATCATCCACTTCCAACTTTACTTTCTTCACCATTCTGGTTACTATTGGTGACGTTGAATGACTAATTTTGTCTTTTCTTATTCAATGGAAATATTCTTTCCTCCAGCTGATGATGAAGAAAATTTAAAAAATTAAGCTTAGAACAAATAACGTACGGAGTAGCAGGGTCAGGAGATGGAAGCTTTCAGTTCAAAGTTACTAATGCATGGTAAATATTTAAATTAATCTGTTGTAAGTCATATCCAAGCAACTTTTCATCTCGATGAAGAGAATGACGGGAGATTGAGTTATCTTCAGATTGTAAAGCAGTCTATATTCTTTGAGAACCGCTGGACTTTCTACGTCCAAATGGATGATTTATCCAATCATTGCTTCTCCATCCTCGATTCCCTGTAGTTTTCACAGGGTTAAAAGGCAAAGCTTCCAAAACACAAAAAGCGGGATTAGTTGCTTCAAAATGAATTGACAGACGAGTGCCCCTATTAAAAGAACTGGAGAAACTCCTACCAAATTTTCTACCAGCAAAAAAATGACTTTGACACAGAACTATGAAAAATATTTTTATCGATTGTTAGGTTATTCTGTTCTCTATGAATTTTCTTGATTATTATTTGAATTAGGGGGATCCACCCTGACATTCTGAAAAAAATGAATTATACAATCAAAATTCTTTGAAAACCGCATATCAAATCCATAACCTTATTAAATGTCTAAATTTATAAATAAATTTTAATAAAGATTGAAATTTGAAAACAATTTATCAAAACAGACATAATCGATTAAAAACTGACATCATCACTCATGAAGCTTCATTCACTGTTATCAAAACCAACTGATAACTTAAAAAAATTATAAAGAGATCGACTGTTTGAAATTTTTGTAAACTTGTCTTTTCAAACTTTCAGCAAACATGAATTTTCAATAATCCTACAATCTCAATTTTCTAAATACAGTTGTTTATCAATATTAGAGAAACCAAGAGTTTGTTCAACTTTCTTCTTTAACATCAAAACTACCTTTCAATTTCCAGTACAGATGTCAAAGATCAAAGATATATATAATTTCAAATCCAAAGAAAATAATACAACGAACCCACTGTGCAAAATTATTCACTATCGACTAAACCAATCATAACATTTTATGACCAAACGACATATTTCATAAGATATTCTATTTATACAAAAGGCGATCGAAACTCAAACACATGCAAATATACCAAGTATTCTGAACTATCAAAACCTTGCTGCGCAAAACAAATCGATATTAACTGCAAATAAATTCTCAAAATATTCTCACAAAAATGAAGAATTTTATCAAAATCTCAAATACTCTGATCAATCTCATACCCAACCACTGATATCTTCCATAATCTTTCAAGACTGATGTTTCGAAAGTTTTGTCAAAACTTAACGACATGCAAACAAAATTTCATTGATTTACACTTCACATAATACATCTTATATTCTGCATGTTTCAAAATTGCTTTGTAATGAAATATCTTCAAGAAAATGCATTGTAAACAACTATATTTTCCTTTATTAAAAGAAAAATAAACATTTTGCATGAAAACTGACTAAAAACATCATTTAACTAGCTTCTATAAATTTTATCAAACCAATTTTAACTGAGTCTTAACAATAAATACCTTATAATTGCCCTGAAACATACCTTGCATGTGGATTTATTCAACAATTTCCAAATTTTCCCTAGGCCCAGCACTTCGCTTCCATCACAAGCTTGTCAAGAATAACAATTAACCCAAATAACTCTACCTTAAGTATTCTATTTAGCTCGAAGTACTAAATGACTACGTGTTGAAAAAGATTGGCCAACAAGTTTGTCAATACTTATCCCTAGTTCCATCAAAAATTTAAGAAACCTTGACAAAAATAGTAACAACCTTTGTTACCACTAAAAACCTTGGATCGATGCATAATACAACACTCTTAAATGCCATAATTTATAGGGAAATAAAACAAATCGCCATACATACGTCAAATCATGGGTGCATTAATAACCAGTACTTGTTTTAAATCTTTTAATTATGCTTTGAACATAAGACCTAACTCAAGTAACGCTCACCACCTTTGTGTTTATGAAACCACGTAAATCAAAAAGCCATATAACCACCTTCGATTCAATAGATATTTTACTTTGCAATGACCACCTTTAATTCAAAAGTGCATAACCTTCGACCATACCATAATGCAAACACTTTATCAAAGTATTTGGAAATAAGACCCTTGGAAATATTTTAGGTCACTAATATAATTCTTATAAATATTGTTAAAAATAAATCATAATTTCAACAATATTTATAATGACTTCAATATAATTCATTCACCAATGATTAAAAAACTATCATGAGCACTTACATTAAACTCTTAAACACAAATGCTATCTGCTTGATAATCACAAAAAATTCTGAATTTGTTCTTTAACTAATATTCATAAAATGTGTATTTTGCTATATAGATATACCTAAATTATCTTTAAATCCATAAATGCTTTCGAAACCACTTGTAATACAGAGTAATAATTTCACCACATACATAGTCATAATAAACATTTCAACATGAACTACGTATTTAAATGTCATAATGAACTAAGACCCCCAACTGAGAGTTTTAAATGTTATGACAATGTCGTCATGGCAGAATCAACACAAAGTACTTGTTTTGAAAAAAAAATGAGGGTTGTCAAAAAAATAGGCTCAACACATCTTTATGTCGGTTTTGCTTCTTGTACTCTCTTTTATGATTGTTTCATTATTGTTTAGGGACAAAAACGAACAACTTCACACTAAACTAAGAGTTCATTTACTAAAACATACAACCCCCTTTCTAGCACTGACATTTATGCATGCATACACATTTTCAATGTTGGTACAAGTCTATCTATGCATAATTTGTCAGTGTGTTGTTATTGTTTGTTAGATGCATCTTGGTAAGTTCTCCTTTGCACAGTTTTTCTAAGTGCTAGATTTCCCCACTCATGCATGGGGTTCTTTTATGGTGACAACCAACACCTTCTTTGTTAAAATTTTATCTATAGGAGTCATATTTATTTAGAAACATCCTTGCATTTCCTTCAAAGATCACCCCAATTCAATGTTATAAGGGGTTTATTGAGCACTATGTATTGCTTCCTTGGTAAGTTGCACTATGTTTTAGCAGTTTCCATTCATGAATCAACCCATCCTTCGTGGCACTTTGAGTGATGGATTACCCCATCCATGTCTCTTTTGATAGTCTTATTTCATGGAGATACATCAATTCATTATCATTTCTACATTTTTTCAACATTGGTGGCAACATGACCATCTCCTTGTGGTGAGTGATTTCTCGTGTCCCCAGCGTTTGTATTTTCTCTTGGTTTGAGTTATGGATTTGGACCACTCATGCAAAGTTATTCCGTTTTTGGAGGTCGTCTTCTTATAGACATGTTGGCTACTTCCTCTTGTAGGGTAATAGTCGTTGCCCCAACATTGTCACTTTGTTCAATATTTTACATCTTTAGAGTGATCCTCGTATTTATCACCATCTTCTCTCTGACTCGCAGCTACAGTGACTAGACACCCATGTATTCTAACAAGATGGGATGGCATCTATAAGGACATTCACACCTTCATGCAATTATCGACATTTTTATATTTTACATGAGTACTTTATCAAGGCTAGTGTCGAGACCCATTTTCAAATGCTTCAGACTCGTTTTTGTAAACGCCTCCTAAGTTGCACTTAAGGTAGGATGGTCATCCAGGTGGTTTGCCCCAGACTTAAGCTTACTTAAGATAGACATTGTAACCTAGGTTAGAATATTTATTTTATTCCTATTTTGTTGATTAGGAAATAGAAAATGTGTCTTTGAGTAAGCAGGGCAATAGAAATCAAGAAAGACACCTAACTAATCAAAAGCAAGAGTGAAGTCACTTGGCCAATAGGATTGTTTCTATCTTTCCTAAGGTTTTCTTATAAATACAAGCCATCTCCCTCACCTATAAATCATTTTGAGAGTTATTCAGAGTCGTTATGGGAATGAGTACCATGTCGAGAAGTCTTATGAGTCCCTAAGGGCACCAAGGCACTAGTATGTTTCCTTAAGATCAGCATTTGAGAAATTTAATATATTTGAAGTTTCATTGTTTTTCATTTATATTGTTGTTATGTTCATTTCAGTTTGCAGTTTAGTCTCTTTTGTTTTTGTAGAATATGTAATAAGGATCCTAAGTTGTTTTTTGTGGATTTTTATGTATATTATTACAATTTGGCAACCTCCACAACATTCCTATGCAAGGATCACCGTCACAAGCACAAATTTCATAATAGAATTGAATAGATTTTTTCACAATTCGATGTAAAGAAGTAAAACCTCAGGGACTACTACCAGATGTGGTATCTATCTTCATCAACATCTATGAAAACATTCCTAAAATTTGATTCATATAGATTGAATGCGAATGAAAAATACATGGTTACCCTAGAAAACGTCAAATTCCTCTAACGATGTTACATCACAAAGGATTTCATCTTGAAAAGTTTTGATTTTGTACAATGGGTGACAAATAATGAGTGGCGCCCTTATCAAAATCTGACCTAAATGGTATATGGTTGTGGATGAGGCATTACTATAAAAATCAATCTTCATTCAAGTGTAATTAAGTTCCTCTTACAACCATTACCAACAATGAAGTATAGAGGGTGTCTAACAAGCCACACCCAAGAATGGATCAAGCATTCCACTTCTTTTGGATCCAAATTGGAAGGATCAAAGTCCAAGATCCACTTACCCTTATCGAGTGTCGTCAACATAGAGTATTCGATGTTTCCATTTTAAGCAAGCAAAGCTTTTTGAGCACATCATTTTTCAATTGAGTGGCCATTGGAATTGTGCATCGTGCACTACTTGCCACTCTTAGATTTCTTATTTTGATCTTTAGGGGTCATGTCCCTCGGATAACAACATGGAGGTCCTTTTCATTGCTTAGTGTTTTGTTTAGTACCAAACTTGAATTCTTATTTTGTGACTTGCCATGAGATTACAATCTTCTTTTTAATATTTTTTCTTCAAAATTGCAAGCAAATTTATATGATTATCTTAAGATATAGATATAGAAGAAATCTGTGTCAATTCAGACGTAAAGTCTCTAATCAGACCTATACTTCAAAACAAGATTTTGCTGCCTTGAACATTACCCTTGAAAGCTAAACCATTAAAAGTGTCAGTACATTCTTTAACAAATTGATCAAAACCCTAACGAAGTTGAGAGAACTTGATATGCTAGTCATCATAGTTTCCAACATGGTAATAGTTTTCTTTCACCACTTCTATAAAACCATCCCAACTATCTACATGTCAAGAAAAAAAACTCTGAAGGGCAATGGTTATCACTTTTTAATCACAAAATGAGTTGCCCTGAGAGAATAAAAATGAGATTAAACCATTTAATGCATTTGCATCTCTTTTGCCTTCAAATATAAGAATACCCAGATTCGTTTGTGCCTTGCACTTTGGTCATGAAACAGTAAATGCATGAAGTAGACAAGCCTGCAATAAAGCAGCAAACTTGGCAAAAAAATGGGCAAAGTGCTCACTGATCCTAGCTTTTTCCATTTGTAATGTTGCTCCAAATCAGACCTATGTTGTTGCAAAGCGTGTTTTATCATCTTCTGAAACGTTTTTGCCATTTCTTGATTGTTGAGGAAGGTAGGACAAAGGCTTGCAGGGTTCAAGACCAAGCTACATGTACTCATATCGTGTAAGTGGGCATACAAAATGCGAAGGGGGGTTAGAATAGAAAACTTCAATACCACTAAGAATGATATTGTGCTCTGATACCATTGATCCAAGGCCCATGAGGAGACCCGGTGGGCAACACAAACAAGTTAATAGTGTTATGACAAAAAAATGACAATGATAATAGGCCGGATATCCAAGGCCCACAAGGAGACCCGGTGGGCAACACAAACAAGTTAATAGTGTCATGGCAAAAACAATGACAATGATGATGGGCCAGATATCAATTAGAGTACTTACGATGAGAACATGATGCTACTCTGTTGAACTCATAGTATGAAAAATGAGAGTAAACCATTTAATGCATTTGCATCTGTTTTGCCTTCAAATATAAGAATATCCAGATTTGTTTGTGCCTTGCACTTTGGTCATGAAACAGTCAATGCATTGAAGTAGACAAGCCTGCAATAGAGCATCGAACTTGGCAAAAAACTTGGGCTAAGTGATCAATGATCCCAGCTTTTCCCCATTTGTAATGTTGCTCCAAATGAGCCCTATGTTGTTGCAAAGCATGTTTTATCATCTTCTGAAACATTTTTTAAGTCATTTTGTTTGTCATTTCTCAATTGTACAGGAAGGTAAGACAAAGCGTTGCAGGGTTCAAGACCAAGCTACATGTATTCAGATATCGTGTAAGTGGGCATACAAAATGCAAAGGGTTAGAATAGAAAACTTCAGTACCACTAAGAATGATATTGTGCTCTGATACCATTAATCCCAGGCCCACAAGGAGACCCGGTGGGCAACACAAACAACTTAATAGTGTTATGGCAAAAAAAATGACAATGATAATTGGCCAGATATCTAAGGCCCACGAGGAGACCCAGTGGCCAACACAAACAAGTTAATAGTGTTACGGTAAAAAAAATGACAATGAAAATAGGCCTGATATCAATTAGAGTACTTACGATGAGAACAACATGCGAGTTCTGTTGACCTCATAGTATGAAAAATCAGATTAACCATTTAACGCATCTGCATCTGTTTTCCCTTCAAATATAAGAATATCCAGATAGACAAGCCTGCGATAGAGCAGCAAACTTGGCAAAAATATTGAGCAAAGTGATCAATGATCCCAGCTTTTTCTCATTTGTAATGTTGCTCCACATCAGCCCTATGTTGTTGCAAAGCATGTTTTATCATCTTCTGAAACAGTTAAGTTATTTTGTTTGCCATTTCTCGATTGTAGAGGAAGGTGGGACAAAGGGTTGCAGATTTCAAGACCAAGCTACATGTACTCAGAAATCGTGTACGTCAGCATACAAAATGCAAAGAAGGGTTAGGATAGAAAACTTCGGTACCACTAAGAATGATACTGTGCTCTGATACCATTGATCCAAGCCCCACGAGGAAACCTGGTGGGCAACACAAACAAGTTAATAGTGTTATTGCAAAAAAAATGACAATGATAATAGGCCAGATATCAATTAGAGTACTTCTGACGAGAAAAACATGCTAGTTCTGTAAACTGCAAACTTGTATCATGCAATGTTCTGTACAATGATCTGAGAGGTTCGATGCATGACACAAGATGCCTTGTCTCCTATGTACTACTCAAAGAATGAAAATAATGCATTATATTATACAAGTGTGGAAAAGAAAGTTTCGGCATTACAAAAATACAACCGCTCATCATGTGGCTATTCAAATTCTCTGTTTTGTCATTTTCTGAAAACACTGTTGTACAATTGTGCTGAACAGGGTTTGACATCGTAGTGTTGTGAGGCATGATTGGAAAAGGTTGTTCTTTGCAGAATGATGCCTGCTGGAGAAGGTCTTGCAGCTAGTGGTGTAGTCATCTCATGACATGAAGTACCACTCTTATACCAAGAGTCACTTGAAGTGCCAGATCCTCTTGGACTAGGTATTGTGCTTTGAAGTTCGGGTCTCTCATTTCTAACAAGAGATGAAATCAATGGGAAACTGAGTACATAAATGATGTCATTACACATCTTATGAAAAAAATTCTCTAGGGCAAGATTTGTACGGGAAATGATTCAATTTACTTTATAATACAAAGTACAATCCAAACAATTTTAGAAAATTGAAGCCAACATGATTATCTTTTCTTGGTATGAGCCTGCTTTGGTCACTGGATGTGACCCTTAAATGCAATATAAAGCAACCAGTTGTGTCCTAGCTTTATTCCCGACACAAAGCTTTTAGATCCAAGGATGCTTATCATTCGATGGGATACATATGCAAATGTAACTTGTATATTTTACAAACAAATAAACATCGAAACCCATTTCTTAAGCTCAAGAGACACACTGCCCTACTACTGAATAATTTTGAGTGAATCATGACTTGGATTTATGAACAAATAATCTTTTAAAGCAAAACATTATTGGTCTATATTTTTAGACAGCCAGCATAAATAGCAGTAATAAAGATCTAGCTTTTGTTTCATAACTAAACAAATTATGCTTAATATCATATTTTTGTTGTTTATTTCGTACTCAAATGCTATAAGTAAATTGTGACCTCAGAATTTCAAGTTCAAATAAACACCAAATTTGGCAACACAGTATTATTTGGCAGAAAGGACAATCATGTTCACATTTGCCATCTCCTCCCTCCCCATTTTTCCGTGATACGGAGAGACCTGTCATTTCATATTCCTGCATGGCCACAATTTAGAAGAGCACAATTCTCAGCAGAAACCTTTTTGAGTCTAGTTTGCCAATGAGAATTATTTGCAAAATCAATACACATCTCTAATTATACTAGACCATCAATTTCTGGCATTGACAGAAACTACTCAAAAGGATGGGTCCGATTAAGAAGAATTAGGTCCACACAAAAGGAGAACCTCAAGTTCATCACTATCGAGGCTCTAAAGGCTGTTGAAGGACATAGTCATCAGGAGTGTAATAATCTGCTATCAGGCGATACATGTATGAAGGGTTGTGTCCTCCACTGCAAAACATGAGGCAGAGATGAGCAATATATCATAGAACTTAAATCTTTGAAACAAAATCCATATAGGTGTTATTATACCAGCTAGACAAAAAGATGTTAATCTTTTTATTCTATTTCCTAATTCCGTAAATGAGGCCTCACTTCAGATTGTCAATAAAACAAAAGGAAAAGCCCATATTATTCTAAGTCCCTAACTAAAACAGTTGAAAACTTACGTATCAGTAATGAAAAGGCTCACAAGCTGTGGCGGAACATAGTCAAATGCTGGATTGACAACATGCAGTCTTGAATTCCCAGTTCCACCATCCATGCAATCAGAAAAATCTCCATAGTCCAGCAATTCTGACGGTGATTTAAGTTCATTCAGCAAAACCTCAGGATTGTGTGGATACAAAGGGCACAGCTGCAAAAGAAATGGGAACAATTGTAATATTTATATAAACAAATAATGTCAACACATCATATAAATTACTCAGTTTTAACCCATTTTAAAGGTTCAGTGTAAAACTTCTCCAAGAGTCAACGATTGACAAACAAATTCAAAACGTATACAATGCAGTTGCAGAGGTTAAATTTCACAGTTTTATCTTTAAACATTGATTACATAAAGATGAAGGCAACAGGCATAATAGTTCAATAAACCACCCAGCTTCAAAATTAAGTGGTATCAACTCTGGCATTTTAGTTTTCTCGAGCCTTTATGTGGAAAAAATAAACTGAGTTTTGAAAACCAAATTCAATTAAAAATTGACAGCTAATGGGTAATGGCATAAGATTTTGATGAAACAACTATAGGAATATAATGCCTATTTTTATACAGATGTTTTCAAGAACTCTGAACAACATAATCATAATTGTTAGACATGCTTAATCCACTTTTGACCTGTCATTCATAATGCCAAAAAGTACAAACATCCCATAAAGTGATAACTCTCAAAACATATAAATATTCTTCCCTTGCTGGTTGAGCAATTGATATATTCACGACCAATATATTTGTCCCGTTTATGGACATCTGACAGCTTTTAGATATAGTTCTCTCTCTCTAGATGTTAGAAACACAATGTTTGGAAGTAGTTAGCCAAATGACATATCAAATTACTAGTGTAGCCTACATATCAGCGATGTGACCAGATTATTCATGCTCATAAAACTCAACCTCACCTTGTGCGTACCAGCTAGTACAACGAATGGAACTGCATGTCTATGTGCTGCAAGCGCAACCATATGCAGTCCTACTGGTGCTATCACTCCACCGTTGGCCAGGACTGCATGAGCACCTACTATCACCTTCACATCAAAATTGATTATGGTAAATGACATAAGTAAAATGTAACTTCATTAACAAAAAAATAAAGTGTTCCAAATTCTTCAAACTCTTTGCCTCCTTTTCTATTGGAGCTGAGGATCAATTAGGGGGTCTACGTGTCCTTTGCAAGAAATCTTCGGTTACTTGTTCATGTGTGAACTCTAGAAAATACTGGATCTGCCTTAAGATCTCAGGCCTCAAAGAGAATGACTTTTTTCATATTTAATATGTATGTTCCTTCAAGCCTAGTTGCTAAACAGTTATTGTGGAAGGAAATCTCTACGGTCTTGAGCTCTTTTCAAGATGAACATATTGTGTTAGCTGGTGTGACTTCAATTGTATCTTGAGAAATCATGAGGAAAGAGATGGGATTTAGAGAAATACTCAATCCCAATTAGAACTCATTAAATTTGTCAGTGAAAAATATCTTTGGGACATTGAGCCTAAATCTAGATCCTTCACTTGGACTAACATAAGGACTGGCTTTGGAAACACTGTTGTGAATTGATAGATCTGGTCTCTAATCATTGGCTAGACCAAATATGGATCCTTCACTCAGACATCTTCAAAGTCTCAAGGTCTAACCATATGCCTATTTCCCTCACTATCAAAAGAGACTGATCTCCTTTTCTGGCATGCCCTTCAGATTCGAACTGATGTGGCTAAAGGATCAAAATCTGATGGATCTTATGAAAGACTAATGGAAGGAACCAACTCCTAGAGGCAGCACCAAGATGTTTATTGTAACTCACAAGCTGAATGTTAGTTAACTCCTCCACAAATGGAACAAGGAAGTCTTTGGGAACATTTTTAGGGAAAAAGCCATCATTGAGTCTGATATTTAGAGCCTTCAAGACCAAGTGCAGAGGATTGGTCATGACAGAACCTCACTCCTTATGGAAAAAGAGCTAAGTGCAAAGCTGAACTCGATTTTGGTAAAAGAGACGATTTTCAGGAAACAAAAATCTAGAGAGTGTTGGTTTAAGGATGGAGGCCATATCACTAAATTCTTTCACCAATCAACCTTGGCTACTCGTAATCATGATGGGATCTCGAAACTCAAAACTAGCAGTGGTCCTTTTACTGAAGATTTGGATGTGATTAAAAATAAAGTTGTTCATTTTTTTTTAAACTTCCTTAAGGACCCCTCCTGAATTTTGCTTTGGAGCAACATGAATTTGTGAATCTTATTCCAAGAATTATCAAAGATAATCAAAATGCTGAATTAATGAGGCTTTTCACACAAGAAGAAATCTAGACTGCGTTGTATAGCATGGACAATGACAAAGCCCCAAACCCTGATGGGTTCTCTCAGGGCTTTGTTAAACACCTCTGGGAAATTGTAAAAATAGATATTGTCAAAGCTACCAATGAATCTAGATCCTCGAGAAAAATTCCGAAGGATTTAAATTGTACCTTTCCAGCTCCGATACCCAAAAAAGCTAAGGTGGACTCTCTTGACAGCGTCAGACCTATAGCCTTGTGCAACACTATCTACAAGATTATCACAAATGCCTTGGCTAATCATCTCCAAATCCTCCTTCTTATTTCATAACAGGAAGGAGCTTTTGTCCAAAATAGACAAAACGTAGATGGAGTGGTTATTTTGCACGAGCTAATTCACTCAACTAAATTGAAGAAGGAAGCAAAAATGATCATCAAACTTGATATCAGCAAAGTGCATGATAGGGTAAACTGGAGCTTTTTTTTCGAAATCTTTATAAGAAATTTGGGTTCTCAAAGACCTGGTGTGATTGGATCAAGTCTTGTGTTTCTACTCCTATGTTTTTTGTTCTTGTAAAAGGAGTCCTGACATAATTTCTCAATGCTTTAAGAGGTCTCTATCAAGGAGATCCTATCTCTCCCTACCTCTTCATCATCATAGCAAAAGCCCTGGGAAGAGCCTTCTCAAAGGTTAAATTGCTAAATTTCATCGGCGACTTCAATATTACTGAAAATGTAAACTTATCTCATGATCAATTTGTGGATGATACAATTTTGAGAATCTTTGCTTCCATCCAACAAGCTAGAATGTTGAAGAAAATTTTGGATTGGTATCAGCATGCTTTGGGTTAGGAGACTAACCTTTTAGAATCCAGCATTTTCTTCCTCCACAGTTCGCCCCGCAAACAAACTAGGATAAAGCAAATACTTAGTTGTTCTTTAGGTTCTCTTCCTAGCAAATATTTTGGGATCCCCCTCTTTGATGGGAGGTCGAAAAAAGAATTTTGAGACAACATGACCACAATCTTCCAAAATAAGTTGGCTTCTTGGAAAGGAAAATGGCTTTCTTGGGCAAGAAAATTTCAATTAATTCAAGTTGTTCTCCAAGAAATTAGAATCTAGATGATGCCAGTCTCGAAAGCTCCAGTCAGTGTCAAATCCAAATTAACTAACATTATGAAAACTTTTATGTGGAATGGTCATTCTAAGTCTAAGAAAATTGCCTTAATGAAATGGGAAGAGGTTTGCTTGCCTAAATCAAAAGGGGGGATGGGATCAGAAATTTGTTCAAGATGAACGTAGTTCTAGGAGCAAAACTTCTTTGGAGAATCTATCACGACAAAGATAGCACTTGGAGATCTTGTTCCAAATAAAATATCTTGATAACATAGATGATCTAGCCCGTATTTTTAGTACAGAGCATTGGATGTATGGGTGTCACATCTAGAACTTGGGAAATATAGACACCTTATATTTAACTCCCTTTGTTGGGATATTAAAAATGGTAGATCTGTTAACTTCTGGAAGGATCCCTGGTCTAGTGTGGGCCCTCTCTGCAATCATCCTTCAGCATTTTAGAAGAGTGTTTTTAAAACCTATGGGGACCACTAGTTTGTAATTACTGGAATAAAACCCAAAGTGTTTGGGGCCCTCCGAGAAGTTGGAAAAATCCAAGTCTTTCAGATACCAATCATTCCTCTGATCTTATTTCTTTCAACTTCTTCTTGAACTCTCACCATATCACCAGCTTAGTGGAGACTAATAGATGAAAATGGTCTGAAGATCCTTCTGACAACTTTTAGGTGAAACAAGGCTACAATAAGTTTATCTCTCATATTAATATGCCTTTATGGCCTATGGAAAAAGTTTGAATCACTAACGCTAACATAAATAAGTGGTTTGTCATGAAGAAGAAATCATTTTTCTAGGACAGAGTCCAAAGGATTGGTTTTCAGGGGCCCTCCTTGTGCATCTTCTGTAAAGATAATTCTAAAACCCCGAACCACATCCACTTTCACTGCTCTTTTGCCTAGAGAATTTGGTCTTGGTTCTTTAAGAAAATAAAAAGGCTTTGGGTGGCAGTCGGCGCTCTTCAAGGTCTTTTGATTAATTGAACAAAAGGAGGGGATAAAGTTAAAAGTATTTGGGTTATGGCCCCATCTCTAATTCTCTAGAATTTATGGAAAGAAAGAAATAATGGTGTCTTTAGGAACCTGTCCCTCTTTGAAGATTTCCTAATTTTTAACATTGAAGTGTTGCCTCCTAAAAAGAAAATCACTGGAGAGGATCGTCATATTCTCTTAAAATAGAAGTTACTGAAAAATAACTTCATCCTACCTCCCCAAATTAACTAAAAGTTATTGGTCTCTTGGAAGCCTCCGAGTGAAAATCATGTCAAGCTAAATTTCAACGAGACATCCAAAGGCAACCCAGGATTTTCTAGTGAAGGAAGAATCTTTAAAGATTATTTGGGACAAGTGTTTTCATGTTTGCTTTCAACATTACATGCTCTTCAGACAATTCAATTAAAGCTCTGGGTCTGCTTAGAAGATTGAGAACCGCTATTGATTCAAATTTCAAGAAATTATCCATGGAAGGTGATTCTCTCTTGATTATCAACATTGTTAAAACAAGATCTTATCAGTGATAGCTCAATTCAATCAAACAAGATATCCTCCATGTCATTACTTTTTTTATGACATTTCATTCTCCCACAACTATCGCGAGACAAACTCTCCAGTAGATTTCTTGGCTAACTTTTGAGCTCTTCACCTTCCTAATGAAGATTGGCACTGTGAAGGCCCCCCTCCCTGAGAAGATTGTAGAGATTTAATTAGAAAATACTTAACCTGCTAACAACTTCCCTTTTGTTCAAGTTGTCATCAAGGGTTTCAGTGGTCTAACTTTTTGAGTGTTTTGTAGTCTCAGTGCTTGTAGGACATTTTGGTGACTTGTGACCAATGCTTCTGGGCTTGGCATCTCCCTACTTCCTAAGAGTGGTTCCATGGTGATGCTTCCCTCTAGCATTCCTAGACTGTTCTGGAATGTGTAACTTTTGGACTTCAATTCTTTGGTCTTATCTCTTGTATTTGGTTTATTGGCTTTGTAGTAGTTGTGGCTTTTTGGCTTTCCTATCTGTCTCCATCTATTCTTTTAAAGGCTTATTTTGTCTCTCTTGGTCTGATCTGCTAGCTAGATCCTTTTGGAACACGGGGTACAGCCCCTTTTCCCTTATTATCATCTATTAAAAATAAAAAAATATAAGTAATTATTACTAACCATATTCACACGTGATATCATAGCAAAGACAGCTGAATCTGTAATAACGGTTGTTTGTAAATCTTTTGCAACTAGCTCTTTAGCAAGAGCATGTCCTTGATATCTGTGGCACTCAGCAGAATGTTATTTAACATATCAGTCCTTGTAATAAATAAATAAATATGCAAAGGCATAAAGCATATTTATTGCATTTGAGGACAAAATAATCAGTATGCACCTTGGAGCACCTTCCGCGACAAATACTTGAAAAGATCTCTTTTTCTTCGCCTCACAGAGGAATTGCATCACAGTTCTTGAATGTCCTAGGGTTAATATCACTTCACTAGATGCCCACAACAAATTTTAATAATCAGAAGTGAAAGAATGCATTGTACAAAAACCAATAAAGTAGCTTGTTTAAGACAGAACCCAGAATACAAGAAACTCCAGTACATACATACATTACTGTAATCAAAATAACTTTCGTGCACAGCTAGTGACATGCACTTTTAAAAAACTTTAACAGGACACAATAGCTGAAAAATACACCTCCAAAAAATGGAAAATTACTTAAACCTACCTAGAGCTCACATGTAGACAATCATCAAATGTCAGATGACTGAGCTCACATGTAGACAATCACCGAATGTCAGATTACTTAAACCACAGAATTGGATTATCACTAATCCTGATATCATTATCAGTTAGCTGTCTACATGTATTGTTTCTAGCAATCTAAAACTTGGGTTGCTTGAGGGAATTATAAACTATCAATGCTCCGTAAAAACAACAGACAATGCCTATATGAATCAGTTAAGAGTAATGCTAGCAATTTTGAAATAGGGAATCATTTCAAAACAAATGGTGGCAGATTCAAAGGGGAAGAGAGAGGAATAATGTGCCTTTAGATTTAGCAGTGTACTCCTTCACTTGAAGTAAAACATGGTACCCAGGTCTTTCTATAGGTGAATAGATGTGGGGAAAACCCATCTTGACAAAAACAGAGAATTAATTATTATATCATCCAGGAAGCCGCTAACTACTTGATATTAATATAAGATCATTTTAAAGATAAGTAACAATAGGTTGAGCATCAAAATTCCAACAACTCATTTTATTTGGTGGTTTAATGAAAAGAGAAATAATTTTATTATGAGCTGTTTTCTAAAAACAGACATAGCTATAGACTATATAGCTATAACTAACTACAATATAGATGGGGACATTTGTTTGGGGCACTAGGAACACCACCAGACAAACACCAATAACTGTCGAATATTCTTCCACCGATACCTTACTTCAACAGATCTATCTGTGGACAAACATAGATAAGAATGGCTAAGTACTAAGAACCTGTCTTTCTTCCACTGGTAGACCAACTAATCATTGGTACTAGGCAATTAAGAACAAGTCACAACTATGAGGCTAGGACTAGAAGAGAATAGCTGATGGTTAGGAAATAAGGAATTGTTGGATTGGGTCCTAGGAATATAAACTTGACTAGTCATTTGCTACAATTCATTATACATTGGTATCTCTATCTGATATAACCATAAAAACATACCAACATCAAGGGGTAATAATGGCCATACTTCTGATGAATATGTTCCAATGCTTGCTCTGCAATCTGAGAATGACAGTTATCAATATCTTCGAGTAATTCATTGATGGCCTCAATTACACCATGCTTTAGTTTCCAGCTTTTAGAGTTTTTGTCAACAGCTGCAATAGAAAATTATTATGAATGGAAGTAATTGGCAAGATCTAACAGATCTTAAAAGAACCACTTGAAAAGCCACAAGTGATATGAATCTGTAAAATCAATATGAATCGTGCCTTTGTTTTGCCAACAAGCTTTCATTGCTAACAAATTCTCATATTGACAACACGCTGAAACCCAAGAAATAAACTCACATTTACTTTTTCCTTCAGAATCACCTCCTGAAGAACCTGTACAAGAAGCTACTGGTAGACCGGGTATAGATTCAAGAAGATTATGTAAGGAGGGAGCTCGTAAAGTACTTCTATTTGCAGCAGCAAGAGCAGCTGCAGATAGCTGTGAGGGGTTTTCATGTTGAATGTCATCTTCATCATCACTGTCAACAGAGACATTTAAGCCTCCAACACCTGTTGTTGCCAAAGCTAAATCCTCGTCACGAATAAGATGTAATACACGTCTCACAACGTTTCCAATAGCTAGCTCTGTTGTCATATATTCCAAATAAAAAAAAATCTTATAACAATTTATACAGATGTTAGATACAGATAGACATCTTATTTGCAAATAAAGCCACAGTCATGGATAAATAATATATTAATAAATATTCTTTATAGCCACATGCCCAAGATTTTTTTTTTAAAAACTGTGTATTTAATGCCTGTTCAAAAAAAATGGCTGAGAAAAATGTAAACAAACCAACAGGATTGGCAGCAATGAGTTGCACGCCCACTGATTTTACAGCTCCAATAAGTGACGCTGCCTGATTAGAATGTGGTACACGCTGTTGAGAGATAACTGACCGAAGTAGAACTGCAGTTTCTCTTGCACTAGCCTGCGAACCCTCAACCTGCCTGATAGGTTTAGGAAACACCCAGGACAAAAGCAAACCTGAGATCAGATTCATATGAAAATTTACTTCTTAATTATTTTTCATTTTTATTGAAAACTTATTAATATGTTCTTTTTCTGTTGATGAAAAACGAGCAAACAATTACCGTCGCTTAAGCTTGACTACAAAGTCATTAACTGCTGCCTGTAGATCTGGCATTTTCACTTCCTTGTATTGACCTGCAATAGATATCTATATCTTTGTAACTCAATTTACCTAATTTTTCAAAACGAAAAGATCTTAAACATATTTATTTATGTGATCTTTATACCACCTGCTGTTTTAGAAGAATGGGATAAAAAATGTCACAAATAAATATCCGACATGATAGTTAACAGTTCATGGTTAGATTTAGAAGGGGAGATAATTATTCACATGATGAAGGGGAGAAAAAAGGTAAAACTGGAAACTGAATACTACAAGTGAGGAAGTTATCTCCCTATTTGGAAGATTTAACATTATCAACTTTAATCATATTAGGACAGAGGGTGACCGGGTGGCTGATTTCATCCAAGGCATTGGGCTTAAAAGAGTACAAAGATAAATGTTCAAGTTGTAAAGGAAGGAGATCTTGATGCCTGTGACAATATGTTAGTTCTTCATGACAATAGTGACTATCATAATATAAAAGAGGAAGCTAATTAAGCCCAATGAGGAAGGTATATGACCCTCATGATGAATTAATGAGAAGCTTGGAAATAGAGATCACCACTCTCCATTAATACTTTCTCATAAATCAGGATCTGATGGAAAATGGACGAAAACAATGGGAGAAAATCTATCTCAAGCCATGTGCATTCAAGGTTTTCATGGAAACAACTTTGATTTGGAGGCCAATTTATTCAGCGAGTCATGTGAATTCAGTATGGATTTCTTCTCTGCTTATCATTGTTAGATTGGTGAAGACTAATAATTGTTGTTGGATATAATTAAGAATGGAACTGATCTGTAATTTAACAAGCTTGAGTTTGATAGGTTTGAAGGTTTCCTGCTGTGTTTTCAGATATTTCAGCTTTTCTTGTCGCGGTTTAGGAAATAGCTTTGGTGGTTATAGCTTGGTTCAGGACCAGAACTTCTTGGCTGAAAATGATTTTTCACAATGCCATTCAAGCTACCACCATCCCTTCTCCATGGTAGGATGCTAAGAATTATTGGCATGCTGTATTGGGGGTTTCAGTGCAAATATGCTATTATCTGAGCAATGGCTACAACAAGAATTAAAATATTCAACGACTTGGTGGCCTTTTCCTAATATCCCCATGTTGAGGTTTTCCAATAGGCTCAAAATTCGGTACCTTCTGTTGCTGGAACAAATCTGGGGCTTGACAAATTCTACGAACCATTTTATCTATCATGCAACAAGGATTACAGGAAATTTACACCCTGCTTGAGTTGAGAATTTTCTTCTTAAGGACAGTGACTAAGATTTTGGAGGGTGGAGGAAAGCTGGGGTATTTCAGCCCAGTGCTTAGAGGGAGGGTATTATCGATCAACCCTTCAGTACCAAGTCTGTCCAGTGCAGAGATGAAGCATATTTCTCATATCCTGATAGCTAAAGGAAAGAAAGGTCAAAGAGTCTAGTCTTACTTCCATCACGGTTGCACTAGTCACACACCATTTTGAAGTTATTAAAATACATAGGGACTTGCAAGCAGACTGTTATTATGAGAAAACGGGTAGATAATTGGAATGAAGCAACATTGAACAAGGTACATGTGATAACTCTTCAGATCTTACAGGTTGGTTTGCATCGCATTTTCCATCCATAGTCACAAGGTTCGGAAATCAGAATCCATTGGGGAGGGCAAAAAATTCCGAAATTCAGAATTCTTGAAAAAATGCAGAAAAATCCGATACGGAATAAATACATATATATGTGTGAGCATAGTTTTATAAATATGTAAAACTGACAAATTCAATGAAAAATATTAATAAAATAATATAAAATGTTAATATTATATGATATTTATGGTTTCTGGGCCTTTTTTTGTGCAGAAAACCTAAAAAATAAAAAATAAAGCAAAATTATTTTTTTGAAAAAAAACAGGTTCGACCTGGATGAACTTATCCGGGTTGGCCAAAAATACGGATGCGGGCAGATTTTGTGCAGATCCGGATGAACCTTGTAACTATGGACTTCCATCCAACTTGAAATGGTTGACTTGATAATCTTTGATGAATGCTACGATGCAGGCAGAAAATATAAGCTAAAACAATGAAAGAAAAGAACTTCAAATGGTCGACTTGATAATCTTTGATGAATGCTACGATGCAGGCAGAAAATATAAGCTAAAACAATGAAAGAAAAGAACTTCAAATGGTCGACTTGATAATCTTTGATGAAGGCCACAATGCAAGGAAAATATAAGCTAAAATAGTGAAAGAAAAGAACTTTGAATAGTTGAGTTGATAATCTTTGATGGATGCCATGAATATCCCTTTTCCTAATAAATCAGAATTCTGATTTATTTATTTATTTAAAAAAACCCTGATGACCAAATCAACACACAAGACACTATATTCAATCCAAGATATTGAATTTCACAAATGTTCTGAATTTTGTTCAACTGAATACAATTAACATATGTCGAAGAATAATTAAATTGATCCTTTGAAGCATTTAAAACCCTAGAACAATTTCTGCAAATCTTCAAAAGGGAAAAAATCTCTCAATGTAGCCCTAGCACACTGGATTCTCCCTGTACAGCAGTTAGTAAGACCTGATAATCAAGTACAGTGATATGGCTGTCCGCTGTAGAAGGCTGGCTGGTTGCTGAAAGCACCCTAAGTGCTGCAATTTTATAACTTTGAATGGCACCGACTGTTGCAAACTGCCCTGAACAGATACAGATGGCTCTTGGAGTGGTACATCCTGATGCACTCTAGTTGTACAACCCGGAACAGTGTCATATAGCTACCATACGGATCCATATGGATCTGCACTTTTTTTTATTTTCAAACCCTAGGACGTACAACTGGTTGCAGCTGTAAAATAAATCTCTAGAATTATTTTTTTTATTCTAGAAGCACCGATGTGACTCCTAAATGGAATCACCATCTGAGTATGAGGCATAGTTACCATGTTCGAAAAATTCGGTTTGTTCAAAAGGGGGAAAAAGTTCGGAAGTTCGGAATTTTGAAAAAAGTTCGGTTAGAATTTTTTTATAGATTATAAAAAATAAATATATCATACATATTTGTAAAACAAACATAAAAAGTTGATAAGTATCTGTATAAACACAATACTTATACTTATTAATATTTAACAGCATATTTAATATTTAACAATATATTTAATATTTAATAGTATATTTAATATTAATATTATTTAACTTATACTTCATAATATTTTATTATTTTAAAATTTAAAAGATTAATATTAATAATAAACTAATAGTATATTTAATATTAATACATCTAATTTAAATTACTTATAAACTACAGTTACACAGTAGGACAAACAAATTTACGCATGTATATTTAATATTATTAGTTACACAGTAGGACTTACAATTTTACGCATTTATATTAATAAAATTACTAAATCCAGTAAATAGTAAATAATAAAATATTAAACAGTAAAGTGTAAACCGTAAATTGGGTTAAACACTAAAGTTTAGCATGATATAAATATTAGAAATACAATACTATATCTGTTAAAAATTAAAGTGATTAGTCGAAGACAACGCCGCTCTGGTCAATGGCCATTAATATGCAAAGAGTCAAAGATTCAAGACAAACAAATATGCGGTGAATCTCGATGAGCAAAGTTGCAAACTCTGTGAATCTCAATGATGCAAACCCTGTGAATCCCAACGAGCAAACTCTGCGAATCCAGGGGATGGCCAAGGAAGATAGACTATAGCAGATGGCAATGTTTGAGTCTTGCGTTCGCATCGCGCGATAGCAAATGAAAAAAATAAAAAAGTTCTCAGTTCCGCCGTTCTCAGTAATTCTCATTGCTCACTGCTCACTACTCAATTCTGCCGTTCGTTGATGAAAAAAATTATAAAAAATGGAATAGCGTTTGCCTTTCTGCGGAAGAGGGTTTCAAGTTTTTAACATTTCGCTTTGCTTTAGCATCATAGTTACCATGTTCGGAAATCCGAATGCGTTCGGGAGGCGGAAAAAATGCAGAATTTTTGAAAAAATCCAGTAAAATCTGGTTCAAAAAATAAAATTATATATATGCAAAATATTTCAATCTACTAAGGAATGAACATTAATTTAACACTTGCAAAAATGAGAAATGCATAAGAATTTCAACCTTGAATTACATTAAAAGATAGCAAAATATTCATAGTTTAGAGCCTAAGCTCAAAATTGATATAGAACTTAAGTTTCAAACATTTGCAACATCAAACCCAGCTTCAAAATCAAAACTAGCACTAGCACTAGCACTAGCACCATCATTCATTCATTCATTCATTACTTCAAAGACAAAATGTCCATTCAAATCTAGAATAAATCTTCTCGATTGCCCACAAAATCATGAATGCCACTCCCATTATTTTTCAACTTTATCATTTACTGACACTTTCTCTCACAAGGGCTCATCGGTGCATTGAATCTCACAGAGTGCATGCCTTAAGGGGTGCACTGGGAATGGGGTGGGATCGGCTTGTGGCACTTTGCAAGAGATATTTTCATATTATTCTATCACACATACATCTCTTCATGTAGCCTTCATACCTCCTAAGATGTCTCCTTGAAATCTTGAAAACCTGAAATATGGCTAAGTTTGAAACCCTGAAACCCTAGAATCTGACTAACTCTGAAATATGATAGGATCCTCCAAAACCTAGAATTTGCATTATAGCTCCTAGCAGTCCGAAACCCCTCTCAAACATCCTGAAAGTATATAAATAAAATATAACTTAAAGTATAAGTTAAACTTATACTTAAATGTTTATTTTATTTATATACTGTTGGGTTCGGACTAGATTTACATTTTGGGTTTTTTAATTTTTTTTAAAATCAAAAAATAAAAAAGTTATTCGGTCGAACTTGACCGCACAAATCCGGTCCATGCAATTTGTTCGGTTCGAACCGAACATGAGCCATGTTCGGTCAAACATGGTAACTATGGTATGAGGGGTTTCATCCTCAAGCCCTTACACGAGAGGGTTTTCATCCTCTGTGATGACAGGTGAACAATGGCTACTCAAGCTTGAAAAGTGTTTGAAATTGATTAAATGATTATGACATGCTTCTCCTCACCCAACCTTTTTATAATTACCTTATTCCTCCAAACCTTAAAGTTATTAAAATTACTTTTAATTTAATATTCACCTTTTCCCTCATAATAATAATTATTTTTCTTTCCCCCCATTGGCCTTTTAATTAATTTACTTTTGGCCCCACTCAATTAATAATAATGACTAAGTGTCCCCTTTAAGTTACAGTTATAAAGTGACGTTAAGGAACTTAAAACACTATTATTAAATTATTTCCTTTTTATTTTGCCCCCCTAGCCTACAGAAAAAAAAATAGGCTTCGGGTTCACCATTTCACTTATAGTTCGAGAAAGGGGACATTAAAATTCGCCTTTCTTTGAATTGCATGCCTTTGAGCAATTGCAAATTAGGGAGCTCAAGTACCTCCTCTCCTTCCCAAGTGGCATCTTCCATTGGTAAATCCTTCCAACGTATCAGATATTTTATGATGACCTTACTCCTCAACTTCTTTTCCCTATAATTTACAGTGGCTTCAGGTAGCAAAATTAGCTTGCCTTCATCATCCAAGGGAGGCAACTCCATGGAAGGAGTGATATGTTGTCCCAATGCTTTTTTGAAGCATGAAACATGAAACACATTATGTATCTTGCTATGCCTCGACAATTCAAGCTCATAGGCAACCACCCCAATCCTCTACTTAACCCTGTTTGGCCCATAAAAGCGTGGTTTGAGCTTTTCAGCTCTACTTGTTTAAGAGGAGACTGCCTATAGGGCTGTAACCTCAAAAAAACCATGTCTCCAACCTCAAAAGACCTCTCAACACGATGTTGGTCTGCATAAAACTTCAATTGATTCTGTGCATGTTGTAGATTTTCCTCGAGTATTTCAATACCTCTTGGCTCTGTGCAACCAAATCTCTAGCCCCTGATACTCTGCTATCAATAATAACCAAATCCATGAAAGATAAAGTGTTATATCCATAAAAGCTCTGAAAGGAGTCATACTAGTAGACCTGTGGTAGGTAGTGTTGTAATAATGTTACCCCATGGAGAGCCATTTGGCCCAAGCTGTTTGCTGCCCTGTTACATAATTCCTCAGATACCCCTCAATCCATAAATTTATAATCTTTGTTTGCCCATCTGTTTGAAGGTGATAACTGGTGCTTGGAGTCAATTCAATTCCTATCAAATAAAAGAGCTCTTGCCAAAATAAACTAAGGAACCGGCTGTCCCTATCACTCACAATATTCTTTGGCAATCCATTTAGTCTAAAAAACTCTCTGAAGAACAAATCAGCCACTTGTGATGTCTTAAACTCAGCTCGGACAGCAAAGAAATGAGCATATTTTGTAAACTTGTCAACCACCGTTAAAATACAGCTTTTACCTTGAACCTTGGAAAGACCTGTAATGAAGTCCATTGAAATACTTTCCCACTTTTGACTCTGAATGGGCAAGGGCTACAATAAACCACCTGGTAAAACATGCTTTGTTTTGTTTTGTTGGCGGGTAATACTCTCTCTGATGTATTGGAGAACCTCTCCCTTCAGTTCTTTCCAAATGAATCTATCTCTTACCTATTTGTAAGTCTTGAAATAACCTAGATGACCAGCCAAGGGTGTATCATGAACAGCCCTCAAGACTTTGCTTTTTACATTTGATTCAGGAACTAAATAAATCATATCTTTGTAGAGGATGAGATCTTCAATCACCTTGTACCTATCATCTTGTACTTTACCCTCAAGAACATCATTAGTGAAGGCGTTGTTTGCATATTCAGCTATTATAACAGCCTTTCAATCATTGAAAATTTCAGACGTAGCACATAGAAATGGTTTTCTTGATAAAGCATCAACTACAACATTATTCTTCCCTTTTACATATTCTATGTCAAAATCATATGCTTGAAATTTACTCACCCACTTTTGTTGTCTATCGCTTAAATCATTTTGGTTGAGGAAAAACTTTAAACTATTGTGATCCGTCTTAACCACAAATCTGCCACAAACCAAGTACTCCCTGAATTTTGTTAATGCATGCATGATGGCCAACATTTCCTGGTCAAAAATAGAAAAAACGCACTCTGTATACCTAAGTTTTCAGCTCTCAAAGGCAATGGGATGCCCCTTTTGCATCAAAACAGCCCCTATTCCTTCACCTAATGCATCACACTCCAACACAAAAAGAATAAAAAATTTTGAAACAACAAGTATAGGACATGAAATCATTAACTCTTAAGTTTTTCAAAGGCTAATTGGGTTGTTTTGGACCAGTTGAATGCTCCCTTTTTTGTTAAAGCAGTCAATGGGACAGCAAGCTACAAAAAAACCCTAACAAACCTCTTATAGTAGCTACAAAGGCCCAGAAATCCTCACAACTATGACATAGTGATAGGAGGCCAATCTAATATACTTTGGATCTTTTCTTGATCAAAATGTACTCCTTCAGCATTAATAACATGTCTCAAATATAAAATTTCAGTCAATCCAATTTCACACTAAAGAGTTTTTGGCAAAATGAGTTTGCTGCTCCAAAATTTCCAGCACTCTATCTAGGTGTTTTAATTGCTCTTCTCATGTCCTATTGTATACCACAATGTCATCAAAGCACACTAAAACAAATTTCCTCAAGTGCCCACTATAAATATGATTCATGTATGATTAAAAGGTAGCTAAAGCATTGGTTAAACCAATTGGCATAACCAAGAATTCAAAGTGCCCAAAATGACAACGAAAAGTTGTTTTGTGTACATCCAGAGCCCTTATATTGATTTGATGATAACCAGATCTCAAATCAATTTTTGAGAAGTATGCAGCTCAATGCAATTCATCAAGTAGCTCATCAATCCTGGGTATTGGGTTCCTGTTCTTGATAGTTTTCTTATTGATAGCACAGTAATCTATGCACATCCTCATGGTTCCATCTTTCTTCTTCACCAAGACAACTGAAGAAGCAAATAGACTAAAACTCATCTAATATGTCCCATTATCAGCAACTCCTTGATGGCTTTTTCAATTTCTTCCTTGAAGGCTCTAGGGTGGCGGTAGGAAGTGATCATAACTAGTTTTGACCCCGGTTCCAGCTCTATAACATGCTGAAATCCTCTATCAAGTGACAGCCCTAGAGGTATATCACTGAAAACTCTCACATGCTTGTCCAAATTTGACTGGATATCCACATGATAAGTCCTCTTATCCGTGGATGAAGTTTCATTGCTCACCAAGCAATGGGCTGGCCAAGCTACTTGTCCCTTACAGAAAGACCTTTCCATGCTCTTACATGTAACTGTTCTAGGAAATTCATTGGCCATACCACGAAGTACCTCTTTCCCATATGATTTAAATTTCAGCTCCATGGTTTGGTAGTTTCGTGGAAACTCCCCAAGGGAATGTAGCCATTGCACACCCAAGACCAAATTCGTATCTCCTATATTCACAACATAAAATTCATCACAAACTTTGTACTTACCAAGAGTGATGTCTAAGCCCTTGACTCTCTCAGTGCATGGAATTGAAAACCCATTTGCAACCGTGACATTAAATCCTTGAAAATCCTCTATATTCAGCCCTCTTTGGAATACTAACCACTGTTGTTTTTCATTTTTAGGTATCAAAATTCTTTAAAAGAGAGAGCTTGTTCCACTTCATAGCTAAGCCCTTCATATTCTACAAGATATGTTGTATATTCATTACCTGCATGCAGTTGTAGAGGCTCTATTTCTTCAAGTTGTTCTTCCTCTTATAGGAATTTGGCACGGAAGTTTTGGGGGTGGGGCAACTAAAACCCTAACATCATTTGATGTGCTTGCTTCTAGTTTTTCAATACGGATCTACACTTTTTTTCATGTTCAAACCCTAAGACATATGACTGGCAACAGTTGTAAAATAAATCTCTGGAATTGAATTCTTATTTTGGAAGCACCGATGTGATTCCTGAATGGAATCACCTTTTGGGTATGAAGGTTTCGTCCTCATGCCCTTACATGAGAGGGTTTTCATCCTCTGTGATGAAAGTTGATCAATCGCTGCTCAAGCTTGAAAAGTGTTTGAAATTGAGTGAATGATTCTAACTTGTTCTCTCCTCACCCAACCTTTTTATAATTACCTTATTCCTCCAAACCTTAAAGTAATTAAAATTACTCATATTTTTCCTCATAATAATAATTAATTTTCTTTTCTCCCTTTGGCCTTTTAATTTACTTTTGGCCCCACTCAATTAATAATAATGACTAATTGTCCCCTTTAAGTTATAATTATAAAATGACAGTGAAGAACAACTTAAAATACTATTATTAAATTATTTCCCTTTTATTTTTGTTGAAGAGTTGTCAATGATGTCATAGTGATGTCACGAATGTGTCCAGGTGAGTGGATGAAATGCCTTGATAGTCTAAGTGACAATGACAAAGTGTGCAATGTGCTTGTCTTTGTATGCTTGAAGTTGGCTTGGTTGATCTTCAGAGTTTGACTGTTTAGAGATGATTAGGGATGAGTTTGAAGTATTTAGCATGTGTATGTGGTTCCATAAGAGGTTTTCAATGATTTGTGTGCATGAGTGGATTTCATTTGGTTGATCATTGTTTTCATCTAGACTTTTTGAGTCTAGTGGCAGAAAATCTAAGTAGGCAATTTGTTGACGTCACCATTGCCACGTGTGGATGAGTCAGGGGGAGTTGGTCATATGGTTGTGATCACATTTGTGCCTAGTTGTTATGTGCTAAATTTCAAGACATGCGACAAAGCGCAACATAAGATATGCAAGTGCAAAGTTGGACTCCCATGTAGTTTGATAGTGTTTTCCCATACTTGGCCAAATTTGCAATGTGGCAAAAAACGCTGAGTAGGCATTTTGATGGTGTTATATTTCACATGCGTGAAGATGTCAAGAGAAAATGATTATATGGGTTTATTCAGTTTTGTACATAGTTGATTTGCGCTAAATTCCAGGTCATGCGATGAAGCGCATCAAAATATATGCATGTGCAAAGTTGGCCTTCCAAACAGTTCTTGACATAGTTGGCTCTATGACAAAAAAATCTGAGTGAGCAGATTCATGGAGTTATATCTCGCACGTACAAGGGTTCCAAGAGCAGATTGATATATGGTTGGATTCTCCTATGTGAGGAGATCATATGGTTCAAATTTCAAATTGTGCGTCTAAACGCAGCAAAAGTTATTGAGGTCCAAAGTTGGCCTTCCAAACAGATTGCAATGGTTCTCATACTTAGTCGATTTTGCAAGAGATAAAGATCAGGGCCAAATGGAGATCCAACAGTTCACGGGAGTTCGTACATCTAGATCTACAATGCATAGTAAGTCAAATGGGTCAAAGTGTTCAATGTTTAAACTGGGTAAAGATCGAGCTCCTTACAAAAGGCTCAACGGAGCATGTTTGTTCCAAGTTTTCAGGAAACAGGGAGATGAGGACAAGTGTTCGAAGTTTAATGTTGAGCAGAGGTAAAGATCAGGGTTCTAAGATCTAACAGTGAGAGGGTGTTCAGACTAATCAAGAACAACGGCGCGTATAAAGTCAAGAGGTCAAAGTGACCGAGGTTAAACAAGGTAAAGGTCGAGCTCCTTACAATAAGATCGACGGTACGTATGTGGTCAAGATTGCAAAATTGCAAGGGATGAGGTCAACTGTTCGAAGTTTAATGTTTGGGCAATGGTGCACTATGAGTTAAAGTTCAAAGAAGATCGACGGTGCATATTTAATCTAAGATGCGAGGGCACAAGATGCGTTTTTAGTGACCGAAGTTTAACTGTGACCGTTTGAATTCAAATATTTGAATTTAACAAAGGAAAGACCAATGTTTGGTTTTTGGGCCATATCTTTTGATACAAGTAGAATTTGTTCATGGTATAAAAAGTGAATTTGTAAAGGACTCCAAGGTGCATCTGGCAATATATATTTGAAGATCTGAAAGAGTGTATAGTCAAAGTTATGAAGGTTCAAAGTTGACTGTGTTTTCGTGTATGCTCTGCAAGTAACACGAGAAGGGTAATTGAGTTGTGCTTGTTGGTATCTCGATGTTTAAAAGTGAGCTAGCGATTGGAGTATGTTGTAGACTCCATGAAGACCATCTGTGTGCATTATGAAGTTTTGACCAATCATATGCAATATGAACAAAGGATTAGAAGTCAACTGGGTTTTCGTTCTTGATGACTGAGTGTACAAAAAAGTGTTTGAGCTAATTGAGCATTAGCAAAAAGGTGTTGTGATGGATATGGGCACTTAAGAAAGACCTATAGATCATGTGGCATGGGTCCATGAGTTGGAAAGTGTTCCTGTGTTCTTAGTTTGCTTGATGAAGTGTTAAATGGGTGAATAGGTCTCCATGAGACCTATAAGAGCTACAAGGGCCTATTTGAAAGGTATAGTTGCTTATGGGTGACCCATAGATGCTATGGCCGACCTATGAAAATTGTATTAAGTCGTGTCTTGATGTGAGAGAAGCCTTAAGGGTTAAGGCAAGTCTAATGGCCGACCAAGGAGATGATTATCATGAAGACTCTATATATAGTGAAACCAAAGGAGATGGTTTCTAGGCTTGTGTGAAAGGTGTATGCATTGAAACAAAGAAGAGAGGATAGTGCTTTTGTAGGGTTGAAGGTTGAAGATGTGCGAAGAGGTCTGAGTGTGTACATGAGAGCAATTTGAGTGGAGAGAGATTGTAGCATGCCTATGTGAGAGCCCTGTATGAGATAGAGAGGGAGCTTGTGTAGGAGTTAGAAAATTAGAAATCCATCATCAGGTGTTGAAGACATCAGTTCTAAGATGGAGGTGTTCACGTCATAGGAGGGTCTAAAGGACTTGATCTTCCTTAGGGGCAGTGGCTCCTTGTGAAACAGGTGTTTCACTAAAGGCCTTAGGTTAGAAGGACTTGACCAAGGTTGTTGGTCAGAAAAAACTTGGCCAAAAGGTGGTTAGAAAGACTTGATTAGTCTCTTGTTTGTAATCTCTTATAAGACAAGTAGTCCATGTGTTGCAGCCTTGAGAGTGGGTTTTATTCCCCATGAGGGTTTCCCACAGGAACTATGTGTTGTATGTTTGATCTTGTGTATGCATTGAATGAATGAGCTCTCTTGTTAATGTTGCTTGATCAAATTTATATATGCTAATTGTTTAATAGTTTGAAAGGATTGGAAATGAAGTTGAAATATATGGGCTCACTAATTCCCCCCCCCCCCACAGTGATTGTACCTCTAACAATTTTTACCTCCCTTAGCCTACAGAAAATAAAAATAGGCTTTGGGTTCACCATTTCACTCAGTTCAAGAAAAGGCACATTACATGCCATGATGCAAGGCAGAATATAAGCTAAAATAATTAAATATTTACAAAAATTCTCAACAAAATGTAAAAATTTGAAATAAGTTCATTACTGGTCATTAGGAAAGGAATTTCTTCAAACACGGATTGTGAGGAACAAATAGCTACACATGAACGCATCTTAAGTGGTAAGGTCCATACAGTGAAACAATTAACTGAATATTATTCCCAAACCCGTTGGCAGCATGACTCCTTGCAGCTAAAAACAATTCTCTATTTCATTGACACTTCAAGTTTAGGAAAATTTTGATAAAGAAAACAAAGAATATCCATAAAAAGGTTGAATATTCCCTTCACAATATAGGTTTTTTGGGTGCTTAGAATGCCATTCAATGATTCTTCAGAATGACAACATGCATGCAGCACAATTTATATGAGTTAGACACTGGAGCAGTATAAAGGATGCAAAAATACATGGATACTTTTATAAATGATGCCTTGGAGCTCTTTGATAAGGAATTATTAGTTAATGTGAATGAATTATTGAAAACACCTTGAGGCATTTCAAATGCTGTTAAAAGGGGCCTTTTATCCCCCAAGGCGAACCAACTAATGCAGCTTATTATACAAAAAAAGAATGCAGAGGAAATGCAGTGTATTGAAATTTTGGAAAGAGATGCCATGGCTTCATAGTCGCACATTGGTTAAAAGGATATCATTTACCATGGCAATGTCCACAGTAGTTCAAGCCACCGGAATACATGTCAATTACGTAACATAATGTGCAAATCACATCTAATTCTGGCTGTGGCATACCTCAACGGTCAGCCCAGGTGCAAGTCCTAACACAACAGAAAATATACCTAAACCCTTCCATTGTAGCATCTTAGCCCCACCATGGTTAGGAGGAGGATATTTATCTATATAAAAAGATACTTTGACCTGGCAATGACCATATTTCAAAAACCCCAAGAGACTATTGTGTAACTAAACACAACATATATTTGTGTGCTTGCGCGATTAGTTACCATTATTTCTATTATATTATATTTTGGGTGCCTAGAGTTAGGGTTAGGTCATGAGTTAGCCTTGGATTAATAAAGGTTTCTAGCAGTTGCATACAAATGGGAAAAAAACTCTAAAGAATATATCTTTTACAATATCAACTTAATGTTAGAGGTAGCTGCCATTGTGTGAGAGCTCTTTTGTTATGGTCGGATTTGCAGGTGCAATCCATCCTTGGGGACGTAGGGGTTCCCATCGTTTTTTCATTTATCAATATTTCACTCTATATTTTTGTCGTTCCATTTTTTGTTGTTATTTGGAACATAGCAAGTGGTATTAGAGCTTCAGTCGGATTTATTTTCTTTGCAGCCACTACCAAAATGTAGAGAGGAGTTTACCAAAGAACTCAAATTTCGTGACCAAAGAGAAGATGAAAGGGTTGTTTGATGAGATATTTACGGAGGTTCAAAAGGAGATTTGTTCATCAAGAAAACAACCAGATCGGCCATCTAATAAAGAGGAGAATGAAACCATTTGGGAAAACTTGACCCGGATCCACCAAATAAGGAAGAAGAAAACCAAAGAGATAAGGAGATGAGGCGAAAGATAAAGGAAGATCACATCGCCCTTCTTTTAACCTATAAATGAAGATCCCACAATATGATCTTAGAGGTAAGATGGAGAACCATCCATGGTTGAGCAAGCTTAAACTGGCCTTTAGGGTACAAAATAAAAAGACTCAAGAGGACAAGATGAATTTGTCTGCAACATGTGGATGGTGTTGCCCACACTTGGGGAGAGATATGGGCTTCTACAAATTCAAAGGGGAACTTTTTGGACTTGTCAAAGTTTTGAATAAGAGAGCCAACCATAATTGGGAAGAACCGTATGACAATCAGTTGATGCACCTATTTTAAAAAGATATGTCCATGGAGGTTTATACAAAAAAAATCAAGTTTTGGAGTCCAAGGCAAAGCTTTCTTTGAAGTTGGTGCAGAAGATTTATATTTCCAACATGCGGGTCGATATTTCAAACGAGATAAGGGCATTTGAACCCAACACTTTTGAAAGGACCATTATTATAGTTAGAGCAGAAAAACATATTGATGCCCTAAAAAATAAAATGGTAGGACCTATTGTCCGTAGATCTTAACTTATGATAAGAATGCCAAAGAACCTAGTCGCAATTCATGTTGTAGGTGTTTTGATCCATGGAGTAAAGGTCATGTCTCTAATCCAAAAATGCTTTTTATGGCAAAAGATGTGTGTTCTTTTGCACTAGGGTCAGAGTCTAAAAATGAGGAAGCCCTCGAGAACCCTACTTTAGGGTGTGAATCCGAAGATCTCTCTCTTGCTATAATAGAAATGGGGAATCCATCTATATCACTTTCTGCAATGATAAGATTGGATCATTTGGACACATTCAAGTGCTTTTCCCATGTCAAGAAAGCCTGAGTTTTGGTCATGGTTGATCCTAGAAGCACACTTAATATTCTGGATAAGAAACAGGTTTAAAGATTAGGCCTCCATTTAGACACTTTTGAAAGTTTCCTCGTTCAAGTTCCAAGACACCGAAGTGTTGAATGTGTAGAAGTCCATAATGTGGATTTGTTAGTGTCATATTATGTCCTTAAAATAAATTCTATGTGGTCGATATTAAGGGTGTAGATGTTGTTTTAGAAATTCAATGGTTATACTCACTTGGAACATACTCCACCAATCATCAAGAGCAATTCTTGACATTCAAGCAAGGGGACCATGAGTATGCTACCAAGTCCTTGCCCCTGAGGGAAATCAAAACTACAAAATTTTGAAGGGGCATCTAGCTTTATGGCTCACCTCTACAATATGGACGTGGAATCTTCAAACTCACACGAACAGACTCCAGGGATTCTAGAGCTACTATGCAAATATAAGGTAGTTTTCCAAGATCTACCAAAGACCCTGCCGCCAAACAAGGAATTGGAGCACACTATTGAGCTTGAATCTACAAAGCAGCCAACAATGGTACAGATACGAGCATTTTCAAAAGTCAATAGAGAAATTGATCACTGAACTCTTGGAGGCGGGCATCACTGTCCCTAGTAAGAGCCCATATGTTGTTCTAGTGGTACTAGCTAGGAAGAAGGATGAGTCATATAAACTTTGTATCAATTACAGGGCCCTAAACAAAATCACAATAGAAAATAATTTCCAATGCCGAGGATTGATGCTCTACTCTATGAGTTGCATGGGGCAAAGTATTTCTCAAAAATAGATCTCAAATCGGAGTACTATCAAATTCCATTTAGGACTCAATATCAAGATAAGACATCCTTCAGAATGCATCACGACCACTACCAATTTAGGGTCATGCCTTTTGGTCTCAACAATACTCCAACCACCTTTCAAGCATTGATGAACGAGGTATTCAACAAATTCTTGCATAAGTTTGTTGTATTTTTTATGACATTTTGGTTTATAGTAATTCATTGAAATCCCATCTTGAGCATTTGGATTATGTGTTGGATATATTGTCCAAGAAGAAATTGTATGACAAATCATCTAAGTGTGAATTCGCAAAGGCATCCTTGGAATACCTTGGTCACATAATCTCTTTTAACGGGTTCGCATTGACCTTGCAAAGATCAAGGTCGTACGTGATTGGCAAGTACCCAAGACTCTTAAGAAACTTAGCGGTTTCCTAGGTTTAACAAGATTTTATATAAGATTTGTAAGGAACTTCTCAACAATAGTACGCCCCTTAGCTAACCTCACCAAAAATGATTCCTTCAAGTGGTCCACGAAAGCACAAAAATATTTTGTGGATCTCAAAAGAGCTTTGATCTATACTCCAATTTTAGCATCCACTGATTTCTCAAAGTCTTGTCATTGAATGTGATGCCTATGGATCTAGACTAGGCGCAATTTTGTCTTAGGATGACCACGATATTGCATTCAAAAGCCAAGGATGTCCACATATAGTAAGGAGATGCTTGCCATCCTACATGTAGTCAGCAAATGGCATCAATTTCTATTGGGGAGCAAGTTCCTTGTTAAAATTGATCACCTCGGTCTTAAGCACCTATTAACTCAAGGGGCATTAACAAAGGAGCAACATGAATGGATTGATCACCTTCAAGACCATGACTTTAAGATCCTTTACAAGAAAGGGAAGGATAATGAGATAGCAGATGCATTGTCCCGCCAACAAGAACTGCCAGTATTTCAAGCCATGTCCATCAACCAACCTGCTTGGATACACGACCTTCTACAGGACTACTTAAGTCACCATGCCTCAAATAAACTCATGCAAGAAATTGAAGATAGGAAAAGAGAATGCTTGGTTGGTTCATAAGGGAGCACTAGAGAAGGGGTGACTCTCCCTTGTTCTAATCATGATCTTGCACAGTTACTTCTATTTTTCACTTACAAACAATCAGAACAATCAACAAAATCCAATGTGCAAGTTAAGTACATTTCTTCTTACTTTTTTCCTGAAATAGCAACTTTCTATATTTAGTAATTTGTCAAAATCAAAATGTTTGAATATAGTATATTTTTTGTATTTTGATATTTATAGTTTTGCACCTCTATAAGTACAAATAGAATTCATTTATTGTGTTTTACACCTATATAAGTAAAAATAAACTCATGCAAGAAATTGAAGATAGGGGAAAAGGGAATGCTTGGTCGGTTTGTAATGGCATCTTTTTTTTCAAAGGACACATTTACTTGAGGGATGACTCTCCCTATATAGTTTTACACCTATATAAGTAAAAATAAACTCATTCAAGAAATTGAAGATAGGGGAAAAGGGAAAGCTTGGTCAGTTCGTAATGGCATCATTTTTTTTGAAGGACGCATTTACTTGAGGGGCGACTCACTTTGTTCAGAAGGCACTGGACAACAGCCATGTGTCTCCATTTTCTAGCAATATTGGGTTCTAAAAAACATATAGAAATATCGAAGGCCATTTTTTTTTAAGGGAATGAAGGCTAACATTCTAAAATTTGTAGCTGAGTGTGACATCTGCCAAAAGAATAAGGGGGGGACTATTCCTTTGCCAAGCCTTCTGCAACCAAATTTGGTTCCACAACAAAAGAAGAAAATTATGCCAATGGACTTTATCTCAAGTCTTCCCAACTCCAAGGGTAAAGATGAAATTTTTGTGGCGGCAGATAGATTGACAAAATATGCCCATTTCATTCCCCTAGAAAGGCTAGAAGCAATGGTCCCAAGTTTGGAAAATTGTATTTCCAACATGTTTAAGCTAAAAAAATGATCTGCGATCAAGATTGGATTTTTCAAAGTCATTTTTGGCAATAATTGTTTCCAAATGCAAGTGTTACATTTAACATGAGCATTGCATACCACCCCCAAACAGATGGGCAAACAGAGGTGGTAAATGTGTGCTTGGAAAGGTATCTAAGAATGTATGCAAGGGGTAAACAAAGCAAGTGGGTAGAATGGCTACATTTCCTTGAGTATTGGCAGAACACCACATACCACACAACTACAAAAATGTCACCTTTCAATGCTTTGTATGCTTATGAGACACCATCACCATTAGATTGGGTAATTCAGAGAGGAAAGGTCCCAACAACAATGGAAGTTGTGGAACAAATGCAAAAGATTATGTAACTATTAAGAGATAACTTGGTAGTGAGCGCCAACAAGATGAAGCAACAAGCATTCAACATAAGACAAAGGAGTTTTGAGATCGGGGACATGGTGTTCATACGGCTGCAACCGTATAAACAGAAGGCATTGAAGGATGTAGGCAAGCAAAAGCTACAGCCAAAGTATTATGGGCGATACTTAATGCGTGCAAAGGTTGAGAAGTTGCATACGCACTAGACATACCAAACAAGGGAATGTTGCACAATGTGTTTCATGTGTCACATCTGAAGGAGACATGGATGCATTTGGTACCTCAGATAGAATTGTCGATGACTAACTAAGATGGGAAGCTTGTGCTAGAGCCAGAGAGCATTGTCCAAGAGGAATTTAGGAAGCTTCGAAATAGGGTAGTGCATATGTTAAAGGTAAAGTGGAAGGGGCTACCCATGGCGGATGCAACTTTGGAAACCGAGGTGTTTGTGGCCAAGCATCCAAGCCTGAAGAGAGTTCTAAAATTTTAACAAAAAATAAAAATAGCCCAAAAAAAGCCCTCAATCCCATTCATATAATATGTCATAGTATACGGTAGGATAGTCAAAGCTTTCATGTAGTAGGTAGAGGTCTTGAGTTTCATTCTCATAATTAAAAAAAATTTACACTTTTAGAGTTTGACTAGCTTTGAAGTCAATGTTTTGTTTAAGGGGGAAGGCACGTTGTGTACCTAAACACAACATATATTTTTGAGTGCGTACGCTTAGTTAGCATTATTTCTATTATATTATATTTTGGGTGCCTAGAGTTAGTGAAGGGTTAGGTCATGAGTTAGCTTTGGATTAATTAGGGTTTCTAGCAATTGAATACATATGGGGAAAACCCTAAAGAATGTATTTTTTTACAATATCAACTTAATGAAAGAGATAGCCACCATTGTGTGAGAGATCTTTTGTTACAATCGGATTTGCGGAGGCAATCCACCCTTGGGGAAGCAGATGCTCAAATCTTTTTTCCATTTATTAGCATTTCACTCTATATTTTTGCATTTCCATTTTTTGTTGTTATTTGAAACGTAGCAGAAACATGCTAGTTAAGTAACATGGTATCCAATTAGTACCACACTGCCTCTAATCCCAGTAGATCATACTTCAACACTGAAGGCCAGATGCAGGTCCTGACTAATTTTGAGCGAACAATAGAATCCTCCCCCTCAGGCATGGCATCCTGGCCCTGCCAGGGTCAAAAGGAGGTCATTTACCATTAAAACGGTACCTGATGGCATATCCCCCAAACAGTCATCTCCATTAAGTAACATACAGCATCTAATCCTGAGTGTGGCATACTTCAACGTGCAAGAAATGGATGACTTTGATGGAAAACAATTACGCTGCCTTTATTGAATCTTCGCACCAACATGGTTAGAAGAGGGTCATTTAAGGATTTAACAAAATAAAGGGTTTTCACAGTAACACTACAAACCGAAAACTGCAAACCCTTCATAGTGAACCCTGATTTTCAAACCCTAAACGGTATTTCTAAATTAGCTCACAAGAACAGAATTTCGTGGCCACGAAAACAAACAGACAATTTTGAATTGTTCGTGACAACAGTAAACAAATCGTTAAAAAGAATGAATTAAACAATGGATTTTTTAGGGCAACCACACTTACGATCAATTTATGTGCAGAGATTCGAACCGAGGTCTTCTTCCTGCGCTTATTTGTTATGCTTTTGATGTGAAAACAAGGCACGGTGGGCAGATTCAAAACCGCCGAGCCAAAACTAGTTTATATTACGAACCAAAAAAAACACCAGCCAAAATATTCAATTTGAATAAAATGCAGATAACCTACGTGTGTGAAGATTTTAAGACAGAAAATTGTTCGCCAGGGGCAAAACTGCTGTGGAAAGTATGAAAATGGATTGCAGATTGAGGCCAGGGTAAAAAGGTATTCTATTAATTTGTGTTAGTAGTTTCATGTATGCAAAAAAATTAATACTTTTCTCAAATTCATTCATTTATCATCATATTTTTCTTATTATTATCCCTGAGTACTCCAAACGTCGGAATCAACAACATTATAAACGTATTGTAATCCACGTCTATTAAAAACAAATAAATTATATATTTTTTATTAATAATCTATTGTAATCAGTTTAATTAAGTATAATTTTATTTTGAAGAGTGTGTGTTCAATGGATGCTGAGCATTTGTTTGATTTTTATTTTTTTTAATTCGATTTTAAATATTTTTGTTATAAAAAATAGAAACTAAATTAATTTAATGTTTTTTTATTGGATAAAATCGTGTGATATGATTATTAATTTCTAAAAATGTGCAATTTTTGTATTAAAAAATATAGATTTTTTTACAATAAGGACTAAAATATAGGGATATTATAAAAATAATTTTTGGCACATGTAGTCATTGTCAAACTATCAATCAAATACATATGTAATAATTGGGAAAAATAAAACAAAAGACAGATTTTATTTTATTTTTAATACCTACATAGTAATGTTAAGCAAAATAGGAGGGTGATGGTTGACATTTAATAATGCAATATTCTTCTATTTATTATTTTATTTTGATTACGACTTTACATAATAAAAGTTGTATCATTGTCAATCTGTAACACTTTGTATCGGTACCAACTTGCAATGTTTATGCAATTTTCTTCAAACCTAGGGTTCAAGTTGAAAAGGTATGCTCGCAGTTCCCTCATGTATCATGGTACAGAACTATAATTGCTTTTAATATCCATAAAACTAATTCTTAATGAGCAAGTTAGCAAATAGATGTATATATGATATTGCTAATGTGGGTGCAGGGTAAGTGTAAACCGCAACCAAAAAAAAAACCTCTCTTTACAATGTAAACCAAATTCAGGTCAATATAACAATATAATAAAATGACCTTTCAAACAAAGACCCTACAATAGTTTTGCCCCAGATAGTGGTCCAAGTTTGAATCCTTTAAAAACAAAAAACTCAAGAGCGATTTGTATTGGCTTTATATAAAAATATTAGCTATGCAAAATGCAACAAAACATTTATAAGACAAATATGTAATAGTTAACAAATAAATCAACCATAGATTTTCTCAAGTCCATAAACTTTTGTAAGTGTCTCCAATCAAAAGAATAATACAGATGGACAAGGTTCTCACCCCAATAGGATAATAAATCAAAATGCAATCCCAAATCTAAGTAACATTCTTTAGAAATCTAAATTGTGGCTTATAATCCAAGTTGTTAGTCAATGAAATAGAGCATTTAGGAACTCCTTCCTATTTCTTTTTTACCTGAAAGTTTATGTACAGTACAGAGCTACATAAATCCCAACACTTGTAACCTTCATCAGCTCTTGCAGTTGTTAAATTGTAGGGTTGATCTCTTTACATCCTATTTGCTTCAAACTGTACTATCAGTTGTAATTGTTACATAGCAAATAATTGGTTTTACCTAGGTCATTTAGAGCAGTTTTGGGTCTATCTCCTCTAACTTCATGCTTCTTCTGACACTCCCACAATTCACTAAATAAGCAAATGAAAGTGTATGCTACTCTCTAAGCTAAAGACCCTATGGTAAAACATCGCATAAATGTTGAAAGGTACAATAAGGATCAAACCAAACCTATCAAAGTTCAAATAATGGCACCAATTATGCAATTAGCCTATTAATCACCAACACTAGCAACCATGCAGGAACCCTTCTCAAATCCCTCATGTAGCTGGCAAAATCGAAGTCTTTATTTTTTTCCAAATAGTATTTGAGAGTAATATGTGTCAGGGTTAGTAATTGACTCAACAGGTGTTGTGCGAGGAGCTTAACAGATGTTTTTTGGTGTAGCATTTGGGTATTGACCTTTTTCTGTGGGGCAATTATAAAAATTACAACTCATGCATTTGCATATTACTTAATTCTAAATTATGAAACTCAGATTATTGGATTTTTAATTATACATAAATATTCTAGAGTTTAGGTTGGTGTTTTTCATGTGTGTGTGTGTGTGTGTGTGTGTGTGTGTGTGTTTGTTCATTTCAATTTTTTTTTTAAATAATAATAATACGAACAAATTAAACAATGGCATGAATATTAATATGATTATTACTATTAAAATATTAATATGATTAGTACTATTAAAATATTATTATTTGTTATTATATATGTAAATTTGTTATTTGTCACTTTGGCTCTCCACAAAGATTAATACACTTGATTGGCATAGTAGCATTAGGATTCCTTCTCCTAAAAATAGAGTGGAAAAGTACGATTAGGATTTTCCTTCGTAAAAATATAATTCAATGGAATTTATCTTTCTAAAAACAACAGTTTGACTCCTTGATTTTTGACTTCAAGGGTGTTACCCCCGAACCCCTACCAAGGGGCTCCATAACTTGTCACCACCCCTTGGACCCCCTTCCCCCATGACAATAGTGGGGTGGTATTTCCCCCATACACCAACACATCAGTTGTTGATTTGTGTTCAGGGTATTTGACAACAAAGCAAATCAAAACAAAAAGCCACTCACGGGTTGGTTGCAATAATACCTATCCCTTATTAATTTGCAAAGCTCGACATGAATACTTTTGTTAAAAGTAATGATTTTGTTTCACTCATTATCTCAAACATTTTGCGGACCTTTTGCTTCAAGGTGCAAACAAATCATTGCATGGTTTAAAGACACTTGTTGATCTATTAGCCGTGTGGTTCTTCATTTTCGCCACTAGCAAATCAAGGCTTACATAAATATTATTGAATGTATTTAGAAATAAATAATAATAAATTATCTTACTAATGATACATTACCTATTATATTAGCTAGTATTTAAGTAGGTTATATTATAGATTATTGAATAGTGTATTTATTTAGAAAATAGCTATTATATTACATTAATTTTTATTTTAGTATATTATTATAATATACTACAATGATATTACATGTTGTATTGCGTAATGTATATTTAGATTATATAGTGTATTATTAAATACAATATTTATTAATGATAAAATTATTATAATAATATATCAACATTTTTAAATTATTACAGTAATGCAATATAGTATGTAATGTATGTTACATAGTATAATAGGTTATATATTATTGGGTAGCTATTACACAACATTAAAATCCATGGGCATCGTTAAAACATCACAAGCAAATGTGAACTGGTTCCTGTCAATTTCACGGTGGTTTTTTGTTAAGCCATGGAACCAGCACTACACATTTTGACTTGGCCTTAAACTATTCTTGGCATCCTCAAAACTACTCAATGCATCCAAAATAACTGTCAAGTCCATGTACTTTAGTCTTCATATCTGCTAGCAAATAAAATTGTGCATTTTTTGGCTACCACTTTGTACAGGTTTGGGGCACATGGTGTTTTTATAGCTTGACCAAATTATATACTAGGCTTGCCACAATTCAAGTCCCCAGATTGTCAACACATGCGTTGTGAGCTATTGGCTGCATTCACTATGTTTTGACTTTGTATATTTCTTCCAAGCACTTGACTTTGCCATGCATATGGCCTGCACTATTCGAAAGAGTCAAGAGACAAAAAAATAGTATGTAATTTAAATATGTAGTGTATTATATATAATGTTAATTACATTTAAATATTATATATTTTACAATTTATTATGTATTAAGTATTAGTATAACATATTTTTCTATTTAGCCAGTTTTATTGTATGAATTGATGCAACTTGCGATTGAACCATACCCATCCTGACATAACTTGCATTTTTTACAGAAGTATTAGTTGGATTATAACTTATTTCAAGTAGTATTTCATCTATCAATGTTTAGATTAAAAATATATAATTTTTTATTCAAGGGGTAAAACAAAACACTGAATTTTATCATAAATGGAGTTCAAAATTTGTAAAATTTAAATGGCATAGATCATGTTGATGGTGATAAACATAGCATGTGAGATTTTACGACAAAATTATTTTGATTTGATTTCATAATGAAGCTATGTGGCTTTTTATGCTTACAAGCATATGGAAATCACATCAATGACGTTACCTCTAATGCTAAGTTGTACTACCTATAATTTTGGTGGAGTCTCGTTTCCTTTAAATTATACACTTAGATACTATTAGGTATAGTTCTATGATACATGCAAATAAGAAAATCCTTGTCCTGGAAGAACTAAATTTAGTGTAAACTACCTAACAAGTTTTGTTTTAAATAAAATTTTGATCACATAGTGGTATTTATTCATTCGTACATCTAACTTCCTACTCAAATCATGTGTCGATTGGTAGGTATCACACAACATCAAAATCCATGTGCATTACAAAGAGCTCATAAACAAATGAGCCATGATCCCTCAATACATAATGTGGATTGATAATCACTAAATATGAAATCAAAATAATGTGCAAATTTACGAATCAAAAGATGGACAAGCCAAATCTACTCTACATTAAATGTAACAACTGCTTCCCACAACCCGTGTGTTCAACATCCACTCATGCATGGATGAACATATGTTATTTATCTTCAACGATTATAAATGCCAATTGTTGTAACATATATTTCTCCTATAATTAATCTCAAACTCTCTATCGTATACAAAAAAGTCATGCATGTGTGTGTGTGTGTGTATGTACACGTGTGTGTGTGTTCGTCAATGCTTGTAGCTATGCCAAAGGCTTGAAATTAAAATAGAATTATATATATAATTTTATTTTAATTTCAAGCCTTTGGCATAGCTACAAGCATTGATAGATTTGGGGATCAAGTGTGGCCTCATGCTTCATTTAGTTAAAAAAATTGTACATGACTCCTTGCGAACCAAACAAATTAAACAATGAAACGATGACTTTTGCAAGTGCACAAAAAAAGTGAATTGACCAAAATAATGCAGTTATCAATTGTATTTTAGAGGGTTAGCACTTTAATTAGTTTGTAAAGGAACATCTGGCCTACATTGAATAAGTTTGTGCCTTTTAATATTTGAAGCAAACTATAGTGTATACATATGTATATTTAATGAATACTTCAATTATTAAACATTTTGTATATGATGCAAACATTTATTCTCGTGAAAATAATATTTAATTCATAAAATAAATACTTGTGTTTTTTGCTTTAAAAAAATGGCTTATTTTTTGCCTTATAAATTAATTGAATTATATCTTTTAAATTAATTGTTATAAAATATTTATGCTAGCTTTGAGTTTCTAAGTCATTTTCAACAGCATGAACGACTAGTACACTTAATTAGTACCAATTTATATGCTTGAGATTTTCACCTTCGTAGTTTTGACTATTAATAGTTAGCAAATGTGTCATTGAGCAAAAAACATATTCTTCTGATCGATGAGCTCCTTCAAATTTTTACTTAATATTTATGCATTCATTCGATTCACTTGCCAATGATACTTTTCATTTACTTTGTATTAATCAATCGCTAATTTGATCAAATATAAAAAAAAGAAAAAATATCAGGTAACTAAGCCTCAAATGTCGTATATAATTTTAGTGGTTAAGATTAAGCCATGATGGCTAGGGTCAATGGATTTTTGACAAGTCCTTTTAATAAATTAATGGTTTCAACTTCAAAGATCTCACTCAAAAGGCATTTTTAGAAAAACTCCAAAGTTCAAGCCGTTAATATGATATGTCGAAGTGTGAATCTAATCATAAGTTTAAGTTATCCAAAACAAATCATGATAGTAGCTAAAATAAAAAAGTTAAGAAGCAAATATTTCTCAAGGTTTCACCATAACATTTATTATTTACAATGTTATAAAACATTGTGCCTAAGCTTATATTTTGTTTCCATATAATTTAAGTAGAAAACAATGTTAAATATATATAAAAATATATTTATGTGATTTATGTATCTTTTATAAAATTATTGTAAATAGTTGATTGCTTTTTTAGTGTGAAAAAAAAACATGTGAGAAAATAGTTTTTAATTTTAAATCAATGTTAACAAGAGGTTAAGGGTTCCAAACTCCCAAATTACCTTTTGGTCAATTTTTTTACCATATTTTGTATGAAAAAGATTTAAAAGGAGAAATAAAATGTTATTATTATGTTTTCTTTTACAAGTCTCAATATATTTGTAATCAAAAGCTATTTTGTGAGTAGATGCAAAACGTTAATAGCATTCTCTTTTCTGACTTGATTATATTTTTAGCACCATGGCAAAAATTATGAGCTTAATCTCTAAAAATAGATGCTTGACATCTATAAACTACAAGAAATTGAGTATAAACATGGAAAATACGCTTATTTTTAATGATTTGTGGGAAATAACGGAGAAAGATACTATGCTACCCACTGAAGCTACAAAATTGTTTGAGTATCAAAAATTATATAAGCATGCCCTTTATTAAAATCATCATGTTCTATATAGGTGATTATTCATATTGAAGTTGTTAAAACTAGCACATGGAAAGCATTAAATGATCTCTTTGACAAACAACCTACCTATAAAAATATTGATCTCTTAATATAGTTGCTTAATAATAATCTTGACACTAAATAAGATGTATCTGAATATCTCTCTCGCATGAAAACTCTGAAACAAGAGTATTGTAATACACAAGGTAAAATTGGTGATGACATGCTCATATCCATAAATTTAAACAGTCTTCATTCTTCTTACACCAATTTTGTCAAAATGATATAGCTTAGTGATAAGCTCAGTGGTGCAACATTTAAATATATTTATGAGTTGTTAACTCAGTATAAGTGATAATTTGTAAAGAAAAAAGAGTGAGCCTATTAAGGAGACTCGTTATACAAAGGCTAAATCACATCACAGAGATCATTGCCATGTACAGAGGTATTTTCATAAACATTTTTTGAAACACTCTCTAAGACATTATCCACACCATTCTAGATATTCTCCACAATGTTCTCATCAACACTCTCCAGGATATTCAAAATGCAAACACCACCATAAACACTCTTCTCATTCTAGTGGTACTTACAATGATTCAACTTCTTCTAGATCTTGTTAGCATAGGAAAGAGCCCAGGTGTTTCAAATGTGGTGGCATTGGAAATCTTGCAGATGTATGTCCTTATCAACAACCCCACTCTCGACATAAAAAGAGAGATAAATAAAATTATGTGGATCATTCTAGTGATAAATCTTCTAGTTACTCTAGCTATTTAGGTTATTCCAACACTTCTTCTAATCATGAGGTGTCTTATATGGTCAAGGTATATGGTTCTGATGGACTTGACAGCTTGTTCTGAGTGATCAATGATTCACCCGTCTTGTGTGAGCTACGAGACTCAAGATCAAGATTTATTGTAATAGCATTTTTTGGCTTGTGTTCTTATTTTCTTCCAGTTTTGGCTTTCTATACTTGATATTCATGACATAGATTAGACATGATTGTTTGATTTTTGTTTCTCTTGTTACACAACTTATCACCTCTCACCTGATAGGGGGAGAAGATATAGTATTGGTTGGTCTTCGATTAGTCATCAGTGATAGTACAAGTTGAAAGAGGTTGTTAGTGTAGACACCCCATTTTGGCCACAATTGGCTTTTGATTGGACTTCAGATTGATTTCTATCAAACACTGTAAATTAAGCATATAAATCACTAAACATCCCAATTTCATCTATGCATCATTCATAAATTCTTAGAATCATGTTGAGGCATCACTATTTGGGGTATTCTACCATACGCAATAATAACCTCTTATAGATTCATCCGCAGTCATCTTACGACCTAACAATTGGCAGTTTGGCCTATGAACCCATTAAGTGGCACACTTGAGCAAATCTTAAAAAAGATAAAATGCTAATCAAAATGATTAAACTAATTAAACCATATTAAATGCTTAGCTAAATTATCTATTTGCAATTAATGAATATCTCAAAATAGAAATTCCAAAAATCAAAATATCAAGTATTTTCATCATTGCCTTTATGAGTTGTCAAGCTCTTCCAAAATATCTCAAAATATATAATTTGAGAGCCATGCCTAGTAATTAAAAATCATTATTACATGCCAAATTTTAATTCAACTAGAGTTAGCCTCAACCCACCTAGGGTTAGTTTGAACTAATTACATGTTTAAACTCAACCTTAACTCACCTTGGGTCAGAGTTAACTTTTGGAGACTATAAATATAAGCCCATACCTAACTGATCTCTAAGATTTTATATTATAGTGTTATTACATAGGATTTCCCATAAGCTTCATTTTTAGTAATGTTACCATGCCAAATTCATAAGCCAATCAACGAAGCCAAGGTTCCGAGAAGAGAAGGAGCAAAGAGAGCTTCATTGATAAAGACTTATTGATGCACAAATCGAACAAGCCACTTCAACAAGCCATTTGAAGCTCCAAGGAAGGTAAAAGAATGATTTATTTTGTGTTTTAGTTGTGTTTTCACCTGTATGCTTGTTACCTATGCTCCCTCTAGTGTCTAGGCTATAGGTGTTAAGTGTTTAGTGTGTTATTTTGATTTTGTTTTATTGGACTAACACTACACTAACCTTCCCTCTATGTATCTTTGTTAACATCATGACATGTTTGGTGGGACCTACACCCCACAAAGTTGTTCTCAAGGCATTTGATAACATCCTCCTAACAATTTTCATGTCAAAATCCAAACTTGTTGACCAAAAAAGTGGAAATTAAAGGCTCATGGATGTTCTACAAGAAATCATGAATTCACTCTATATACTTGCATTTTTGCTAACTGTAATCATGATATTATTGCAATATTATGACTTTACAATCACAATTTTGCTTAAACTATTGTGATATTACCTTGATTATGGTGATATTGTGATAATTATCGTGGTATTAAGTTAAACCATCATGATTTATCACTAACTATTCTTTTTTGGGAAGAGTTGTGATATTGACAATATCATGACTCTGCAATCACGATATTGTCTGATAAGCAGCGATATCACCTGATAAATGGTGATTTTGTGTGATAAGTAGCGATATTGACTAACTGTAATGGTTTTTCACTTATTATTTTATCATTATAAGGTAAATTATGATTTTACATTAAGAGTAGTGATATTGTCTTAACTTTTGTGATATTGTTATAATAGTTACAAATTTGTGTTAACCCTTTGTTTTGTAAGAAACTTGTAGTTTTGTGTTAATAGTTACAATTTTACAATTAAAATGGTGATATTGCTTTGTGTTTCTATAGTTTTTCACTTTGTATAATTTTTTTGAAACCCTAGATCTAAAACTCAAAAGTCATTTATCCACTTATGTTTTGCTTCAAAGCACAAGGACCCCCTAACATATTTCGCAGGACCCAAAGGCCAAGAAAAGATATTTTTAAACACTCTAAGTTTCAAAACTCACATTTGAAATCAATGTTTTAAAATATTTTACTTGAGTTATTTTTTGTTTTGTTTAAGTTTTCAACACAATGCCAAGGGGCTAAACTTCATGTCAGATTTCATTTGGTGCTATAAAAATGAACTCAAACTTTAGTTAAATACTCACAAGAGTTTTCATTTTTATACTTGCTTGTCGAGTGTTTTGTTTATCAAGATGAGTGACGCATGTATGCTCTCCCCTCGTCCCCTTTAGGGAACTTTGATGATAAAAAAATGCTCACTCTTTACATTTGTCACTTTTATCCAAAAGCGTGGAAGGAAAATCGCTAAGGCCCTCCCCAAAATCCAAGTGATTTGGGTGACCCAAAAATGACCCTAAAGTCCTTCCACTTTATTTATTTTCATGCATTTTGGCTTATGAGCGAGAGTTCATCACCTCCCCATGGGTTCTCCAAGGAAGTATTGACCCAGAAATTCATCTCTCAACATCACTTCAACCCCACTCCATAGTAGGGGTATATAAATTATGGTCAACTTATTGGGATGCTTATTTGAGCAGTTAAGCAAGCTCCATTATTAAGAGACTACCTTAGAACATATGTTTAACTTGAACATCACACTACATTGAGCAATTGATGGATATAGTGGTTATGAAGAGGATAAGACCTTTTCACAATAAGCTGGTTAACACGGATCTAAATGATGTGATGTGCCCTAGTGTTTGCCACACATATGGGACCATTTAGAAATGAATAAAAAAAATAGTTTAGACAACCCCCCTTATCATGGATATATTGTTGATGCAGGGTGATTAGCCCAAAGTTCCATGTCATTGTATAAACTCTCGAGAGAAGAGGGGGCCTAGAAACTCTATTTTTCATGCATTTTTTACTTTTTGGATTAAGAAATTAAAATACTCTCGAGAGTAATTATATAGATAAAATTTGACATTATGAAGCCACCTTGTCAATTTTAGGATTTAGAACATTAAACTTAGGTGTTTATGTTATTTTGTCCTTTTTACTTACATGATCTTGAGTTGAAACTATTTATTTGTTATACCATATCCAAAACAAATCATGTGTGCACATCACTCCTTTGTTTGTAGAAGCATTATGTTGTCCATTTGACACTGCACTTTGCCTTAGTCGTTTATCAAACTTTTAGTGTGTGTGTGACTTGTTTGAAAGAGGCATCGTTATGTTGTCCATTTTATTCCAAGTCTTGTGCCTTAGAGTTCTTGAAACAAATCATTTATCATATCTTTAAATCAAATAGCATTATTATGCTACTAAAATTGATTTAAAGACTTGTTGCCTTATATCCAATTGTAATTTTGAAACCATGTGTGCCTTTTTGGTCTAAATGACTAAGACCATCGTGTCATTCGTTATTTTATAGCTTGTTGTCTATTTGAAGAGCCTAGTATTTTAAGTTGAGTTCAAAATTAGTCTTGATAAGTTTAGATTCAAACATTGATTGATTTATGCCTATGCCTCGCATAGTTTTGGATTAGACATTTACCTTTCACTTTTGAGTTGTGCAACTTAGGCTAAATCCTCACTTGATTTAAAGATGATTTTTTTGACTATATTTGGGAAGCGATCTATCTTCCATATGCCTAAAGTTTAACATCTTTTACTAAATGACCAAGTACATGTTTAAATTCAAATGCCTAATTTATGTCAAAGTGTTTCAAATTTATTAGATTAAATATCTTGAATCTTAGACCTAGTTTTGTTTAAAGTGTAGCTTTTGTGCCTTATTCCCAAAAGACCTAGCAAATTTTCCCTTTTATTTTATTTCAAGTCTATCTCTTGTGTCGTGTTTCCAAGAGTCTTAACATCTTACCTCTTTATTTAGACGTGGTTATTTTGAGCCTAGCTTTGTGCCTTATTCCCAAAGACCTAGCAACCTTTATCATTTTTAGACCTGGTTCAACATTGTTTGAAACACTTTTTACCTAAGTTTGGCATTCAATTTTACCCATCCACTTGACCATTTATGTAATACATTTAATGTTAGACATTTGACGTTAGATAATTTTAGACCAAGTCTATCGTTGACCATTTTGGAGGTACAAATCCATTTCTTAGACCAAGTTTGGACCATTTGTCTTTTAGACCTTTTTTTTGAGAGTTTATAGAACTTTAGACTTATCTTCAAGAAACATTAGTCATTGATTTAGATGTGTCTCGTTACACTTATGGTGGAGCCATGTACAATCTAGGTTATGATAATGTGGTCATGAATGATGACTTTGTTCAAGACCCTTACAATGGCGATGTGGTTTGTGAGATGGATCTTTGTCCTCCTTACACTGCCCAATATGGGGAACAAATTCAAGATCCATTAGCCCATTATTTGGCTAACACACAACCCTATTCAGAGCAAGACCAAGAATAAATAGTGCAATATTTTGCTAGCATACCATCAGTTGTAGAACAAGCTCAATAGCAATTATATTATGTTACTATACCATCGTCATATGATCCTTATTTATTTGATCATTTCTTGATTGAAAACAAGGATGAGGTTTTAGTTAGATCCGTGGAGGTAGGTGTCAAGTTTCCAACATACGTCCCTCATGAAAATCTACCTAGTCTAGTTAGAGTGCCTATAAACATGCCTTATACCCAAACCATTGAACATGCCTCTACTAGCCATCTCCAAGCGCTCGTGTTGATGTCATATCAAGACCCAAATATGATTGCTAAAAGAAAGGGACTCATGGACAACCACTTTATACAAATGCAAAAAGCATATCAAACCTATTTAATTCTTGCACATAATTTTAATGCTATGACCATGTCAAACACTCCATTCATAGAGCTAAATAATTCAACAAAAGTATTAATTTAATTTATAGGTCAAGATAATTCAAGTATAGACCCATTTTCACAAAGCACTTCAGTCAGTGACATGTATAATGTCCCATCTATCAAAGAAGTGATTATTGCTTCTACATAAAATAATATGCCAAACATGATGGATAACATGTAAGTGTCATCCAATCCAGGCCAAAGTGGTTTACCTACACTAACTAATAGTCCACAACAATAAGTGCCTTTAGTTAATACCATGACTAGTTCACAATAGTAGGGGGCATGAATTCATATGTCCCAACCACATCAAGTTATCTCTAATCCTCAACTAATTGCTTCGTCACACACATAATCATAATAATTAAGTAATCAAGTGTAGACTAGTACCTTACCTCAACAAATGCTACTCCACCTCAACAGGTAATGACTAACATTCCAACACAATAGACACAGTCTAATCTACCACCTTAATAGAGACAAAACATTCCACCACCTCAATAGGGGGCAATAAATATTCCACCTCGACAGGTAGTGACAAACATACCTCTCTAGTTGCAAACCAACATGCTTTTACAATCGTAAATGTTGTCTAATCAACAATGCATGTCCATTAGTCAAAGACAAATGCCAAACATCCAACAAGTGTCTACTTCAATATAGGTGTTCATGCAACCAAGAGGTACCATTGTCCAATAAATACCAATTAGGCAATAATTACCTTTTATTCAGCACATGCCATAGATTCAATAATAGGGCCTTAGTTCAAAACAAATTCCCATTATTCAACCAAGTTTGACTAGTCGACAACAAGTCCTTACTCAACCTCAAGAGAGATAATATTTTACCCTGAGCCATATCCTTCCATCACAACCCTAATTCCTTTAAAACTAGGCCTATCTAACAAATCCAAACCAAAATATAGCACAAAAATATGTGTAATTTCAACAAACACATCGCAATCCATAGATGCATATTCCTAGTTAGTTCATTCACCAAACCAACATTCCATAATAAATCATTCCTCCATTATTCCCTGGTTAAGCTAATCTACCTTTGACGTCATAGCTTCCACCTCAACCAAATGTTCCATCTAGTTTCCTGGCATAAGAACTACAACAAATGAAGGATGCTATTATCGCCATTCAAGAAGGGAAGTAGACCAAGAAGTTCAAATTACATGACGTGTGTTCATATCCATTCAATATGGAGTATCTGTAGATACCATTTTCTCCAAGGTAGGAACCACCAAAAATTGATAAATACAAAGGTAAAGGAGACCCTAAGGCCCATTTTATATAATGCTTTGTCACTTGCCAACCAATGGCTTACAGTGATATTTACCTCCTCATTTTGTTTCCTCAGAGTCTAGCAAGATAAACTTTGGAGTGGTTCCTAAAATTGCCAAAGAATTTTATATCTAATTTTGATGACTTTTCAAACAAATTTGTTCATAATTTCTCCTATAAATTCAAACATGATATTTCATTGGTAGATTTGACTCAGGCCAAGTTGAAATTTGTTGAAAGCTTCACAAACTATCTAAAGAGATGAAGAGTGCTTTCTAGGCACTTCATCCACAACTTACTAGATAAGCGATTGGTTGTTGTGTTTACCAAAACTTTACACAATGAGATATCTTATCATCTGGAGCTTCAGTGTCTACATACTTTAAAAGAGATCATAGACAAAGTTTTACTGTTTGAAAAGGCCCTTATTAACAAAGGTATTATTAAGTTAACCTCATTAAACCAAAGTTAGAAACAAAACTAAGGAACATACCAAAATTAGATCCAAAACCAAATCCAAGTGAAAACATCAGCACTAACCCAGGCCAGTAACTATGAAAAATCCAAGCAATTTAATCATAATAATTATTTTCTTGGCAATAGAGTAACTAAGTTGTGCCATGTCCAAATGGTGCAAACATCATTTGCTCAACCTACATTGTAAATTCATCTTAATCCTCATCAACAACCCATTCAACAAGCACAACCTTCACAACAATATAGACTTACTCCATAAATACAGCAACCACTACCTTTACAAACCCCTCCTCCATAAAGGAAACCCACTCTTCAAGTCTTCAACAACCTTGGAGAACCTATTGAAGTAGCGTTTTGTAAGCTAGTTACATCTAACATGATTAGTTGGCCAATATCAAAGCATTATCTTGAGGGTATTCCATATCTAGACTGGTCTAGAGAGAATGAGTTCTATGAATACCATCATGTTCATAGATATAATCTATGTCATTGTGTGTAAATAAAACACCTCATTAAAAATATGTTGGAAAATGAGGAGATTGCATTAGATAATAGAGCATCTGCATCTAATCAGAACTTGGGTATCTATCAAAACCCTTTTCCACAACATAACAATAACAATCAACAACAACAATAATTAATGCCAGAACAACAATAACAACAACAACAACAGCATCAATAACTTTAATAATAACAATAATATTAGTAGCAATAACAACAATGTCAACTGAATGGGAGGAACCAAGGCCAAAATGATTCCAATAATCAATAGACTTACCATGTAGTTACACATGACTACACCAATGTTTTAGGTCATATTGTAGGAGGTTGTGTTTCCACCGTCACTATCAATCCTATACCAAGTGCTAATAAAACAAGACCATTATTAAACGATTCCAATCAATCCACTTATGTTGGTAATCCTTCCTTAACCTAGTACTACAAACAAGTGTAATAACAATAAGGGATTACTATTTTTGGACCTTATATCGATAACTTGTCATTGTCTCATCACCACAACCAAGTGCACCAGTAATCGAGACTTATCCTATCTAGCCCATCTCCATCATCATTTTTTAGTAACAATGGTCCTATACCCAATCCTGATTGTGCAATCACAACTCAATGGTCAAAGATTACCATTCCATGCCCATAACCTCATACCAACGAACTCATCTAACCTACTATTCTAGCTAGGAATAATCCATATACCATTGTTAAGGAAAAACCTTATGATAGTGTGAAACAACTCCAAAAGATACCTACACAAATCTCTATTTTAGATTTGTTGCATATATCTACTAGCCATAAAAACATATTAATATAACTCTTAGGCCAATCCCAAGTTCCCAATGACATAACCCCTAATAAATTCCAAGCTTTGGTTGGACATCTAGCCCCAAGCCAATAATTGACCTTCGATCAAAGTGATATGTCATCCCTTGGCGCTCTCCATAACAATTCATTATACATTGAAGTTGTCATCATGCAACTTAAAGTCAAATGTGTCCTCATCGATAATGGATCGATCTTGAATATTATGTCTCCGAAGCTCATCAAGCATCTTAGATATACAATAGCTGATCTACAACTGGAAATAATCACTATCAAGGCCTATGACAATGAAGAATGAGAATCACAAGGCATGATAAGCTTTTCAATTATCATTAGGCCCTTAATGCATGATACACTTTGCCATGTGTTAGACCTAGATTTGTCATACAATTTACTTTTGGGTATACCTTGGATACATAAAATTCATGCAATCCCTTCAACATTGCACTAGTGTTTCAAGTTCTCACACTCAGGCATGGAGGTCACTATCAATGGATATTTTCATCCTTATGAACATTGTAAACATTTGGAAGTTGAGTTTGAAAGTTACAACTACCGTTTTGGCCTAAATAAGATTAACAAAAAGGACAAAGACAAAGAAATACTTGTTGAATTGCCCGAGACCAATTATATAGACCCAAATAGTCTTTATTCATCTTCACATATACCTCCTCTAAAAATGTCTAATAATTTTACCATCTCAACTGACTTTCTAGGAAATTATTTGACCCATGACACATTCCACATTGCTAAGCTTCCATAGAACCCCAAGTCCTATGGAAGACCTAAAGCTAAGACACCTTGTATGGAATGGAAACAAAAGGGAAAAGGGCTACTGAATATTTTATCTCCTATCATTTTCACACCAGCCACTGGTCAAGAAGAAGACCCACTTTCCAATAATGAATATTGTTTATACAATGATAAACTAGCTAATTAATACAAAAATGCTAAATACCCTATTCCTAACAGGATCATGGAAAACCAAGCCTATGAAGGAGGCCTTAGTCCAAATCATCAGGGTACTCTTAAGCCAATTTCCATAACTCGATATAAAAGAACCTATGGTATTGGATTTAAACCACCTAGGGGTGACCCCACGTATCTTATTCGTGTTTCAATGCCAATGTCTAGTGATGACAATGTCGGCAGTGAAGCAAAGTCTGATCACAACATTTATGAGACCTTACCAATACCAATCTATTTGAACCACATATAATTTGTATTCTTACTCTAATTTAATGACATAACCCACTTCCTTTTTATCATCCTCAACTTACAATTTGGGATTGACAAGAATCCATGGTGCCTATAGATGAGTTCGCGAATGATGAGACCTTTTATGATTCTCTAGGCCTTAAATACAATGTTCCTTTGGGAGACCACAAACAAGGGTTCTCTATCAAACTAGATCCTGCAACCTATTTTAGAAAGCGGGTGAACAGTCTTAGCCAAAAATTAAAGATTAAAATATTGAGGTCCTAAGGTGAAAACCTCTTTGAGGCACTTTTAGATCAAGGTAAAAGTAAAGAGAAAGGCAAATGTTTTGGTGAAAACCTATTTTCAGTGCAATTAGATGGGGGTGTTCACCTTTATTTGAATGAATCTTAGGAGATCACCAATTATGAACTTACTTTTGGGTCTGAGTTCAATTCTACAGAATAACATGTCTTTTATCAAATCGCCCATATATTTCTAACAATATTTATAACATGACCATCCCTATCATTGGGAAATTTAGATTCATGTTGTTTGAGCGATCTTGAAGAACCAATCAAAATAGAGGACTTTGTAGTTACATGCCAATTCAAATCATTTCCAACCATTTTGGAGGATGACTCGACTCTCCTAGTATAATATACTATGAAAGTCAACATCAGGAATCTAGACAACCCAAAATGGATCAAATTAGGCACATCTCTTACTAAGGAGGAACATGAAATATTTATAACCCTTTTGAGGGAATTTGTTGACATCTTTACTTAGGCATATTTAGACATCCTAGGTTTGGACCCCACCTTGGTTATACACCACCTTGTTGTACATCTTGAAAAATTGTGCAAGATGCATCCTCGCATTGTTGTACTAATAAAGAAAGAGTTGGAAAAAATCTTGGAAGCAAGATGTATCAGATCGATTGACTATTTAGAGTGGATCTCAAATGTTGTGCCTATTAGTAAAAAGCTTGAAGGAATCAAAATCTACACTAATTTTAGAGATATAAACAAAGCCTATACCAAGGATGACTTTTCTCTATTGAATATCGACATGATAATTGACTCCATAACAAGGTACGAAATGCTTTCACTTATGAATGGATTTTCAGGATACATGCAAATTTGAATTGCACCAAAATACCAACATAAGATAACATTCACCTCTCCATAGGGAATGTTTTGTTATCAAGTTATGTCATTTATTCTCAAGAATGTTGACGCTACATACCAAAGAGCCATGACCATCATATTTCATGATATTATGCATGACATTATTGAAGACTATGTTGATGACATATTGGGTAAATCAAAGACCTTTGACGATCATCTAGTCACACTAAAATGAATATTTGAGAGATTTCATGAATACAAAGTCAGATTTAATCCCAAGAAGTGCATTTTTGGTGTCACTTTAGGTAATTATTAAGCCTCATAGTCTCTTGTAGGGGCATTGAAATTGATCCTGCCAAATTACAAGCCATTACTAAGATGCAACCACCTTCTAATTTGAAGCAACTCTATAGTTTATAGGGCAATATCGAGTCTATTAGATGCTTCATCTTATAATTAGCTAACAAATCCATCTATTTACGCACTTATTTAAGAAGGGTGTCACAATTCATCGGGATGAAGATTGTTAAAAAGCCTTCCAACACCTAAAGGAATATCTTGCCAATCCACCTATTTTGCTACTACATATGCCCAAAAAGACATTTTTACTATACCTTTATACCATAAATAAAGCCCTAGGGGAAATTTTAGCTTGTCATGATGACAATGGAAAAGAACATGCCATGTACTAAACCAGACACTAGTCATGTATGAAGACAACTATATGCTGATTGAAAAAGCTTATTTAGCTATGGTCTTTGCAATCCAGAAACTGTGACATTACATGCCTAACAACAAGACCATAGTTATTTCCAAAGTAGATTCACTGAAGTATCTACTATCCAAGACAGTGTTACAAGGTCTCATGGTTAAATGGATCATGCGTCTAAACATGTTCAAGATCGAGTATGTTAACCCAAAAGGCATAAAGGGACAAGTACTTGTAGATCAGCTTGTTGAAGCTCCCCTTGAAGATATCAAACTCTTAACTTTTCAATTCCTAGATGAGTCCATCATGAGCATCATTGAAACACCTCTTGAGGAGTAGCACTGGAAGCTATATTTTGAAGGATCATTCAGATCACATAGATCATGGGAAGGCCTATTATTTATTACACCATAGGGGGTCTTATCCCTAAATCTTTCAGTATCAAATTTACTTATACTAACAATATGGCTAAATATGAGTAGGGCTTTGTTAGGTAGTACAATAGAATATTTAGCATCTCACGATTTATGGTGATTCTCAGTTAATCATCAATCAGGTTACAAACCACTTTCATACCAAAGATGACAAGCTGGTACCATATAAGGCCATGATTAACATTCTTAAACAATAGATTACTGATATATAGTTTGAACACATACCAAAGGCCAGTAACAGAACAACATATGCCATGGCCACCATTGGCTCTTTGATCTACCACATAAACATGGCAAAATACTATCAATTCCTTGTTGAAAATCTTATAGCGCCTGCTCATAAACCTTCAACATTGTAATGATCTATGATATTGTTGGTCCCAACTCTATATGGTATTCATAACTCTTTAACTACTTTCATGACCATATCATGCCACCAGACCTTCACCTAAACAACAAAATTCCTTTACCCACTAAGCCTCACACTATACCTTAGTTAGCCCAACCCTTTATCACCATAACTTTGATGGAACTCTGCTTCATCGATTAAATTAGATAGAAGCAACATTAACATTGCAATAAGTTACAAAGGAGTATGTGGAGCCCACATTCCTAGCCAAAAATCTCCTATGTATAGGTTATTATTGGTCAACTATGGATGCAAATGCTTATGTCAAAAGGTGTGACAAATGTCAAAGGCATGCCAATCTGATTCATGCCTTGGCCAAAACATTAAAACCAAAGCTTACACCATGGTTGTTTGCAACATGGGGACTCGATCTCAGTGGGAAGATTAACCCAATCTCATTTGATGGCCATAAACATATCCTTGTTGCTACCAAATATTTCACTAAATGGGTGAAGCTATACACCTCACATGACAGGAAAATAAATTTCTAAGTTCATCTTCAATCATCTCATCTGTTGCTATGGTATCCCATCTGACATTATATCTGATAATGGTGGATCATTTAAGAACAAACATGTCAAAATGCTTTATGTTGAGTACAATATCACCCAACATTTTTCTACCACATATTACCCACAATGTAACAACCAACCAAAGGCATCTAATAAAACCACTGTCAACATCCTTAAAAAGATTGTCAATGTTGTTGGCCACGATTGGCACCTCCAAATCTTTTGTGCCCTCTGGGCATAACACACTATTTACCATACCCCAAAAGGAACCACTTCATATTCCCTATTTCATAACACTGAGGCCATTCTTCCCATCGAGGTTGAGTTACTTTATCTACGTATCTCATTGAAGCACATCCTAGGTGATGAATATTATAGAGTAGATCACCTATAAGAGCTAAATTTACTTGATGAAAAATGCATGGCCACTATCAACAGGCTTCAAGCATACCAAAATAAACTTCATGGCCACTATAACCAATGGGTAAAACATAAAGAGTTCGAGCATGGTGATCTTGTTCTTAAAGCAAACCAAAAGAACACCATGATCAAGAAGGAGAAGAAGGGCAAGTTCAAACCCAATTGGATAGGCCCCTTTATCATTGTTGCAAATTATGGCTCCAGAGCATATAGGCTTGTTACACTAGATAGAGATGAAATTGATGAGCCAATGAACATCATACACCTCAAGTATTACTTCCCTTGAGGGACTTGAAATATTATCTATGAAGCACGTTTACATTGTACCATATCGTCATATTTTGTGTACCATATCATATACCATTTTACCATACCTTCACTAATGACCAAAGTTGGTTTTACACTTCCTACCCAAACCCTTTGACCTTGCTTCTATTCTATTGGTTCTTTGGGTACCTTCAACGATGGGATTCAAATCAAGTTTCAATAGTTAATTTAGTATTCTAGATAGAGGTAGTATCTTGGACCAATATGACAATGGTTTGGTAGTTACATCCTTCCTTTTTTATTTCATTTCATTTTGAGTGTTATTGATTATAACCACCTTTGGGCAAATCAATATCCGATTATGTGCTACTAATTATCATCGCCTTTGGGAAAATCAATGTCCTACTATGTGCTACTAATTATCATTGCCTTTGGATAAATTAGTATCATTAACTTGTGCTATTATTTCCTACTTATAATTTCCTATGGTCAATTTAGGAACAATACCTTTATCATACATTGCCACACCACCTTGCCATTCATGTTGCCATATTATGTCATTTGCCTAAATTCATGAACTTGCTGCTACCTAATCAAATTCCTCTATTGTAAGGGAAAACTATAATGACTTGAGGTCCCATCCTGGGACTATGTAGGCAACACTTGATTTACGTCGAGGTTAGCTCAGTCACCCTTTTCCATGCTCTCACCTTTTTACGAGTAATTTAAATTTTGAAAGCTCTCACCATTTTATGAGTTAGACCATTTAACATCTCATTATTCTCAATCAAGTTAAGATGCTTAGAAAATTCTAAAAACATTTGTCTATATCTTACACTCTCACCATTTTGTGAGCAACCATTTCTCATGCTCTTATTATTTTGTGAGACCATTCCCATATTTACTCTATAACACAATCATGTTTTTCTCGATCATCATTTTATTCTATTCCATATCCTAGGAGAACTACATTTGGTCTGAAGTTCATGTTGGATATTGTGTCCATGGAACTATGTAGGCAACATCTACTTGCCTAATAAATCTGGAGTCAGTTTGACTACCCCTTACTTTTCTTTTAATCCCCCATTTTATTTATTTCATTATCTCCTATATCCTAAGGGCAATGTTTTTCATTGTGTGTGTCATCTTCTATAGCCTAGGGGCAATGTCTGTCATCTTGTTTGAGTCATTGTTTCCATATAACCTAGGAGCAACTTTGTGGTAAATGTTCTTATGTTGTTCTACCTATGTCATTACCATCTAGCTTCAGGATCACCATGTCGCTAAGAGTAACACCTCTATTACACATACACAATTTGTTTTATGTTTACGCTAACATTGTGATTGACCATTGTTTATGTTTGTTTAATGTTATTTTGATTGTTTTATTCACTTTATATTTCATAGTTTTTTATTGTGCTTTTTGTTTATTAGTGTTTCATCTTGGTGTTTATTTTTTAGTTTGCTTTTTTGTTTGATTTCATTATTGTGCCTTGAATTAGTATATCTGCATTCATTGGGTGATTCCTTGTGCATTATACTTAAGTCCATACATATTTATACATCAACATTGTCATCATGGTTTTTATCATATGTGCATTATTTTCAATTATTTATTGGATCATGTGTCAGTGCTTATGCATATTACAGCTAAGTTATCATGTTGTTTTATATTGATGCAGGAGCATCTAGGGAGTGCTTAGATGTGCTAGGAATATGGATAAAGGTTTCCCTCTAAAACATTATAATTAAAAAATTCAAATCATGTACACTTGTCAATAGGAGAAGGATAGGCCTATTTGAGTGTTGAAAAGGTCAAATTTAGTTATTTGAGACTAAATAGAGGTTGACAAGCTTATCACCATGTAAAATTAGGAGAATCAAGCCATAAGTGGTGTAGGTTAGATGGTATTTGAATAATTATATGTTTAAAAGCATATTGTTGAGCTTTTGTAGGAGTTGGTTGAGTGGTTTAAGGAGTAAATTAGGACTATTTCAATAATGTGAGACCAAGTTTGGGTAGTAAGTTCGGGAAAAGGATTGCATATTGATGGATTGTAATAGATTTGATGAGAATAATGATTATGGTGTGTAATGAGTGGGAAAATGAATTTTGAGCTTCTACAGATAATTTTATGAAATTTGTTGATGTTTCTCTCATGACAGTGTGACTAAACCAAACATGACAGTAGGATAGAGTGTGACAGTCATATTTTAGATATTTGATATACACTCTATGATGACCCAGACACCTAGAGGGCTCCAATATAGGACCAACAAAATTTATTTGGAGTTTTGAAACCATCGGATGTGCTTTGTAGCTCCATTTTAATACTGACTGAGCTCTAACTGGGGTTTTATAAATCTTGAAATCCATATGGTGAACAATTATAGAAATTTGTAATCCTGGTATGCTAGGGGTCACCACCATTTTTCCCAATTTTCATGGTTCAACTTGATGGGTAAGCACACTTTCTAATTCAATATTGTTTTTAGTCCTTGTATGCCTAGGTAGACTAAGATAGAGGAGAGTAATGAGGTTCTAGGGTTGATGTATGATGAGATTGTTATTTATACAGTTGTAAAACATCATTTCATACTTACCACATGATTTTTAAGCTTTATATGCCTCTCATACTCACTGCAACCCCAAAATAGGGTGTTTAGGAGGCCTAATAGGCCCTGTCTCAGTCATCAGAAGTCTTATTCCATACAAAGAAACTATATCCAAATTTTATATATGTTATACAATCCCCAAATGGGTATCCAAATATATTTTTTTGGGACATCCAAGGATCCATGGTAGATAAGAGGGAAAATCAGTCAAAACAGGGCTACAAGCCCATAAGCCTGTCAATAAAGCAAGTATGGTCTTATGACCTAAGGTGTGTGTTTTGATTAAATAAATTGTCTCAAATTAAGTTTAAATAGCTTATTTAGGGTGTACTTAGTGTATCTAATTTTATTTTTGTTGCATTTGAATCATTATCCATTATTCCATGTTAAGATCCAAGCTAATGTTATAAGTGGTCAAGTTAATACATTGTCAAATGACATGTTGAGATCAAAAGACTATAAGACCAGTTGAGTTTGTGTTTGTAGTTGATGTTAGAGGTATGGAAGTAAGTCACACCATTTTTGGTATCAAAGCCAAATATCCAATCACAATCCAAGATCTAAGCAAAAAGAAGAAGAATGTGATTTATGAGGAAGAGACATGATCTTCAAGATGGCAATGAGCGTTAGGAACATAGGTAGAGCTAGATGAAGTTCAAAAACCAACAGTAACAAAGTTTATGGAAGGAATTTCCAAAGAAAAGTTTCAGATTCAAAGGAGAGAGTTAATAAATGCTCTAAAATAATATCCAAGATAAGAATACTTAGAAAAGAGAGAAGTATTGAAATGTTTATCATTCTATCATCAAGTTGCAGGTGTTTACAAAATCAGAGGACCAAGGCTAAGACAACACTCTTGGGAAGAGGTATGAAATTTTTATTATAAATTTGATTGAAATCTATATGATGTTATGTTGTTGAGCTGCAGGAGATTGAGAGATTTGAATGGTTAAGTTGATTGAGTAGAGAGAGGCAAAATAAAATATGGGAAAGAAGTTGAAGTGAGTGGCAAGCCCTATAAGCCATTAAAGGCTTGAGTAGAGAGAAGATCTAAAGAGAGTCAATATACCAAGTCAAGTTGAGAGAAGACTTGGGTGAGACAATGAAGGTAGAAGACACCAAAAGACTAGACTTGAGAGGAAGACAAGCTAGGTGAGGTGCTGAGAAACAAGGTGAAACAGACTTGTTCAGAGAAATAGGTCCAAGTGAGACCTAAGGTGATAGAAGAAGTAAAAGGTAAAGAATGAGACGGAGATGTTTCTAAGGAAAAAAGAGCAGAGCAGTAAGGTACTTAAAATTACTAAGAATAAGATAAGCAATGCAAAATAAATAGGTATGAGTAATGTTAGCTTTGATAAAGAAGTTGCTAGTTTAAAGAAAGATTTAGCAAAAGTTGAAAATATGATTAAGAGTTGCATGTAGCTGAATGAACAAACCTGGGTATGGCCAATGAAAAAGAGGTTGAAATGGCCAATTGATCTCTTAGTGAAGAGGAGAGAAAGGCAAAAAAAGATTTCCATGAGGAATGAAATCAAAAGAGACAGGAATATAAGTAGGTTTCCAAGTGAGGAACAAGATGAAGAAGTTGTGAAGAAGGTTCTCATTATGGAGTAAATGAAATAGAGGAAGGAGAAGGAGACATGTAGAAAGAAGCACTTGAAAAGATGGGAATTTCCATGAAGGAGGCATTCATAGGGATCTTATGGTCTCTTGTTTTTATTTCTAATGTTGTCTTTAAATGGGTAAGTGCATGTATGAGCAACCTTGTGAATAAAGTCAAGAGGAAGGCCTTAAAAGGTGAGAAGCTTTGTGCAAGAGAAGCAACCAAGCACACAAGTGAAGGTGCAAAAATGAGAGAAGAGATTACTATTGTCTATCAAGATAGAGAGATGCATTGTCAAATGCATGAGAGAAGTGTTGGATACCTTGTGTAAATAAATGTTGAGATGGAGGAGGAAATTGCATTTCATGATGCTATGGAGTACCTTGAAGAACCAAATAAATAACTATGCACAAAAGAGGATAATACAAGCAATCAAGAAGGCATGCAAGCTAAAGAATCCATGGTGCAGCCCATCATGGAGGTAAAGGTGAATTCAAGTATAAATTTTGCTCACAAGCATGAAACTACTAATGTATAGGTTAGAGAAGATAAGAGGGTCATGGATACATCGCATAGAACAATCAACCATGGATATGTAGTGCCTAAGTGGATGGTGAAGCATACACCCAAGCAATAGGTGGTTAAGAAAGCAAGTTTATCCCCCAAGATTGATTTTTATCATACTTTTAACAAGAATGTAAATGTACAAGATGGTGAAAAGACAAAGAGGGTTGAACTCTCAATATTGGCACAATAACATGGGTACAAGGTTCCTCAATGGCTGAAGAAGTTAGAAGTTAAGGTGAAGACTCAAGTGTGGGTGCCTAAGAGTACAAAGAGTGATGAAGGTAAACTTCAAGAAGATGTGTGCGTTGAAGAGATTGAGAGAATGAGGACAATACCAAGGAGTCAATAGTATAAGATTGAAGCTAGTTTAGGCAAACAAGAGCTTGAAAGTGTAATGATGAATGTGGAAGAGGCATTCCATGAAAACCAAGAGCATGAGAAGCACACAAGGGAGATGAAGGGTAAGCAAATTGTTTGTGATAATTTGAATGCTGATATTTATAAGTGTGTTTTTGATTTATTATCTCAAAATAGTTCAAGAAAATATGAAATGAGGAATGAGATGCCTAAGTTAACTTATATGCAGTATGGAGAAGAATTTGGTTTACCCTAAAAAGATCCTTATGGGGAAGATATGATGATGAAGAGTAGAATCCATTTGAAGAATGGTGTTGTTGATAAGAGGGAGTGGAAATTAGTTTCTACAATAGGAGAAGAAATGCCAATGAGAGGTAAAATAGGTAAAGATAGAGGACAAACAGTCCTTAAGGTTGATGAGCCCAAATTTGATGAAGAAAATGGAGAGATAAATGAATTCTCATTGAAAGAAGAAATGGGAATGTTGGAAGAACTATTTTAACCTTCTAAGAGGTTAGTTGCTGCAAGAGAATCAAATTTCAAGGAAGAGAAGATAGGTGGAAAAGAACAACTATGTCTTAGATTTGACAAAGGAGTTGATGATATGGATGATATCACATTGAGTGAAGAGTTGAAGAAACTAGAGGAGATATTAAATCCTTCAAGAGAGATATATAAAGGTACATATCAGAATGATAACATCATTGATCAAGTAGAGGATGAGTCAAGACAAGAGCCAAATAGGATTATGAAGGCAGATTTGGATAGGGAGCAACAGAGTGGAGGCAACCTAGAGACTTCATGGTCTCAAGGTTTTATTTCTAACATTGGTTTTGATGTTTTGAATATAGGTTTTGAAGTTTTAAGGATGAATGAAAACCATAACCCAATGAATAAGCTCATGAAATAGGAAAGCCATGAAGAACTTGAAAACATATGTGAAGATGAAGCATGGAAATGACACATTAAAGCTGACAAAGGGCTAAGAAGAACATACACGAAGAAAGAGAGATATAGGATGAGGAGAGATAAAGAATGCATAAAATAAGTTCAAGTACTACAAGATAGACCATGGGACCTAGGCATACAAAGAAGATTGAAATTGAAAGGAAGCACAAGACATTTGAACTAGAGTTCAAATCTTTTTCTTACCATAGGAGTCTGATGTAGGAGCATCTAGGGAGTGCTTAGATGTGCTAGGAATATGGATAAAGGTTTCCCTCTAAAACATTGTAATTAAAAAATTCAAATCATGTACACTTGTCAATAGGAGAAGGATAGGCCTATATGAGTGTTGAAAAGGTCAAATTTAGTTATTTGAGACTAAATAGAGGTTGACAACCTTATCACCATGTAAATTCAGGAGAATCAAGCCATAAGTGGTGTAGGTTAGATGGTAGTTAAACAATTCTATGTTTAAAAGCATATTATTGAGCTTTTGTAGGATTTAGTTGAGTGGTTTTAGGAGTAAATTAGGACTATTTCAATAATGTGAGACCAAGTTTGGGTAGTAAGTCCAGGAAAAGGACTACATATTGATAGATTGTAATAGATTTGATGAGAATAATGATTATGGTGTGTAATGAGTGGAAAAATGAGTTTTGAGATTCTACAGACAATTTTGTTGATGTTTCTCTCATGCCAATGTGACTGAACCAGACATGACAATAGGCTAGAGTGTGACAGTGAGCATTTAGAGGTTTTATTTACACTATGTGATGACACAGACACCTAGAGGGGTCCAATACAAGACCAACAAAATTTAGTTGGAGTTTTGAAACCATCATATGTGATTTGAATATCCATTTTAATACTGATTGAGTAGTAACTAGGGTTTTTTGGATCTTAAAATCTATACGTTGAATAATCCTAGAAACTTGTAATCCTAGTGTGTTAGGGGTCACCACCAATTGTCCCAACTTTCATGGTTTATTGTTTTTAGTCCTTGTATGCCCAGGTAAACTTAGATAGAGGAGAGTAATGAGGTTTTAGGGTTGATGTATGACAATATTGTGATTTATACATTTGTAAAACATCATTTCATATTTACCACATGATTTACAAGCTTCAAATCCCTCTCATACTCACTGCAACCCCGAAATAGGGTGTTTTGGAGACCTAATTAGGCATGTCTCATTTATCAAAAGTCTTATTCTATACAAAGAAACTATATCCAAATTTTGTATATATTATACAATCCCAAAATGGGTATCCAAATCATATTTTTGTTTTGGGACATCCAAGGATCCATGGTAGTTAAGAGGGAAAATCAGTCAAAATAGGGCTACAAGCCCATAAGCATGTCAATAAAGCAAGTATGGTCTTGTGACCTAAGTTGTGTGTTTTGATCAAATCAATTGTCTCAAATTAAGTGTACATAGCTTATTTAGGGTGTACTTAGTGTTTCTAATTCTATTTTTTTTAATGTTTGATTCATTTTCTATTACTCCGTGTTAAGATCCAAGCTAATGCTATAAGTGGTCAAGTTAATACATTGTCAAATGACATGTTGAGATCAAAAGACTATAAGACCAGTTGAGTTTGTGTTTGTAGTTGATATTAGAGGTGTGGGAGTCACACCATATATCATGGTGCATACCATCATGTGCTATAGCAAAAATCAGCTCAAGAAATCTTATAAGCAATGATGTCGTGGTACTTTTCCTTGGTCGCCTAAAAAATTCCCAATTTATCCAAATCATTCCCACAAACAAAGTAAATAAATCATGAAAGAATTTTAATCCTTGATAGTTAGGATGTGCATCTCCATACTAGAAGGTTGATGAAATCCATGTTTCTCCTCTATACCATCTTACTCTTACTCCATGAGTATGGATTCAGTGCATAATCCCCTTTTTCCAATTTGCCATATTGTTCCACTCATAGTGCCAATGATTATAATTGCCTTTGGGAAAATCATTGTGTTTCAATCCAAAATGTTGTGCCAATGATCATAACTACCTTTGGACAAATCATTGTGTTTTGATTTATCTGGATGTTAATTATTATAACCACCTTTGGGTAAATCATTATCTCTATCAACCCAACTGGGGCATGTTTTCATTGTGTTGATGATTATAACCACCTTTGGGCAAATTATTATCTCTATCCCCCAATTGGGGCATGTTTTCATTATGTTGATGATTATAACTTCCTTTGGGTAAATCATTATCTCTATCCACCTAACTGGGGCATGTTTTCATTTTGTCAATGATTCTAACTGCCTCTTGGTAAATCATTATCATTTTACTTTGCTATGTCGATGATTATAACCACCTTTGGGTAAATCATCCTTTTTATCTGCAAATGGGGCATCTCACAATGCCACTTATTATAACCGCGTCTAGGCAAATCAATCTTTTCCACCCCCTTTACCATTTTGGTCCTATCATTTCCTTCTTTTGAGGGACCGATCACTGACCTTCTTTATCGATCGCTCCCTTAAGGGGGCATCCAGGGCTCATCCATTGCCTATTGGGGCATTAAACATACAAAATATTTTCATTATTTGAGAATTTGTTACCATGATTATAGCTTTTAATGCCTTCCCAAATAGGGGAACACTATAGACACGCCATTCTGGCCACAACTAGCTTCCGATTAAACTTCATGCTGATTTCCACCAAACATTGCAAATTAAGCCTAGGAATCACTTAACATCCTAATTTCATCTGTGCATCATTCATCAATGATTAGAATAATGTTAAGGAATCTTTATTTGGGGTATTCTACCATACATAATAATAACCTCTCATGAATTCATTTGTAGTCACCTTGTGACCTAACAACTGGCAGTTTGGCGTATGGACCCATTAAGTGGGACACTTGAGCAAATCTTAAAAGAGCTAAAATGTTAATAAAAGTGAATTAAATAATTAAACTAGATTAAATTCTTATTTAAATTATTCATTTGTAATTAATGAATATTTCAAAATGGAAATTCTAAAAATAAAAATATCAAGTATTTTCATCATTGCCTTTATGAGTTGTCAAGCTCTTCCAAAATATCTCAAAATATCTAATTTGATATTCATGCCTAGTAATTAAAAATAATAATTATATGAATTTTTTTAACTCAACTGGAGTTAACCTCAACTCACATAGGGTTAGTTTAAACCCATTCCATGTTTAAACTCAACCTCGACTCACCTTGGGTGAGAGTTAACTTTTAGAAGCTATAAATACAAGGCCATACCTATTGATCTCTAAGATTTGGTAGTGTAATGTTATTATGCAAGATTTTCCATAAGATTCATTTTTAGTAATGTTACCATGCCAAATTCATAAGCCAATAAGCCAATCCAAGGTACGAAAGAGAGAAGGAGCAAAGAGAGATTCATTGATAAAGACTGCTTGATGCACAAACTGAGCAAGCCACTTTAACAAGCCATTTAAAACTCTAGGGAAGGTAAACAAATGATTTATTTTGTGTTCTAGTTGTGTTTTCAATTGTATGCTTGTTACCTATGCTCCCCCTAGTGTCTAGACTAGAGATGTTAAATGTTTAGTGTGTTATTTTGGTTTTATTTTATTGGACTAACACTAGACTAACCTCTCCTCTATGTATTCCTTGTTCACAGTTAGCACCTTAAATGTTGAGTAAAGGTCATCAAAATTTTTTGGACATTAGGGAGATGTGCCATACACAATACATGTTGGTCACTTAGACATGCTTCTAGGTGGAGCCTTATGTGGATCAATGTAGTTAGACAAGCTTTGATCATGTTCTACTGTAGTATGGTATGCTGATATCATGAGATAATCAAGCCTTGATCACGTTCATCATCCTTTATGTCATAACTCATAGGGTGAGCTTATTTATGGAGTGACATCAATTTTAATCAGTACCAGGATGTACAACATGCCATTTATAGTTGCTTTAGATTTTCTTTGATGACTTCAGAGTCATTGATCCAATATTTTATTATATACCTTTTTAAATCAAGGAGGAATTTGTTAAGTCATTTATGATCCATGATAGTTTATTTATTATCATAGTTAGTTTATTAAATTAATTCATTTTTGGTTACTCAGGTTAGTTAAAACCCATTAATTGGTTGTAAAGACCAACCTATTGTAAACCTATAAGAGTTTATAATAGTTCATATATGTAGCTATGCTTTACATTGAATATAATTCTATATTATTCCTCCAATGTCCCCAAAATATCAATTTCCTCCTCCATATGGATTCATAAAAACCAAAAATGGGTGTGAAAGATGACTAACACAAGAGAGCCTACACCTATCCATTAGAGAGGAAAACCTAGAGAGAAATATGACAAAATGGCCATATACTTTCATTTAAGAAGAGTAATCTTGAAATCAATCTTGAGGAGACCAAAAGGATAATTAAATATAGGAAAATAATGGAAGTGAGCATTTAACGATTAGGTTTCCTTGATCACAAAAAAATTTTATAAAGGAAGATGGTACAATGATAGGTAGATTGAGACATCATCATAAGAGAGGGTAAAATGTGAATGAAATATGTGTAGAGAGACTACAATAGTTTTACCACAAGAGAATAGGATTGACTCTAAGTGATAAAACACAACTCTTGAACATTACCTTATCTTTATAACAAGACACCTAGCTAAGGTTTGAAGAAAAATCAATCTATGAATCAAATTATATAATGAATGGTATTTGTGAGGAGGGCCTAGTTGATTCTCCAAGTCTTACTACTCAAATCACAAGCTAAAAAGGCCAAGTCGATAAAATAAGATAAATCTATGAAGCAAAGAAAAGATAAAGCTATGAAGCATCGAGAATAATGAGAAATATATAATGATGATAAAGATACAAAATATTCATAAAGAAAATGATGGTTGAAAAATATAAAAGTGAGCCTATAAAAATAAGATACAAACAATGGGTATTTGCGAGGAGGGTTTGTTTATTCCCCTGGTTTTACCATGCAACTGACAAATTAAAAAACAAAGAGGTACAAAAATTACAAAAGACCTAAAGACTAAGATTAGATATTAGGGTTGATGCTAAAGAACCCATAGGTGCAGGTAAAGTGAGGCTAAGTTTTAACATAAGAGAGTAAAAAGTAGAACCTACAAGAAATGCTAGCTCAAAATAATATAAAATAATTAAAATCATGAAAGTGATATATACAAAAAATGGAAAACAATAAATAAAATGATACTAAGAATAATATAGGTCAATAAAAATACTTATTTAAGAACTAAATATTTTTTTCTTCCTTGGAGATATGTCCATTTGTTTACAATCTATAAGTGGCAGGTCCAAGGATGTTCTTGTCAAGTTAAGGACCCCACCACTTTTGGGTGTACTTGCCCTCTTTGTCTTAGGTGTAATCTAGTACTAAATATCTAACATCAAAAGTATAGACTTTGACTTTTTTGTTATGTCACTTAGCATTGTGACTTTTATATTGAAGATAATGTTAGAGATCACCCATACGTTGCTCATCAAGTAAATCTAAAGCGTGAAAGTGGGATTGATGAATCTCTTCATTTGGTATGATGTCATGAATATAAATGTGCAAATAAGGTACCTCCACCTTGTTGGTCCCCAAAAGTGTCACTCATTTTCGAAACAACATATGAGCTATTCTTGGACCTGCAGGGCCAAAATTCCTCTCTTCCCCTTCTCAAAATTTATTCGGGGGCTTTCAAATTCCTCATTTTTTCAAAGCTTTTTCAACAAAGGGATTAGTAGATTCAAAGGTTTAATGTCTTCAATAGGAGCTAGGTGCATTTGACAAAGTTCAGAGTTCAACCATTCCAAAGGTTCGGTGGCCCCAAGCATTTAACGAGTCTCAAAAGCTTGAACCATTGAACCTTGAACCATTTTGGTTCATCAGTTCAACGGGTTCAATGCACCAGGTTTAAATGTTCAAAGATGGCCTCAATTATGAAGAGAAATGAATGCAATAGAAAGAGTCAAGTGAATACTGCCAAGTGTCACTGACCGAGCCATTATGCCTTATTCCTAAGAAGTAGCAGAAGTTGCCACGTGTCAACATCTGTGTTTCCTTCCTTCCATTCCATTGTATTGAGTAAAGACCATGGTGGGCCTGGGGGTGAGTGACTAAATGACACTAAGGTTGCCACGTGTCTGCATTTGTGCAACTATTATAGGGTCTTTTTCGACAAAGCTTCTGCTAGAACTCCATGGAGGGCGACAAGTGGCAATTGCGGAAGGTCTTACTTTTTTTTCCTAAGAGTAGCAGACCATGCCATGTGTCCCATGCAGAGAGCGACAGAGGCCAACAAGTTTCATTATCTGTGGGAGCCTGACTGAGCCTCAAACATTTTTACAATGTTACAAAGGCCTGAGAAGGTGGATGATGCCACGTGTCCCTGGTAAGATTCAACAAAAGATGCCACATATCACTTGTTTGAAGCGGCAGAAGGCACCACATGTCAAAGGATGGAGCACCTCACAATGCAAAGGCATGCATGAAACCAAGGAAAGGATTTCCTTCAGATAAATTTTTCTAAGGAAATAAAGGACCAACAGGCCCACAGGTATCAAATTTGGAGCGACTAGCTAGCCGTTAACCTTCAATAGAGGAAAGACACGTGAATGCCAAATCAGCTGCAAATAAGTGTCTGTTGATTCTAGTAGACTCAAGGCATGGACCCGAATGCATTCAAAGACCCTAAGGCCAGACCCAAGAGGAGGAAGAGACAAAGAGGGAAACTCAACAGGTGTTATTTCCAGTGGTTGAAACAGTTCACTAGGTAGATATTTGGGGCTTGCCAACATTGAAAGCATAACATGTTTGTCCCCTTTAAGATAAAGGTAGAATAGACAGTTGTGCAACTAGGCAAGTGATGGAATGAGAGATTCAGACTTGGGAGGAGGCACTAGAGATGAATCGATGCATCATAATTAAGGCAGCCACCCTGCTCCAGCATGGCCCTTCCTGACAAGACCAAGAATGCGTCTAAGGCATTGAATGCGCTGAATGGGTCACTCTATGGGACAAAGTGCCAAGCTTTCCTCAAGCCTCTATATAATGTAATCTATTGTACCATTTGAAGAGAGATCTTCCCCTTACCAAAAGCAAAACTCTGCCCGAATTGAAAGGCATTACTGAGACTTTGAGCTCAGATTGTAATTCATTTTTCTTTGATTGAATGAGAAAGCAAGTTACTTGCAGACTTTGTGCCTTTATAGCTTGTGCTGCTTTAGGAGATTGTTCTTATGTCTGTCTTCTAAAAGCATTCTTATTTATTTGATTTAACAAGCATGACTAGTGGAGGTGTTAAGGAAGGTGACCTGAAGCCAACTACTTTCAGACTTTGTGCTGTCATAGTTGTCTTCAGTGTGTGTTTATTTTCTGTTTGTGTAAAGGACCTTGGGATGACTTTGTGCCCCCATTATTCTTCATATTTCACTCTTGGGCAGTCGAGGTGGAGACTTTGTGCTAAATTTCAAGCTGCTGGTTACTCTACACCTTTGGTTACCAGTTACTTACCAGAAAGATTCTTGTTGTTTGCAAGAACAAGCACTTCTGAAAGAAGAGAAGTGCCTTTTGTCATTTCATCAGGATTTTTACTATCCAGGAAGGGATCTGGCTCTTGGCTGAATGTTACTTCTGAAAGAAGAGAAGTATCTTCACCGATCACCCACGATTTCTCCTTTGTTTGTTAGCATCATCTCTGAAAGAAGAGAGATGGATGATGTGTTCTACCCTCATGTCTTACTTTCTTCTTATATATATAGTATATAGCCTCTGCATATTTAATAGGGAACCTCTCCTTGATGAGAGGAGATATTTTTACCCTTTGGATGTGGTAAACCTACAACATTGGATGACCAATCTCCCTATGTTGTGGTGATAGGAACTATTTTGGTCACTAGTTAGCTGGCTAACAAAATATTCACCCAACACACCTCAAATGGAAGGATGGATCTGGAGTCGTAAACTAGAGATAATGGTATTGATACTAGTGAAATAGGCCTAAATTGTAAGATAAAGCTTGAGATGTCAATCTGAATGAGAATCCATTATAATATTTTGTATTATTTTGTTAAAGAATTTTTTGTTGGCTTCAACTTATCCATTAAGGGTGATAAGGTGTGGAAAATTTTTATGTAATTTTGAATTCTGTAAAAAAATTATTTCATGTTGTTTTTTAAATTTCCACCATTGTTAGATATGTAATATGAGGAATCCCAAAATGACATATTATTTGGTTAATGATGAACATGGAAATAATGATTTTAGTAAAATTAACAAGGGGCATAACTTCTAATCACTTATTAAAGCACTTGTTGGCATTAAGAATGAAGAGGTGGCCACCTTGTGATCAAGGCAACTTTATAATGAGATCTAATCCCCATGTAGAGAATGGCTAAGGAGATTCATGATTTTAAACCTCGACTGAAGGAGAATGAATAATATCATCATGAATCTAGTAAGGATTACACTTATTTTTAAAAAGTGATGAGATCATTTTGAAAGGTAGGCCAATGATAACCCATACATAGGCATTTAAAGGTTGTAGCATGTTCACTATAATGGCCATAAAAAATGCCACCATGTTCTTGCTTAGGAATAAAAGGAACTTATTCTTCAGTAACACAATGGAGTAGGGTGCCTTCATATTTATGATAGTAAAGGATATTATGCTTAAGGATAAATGTTCAATAAACTAGATGATGTATTTATACCATGAGCTTTGTCAAATAATGACAACTTTGATGTGGTAGATAAAAGAATCATATTTAGGTGCTAAGGCACATGGATATTTACTCATGCAGAAGAGGCACCATGTATCATGTAATGCTTAATGAGGATGAAAAATGGAATTTACTAAGGCAAGAATCTACTATAGTGTTTTACTCTCATGGGATTGCCTCAATGGTGAAAGACATGCTCTTTTTAGCAAGATTTTTATCAATTTAATTATATGTTATAATATTTTCACTTTCACATTGATAAGCACCATTGACTTGTCAACATATAAGTAATGAGTCACCTAAATCATGAAAATAAGAAATGTCTAAATCTATGGTTTTCTGTATCACAAGGATGATAGCTTTATATTCAGCCATGCTATTAGTAACATCAAAGGTAAATTGAAAAGCTAAAGGAATTACCTTACCAAAAGGATCAACAAAGACACAACTTTCATTAGCTCCTTGAGGGCATTTTGAATCGTAAAAGTGGAGTGTCCAAGTATCCTTGTACAAATAAATGGTGACATTGGTTTATTATTCTAAAGTAACTTTTATAGATGTTTTAGACTTAGAAACTATAATTTTAGGTTATTTGAGGGCCTGAACCTTGATATTAGCCATGAAATTATGGAAGTGTTATTTAAGGGCAATAGCTTGATCAATTCCTTCAATTAAGAGGATGTACTCATCTAGAAGAGTATCCTAAAGGTGTCGTTGAGCTGGTATAGATGCAACATCAATTTGATCGATAATGACTTGGCCTTTTATTGATTTTTTTGTAATAATACTAAGGTAAAATTCCATCAAGTGAATCATCCACTTTTCAATTTATTCTCTAGGTAATAAATCCTTAGAAAAGAAATGGAGAAGAGGGTCTGAATGAACTATGACATAGGTGGTTTGATAATACAAGTAGTGCAGAATAATTTTGGTGGTAAAGTATATTAGAATGAAGTCATGCTCCACCTTAGTGTATTGGGATTCATATTCTATCAAAGCACAAATAATGTAGTAAATAACATATTCCTTTTCCAACTCATTTATTGTGCAAGTAATTCCCCAACTGAGATGGGGGTAAATCATGTGTACAAGATAAAGGGTGCTCGTTAGAAGGTGGTCATAAATTAGGAGGTGAAGTAAGGATTTAGTCATATTGACAAGCATTGTTCCACTCAAGGTGGGACCTTTATTGAATAGGGTATTTATCGAATGTGTAATGTAAGCCAACTCTGGTACAAATTTGTAGATTGCCCCGAGATTCCCAAGATAAGTGTGAATGTAAAGGATGGATCAAGGTATGGGCATGTCAAGAATATATTTGATATTATAATGATTTATGATAATCCTTCATTTTGAGACCAAGAATCCTAATGTCTTGCTATAGGTAACTCCAAACACACTTTTTATGATTGAGCTTAAATTTTTATTTGATAAGGCACTCAAAGATGATAGCTAAGTCATGAAGATGGTTTTCACGACACTTGGATTTGGCTATAAGATCATCCAAATATATTTTGATAATTTTGTGGATAAGATCATGAAAAATGTGGGTCGTTGCATGTCGATAAGTTTACCCAACATTTTTAATGTTGAACAACATCTTAAAGTAACAATATGTGCCCCACTTTGTAGTAAATCTAGTCTTATGTTGATCTTCGGAGACTATGTGAATTTGATTCTACCCTAAAGTAAATCCATGAGGGAAATTATCTCATAGTCGAGTTGTATAATCAATAATGGCATCTATGGAAGACAAAGTAAATTTATCCTTAGGGCATGATAATTTGAGATTAGGAAAATAAATACAAATTAAAATATCCATAGTGACTTTATTAAGAATGCGTACTATTTTGGAGACCCACTTCAAGTAATATATGGGTTTGATAAACTTATCATCTAAGAGCTTAATTATTTCTTTGTGACAAATCTTAGAAACCTTAGGAGGTATTTTACATTAGTTTTGGTGAATGGGTTCACATCTATATAGGTAGCTATGATATGGATGACTATGTTGGGAATAATATTGGCCATATTCTCATATGACTAAGCAAAAACTTCATGAAATTTATCAAGTAATAAACTAAAATTATTCACTTATTTAGGGTAGAGATCCTTAGAGATGAGGATGGGTTGAGGATATACGAATATTCCTAGTTTTAATCCTTTAGTTTCCTCAATAAGCATTGCATTTTCATCTTGGAAATGGTATGGTGCGTGAGTAAGCTTAGAAAGAGGGTCTGACATAGGAACAACACTAGTAACAAAAATACTAGAGTACAGAGAAATATTCATGAAATGCCCAAGATTGTGATGTTAGCACGGAAGTTGAGGCTCTATTGCATGAAAGATTTATAATATGGCTTTGTCACTAGGAAGCATAGATAATGAGCCATAATATTCAACATCGACCTCAAGATAAATAATCTTATTAATAACTATCAAATTCTGAGTGGATCTAACAATCAACAGTGGCTATAAAATCTAGGGTAATTTTAGGCCCTTGAGAAGGAGTTTATAAACTTTATTTTATGGTATCGACCTGGCTAATATAGTTTGGTACAATAGAACTAAAAACATATCAAGATACCTTATACAATTAGAAGAAACATGAATGAATTTAATTGCATCAAAATAGAAATACATTTATTTGAAATAGAATTGAAATTTTTGATACAATTATAGTTATAATTAAGAGAATAATATTATATTAGCATTAACAAGGTCATGGTCGATACCATTATAAAGATCATGGAAAGTTGGTAAAATTGTATCAACATTGTCTAGGATATCTTTGTTATAGCTATAAGAATATAAGGGTTATATTATGACTATATCATCACTCTATAATCATTAGCCGATACCATCAAACAACTAAAATTGAACTCTATCAATACTATGTAGTGATTGATAACTAGTACAATCAAAAACATGTGGGCAATTTTTAACCATTTCAGGTTGGCCAATATAGTAAAAAAGATGTGAAATATTTTGGATTGTATTATGTAGGTTAATACATTTAGAAATGCTAGAAAATTAGAAATATTTTTAATAACCCATGAAGTGTTTTGTAATGGTGGATTAACAGGATAAACATTGCCTTCATGTTTGAACTCATCCTCTTCATTAATAGAATCAAAATGATAAGAAAGGTGGGCTAAGTGGACATCTCGATTAAATGCATGAATCCTAATAATATTTTTATGATAAAGAAAGACATCCAAGTTTCATGATTGGGATTGGGAAACTATATAATTAGTGTCACAAGATGGGTAAATATTACAAGTGTGTGTAATTTAGTATGATATATCATTGGAAGTATCCTTAGATAGTATACCAATTTGACTAAAGGCTCATGGAGAAAGTGATAAGGTGTATTGGAAAAGATTGGCCACCACAAGGTCATTACACGTAAAATATTTTTTTGTCTAGCAGGCTTCATTATCAATACAAAGAGGTGGGAGTTCACTTTCATCACCAAGCAAGGGAAGGGTTATATCTCATGGTAGAATAGATGGAATAATCCATTCCATTATGTAAGGAGGTAATTTAGTGGAGTTATATGTGGTTTAATTTTTATTAGGTTTGTCATTATCAAAACTAGCAAGAGTGACATGCAAATTAGGATGCATGCTAACAAACTCAGGAAGAAGAGGACTATTAATGTGAAGAATGTGATATTGAGACTAAGTATTAGGTAGTTTGAGATCCTATGGGTTAAAATCACCTTCAAGCTTGTATAACTTACCATCATGGTTGAAATTTATGCATTGGCTTCCTGAAGAGGCAATATCTCTCATGCGATGAGTCCAAAGATAACTAAAAGGAGATTATAGGATAGTGGAAGATCTAAGATCATAAGTTTGGTGTGTACTCTAATATTGAGAGGGAACCAAATAAAACCAAGAGGTTTTTTGTTAGTATTATAAAATTCATGAGATTTAAGTCAAGTTTATTTGAAATCATCTTTGGAATATCAATTTGTTGGATTAACCAAAAAAGGTAAAATTAATTCCATAACCTTTGTCCACTAAGACTTTCCTTATTAGGACCTCATTGATAATGATTATAATAAAGAGAGGTTATCATCCGCTCGAAAATGGACTTCATCATCAATCATATCATCCTTGAAAAACTCTATGGAAATTTTCTTGGAAGGAGGATGTAAGATGGTTTCAATTGTATGGACATTTGTGGGTATGGGACTTTCAGAAGGTGACAAGATGGTTCATGCTCACTAGATGGGGATTCCTCTTTTTCTTGCAATTGTATCATGAGATTTTTTTGTTCATATGGTTAGGTCCTCATGAGTTACATTAAAGGAATCTTTCAAGGCATGGAGTTAATCTCTTCTAGGAATTTTCCTTATGATTTTGGATAAAAACCATAATAATACTTAGTTTTATTTGGAAGATTGACCTTAGGAGGTAAAGCAATACAAGTATTTGAGGTGATAGGTTGAGACTCTAGTGGTGGAGCTAATGATTTGTTTTGAGATTTTAAAGTATCTTACTTTGAATTTAAGATTGAAGAATAAGATTTCCATTGGTATCTCTAAATAGAGGAGGAACATAATTTTGATTTGGTTGACTCATGATGACTTGAGGATCTTGATTAGAAAATTTTAAGACATGGTTTTGCATTTGGAGGATTTGAATATTACTAAAATTTTGAATAAGGACCATTTGTTAAACCACTTGAGTATGGACTTGGGAAATATCAATAGGATGATTCTAATTGGAATTAGTAGGTTTTTTATTAGAATTAAGTGGAGAATTCCAAAAAATGGTGTTAGTAGGTGGACCATTGTTGGTTGATTAAGATAATGTAGTAGAGTGATTAATAGGGGTAAGACTATCATTCTTGTTTGGGGTATAAATGTTCTTAGTGTATAGATTCTTAATAAGTTGACTAGGATCTCCCATATCTAAAAGAGGATCAATTTGGACAATGTTACACTGAGTAGGCCTAGGTTGAGATTGTGAGAAACTACACCATGAGGAGTTACCATTAATGGTGAAAAAGGAAGGAATGAAAGAACAACCCATGTAAAAAATGAATGGATTGAAACTCACTTAAAATATCCTAAGAGTAGACATCATGATGAAGATATGAAATAACAATGTATGAAAGTAAGAGAAATAATGGGAAAATTAGTAAAACAATATTTTTTCTGATATAATAGGAAATGCAATGGGATACAATTTGAAATGAGTTGGGAAAATAGAGAATTATATCAAGCTGACTAATACCATTAAGATAGAATTGGAAGTAGAAAATTATATGAGATGGGTCGATACAATTGCGATTAATATAAAATTGTATCAAGTTTACTGATACAGTTCTGGACATATATTTATATTAGTTTGGTTGATACAATCAGATAAAAGGCTTCAACTAATTGTATGATGAATATGAATACAATGAAAAGAAGCAAAAAATAAAAATGTGAAAATGATCCAAACAAAGGTGGGATAATATTCATGTTGGGTTCACCATAATGTTATGTGGGCTAAAACGACTAATAACAATCCTCTTTCTCTCAATATACTAGGATACAAAGAAGGTAATAGTAATAGAGCCTATTTATACTTAGATTAGTGGGTAATGACTTAAAATAAATGTAGAGCTTTCAGAGGGTAATCTACACTCCAATGTCAAGATGATAGGGTTCTAAAGCCTATGCCTATGATACAAGGTATGGCTCTTACTAGGCCTCAAGATGTAACAATGGTAATAAATGCTCGTAACAAAGGGTATTATAAGGATATTGCATGCAAGGAATTGACAAACATGGATAACCTAAATCTGAGATATTTATAACATAATGAACTACTAAGAAATTAATTGGTGTAATGGTTAACTAATGGATGGTCTATGGAACCTAAGGTGATAATGGAAAGCCTAAGAAACCCTATAGTTATACCAACTTATTCAGTATAAGGAGGAGAAAAAGGAAGGATAAACACACATCCACTATAACAATAAGTGAATTAAATCTATCTACTAATTAAATAAATGAATAGAATAGGGATAGATATACTTACCTTTGGGTTGACTCTTTGGTGGATCAACCCCCCCAGTTTAAGTGGCACTTTCCATGAGATGGTATAGGATGAAGGCCTCAAATGACAAGAAGAATACCTAAATATCCTTAGTTTAGGACTCTAAAGATTGGAACACCTCATTATCATGACTCCTCATGTTGAGCTTCAAATACCTTTAAACAATTATAGACCTCCAAGTTAATACCTTAAGCTATAACTCTTCCTTTTACTATGTAAGAGTAGAAATGTGAGTGCAAACATAATATATGAGTGTGTTGTATGTTTGGGAATGATAATATGACCCTTATATATGTCTCAAAACCCTAAATTAACCTTTAACTATAAGCCAATGGTATAGGCCAAGCTGATACAGTCAAAAATATGTTGGCTGACATAGAATTGTATCATCCAAACCAATACATTACATAAAAAGACAAGAATAAAAAAAAGTTTATCCATAAAAGACTAAACTGAAATAAAATAGAGAGTTAAGACAAAAATAAACTCAAATCAGATCAAACTAATAGTAATAAAAGTATGACACAATAGTATGCAAACATCTCTCATAAAATACCATGAGTTGACCCCATTCCTGATACACTCCTTAGGAAATTCACTGAGGGATATTGATATACTGATAAGCCCCTGGAATATAAATTGTTAGTAAAGTGATAAAAATGAAAAATATCAAGTGTATACACATTATATTCAAGAATAATCATGATGGTGCATGCACACACCACTGGGTGAGAGAATTATATGCAGTTTGAGCCCTCTTGAAAGTGTTGTAACATAGGCAATGCTTAGTTACTCAAAAAGGAGTAATTGGGGCTATCCAACCCAAATTTTTGAGCCCATTTTCAAGGGTCATCTTGTGTCAAAATTGTAATTAAGATTTCAAACAAAGGAATAAAAAACATGGATTAATGCATTGGACCGAGGTCAAGATCACACATAATAGGCATCTATAGGTGATAACACATTGATCTCATGTGGCACATACTTGCATAGTCAATTGGGAAAATACCGGTAGAGCCTGGACAATATTGATCACCATAAGGGTTTGAGCTTAGTCAGCAACATCCATATAGGGTTTGAGTTTTTATTTTCTAATCTAAGTAGTTACATAGCCAATATATATTTATTTCAAGGATTGTGACGAATGAAATGAGCAACAAAGATTAGAAATCAAAAATCAACTAAGTGCATCTCTCTTCCATCACTTTCAAAATTCTAAATAGTATAAATGCAATATCAATATATCCATTTACATTAAAATTTGTATGATTATTTCCCTATTTTACAGAATCTAAATATGCATAGTTTTATATTATTTAGATTAAATTGATCACAAAATAATTAAAACATTTTAGTGAATTCAATATCACATTTTGAGACATAATTTTACAATTCGCATATATAATGGGGGCATAATTCTTGAATTCACTTCCTCGAGACTACTTTCTTATTACACTTAGTGCACACTATGTGTTGACATGTGTTACATATTTCTTGGATCCCTTTTATTCTTCTATCTTCAAAGCCTTGCCTCTTTGTCTTGCTTGATTAGATAAATATGTGCTTAAATTTAAAATATTCAAGTAATCCAAAAAATATAAAATTCAAAAATTTAAAAAATCAAAATGTTCAAAAAATACAAAACCATTACTTATGCATTACATGTTTTGCTAGTATATATAATTTATTTATGTTATATATCATATACATGGTGAATTTCATATCTATTTTCTATGGACATGATTTTCACATCATATATTAGTGGGATGCAAGACATACATGTTATATATGATGCATATACATACAAATGTGCGACATTATTTACACCCATGTATAACCATTTTATAGTGGGGGCATGCCTATAGTAGGTGCATAAATGCACACTTACTAGGTTATTTCTTTCCATATTGATATATTATTCATATTAGACTATTAATATGACTTGCTCTTACTTATACTTTCTTTAAAGTTATTTCCTATGGATATTGTGCTTTGTTACGCTATATGATGACATTTATTGACTATGGGGATTAACATTACTTGCTTCGTGTGTGCTTCATGTGGATGATTATTCAATTATGTGATCATTGATGTGTGTTATATTGCATGATTCTCTAAGTGCATTGATTATATGAGTGAATTAATGAATTATTGTCATGTCCTTCATCATTTGTGTCATAGGATCCTCTAGTCCATGTCATGGCCATGTCATGTTCATTTCATGTCAAAATCAATTTAGATTCAATTCATATCTTGAGTGCTTGTATGTTTCATGATCATGATATTATGTGTGTAGGGGTGCATGTGAATACATATAGGACTATATTTTATCTTGGTGTCATGATTGCTATCATGCATGATTATATTATTTGTGATGTCATGATTTATATCATGCATCTACGATGTTTCTTATTACTATGTACCTAATTATTATATCTACTTAACATGACACTTATACGTCCATTGTCTTAGATTACATGTTTCATACATGCTTGAATGATAAAAAAATTATATGATGCATATCTTATCATATTTATATAGATACTTTACATTATTAATTTTTTATATATAACATATGGTGTGCATAACTCTTTCGTTTGAGATGAGTGATTCACCAAGATTCATCCCTCATATCAAAAGGGGGCATATAGTGGACTTATCTTAAACATTCAGGTCATGATAGATAAATAATTCATACTTTAGGTCACATTATATGATTTAGATAGGATAAATTTACTATATTGAGGCATATGTGGGGAATTCTACATGACTTTGAATAATAGTTGGAAAATTCTATGATATTTTGAGACATATTATATGGATTAAATGAAACAAATTTATTACATTGAACATATTTAATAAATTTATCAAATTTGTTAGATTGAAAAATTGATATACATTCGATAACATTATGAAATATAAATTATGGCATTTTATATCATTTTAAGGTACACATGGATAAAATTCAAGTCATAAATATTGTTCGTACAAGCACATTTCTATGTCTATGTTATGCATCATCAAGGAACGATGGTACTATGTAAGCACTTTGGATCTAAAATATGTTTATAGTGTTTAATTCAAATTTTTAATTTATATACGAACGTATTTTGGGGTTTCACCTTGACATAAAAACATGTTTTGGAGTTCCATATTTGCATACAAACATTTTTTTGGGTTCTATATTTATATACAAACTCACTTTGGGGTTCTAAAAAAAGAATTATGATGTTTAGAGTAGTTTAATTGAAGTTTATGTGACACCCAACTTCTTGCACTTCACCTTTTGTATGGTGGTTGAGGAATTAACACTCTTCAGCACATGGTTTTCGTGGCTACATATCTTTGGGATGTAATCATCCCACAACATTCTCCAAAAGAGTTCAAAAAGTGGCAATATGGTTTGCATACACTTAGGTGTATTCATTCCTTCACTTCTCATTTTCAAATAGTTCAATGTTTTAGATTATTTCATATATTTTTTTATCATGAGTAGACATTGAGCTATACATGTTTGCTTGCAGTTTTTGCATAGACTAAGTGGGACATTTGGGGCATACGTGTCAATGCCAAGAGCCATTATTTACAAGTAAAAAATTTGTTTTTTGTATCCTTTTAATCTAGCATTTTCAATACTAGAATAATAGGGAATATTTGTAGACACCTAAATTTGGTATTAAACACTTGGTGAAATCAACTTTGGTATAATTTAACATACTTAGACTTTACATGCACATTTGACTTTTGTGTACACTCTCCCATGTCTGTCTACCCATTTATTATCTTATCTAACCTAATTTACCAATACACATATTTCAGATAACCCTAGTTTTTGTAAGAAACTTCTAGAATCCTAAGTAGATTATCATCATATATCTTAGGGCATTGATTTTCATTTCCATGATAGTACCATCGATTATTGGACAATTACAAATTTAATGCAGGTGTATGTCTCTACTAGTAGTGTCTAGGAATACTCAGTTATTTATTTCAAATTAAGATATCTCTATTAGATATTCCTAGAGACTTTCATGGGTTTGTCATAACATAAAATATCATAGAGTTAGCTATAAATAAAAATCAATCATAAGGTCATACTTGTCAGCTAATTGGGTCACTACTTGTTAATCACATTGAGAAATCAATTTGCACTATCTTGAGACATTATCACAAAGGCATACACATTTTAAAACACCTCAAAGGAGTAGCCCTAGAGCCAATTCTAATTACAAATATAGGTCAAAGTTACATGTTTCTAAGTGTTAAAATACAAACATTACATTACACTCTAGCATGATCACAATGGTACACACACATAGGTGGGGGAACTAAGTATGGTTTGAGCCATCTTTGGTGTATTAGAATGTAGGTGAAGCTCAGTCACTTAGTAGGGAGTGGTTTAGGTTTTATACAGCAACTTTCTAACATGTTTTTCAAGGGTCATCTTGTATCAAAAGTGTGATTATAGTTTCAAATTAATAATAAGAAAAATTGGGATCAACGCACAAGACCAAGGGAAACACACACATAGGAGACATCTACAAGTGCATGCATAATGGTCTAAGGTGGCACAAATTTACACAATCAACTAAGACAATATAATTAGATCCTAGATAGTACTAATAATTGTAGGGACTTGAGCTTTGCCAATAATGTTTGAGTAGGGTTTGAGCTCATATTTCCTAATCTGAGCAGGTATATTGTTGTTGAAGTAGAAGTACAAGCCTTGGTTGTGGGATTTTATCTTTCCCAATGATAAGGCATGATCAAAATTGAAGTCAAAGGTTATTCCATTCTAATTATCAATACAATGAAAGAAAAAAACTAATTGAAATTTAAATTATCTCCTTGCCCTACATTCAAATCTCAACAACTCTTTCAACATATTTCTTTCTCGCATTGCTTCTGAGAAGCCTAAAAACCAATTATATTTCTAGAAAATGTTGCATTGGAGCTCAAGATTTTCTCTAATTTTGAAAGCATTCTTATTCAAATTGGTCAGGTCTAGCAAAATTACTCAATTGAAACTCCATACACAGTGAGTAAAAAAGGAAGAAGAATGAAAAAAGAAAAAAAAGTTGGAAAAATGGATTCAAAGGTAGTCATAACTAATTGTTGGATATCATATCCAATTATATCATTGCTTTCATCCCATGCTACCACATGCTACACCCTAATTATACATTTTTAGTGCATTTCAAACAATGATCCTTGTAGCAACTTACAAAATAGTTAAACCCTTGAGTTATGATTTAGACTATTAATGCCTAAGCAACTTACCTAATTACATATAATAATTTTAAACATATACACCAAGCCCTAAAGAATACTTTCTCATTAAGGTTGCATGCTCCAGTTTAAATGGTAGTATTTTATCTCTTAATTATCTCCCTGACGTGACCATTTACCTTGTGATTCCCTTCTTGGGTATTTGATTCTTTAATTTTCAACCATCAGAGCATATGTGTTTGATTCATTGCATTGACTCCCTCCCTATTTTTCTCTCAACAGGATTGAATAATAAATTTTCAGGCCATTTGAGCTAGGAAAATTTAAGGAATGTTGAAAAAATGCCATATTCCATTAATTATAGTTTCCTCTATAGGCTAGTAATATGGCCACTATAGTATTCTACACATACTAGTTGGTTGTGAATCCCCTCTTAACCTCGAGAACCTACCGAAAACTTGGTTGGTGCCATCATGTTAATCAAGCTGACTATGTTTTGGTTGAGAGCTACTATAGTGTTGAGGTGAATGGTCAAATACCATCTCTAGGGCATCCCCTCACATTTAACATCCTAAATTTAAAAATCTCATCTTATATTCATTTATTTTGTGCTTTAGAATCTATTTAAGCCAAGTGAATTCAAGTTGATATTAGTGATATCTAGATGATTGAGAATGGAAGAGCGAATGAACAAGAAAAGAAACCTTAAGAGACGAGCAGGTGCAAGTGTCTATAGCAGTCGATGGGTCTGCAGTAGACCTGTGATTTTATTTCACCCCCTCAGTTGTGGTATGGCATTAGGACATTATGCAATTAATGGTTTGATGAATCAAGGCCTTGGTTTTTCTTATAGGGATGTTGTTTGTCCCAAGACCCCATCGACCTCACCTACAACATCTCTAATTTTTTATATTTTGAGAAATCAGATAAAGTACTTAAAGTGGAGATTTATCTTTTTGAAGTAATTGGATTAATTTCTAAATTTAAAGATTATGTAGTTATTTGTAGGTTTAATGGATTTTGGTCCCAAAGAGAATATTTGACTCAATGGATTGAGGTTACCTGGACCAAACATTATATAATACATCTTTGCTTTAAAGGATTTTTCATAGCCCAGTCTTTTAAACTTGAGGATTACGAGAGATTTTTAAGGAGGGACCTTAGCTTTGGGGAAGAGCTGGGCTCTTTATTTCCCCTGTTCTTTGATTTTGATCCCTCAACTATGGTGGTGTCTAAAATGTCAGTTTGGGTTCAGCTCCCAAATCTCCCTCTTCCCTTCTAACACCCCTTAGTATGTGAAGTTATTGGTAACACACTTCAAAAATTCATCAAGATGGATTTCGAGTGAATTAAACAAAGGTTGTATACCTATGCCTATATTTATGTGGAGGTGGACCTTAGCAAAAGTCTCCTAGATAGAATCCAACTAAAACATGATAATTCCCATTAATTCCAAACCTTGGATTATGAAAACACTATCTTTAGATGCTATTTATGCCACTAAATTGGGTATCTCCAAGGGGTTTAATCTCATACAAGTAAGAAAAAAAAGAGGTTCAATCCTCTCACCCTAAAGGCTGACAAAATTATGAACACTCTAATATAAACCAAGGTCATGGAAAAATCTAAAGATGACATAAAGAAGAAAGAAGGTTCAGATTTTTTTGGAGAACTAACAGTAGCAAATTCTTCTTGCCAAATGATATCTATAAATAATGCTATAGAGGGCAGTATCAAGAGATCACACGAATCTAAAAGTTTTGGATATGATAATGATCAGCCCTTGAACCCCAACACAATCATGTTCTTTCGATGGTTATGGTTAACCTAATGGATATTGGTCATTTAAAGTGTTGGATTGGGGTTCAAAATAAAAAGAGCAAAAAAGGTCATCTTGTGGATATAAGATGTGGCCATTTCTAATCTTTTATTTTTTTCTCTTGCTAACCTTTTGTTATATTGGCAAGTTTCGCCTGGTATGACTTGGATTTTGAGGTATAACTTTTCCACCCATCTTTTTTTATATGACTAACATTGTACTATAGTTTGTTATATCAATAAAGGTACACATTTCACTTAAAAAAAGTTGATATCAGTATTTATAATGTTTAATTTGAATTCAAATATTATTAATAAATAGATAAATATTATGATTCATTTATAAAGAGTATCTATAATAAATCAAGCAATCATTAAAGTATTTATTGTTATTGAAACTAATATTTTTTATGGAACATTTTTAGTGCACAACCTAAGGTTTGTTTGCCCTCAGATGATTTATATATATATATATATATATATATATATATATATATATATATATATATATATATATATATATATATATATTACTACTCCTTGAAAGACTAACAAATACTAATCTAATTTTACCAATCGCTTAGTATATATATAAATTACTAATACTTGAAAGATTAACAAATATTAATATAGTTTTACTAGTCACTCAGTGTACCATAGATACTGAAAACTCCCTTTATTTTCCTTAAGTTTTAAATATTATAGTATCAAAATGTAAAGAGAATAAAAATTTAATTTACAAATACTATAAATTTAAATTCAAAATACCAAATTAAAATGTAAATCGACACCCAAAAAAATGTCTTGAAATCTTATATCCTTAAAAATATTTAACTAATTATAATATAATTCCTAATTAAAATTAATTTGTTATTTATGTTTTAATTTAATTGAAGACCATACTGAAAGAATGTTGTGTCTTACATATATTTTAATGCATTCTTTTCAAGAGTGCAAAAACCCTTAACAAAAGTTCATATTTTCTTGTAAACTGGTCATAAAGTGTATGATTTACATCCTTTTTTCCTTTCAAAGCTTATTCATCAGTGATGAATACCTTTGTTTCTATTATATTTATATATATGCACATCATCTCTCATAAACTATGTATTTTAGTGTACAAAACACCACACTATTTTATACAACACCACATTCATAAGAATTATATTGCATCAACTAACACTCTAGGGGACTCACTTCAAACAATTTCACATGCCATACTAATTACCACAACAATTATACAACATTATTTATTTTCTTCATGTTTTCTAATTATTTGCTTTCTTGATGTGGTTAGCCCTTTTGGTTTCTAAATTATTCTTGCTCCCCATTGATCCTTATTGGGTTCAACCTACATAGGTTAAAATTTCCATATGAAAACTCCTAATACCAAGAGAAGCTTCATAACAAGTGGCATGATCTTGTAGTCATGTTCTTCAAATCCTTGATAAGAAGTTTAGCCCCATTATCACATCCCCACATTTAATTTTTAGAGAAATTTCTCAATTTTTTCTTAATTTATAGATGAAGACAAAGATGATGATGGGAATAATGGTACAACTCCACCATCTATAGGTACCACTCAATGTATGCCTAAATGATATACAAGTATATTAAGGGATGCTAAATTAGATGAAATTTTAGACACATTGAGTACTGGACCAAGGACTCATAGCATGACATGAGATGAGGTCAATTTTGCCCTAATGATCACAATTGTAAAATTGAAAGAGCCCTCTATAGTTTAGGAATCCCTAGATTCTAAACCTTGGAAAGATGCCATGGATACAAAATTTCAATCATTGATGAAACATAAAATATGGCAATTTGAAGACCTTCCACTAGGGAAGAAGCCAATTGACTATAAATGGTTCTTCAAAACTAAATTCAAATCCAATGGTAGTATTGATAAGCACAAGGATCAACTCGTAGTAAAGGGATATGCATAAAAGGAAGGCATAGACTATGAAGATACATTTGCTCCTACAACCAATATCAAGACTATCAGAATGATGTTTGCTTTGGTTACACAATTTAGATGGAGGATCCACCATATAGATGTAAAAAGTGCCTTTCTCAATGGATATCTACAAGAAAAAGTTTACATGACACAACCAAAAGGTTTTGTCACTCCTAGAATAAAGGAAAAGTATGTAAACTCATCAAGTCTTTTTACGGTCTCAATTTGGCTCCTCAATCCTGGTATATAAAAATTGATGAGAATCTCATAAAGCATGGATTCCTATAGGAGTCCCTATGATCCAAATCTCTATCTCAAATTTCAAGGGGGAGAGATTGTGATTTTTGTAGTATATATCGATGATCTAGTCATCACTAGTATTTTAGTGAAGATGATTGATGCAACTAAGAAAGATCTTAACCGATCATTCGACATGACATATATCGAGCTTCTAAACTATTATAATGGATTAGAAGTATGGAAAGAGGAACATCACATATTTGTGTCCTAGATGAAATATGTCAAGACAACACTCAAGAAATTTTGGATGATGTACAATAGTCCAGTTGCTACACCTATAGAGATAAGGTTTCAGTTATCTTGTATATATCCATCACTAAAATCAAATACAACTCTCTATCAATAGTTGATTGGGAGTCTTATTTACTTAACATATACTAGTCCAAACATCACTTATGATGTTAGTTATATTCTATGATTCATATAGGATCCAAAGATGTCTCACTAAAAAACAACAAAGCAGAAACTGAGATTTATCAAGGGTATAATGAACTTCGTCCTAGAGTACAATAAGAATGATAATATGTTCTTGATAGGATATTCAGACTCAAATCATGCAAGAAATATTGATGATAAAAAATTTACTTATGGATATGTGTTCTTTTTGGGATCTAGTCCTATATCTTAGGGGAGTAAAAAACAAAACTTTGTTTCTCAATCTTCCACTGAAACAAAATATCATGTTGTAGGACGAGTTGTCTATAAAGCGATATGGTTACATCACTATAATGTCCTCCTTTTCAAGCTAGTATTTGGGGGAGACCCTTAGCTTTTTTCATTTCAAAGGGCTAAGGACTTTAAAGGCAAAAAGGGGAACACTTATGAGCTTCAACGGAAAATTATGATAAAGCACTTTATTATCTAATTTTGAGATCTTTTTAAGGGTCATGTTCACTTAAAGCCTAAAGTGCTTTTATAAGGAAGCTTTTTAATATATCTTTTTCAAAGAAAAATTTAAACTCTCCCTATCTATTTTGGGTGCCACATTTGGAGGAGAGATATAAAAGGAAAGGAAAAGATCATTTGAAAAGGTTATGTATTTTTTATATTGAAATTGTTGTGCAAGTATGTCAAGCTTGTTCACCACAACTTGAATATAAAAACCTTCAACTATGACAAGGGGTTAGAGATGAAAACATCCATTTCCTATATTCAGGGCAACTATATTCAAGGGTTGTGATTGTGCTCCAGGTTTGCATGTTTGCATGTAATTAGACCTACAAAGGTGTTTTTGGACACTACCTTATTCAACAATTATTTCAAAAAATTTGAAGAGATGAAAATTCATGATTTATAGGTCAAAGAGGTGGGCACACTTTTTTTGAGGAGTTTGGTTTATTTTAGAGGTCATCCCAAGGATGGTGACTTGATTTGGGAGGGTGGTAACCCCTCTTAGGAGGGAAAATTGGCTCTAAAACCCTCTTCTAGGGTCAAAGGTAATTTTAATATTTTATTACAGCATTGGTGAGTTATTTGTGAAACAATTTAAAGGTTTTGAGGGCCATTCCATGCCCTAAAAATATTCAAAAATTTAATATAATATTTTTCCACTTGGGTGACTTCCTTAGAGAGGTTCAGAAGGTTGATAAAAGGGTGAATTCCAAAAATTGAATATCATAATTATTTTCCTAATTTTTACTAAGTGTGGTGACTCACTTGTGGAAGTTTTGAGGGTGTTTGGTGAGTGGAAATGTAGCTATTCTTTAACACAAAAATAAAAATATCTACAGGGGTACTTTTTAGCCACTTTGATAATTTATCTTGGCCAAAAAAGGTACCTTACTTTTAGTTTATTTTTTAGCTATTTATGGAGTTATTTTAGTGTGTGTTAACTTGGAAATTCTTCAAATTTTCCATCTAGGGTTTGTTGGTTTTGTGGATCAAATTTTTAGTTAATTGGAAACTTTATTTAAGTGTTTATTGGAAAGCTCCATCTAGGTCTAGTTATCCCATTTAGGGACATTACTGTGGTATCAAAGCCATATCTTGGCTATTTGTGGGATTCAGGGTTTATATAAAATAGTAACATGGACAAGGGAAGGATTAAAGGTCTTACTCAGGCTCAAGATCATGGGAATCAACCCCTCAAGGTGGAGGACCAAACTTTAGTTTGTTAGGATTTAATAGAAGATTATGATGAGTACTTGATACTTACACCTCAGTACAGGAAGGGAAGGAGCTTCGAGGATTGGCTAGGGTGAGATATGGTAAAATTCACCATGGGCACATAGCTATGCATAATGACTTGGGGAAGATAGCTTTTCCAAATTTTGATGGTGATCGAAGTATTCTGGAGAGATATTAGGTTGACAAGATGAATGTTTACCTTAATTTGAGGCCTACGGGTAGAAGGGAAGTCTTAATATTTGTCATCAAACATTTGGATGGGGTTGCCCATGAATGGTGGCATCATGTATGGGTAACACAAGGGCACAACACCATTGGGTCACATGAGGAATTATTTGAGAGAATCATGGATTTGTTTGGTAAGAAGAGGGATCCATTAAAACCAAAATCACTAAGGGCACCAAGTAAGGGTTTCCAATTGGATGAAAGGTAGTCCTTAAAGTAATTAATCGAGCTTGCTTTCTAATTATACAAGGGGAAGCCACTCCATAAGGTTGTTAAAAACCAAAATTTAGTGAATCATAGGCCCCATGTGATGGGTGATTAGTTGGAAATTAAATCAAAAAATTCAAGGAAATTGAAGGCATGTAAGGTTGAATTCGAAGGGAAGCCACCAAGTGAAGGACCTTTGAAATTTGGGCACTAAAATTTAGTCAATTATGGGTCTATTATGATGGACAATCAACTAGGATTAAAATAAAAAAAATTCAAAGAAGTTAAGGGCATATAAAACTAGAATAGAAGGGCAACCACCAAAGGAAAAACAATCAAAAAATTGAGTGAAAAGAAATGAACATATGAAGATGAACCAAACTAAAATTGAAGGATAATTACATGAAAGAAAAAAGGACATCCAATAGGTGACAAAGAAAGAGGTGTTTACTACCCTATTTAGTGCTACTAGATGCCATGATTTCCATGTGAAAATAACCATTAGAGGTAAAAGGGTAATTGTGTCAATGGATAATAGAGCCACTCACAACTTCATAGATGCTAAAATGGTTGCAAGAAATAGGTTGCCCACCAAGGAAAATGGTGGAATTAAGGTAACCATGGGGGGTGGCTCCTCCATATCATGCATTTCCAGCACCTTGGAATTAAAAATAACCATGGGAAAATATAACTTTAAAGGATATTTCAGTGTGATAAACCATTAGGAGATAGATATTGTGCTTGGATCCCAATGGTTTCAATCCATTGGTGAGTATACTCATAATTTACAAGAATCAAAACTGAAATTTATAGAAACCAATAAGGAAATTATTCTCCATGGTTAAGTAATGGTACACCCATGTTGGTAACCTCAAAAAGGATGCAAAAATATTTTCATAAAGGGCATCTAAATTATTTATGCATGATACAAGGTCTGATTTAAATCAATAGTTACATCACAAGGATGTTCAAGTCATCCTACACAGACATAAGGGAGTGTTTAGTGACCTATTGCATGGCCTACCCCTGGATAGAGGGTTTGAACATATAATTGAGTTAGAGGAAGGCACAAGAGTAGTGATCACTACCCTCTACCACCACCCATGGATATACAAAGAGGAATTTGAGAACGCCATCCAAGAGTTACTTGAGATGGGGCACATAGGGCCAAGCTCTAGCCCCTTTGCTTCTTTAGTAGTGCTACTGAAGAAAATGATGGGAATATGATAATGTGTATTAATTATAGATTGTTGAATAAGAATACCATCAAGAATAGCTATCCAATAAGTAGGATTTATGGACTCATTTATGAGATTTATAAGATGATTTACTTCTCCAAAATATATTTGAAGATTGATCATCACCAGATTCATGTGAGGAAGGAAGATATACAAAAAATAACTTTTCATTGTCACTATGGGTATTATGAATTTTTGGTCATACCCTTTGGACTCACTAATGCTCTTGATACATTTCAATCTTTTATGAATCACATATTCAAGCAACATTTAATAAAAATTGTGCTAGTGCTCTTTGATGACATTTTGATATATAGCAAAACTTGGGAGGAACATTTGCACCATTTGGACATTGTTTTAGGAATGTTAGAGCAATGAACCCTCTTTGCAAGGAAATCCAAATATGAGTTTGATACTTCAAAAATTTTGTATTTGGGTCATGCAATCAATATACAAGGGGTCCAAGTGAACTAACAAAAGATTCAAGCCATACTTTATTGGCCACCTCCTACTACTATGACTCTTTTGAGAGGGATTTTTGGGTTGTGTGGTCCCAAACTGCTTTGGAGACCTTTGAGAGACTCAAGGTGGTGATGAGTTCTTGTCTTATGTTAGTTGTTCCATATTTTGCACACCCTTTCACATTGCAATTTTATTCTTCAAGAGAGGGGATAGGGGTTGTCCTAATGCAAAAAGTACATCCCATTGCTTTTGAGAGTAGGAAAATCAAGAAAGGGGAAAATAAGTTTTCAATTTATGACAAGTAAATGTTGGCTATTATGCATGCTTTGGCCAAATTATGTCAATACTTATTTGTGGAAGATTAATAGTCAAAATGGATCACAATAGCCTCAAATACTTCCTCACATAATCTAATTTGAATGATGGGCAACAAAAGTGGGTGAGAAAATTACAATCCTATGATTTTAACATTGAATATATGAAAGGCAAAAATAATAAGGTGGCTAATGCATTGTCAATAAGGCCCTATTTGTGTTCTTTTAATGAATTAAAAACTTATTGGAGGGATATAATTATAGCTAAATATGCAAAGGATAAATGGGATACCAAAATTTTTGAAGGCAAGGTGGTAGAGAACAAATACAAGGTGCATAAGGAGCTGATTTTCTATAAGAGTAAAATTCTTTTGGTTCCTTTATCCAAGATAAAACACCAAATTATAAGGTTTGCTCATGATGATATTATAGATGGTCATAAAGGATAATTCAAAACATACAAGAGGGTGAGAGAAAGATTTTCTTGGAAGGGCTTGAAGAGAGACATTTTATTCCATGTTCAGGAATGTGTGGTTTGTCAAAGAAATAAAGGAATGACTACATTTCCAATCGGTCTCTTGCAACTCCTTCCAATTCCCCACCAAAAATGTGAGAGCATATCCATGGAATTACCTATGTCACAAGGTAAATGTGGAATTTTTGTAATAGTGGATAGATTGACAAAATATGCTCATTTTTTTGCACTTCTGGCCAAGTAAAATGCTCCTTCAAAAATCTTCTTCAAAAATGTCTTCAAATTGCATGGATTACCCAAGAGAATCATAAGTGATAGGAAAAAATAGCTTATGAGTCACTTTTGGCAAGATATTTTTAAGCCAACAAATACATAATTGCTTCCTAGCACTAGTTATCACCCCCAAATCGGTGGGAAAACCAAAATTATTAATAAATGGGTGGAAGGATATTTAAGCAATTATATTTTAGGGCAATAAATAGGTTGGAATAGGTGTTTGTACATGGCATAATTTTGCTATAATACTTCCTACCACATGTCTAGTGGTATGTCACCATTCAAGGCTTTGTATGGATATGAATCTCTTTTATTTTTTGACCTTGTTTTGGAGGATATTAGGGTGCCTGAGGCTGCCGATTTGGTGCAACAAAGTTATAAAATTTTGGATCAGGTTAAGAGGAATTTGCAATAAGCTTAAAATTAACAAAAACCTTATGCAGATCAAAATAGGGTAGAGAGGCAATTTGAGGATGGGGACATGGTCTATTTGAGATTGCAACCCTATAGGCAATCCTCCATCAAACAAAGTGGAGTGGAAATGTTAAATCAACATTTCTATAGGCCATATAAGATTCAAAGAAGAGCTGGTAAAGTGTCATATGAATTGGAATAATTGGAAGGAAGCAAGGTCCATAATGTTTTCCATGTTTCTTGCCTTAAAAGGGCTATTGGAAAACATATAATACCTTTTATTGACTTGCTACCTCATGATGATGAGGGTAAGTTGGTCTTGATTCCTGAAGCTATTCTTGAGGTTTGTGAGAGGAGGCTCCAAAATTGCACCATCATGAAACATTGGGTACAATGGAAGGATATGCCTATGAAAGATGCATATTGGGAAGGGGAAGCCATTATTCAACACCCAAGTATACAATTGCTTATGGGCAATCAATTTTGGTAATGGAGGACTATAATGTCCCCCTTTTCAAGATAGTCTTTAGGGGAGACCCTTATCTTTTTCACTCCCAAGGGATAAGGACTATAAAGGAAAAAAGGAGAACATTTGTGAGCTTCAAGGGTATTTTGTGATAAAGCACTTTATTATCTATTTTTGGGACCTTTTTAAGGGTCATGTTCACTTAAGGCCTAAAGTGATTTTATAAGGAAGCTTTTTAATATATCTTTTTCAAAGAAAAAGGTAAACTCCCCCTCTCTATTTTGGGCACCACATTTGGAGGAGAGATATAAAAGGAAAGGAAAAGATCATTTCAAAAGGTTATGCATTTTTGATATTAAAATTATTGTGCAAGTATGTCAAGCTTATTCACCATAACTTGAAGATGAAAAATTTAAAGTGTGACAAGGGTTTGGGGATGAAAATCTCTATTTCCTATATTCAGGGTAGTTCTATTCAAGAGTTCTGATTGTGCTTTACATTTGCATGTTTGCATGAAATTATACCTATAAGGGTGTTTTTGGACACCACCTTATTCAAGGATTGTTTCAAACCCTTCAGAGAGATAAAAATTCATGATTTGTTGGTCAAAGAGATGGGCAAACTTGGTTTGAAGAGTTTGGTTGTTTTTGGAGGCCATCCCAAGGGTGGTGACTTAATTTGGGAGGGTGGCGACCCCTCTCAAGAGGGAAAATTGGTTGTAGAACCCTCTTTTAGGGTCAAAGGTAATTTTAATATTTTATTCCAACGTTAGTGAGTTATTTGTGAAATAATTTGTAGGTTTTAAGGGCCATTCCATGCTTTAAAAATATTCAAAAATTTAATATATCATTTTTCCACTTAGATGACTTGCTTAGAGAGGTTAGAAAGGTTGACAGAAGGGTAAATTCCAAGAATTTACTATCATAATCATTTCCTTAATTTTTCCTAAGTGTGGTGACTCACTTGTGGAAGTTTTGAGGGTGTTTGGTGAGTGGAAACATAGATGTTCTTTCACACAAAAAATAGAATATTTAAAGGGGTATTTTTCATCCACTTCACCAATTTAAATTGGTCAATAAAGGTACCTTAATTTTAGTTTATTTTTCAACTATTTGTAGAGATATTTTAGCATGTGTTGGCTTGGAAATTCTTCAAATTTTCCAGCTAGGGTTTGTTGGTTTTGTGGATAATTTTTTTAGTTAATTGGCAACTTTATTTAAGGGTTTGTTGGAAAACCCCAACTAGGTATAATTATCCCATTGGGTGACATTAAAATCACATACTGGAAGGATTAGGAGTACCACAGAAGACACCTACCATTATGTATTATGATAATAAGGGTGTTTAAATACTTGTTTACAATCTAGTATTTCATGAGTGCACAAAGAACATTGAGATGCAAGTCCATTTCATACATGAATATGTACAACAACACAACATCCAACTCTAATATTACCTGACAGAAGAAAAATGTGTAGGAGTCTTCACCAAGTCACTTGTGCATGACAAATTTAAAGCATTTAGAGAATTTCTCTCTTGTTCACTTCAAGCTATATTAAATTAAAGAGGAGAATGTTATATTATTATTGGTGATTGATTCACCATAACTAATTAGTATTAGTTTTTTCAAGTCGTATAATTCAACATTAGAATTTTATTATTGTATTATTTTATTTTGTTACACCCATGAACTCTATTCTAAGTTCTTTGTTATTCTTCCTCCCTGTATTTTAGGAGGTTGTTTGGGCTATCTACTTGGCTATATAATAGCCCTTGTATTTTGGTTTACATTAACTGAATAAAACATTAATTCATGCTCACATATATAAAATTGATATATAGTTTTAAACCTCCGAGGGGGCCTGAGCATATCTTTTTATATTATGTGTCTTGCAAGATGTTGGTCAAAATTAAGGTTACCTCTAGAGGAGATAAAATTATGACATCTTCTTGAAAATTTTCACAAATCTAGAAGAGGCATATATGCCTCTACTGACAACTAAGGATATTTGAAGGTTTCAGGAATACATATGAATACAGACAAAATCATAACATGTTTACATAATTGGTAGCAACTACCATAATTGACTGTATCATTCTAGTCAATCCAATATTAGTAATGGATGAAGGCGGTCATCTACACATATCATAGTCTAATTTTTAGATTTTAGTCTAAATAGTTCTGATACTTTGTTTTATGTATTTTTAGGTACTATCAGAATCCAAATGTGTTTGTTCCACTTATTTATCTCTCCCATTCTCTCTTTTCATTTCTATTTTTAATTTATAATTCATGGTACTTTTAGTTTCTTTCATTCAACACTAGGCAAGTCTAATTTAATTTAATTTACTATATTTTGTTTGATTTTATTTATGTCATGGTTTAAGCTAATTGGTATAGTGTTTTGAACACTTGTGTGTCATTTTTGTAAAATAAATCCATATCAACATATACAATCACAATTAAGATAATAATTGTTTGTATTACTAGTATTATCCATTGTTCTATGCAAATTGAGTTTCAATATGAAACAATATTATTAGCAAAGATTCCTAAAAATTCCCATCAAAACATGCCAAGGTTTGTATTGTGTGATTTAAATTACAAGTTCATCATATTCAAGATAGGATGAAGGAAATTAAATTCATTCTTATCCAATTATATCTTGATAGATATAGTTAATTAGCCAAAATCATACAACTTAGCTATAATAGATGTGCATATTTGATTAGAAGTACAAAAATTATGTGCATAAAACAACCCAAATTTTTTTCAATAGAACCATCGAATGATCTCTATATTATATCTTTCAAATTCAAAACTATTTATTATTTACACTATAAATATTTATAGAACTTGTAAGGACTCTCTATCACTTCCCATTCTAGACCTTTCACTTCCTTCTTGAAGGAGTATATTCATATTCTGAAATATTTTGGTATTCAAACACATGTTGAATTACATCCAAAATACTATACATCACACATGTCACTTTTACAAAATCTACAATTTTATACTTTGTAGTATACTACTAACACTTTCCTAGACTTAATCAATTGTCTTGTCCCGATACAAAGTTACAAGAAATATGTCAAAGTTTGTGTTGGATGGTGGAGATTGATATTATTATAATGCCTAGTTCCCAATAAGTGGGGGTATGGGGGAGTAATGTCCCCCCACTAAGGTTTACATTATAAAATATTATAAGGTAATGCCCAATTCCCAATAGGGGGAGCTTGATCTTATTATAATGCATTGTAAAATATTGTAATTTTGAAGTAAATCTGGATCGTTCACTATTAGGTCATAGATCTAATAGTATAAATTATGTTGGTGCATTTTTGCCCTAATATGTAACCCTCCTTTTATATGAGGGCATTATAATCATGGCAACACACTATGTGTGAGTGAAGAGGAGATTGCAATGGATGTATTATATGTTTATCACTTCATTTGTTGGACTGAATAAGAGAATAACTAGTTGTTTCTGTGTGGACATAGCCCATTTTGGGTGAACCACATTAAATCTATGTTTCTCTTGTGTTGTGTTTTCTGTATTTTATTTCCATCTTTATTTCATCAATATTGGTTTGCATTCCATATTCCTAATAGTTTAGAACTGAATGAGTTGCCTTCATTGAGTTGAAGGGTTGGTCAAAATCAATAATTACAGTTATCGTTTGAAGTGTCAATTATCAATTTTCACATGTTACACACTACTTAGCCTCCTTTGATGGGTTTTAAGTAAGAAATATACCAATCTACCTCCTTTATGGGTTTTTAATATATTGGCGTAACTAGGATGCCACCCTTAACAAGTTTTCAACCTTCTTATCCCCACTCTCAAAGGTATGGCCTTCCCAAACTTGTACAATCTTCAAATTTTCAAAATTTTGCATTTGCATTACCTACTAAGAAGGTGGAGGCATGGACTTCGAGGGTGGAGTAAACTCAAGATACAATGATTGTGGTGCTACTAAAGCTATTGCTAAAAATGATGTTTTCATGGAGTCAGATGTTGGAGGTATTTATTGTGGAAGAGATGCTTACTGTAATGCTTAGGAGTCTTTCCTTTCTCGTAGCTCTTGTATAAATTATCTAGGTGGAATGAAATTTGGTTCTTCTATGATGGCTTTAATTGAAGTATCTATATCTCCATATTATGCTTGAATAATCACTAATCCACCAATACATCTCATATTATGTTAATCAATGTGCACAATAGAACTTGGCTATGCATAATTATTTGTATACCTTCATCTTTTGAAGCTGCGATGATCAATGTATGTTATTTCACCTTATATTGAATATCATGGGCAACATGGTCCATATTGTCCACATGTATTTGCATTTAGACACTGATGAACATACTATAAAACATTTCAAGCACCCAAGTGTCTATCCTTTTCATGACATTGTCTCTTAAAACTATAGAGTCTTTAAGCACAATATCAAGTTTAGTAGTTTTGGATATGTGACTCTTCATTATTGATTTGGATTTATTTACCTTGGAGAGGTCTAGAATTATCTCTTTACATGTATAATGCAGTTGGTTCTTCTAGTGGAGAATACTATGCAAAATTTATATTATTTGATGCATCGTAATGTCAACAACTTATTCATATTCTTCGAGGAGCTTGAAGATCATTTTAGATTTTACTTATAGTGTTGACCTTGAACTCTCAATTATTTTAGACTCTACATATCAACCCAATCCTTTGTGACCTAATTTATGAGGGTTGTGAATCAATTCTCCTTAAACATCACTTTCTCTCCTAACACTTTAATGACTAACACTAGACAAATGTCATCGATTATCTTATGTGCCTTGGCTAGCTGGTCATGAAGGTTTGTGTTCTCATCTCATAGCTAAAGGTTTTCAAGATCTATGGATAATGTTTTCTATGCAATGGACTCCTAAAATGTATTATCTCCTTCATTTTATTTTTCCAATGAGATTTGGGTGAAATCCAATGATACTTCCTGACTTATTGATTTCAATGTTAATGAGGTTACAACAGTTGTTGACAATGGTGGTTGATGTTGAATCTATATGATAAGGAGTGTGATTATTGTATGTTTCATAGGTGGAACTATTGGAGAGTGTATTGTCATTAATTTTAAATGACGATGTTATGTGTGCATTCATGTCATAGGTAATGACAAAGTGGTGATGTCACTGATGTAAGGATGAGTTTGAACATGAAGATGTCCAAGGCATTGTTGGTGCATGTAAGAAAGAAGTTGTAGGTGGCCTAATGAGGTATGCTAATTAGGTTTGGATATATATGAGCTTAATTAAGTTTTGTTTGAGGTTTTTCATGTTGATTGTATCATTTTGATGTTGTTTTAGGTCAAAGAGAGAAGACAAGTATGTGAATAGTGGCATAGGCATAGGCTTGGTAACCTAATGTGTTGAGCTGGTTGAGGCTAGGGAGAATAAGGTTGACAACTATGGAACATGGAAAGAACGTGTATGACATGTATTTGATGTGGTAAGAGCATTTGAAGAGGTTTCAAGGTGGTTGGTTAGTCAAGGTATGGTCTGCAATCCTAAACCTAATGAGGTCTAAATGAAGTATCAAAGTGATTTATCAAGATGAAAAAGATAATATAAGCATGAAATGAAGTATTATAGGTTGTGTCAAAGTTTTTGACCAAGTTTCAAGTTCTAAGTATGAATAAAAATTAAAAAATAATGTTGGAAGTTTTCCTATGCATGCAGAATGAAGGTTTCCAAGCCCAAGAAGGAAGTTGAGTTGCTCATTGGCATATGTAGACTTTACATGGTGACCTAAACCTTTTGGGAGAGGTGTAACATGTACCTAATAAGTTTTTCCAAGAATTTTACACTGGTTTTAGGTATAGAGCTTTATGAATATTTGTTAGGAATGTAAATTGGTTAAAATCCTCTATAAACCCTCATAGTGGAGCGATTGGAAATAACTTGTTAAAAAGGACCTATAATGGATCAGTTGACCAAGTTTGACTATTGGATAATGTAGAGGAATCATACAGGCATCTCTAAGTGGTAGTGGTGTGTTAGGGTAGTGAGTAAAAGGTATAAAAATTTGCTTGTTTCTAAAGAATTTGGTACTATAGGCAAAGTTGGCCAGGGCAATGCATGCAAGTTGATAGAGATTGAAGGCCAAGACTTGATCTTGGGGTCCATGGAGTTCTTTTGGAAATAAATAGTCACTATGTTAATCATTTTGGTTAATTACTTTGTCTTATTACTAAATTTATAGACAGTAATAACAGTGAAGGAAACCAAGATGGAGTGAAAACCTATTTAGGGATGATGTACAGGTAAGTAGGGATGATTCCAATGGATTCGGGTATTTTTTTGAGACCTATACATTATTTAGCTTTGGCTGGTTAGTGTTGATGATGCTAATACACAAGCTTGAAGGTGCTATCAAAGTGGCTTATCTGAATAGTGCAGACTATGAGAAAGAGGTTTGAGGAATTAGTCTGTTAGACCAATGAATGTTGATAAAAAAAGAGAAATATCTATTGGAGGCTGATATAGAAGACACTAAAAACATATCCATGTAGATTATATGTCATGGAAACATAATTTTAGATACTAAACAAAAACATCTACATGATTGTACTGTTGGAAGTTATAGGTAGTTTAAGCGATCACTTTTGAAGGAGTGAGTTGGAGGTTGTTTGAGCAGAGTTGAAGAATCATATGAGCTTGAAGTTGTTCTATAAATCTCAAGGTTTCATGATAAGTTATTTAAGGTCTTATTTTTCTAATATTCAAGTTTTGAGATGTTGGGATATGAATACCGAAAGCACACAATTGATTACCAAATACAAGCAACTTAATATGCGGAAATAACCAGAATCAACAAGTAACTAGAATCCAAAAATAACACATGATATGAGAGACGATTAATACTCATACAGAAAAGAATACAATAAAGAAGATGCCACTTCTTCTCCACCACCTCTTCAGAGGCTTCCCACACCTCAAGTGAACAGTAATTCTCTCCTCAAAGCTCTCTCTCTTAGGTCCCAACCCCCAACTCAAACACTGAGTTGGTGTTCACCTTATACCTGTGCTCCACGCACACCACAAGTGCTTCACGCACTCCACAAGTACTCAACGTACTCCAAGTAGATCTTCCCTGAACCTGTAACGACCTGCACCTCAATAGACCTTACTTATGGAAGGATCTTCCTTGCCTTCCTCTTTGCTCTGAGTACACACCTATACTCCAAGTAGATCCTGCCTGATACTGCTCCTTGTTGTGTTACTGTCCTCTCTGATCTTTCACACCTACAAATCAACCTAGTTCTGCACACCTGTGAACCTTGACCTTGCACACACATACACCTGCATATCAATGATCTTACTTACCATGTAGATCTCTTATAGAAGCCATGCTCACCTGATGACCAAGATCATACATACATGAAGAACCCTGCTGATTCTCCAATCCAATACCCACCTTGGTACTGTGGCACTAGGAGGAACACACCATTGCTCACCTCACACACAGAAGGAGCTTATAATAATGCTCTCTTACTCTCTAGCACAAGTTTACAATACAACCATGAGTCTAATATATAGATCTCATCCAAACAATAATTAGACACCTAATTACAATAATTAGATCCGCAGCTCTCAGTCTATAATTAGCTCTAAACATGCAAACACTTGGTTCGTCAACCAACTGCCCGTAATATACTCGCAGTCGAACCACACAGGCGACTGATGTCGGTCCCTGTCTACCTGGGGGTCGCTGACGTCAATCGATCTCTAACTGACGTTGGTTGCTTCCTGTCTCCTCCCTGCCGACATCGGTTGGCCTGACCGACGCCGGTGTCTGTGACACTCCAGCAACTCCTCCAATGGCCTTCTCCATGTCTGCATCAGTGAAGCTTTTAGCTCCACAACCTAACAGGAGAATCAAAATGCTTTGACTATGTGATGAGTCTGAGTGGTCATTTTGAGAGAGGTGATTTTTGGTCATGGTTGAGTGGAAAAAGTTTGATTATATGTTCAATATCCTTGACTAAGTTTTTGGCAGTTCAAGTAGCTCTGAGTAGTGTTTTTGAAGAAGGATTCCTGAGATGTTTTGGGTTATGTTGGAGTATATAAGGCACATGGAGATGTTTTACAGGTCTTAGAGGCTTCATACATGCAATTTTTTTAGGTTTTTGTTTTATAAAAATGATAGCATGTTAAAGTTCTAGATGACAATGTTTTATGTGTATCAAGGCCTAAAGAGCGAGGAGACCTAATTACTAGGTTCAAGGTGTGAGTTTGAGTTCCAAGTGATTTGGACCCATGTGGGATTAATATAGGGTATATTTGAGGCATGTTTGATGTGTTTTAAATATTAGTGGAAGCTAAAAGTGGTCCAAGAATTTAAAGTGGTAACGTGTGCATGAGTAGGTCTAAATTGTTTTAGGTATCATTAAGGCCTAATGGAGGTTTTTGGTTAATAAGGAAATGACCTACTTATGAAGTGTGTGGTTCTTATATGTAACATATGTATGAACCTATTTTGAGTATTATACAGGTGGATTAAGCATCTTGGCTGACTAATATGGGTTAGACCAAGAGAGTAGTATAAGTACAAGGCCTAATTAGCCTATTTGTGCTAATTGAGTAAGTGTGGAGCTAAGCGAAGGAGAGAACATTTGAAAGAGAAGGTATAGGTAATTAAGGACCATAAAAGAGTAAAGGGGGTAAATCAATATTATCTAATCAAGGTGATGTAGGTGAACACATAGGTTGTTAGACCTAATGAGCCTAAAAGAGGCATTTTGAGCTAGTGAGTCCTAGAGAGTGTTTGGGTGAGAGTGAAGAGGACAGAGTGTAAACAAAGGAGGTCATCATCAGTTGAAGAGATAGAAACAGGTTTTCAATATGATCATATATCAAATATAGATAAGTTTATGCTTAGTTTTCTAAGTAGTTGTAGCCTCCTTGCTAGTTGGATCTAGCTAAAGGTCAAGTGGGTGCTTGACTAAATTGAGGGGTGGGCGCTCCTTGATCAGTTTGTGTTGGTCTGAATTTGAATCTTGTCATTATAGGATAGTAGTCCATCTTATAGGTTTTAGTGGGTTTTATACCCCATGAGGTGGTCTCACATATATGATGTGTCATGGTTGTGTTCATACTTGATTTGCATGTGATCTTTTTGCTTTTATGTTAATATAGTTGCTCATGCTTTGTTTTGATGAATCATGAATGAATGATAAGTGGTTTTAAAAGGAAATATTTATTTTCTACTGATTCACATCACCCCCTTCTTAGTATCTACTTATAATAATTTGTATCATAGATGGAACTTTGGAGGAGGCTTAACAACCTACAAGTGATCCTAAGTAGCTTGAGGTGTGATGAGGACAATGTTCTTCATGTTTGCAGTGATGGAGAAGTTTGTGAAGATCATGGTGTATGTTTGCATAATAGTATACATATTATCACTAGCAAGGTTGAATAAGAAGGAATATACTGAGGCTAAATCTAAAATCAAACTTAAGTTGGATTATAGATCCTATTGAAGGAACTCTCTTGATCAACTAGCATGATGCGTCAAAGTATGTGCAGGTGTCTTGAAAGGCAAAGGTATGAAAGTGAAGGATTGGTTAGTCATAAAGAAAGAGAAGATGTGTGAGGAACATATAGGACCTTTTGGGTGTAATGAGTTCATGGGGTACTTGTGGAAGTGAAATTAATTCATTGGATTAGCCTTTTGAAGGTCTAGGTAAACTTAGTCATCTGACAGATCTTCTTGAGTGAGCATATTGATGACATCACCTTTGGCATGTGTGAAGGTCTCAAGAGAATTTTGATATATGGATGGAATACCCTATGATAAGTGATCATGTGTTTCAATTTTTAGGTCTTGACATGATGTATAGTAGTATATATGAAGGTGCAAAGTTGGTCTCCCAGGTAATTTTCTTAGTTTTTCATAGTCAATTTTGTATTAAAAAGTAACCCTTGGAGTTTGAAAATTCAAATTTATCAAAGAAATCTAGTTTAAAAAGAATGGATTATATATACCATGGATGAATTCAAATAAATATTAGGAAAGAACTAAAGTTGAAGAGGTATCAATGTAGAAGACCCTCCAAGTGGTAGTTTGATTTAGGTGTTCGTACAGGTGCAATAAATGTGGATCAAAGTTGATTACAGTTGATTGGGTTTTATCCTAGTGAACTTGAGAAGGTAGAATGGGATTAGAACCTATCTAAGGATTTTTAATTATTTATATAATCATTTTATGAGGTTTATAATTCATTTTTTCCCTACTCTATGCATTGAAGAAGGTTCGAAACATGTGGTTATGCAAGAAAATCTTCATGAAAGGTGACTGTGTGTGAAGGACTTTTGTTGTTGGTAGACCTGTGTGTCAAGGTGAGTTGTTTATTATTATTAGAGACTTAATAAGATTGTATTGATTATTTGGAGAGATTCTTAACGTCTTAAATATCCTATATATGCTCTTTGATTGGTCTATTTGTTGCTTGAATGGAAGAACAAGCTTAAGAGGTGAAAATTTGTGTCTTAAGGATTTGGTGTCTATAAACCCTAAGGTGTGTGCACATAGTGATAATGACCTAATTTTATCATATTAAGGTCTATTCTCATTAGGTGGATGAATTAAAATGTTTTTTATTGAATTTTATATACTTGCATTGCTTATGTAAACTCAAATGGTGCCTTAGAAGACAAAGATAAAGAAAGGGTATGAAAGTTGAAGATTGGTCTTTTAAGACCAATAAATTTTTGATAAAGAGATGTTATTCATATGTTATAAAGGACTAGAGGTGATATAAGAATATATTTATCATGTTTTTTAGCTTATATTTACATATTTGAAGATGTCAAAGTATATGAGAGGTTCCTTAAAGAGAATAAGGTCTCTAAGACCTAGTATGACTATATGTTGTCCGTAAGGGTGCTTGGCAGTGTTTTGAGTCTTGGAAACTTGTAAATCATGAAGGTGAGTGATTGATGTTGTGATGACCTTATGGAATTCATTCTCATCTATTTAAGATGGTTATTTTGGTTTAAGAATGGGTCTAAAGTGTAAGATTCATAATGGTGTAATGAATGAGTTGACATGTATATTCCCTGAGCATGTTCATGAAGTTTTGATAATGATAACTATCCTATATGATCACAAGGTTCTTGTTTTTATTTAAGATGAGCTTGTAGAAGTATCCATGAATTAATGTTGTTGATATCATGAAAAAGGTTTTTGAGTTCTGTAGATGATGTTTTCTTTTAGCATATCAAGATGCTAGTTATTTGATTGAAGATGATTGCAGTAGTGCCTTTGAAGGTTGTTTTATAAGAGGTCGTGTTTCATTTATTCCAATATGAGCTCATAATGTCTTTAAGTAACATGTTGGTATGTTATGTTTGATTTGAAATGGTTCAGTAGTCTGAGGATGACAAATTTTGTGTCATCATGAACAAAATCTGACTGTGAGTATGCAAAGTTATTCATTTGGTCAAATTAAAGAAAATTTTGGAGGTTACAGTGTTCTAGATGCATCAAGATGACCTTAAGGTCATAAATGATTAATAAGCTTGTTATATATGACTTGAATAAGTTGTCTAGTGACCTGATTATAATAATGTTCTAAACTTCTCATTCAAAATCTTGATTTGAGTTCGCAAAGCTACTTATTGTCTCTTGCATAAAAATTTGATGTTCCTACGAGGATATTGACTATGTAAACAATATTTGAATAATTTCTTGAAAACCTAGTAGGTTGAAGTGACCTATTTGAATATGTCATGTTCTAGGTAAAACATGATGTAAGGGGGAGCATATGTGAGGTGTTCCATTCATTTTGGAGATGTGGAGAAGTCTGCTACAGTTGTGACCTCAAGAAATTTGTATGATGACTTGATCAAACCAAGTCATGAGTTTTGACATTGTATTGAATATTCACACATGAACAAAGGGGGATATTTGAAAATGGTCAAGTCGTAGGATCATAAGAATGTATAGATGAACTTGAGAGGAGCATATGTCCACTTTATCATTAATGGTAAAGGGGGAGAAGGAGAAGAAGAGGTTGTCATAAATGACAAAGGGGGAGATTGTTGGAGAGTGTGTTGTCATTGATGTCAATGTATGATTTCATGTGTGAATTGATGTCATAGGTATTGATAAATTAGTGATGTTATAAATGTATGGATGAGTTTGAACTTGAAGTTGTGAAAGGGAGTGTTGGTGCATGTAAGAAATAAGTTATAAGTGGTCTAATGAGGCATGATGATTAGGTTTGGATACATATGAGTTTAAGTAAGTTTTGTTTTAGGTTTGTAATTCTTATCATAGAATGTTTATGTTATTTCAAGTCAAGGAGAGAAAATGAGTATGTGAATAATGGCATAAGCATAGGCTTGATATCCTTGTGTAGTGGCATAGGCTTGGTAGCCTATAGTGTTGAGCTGGTTGAGGCTAGGGAGAAGAAGATTGGTAGTTGTGGATCATGGCATGAATGTGTATGACATTTATTTGAGGTGGTAAAAGTATTTGAATAGGTTTCAAGGTGGTTTCTTGGTCAAGGTATGGTCTATAGTCCTAGACATAGTAAGCATATAGACCTAGTGAGGTCCAAATGAAGTATAAAAGTGAGTTGTCAAGATGACATAGATCATATAAGCATGAAATGAGGTATGATAGGTTAGGTTAATGGTGTTTACCAATTTCAAGTTTTGAGGATGAACAAATATCAAGAAACAACATTGGAAGTTTTCCTATGCATGTAGAATGAAGGTTTCCAACCCTGAGAAGGAAGTTGAGTTACTCATTGGAACATTTAGACTTTTCATGGTTACCTGAGCCTTTTAGGAGAGGTGTAACATGGACCTAAGATTTTTTTCCAAGAATTTTGTAGTGGTTTTAGGTATAAAGCTTTATGAACATTCGTTAATAATGTAAACTCGTTAAAACCCTCTATAAACCCTCATAGTGGAGCGATATGAAAAAAATTGTTAGAAATGGCCCATAATGGATTGGTTAACCAATTTTGACTATTGTATGATGTAGAGGACTAATACAGGCATCTCTAAGTGGTAGTGGTGTCTTAGGGTAGTGAGTAAAAGGTATAAAAATATGCTTATTTTTAGAAAATTTGGTACTACAAGCAAAGTTGACCAGGTTAATGCACACAAGTTGATAGAGCTTGAAGGATAAGACTTTATATTGAGGTATATATATTTTTTTGCCAAGAAAAAGTCATTATTTCAATAATTTTGGTTAATCACTTTGTCTTATCACTAAATCTATAGATAATGGTAATAGTGAAGGAAACCAAGCTAGAGTGAAAACCGATTTAGTGATGATGTACAGGTTAATAGGGATGATTCCAATGGATTTGGATATTTGTTTGAGACCTATCCCTTATGTCATTTCATTTGGTTAGTGATGATGATGCTAATATACAAGCTTAAAGGTGATTTCAAAGTGGCTTATTTGAATACTGGAGACTGTGAGAAAAAGGTTTGAGGAATTGGTCTATTAGCCCAATGAATGTTGCTAGAACAAGAGAAATAAATATTAGAGGTTAATATAAAAGAATATGATAAAATATCCATGTATATTTTATGTCATGGAAACATATTTTCAGGTTCTAGACACGAACATCTCCATGATTGCACTGTTGGAAGCTACAGGCAGTTTAAGTGATCACTTTTGAAGGAGTGAGTTGGAGGTTATTTGAGTAGAGTTGAAGAATAATATGAGTTTTAAGCTGTTATATAAATCTCAAGGTTTCATGAGAATGTATTTAGGGTCTTATTTTTCCCATATTCATGTTTGGAGAGTCAAAATTCTTTGACTATATTTTGACTGTGTGTGACCAGTCTAAGTGATCATTTTAAGAGAGTTGATTTGAATATTTAGAGCTTGTGAAAAGATGTCAAATGGACATGGAGAAGTTTATAAGGTCATGGTTGAGTGGAAAGAGTGTTATTATATGTTCAATATCCTTGACTGAGTTTCTGGGAGTTCAAACAACTCTGAGTAGTGTTTTTGAGGAAGGATTCCTGAGATGTTTTGGCCTATGTTGGAGAGTCTAAGGAAAATTTAGATGTTTCATAGGTCTTGGAGGATTCATAAATGAAATTTTTTAAGGTTATTGTCTTATAAAAATTATAGTATACTTTAGTTCTATAAGACAATGTTTTCTATGTATCAAGGCCTAAAGAGCAAGGAGACCTATTTGCTAGGTTTAAGATGTGAGATTGAGTTCCAGGTGATTTGGACCCATATGGGAATAATATAGGGATATTTGAGGCATGTTTTATTTTTTTTAATCATTTTTGGAATTGAAAGTGGTCCAAGAAGTTAAAGTGGTAATGTGTGCATGAGTAGGCCTAAATTACTTTAGGTCTCATTAAGGCCTAATGGAGGTTTTGGGATAATAAGGAAATGATCGACCTATGAAGTGGGTGTTTCTCATATGTGTTGTATATATAAACCTATTTTGAGTATTATATAAGTGGGTTAAGCATATTATACAACCAATATGGGTTAGACCAAGAGAGTAGTATAAGTACAAGACCTAATTGGCCTATTTGTGCTAGTTGAGTAAATGTGGAGCTAAGCGAAGAAGAGAACCTTTGAAAGAAAAGGTATAGGTCATGGAGAACCTTTAAGAATTAGAGAGTAAATATAATTATTAATGCTTATTTTATCAAGGTGATGCAAGTGAAAACACAAGTCATTAGACCTAATGAAGCTAGAAGAGGCATTTTGAGCTAGTGAGCCCTGGAGAGTGTTAGGGTGAGATTGAAGAGGATAGAGTGCAAACAAAGGAGGTAATCATAAATTGAAGATACAAAAACATGCATTAAATCTGATTTGGTACTTGGTTACCTAGGGTGTTTTAGCCTCGTTGCTATTTGGAGCTAGCTAAAGGTCAAGTGGGTGCTTAACTAAATTTAGGGGTGGGTGCTCCTTGATTAGTTGGTGCTATTATAAATTTGGATCTTGTCATTATATGACTATATTCAATCTTAAAATATTAAATGGGTTTTTCCCCCCATGAGGGTTTCCCACACATATGATGTGTCATAGTTGTGTTCATATTTACTTTGCATGTGATCTCTTTGCTTTTATGTTAGTCTAGTTGCTCATGCTTTATTGTGATGATTCATGAATGATAATGAATGAAGGATAAGTGGTTTGAAAGGTAAATCATTGTTGTCTAATAATTAACCTATTAATATTAGTAGTTGCTTCTAAAAATTGATTTCAAAGATGGACCTTTGAAGGAGGCTTAAAAACCTACAGGTGATCCTAAGTATCTTAAAGTGTGATGAGGACAGTGTTCTTCTTGTTTACAATGATGGAGAAGTTTGTGAAGATCATGGTTGATGTTTGTATATTAGTCTGCATATTATCACTATAAATTTTGATGAATAAGGACTGTACTAATCCTAAATATAAAATCAAACCTAAGTTGGATGGTAGATCATATTGAAGGAGTTCTCTTGATCAGCGAGCACGATGAGTCCAAGTATGTGTAGGTGTCTTAAAAAGCATATGTCTACAAGTGAAGGACTGGTTGGTCATCAAGCAAGAGAAGTTGTGTGATTACCATAGAGGCCATATGGGGTGTAAGGAATGCATGGGGTACTTTTGGAAGTGAAAGGATTTCATTAGAATAGCCTTGTGAAGGTCTAGGTAAACCTAGTCATCTTGATAGATCTTCTTGAGTGAGTAGATTGATGACATCACCTTTTACACATGTAAAGGTATCAGGAGAATTTTGATATATGGATCGAATATAATATGAGAATTTATTAAGTGTTTCAACTTTTAGATCTTGACATGATGTCTAGCAGAAGATATGAAGGTGCAAAGTTGGTCTCCCAAGCAGTTTTCTTAGTTTTCCATAGTCAATTTTGTATTAAAAAGTAAACAAAGGAATTTGAAAATTTGAATTTATTAAAGAAATCCAGTTTGTAAAGAATGGATTATAGATGTCATGGATGAAGTAAAACCAAGATGAGGAAATAAACAAAGTTGAAGAGGACCCAGTGTATAATACCCTCCAAGTGGTGGTTTGATTCAGGTGCAATAAACGTGGGTCAAAGTTGACTCCAGTTGATTGGGTTTTCTCTTGGTGAACCCAGGAAGGTAGAATGGGATTAGAACATATATAAGGATTTTGAATTTTTTATATAACCATTGTATGAGGTTATATTTCATTTTTTCTTTGTTATATGCAATGAAGAAGGTTTGAAACATGTGATTATGCAAGAAAATTTTCATGAAAGGTGACTGTGTGTGAAGGACTTTTGTTGTTAGCCGACTTGTGTGTCAAGGTGAGTTATTTATTATTCTAAGAGACTCAATCAAATTTTTTTGAGTATTTAGAGAGGTTATAAATGTATTGAATATCTTGTATCTCTTTCATTAGTCTATTTTTTGTTTGAATGGAAGAACAAGCTTAAGAGGTGAAAATTTGTGTCTTGATGGTTTGTTGTCTATAAACCCTAAGGTGTGTGTTCATGGTGATAAAGACCTAGTTTTTTCATATAAAGGTATATGATCATTAGGTGGATGAAGTAAAAAATTTCCTACTAAATTTTTCATTCTTGCATTGCTTATGTAAATACAGATGGTGCCTTCAAAGACAAAGACAAAGCAAGGGTATGAAAAGTGAAGATTGGTCTTTTAAGACCAATAAATTTTTGGTAAAGAGATGTTATTCATATGTTATAAAGGACTAGAGGTGATTTGAGAATATTTTTAGAATGTTATTGATCTTATATTTATATATCTAAAGATATAAAATTATATCAGAGGTTCCCCAAAAAGAATAAGGTCTCTAAGACCTAGTATTGACTATATGTTGTCTGTAAGGGTGCTTGGTAGTGTTTTGAGTCTTGGTCGCTTGTAAAGCTTGAAGGTGAGTGGTTGATGTTGTGAGGGCCTTATGGAGTTTTTTCTCATTTGTGTAAGATGGTTCTTCTGGTTTAAGAAGGGGTCTAAAGTGCAAGGTTTAGGATAGTGGAATGAACGAGTTGACGTGTTGTATATTCCCTATGGGTGTTCATGAAGTTTTGATAATGATCATTGTCTTGTAGCATCACAAGGTTATTATTTTTCTTAAAGAGGAGTTTACAAAATTATCCATGAAGGAATGTTTTTGATATCATGAAAAATGTTTTTGAGTTTTGTAGATGACATTTTCTTGTAGCAAATACAACATGCTAGTAATTTTAATGAAGAGGATTGTAGTAGTGCCCTTGAAGGTTGTTTTGTAAGAGGTCTAGCTTCCTTAATGCCAATATGACCTCATGAGGTCTTGAAGGAAAATTTTGGTATGTTATGTTTAATTTGAAATGATTTAATAGTCTGAGGAAGACAAATTTTCTGTCATCATGAGCAAAATTTGACTGTGAGTATGCAAAGTTATTTCTTTGGTCAAATTGAAGAACATCTTGGAGGTTATAGTGTTCTAGATGCATCAAGATGACCTTCATGTCATAAAGGGTCAATAATCATGTTATATATGACTTGAATAAGTTGTATAGTGACCTAATTATAACAATGTTATGAGTTTCTCATTTAGAATCTTGATTTGAATTGGCAGAGCTATTTACTATATCTTTCTATAAAGATTTGATGTTCCCATAAGGATATTGAATATGTAAATAATATTTGAAAAATTGCTTGTAGACCTAGTGGGTTGAGGTGACCTATTTGAATATGTCATGTTCTAGGTGAATCATGATGTAAGGGGGAGCATATGTGAGGTGTTCGAGTCATATTGGAGATATGGAGAAGTCTGCTATAGTTGTCACCTCAAGAAGTTTATATGATGACTTGATCAAACCAAGTCATGAGTTTTGACATTGTATTGAATATTCATGCATGGAAAAAGGGGAAGCTTTGAAAATGGTCAGGTCCTAGGATCATAGGACTGTATAGATGAACTTGAGAGGAGCATATGCCCACTTTGTCATTAATGGCAAAGGGGGAGAAGGAGAAGAAGAGGTTGCCATCAATGACAAAGGGGGAGATTATTAGAGAGTGTGTTGTCATTGATGTCAAAGGATGATGTCATGCATGTATTAATGTCATAGTCAGTGACATAGTGGTGATGTCATTGATGTATGGATGGGTTTGAGCCTGAATTTGTGTAAGGTAGTGTTCGTGAATGTAAGAAAGAAGTTGTAGGTGGCATAATGAGGCATGCTGATCAGGTTTGGATACATATGAGCTTAAATAAGTTTTGTTTGAGGTTTTTCATGTTTATTATAGCATGTTTATATTATTTTATGTCAATAAGAGAAGACATGTATGTGAATACTGGCATAGGCACACGCTTGATAGCCTTGTATAGCGTGATAGGCCTGGTAGCCTAGTTTGTTAAGTTGGTTGAGCCGAGGGAGAAGAAGGTTGGAAGATATGGAGCATGGAATGAATGTGTATGACATGTCTCTAAGGTGGTAAGAGTATTTTAATTGGTTTCAAGGTGGTTTCTTGGTCAAGATATGGCCTGCAGTCCTACATGAAGTAAGCATAAAGACCTAGTGAGGTCCAAATGAAGTATCAAAGTGAGTTGTCAAGATGAAAGAGATCATATAAACATGAAATGAGGTATTATAGGTTGGGTCAAAGGTTTTTACCAAGTTTTGGGTTTTGAGGATGAATAAAAAGTAAGAAACAATTTTAGAAGGTTTCTTATGCATGCAAAATGAAGGTTTCCAAGCCCGAGAAGGAAGTTGAGTTGCTCCTTGGCACATGTAGACTTTGCATGGTGACCTGAGCCTTTTGGGAGGGGTGGAACATGGACCTAACATGTTTTTCTAGGAAATTTTTAGTGTTTTATGTACATAGCTTTATAAACATTCATTAAGAATGAAAACTAGTTAAAACCCTCTATAAACCCTCATCCTGGAGTGATTGGAAAGAACTTGTTATAAATGACCCAAAATGGATTGGTTGACCAATTTTTAATATTTTATGATTTATATGACTCCTCCATGAATCTATAGGTGGTAGTGGTATGTCAAGGTAGTGAGCAGAGGGTACACAAATATGATTGTTTCTAGAGAGTTTGGTACTACAGGTAAAGTTGACCAGGTCAATGCATACAATTTGATGGAATTGAAGGCCAAGAATTGATATTGAGTTAAATAGAGTTGATTTGGAAAGAAAAAATAATTATTTAAATCATTTTTTTTATTCACTTTGTCCTATCGCTAAATTTGTAGATAGTAATAACGGTTAAGGAAACCAAGTTGGAGTGAAAACCTATTTAGGGATGATGTGTAAGTGAGTAGTGATGAGTCAAATGGATTGGGGTATTTATTTTATATATATTCCTTATGTACCTTTGGTTTTTTAGTGCTGATGATGCTAATTCACAAGCTTAAAGGTGCTTTCAAAGTGGCTTATTTGAATAATGCAGACTCTGAGAAAGAGGTTTGAGGAATTGGTCTGTTAGACTAATGAATGTTGATAGAACAAGAGAAATAAATTTTTAAGGCTTATATATAAGAATATAAGAACATATCCATGTATATTATATGTCATGGAAACTTAATTTTAGGTGCTAGACAAGAACATCTACATGACTGTACTGTTAGAAGCTACAGGCAGTTTAAGTGATCACTTTTGAAGGAGTGAGTTGGAGGTTATTTGAGAAGATTTGAAAAATACTATGAGATTTAAGTTTTTATATAAATCAAAAATTTTCATGATAATTTATTTAATGTCTTAGTTTACCCATATTCAAGTTTTGAGAGTCAAAATGCTTTGACTATATTTTGACTATGTGTGACCAATATGAGTGGTCATTTTGAGAGAGGTGATTTGAATACTTAGATCTTATGAAAATATGTAAAATTTAAATGGAGAAGTTTATAAGGTCATATAATGTACATAAATGTGATTTTTGGTCATTTTTGAGTGGTTAAAGTTAGATTATATGTTTAATCTCCTTGACTGAGTTTCTAGCAGTTCAAGTAGCTCTAAGTAGTGTTTTTGAAGAAGGATTCCTGAGATGTTTTGGATTATATTGGAGTGTATAAGGAACATGGAGATGTTTTAGAGTTATTTTAGACTTCATAAATGTAAGTTTTTTATTTTTTTGTTTGATAAAAATGATAGTATGCTTCAGTTCTAGAAGATAATGTTTTTTGTGTATAAAGGCCTAAACAGCGAGGAGACCTAATTGTTAGATTCAAGGTGTGAGTTTGAGTTCCATATGATTTTGACCCATATGGGAGTAATATAGGGTCTATTTTAGGTATGTTTTATTATTTTAAATTATTTTTGGAAGCTTAATGTGGTCCAAGAGGTTAAAGTGGTAACATGTGCATGACTAGGCCTAAATTGCTTTAGGTCTCATTAAGGCCTAATGGAGGTTTTGGGCTAATAATGAAATAAACAACCTATGAATTGTATGGTTATCATATGTAATGTATTTATTAACATATTTTTATTATTATACAATTGGGTTAATCATCTTGTCTGACCAATATGGGCTAGACCAAGAGAGTAGTATAAGTACAAGGCCTAATTGGCATATTTGTGCTAGTTAAGTAAGTGTGGAGCTAAGAGAAGGAAAGAACATTTTAAAGAGAATGTACAATTAATTGAGGAACATAAGATATTAAAGTGGATAAATCATGATTATCTAATCAAGGTGATTTTGGTGAGCACACAAATCATTAGACCTAATGAGCCTAAAAGAGGCATTTTGAGCTAGTGAGCCCTAGAGAGTGTTTGGGTGAGAGTGAAAACAAAGGAGGTCATCATCAGTTAAAGATTAAAAAAAACGAATTAAATATGATAAAATATAAAAGGTATCTAAGTTTGTGATTGGTTTCCTAGGGGGTTTTATCCTCCTTACTAATTGGAGCTAGCTAAAGGTCAAGTGGGTGCTCGACTAAATTGAGGGATGAGTGCTCCTTGATCAGTTTATGCTGGTCTAAATTTTGATCTTGTCATTATAGTAATTTAGTCCATATTAAAAGGTTTAATGTATTTTATCCACCATTAGGGTTTCCCATATAGATGATGTGTCATGGTTGTGTTCATACTTACTTTACATGTGATCTATTTGTTTTGATGTTAGTTTAGTTGCTCATGCCTTGTTGTGATGATTCATGAATGATAAGTGGTTTGAAAGGGAAATCATTATTGTCTAAAAATTCACCCCCCATATAAATATCTACTTATAATAATTTGTATCATATATGGAGCATTGGAGGAGGATTAACATCCTACAGGTGATGCTAAGTAGCTTGAGGTGTGATGAGGACAATGTTCTTCCTATTTGCAGTGATGGAGAAGTTTGTGAAGATCATGGTTGATGTTTTCATATTAGTATAAATTTATTAGTATCAAGGTTGAATAATAATGACTTTACTAAGGCTAAATCTAAAATCAAACTTAAGATGGATGATAAATTCTATAGAAGGATCTCTCTTGATCATGTAGCATGATGGTCTGAGTATGTGCAGGTATCTTGAAAGGCAGAGGTTTGCAAGTGAAGGATTGGTTGGTCATCAAGAAAGAGAAGTTGTGTGAGGACCATATAGGACCTATGGGGTGTAAGGAGTGCATGGGGTACTTTTTGAATTGAAATTAATTAATTTGAATAGCCAAGTGAAGGTCTATGTAAACCTATTCATCTTGATAGATCTTCCTTAGTGAGTAGATTGATGACATCACCTTTGACACATGTGAAGGTTTCAAGATAAGTTTGATAAATGTATGGAATAAACTATGAGAATTGATAAAGGGTTTGAAGTTTTAGGTCTTGACATGATGTCTAGAAGAATATATGAAGGTGCAAAGTTGGTCTTCCAGGCAATTTTCTTAATTTTCCATAGTCAATTTTGTATTAAAAAGTAACCGTTGGAATATGAAAATTCAAATTTATCAAAGAAATATAGTTTAAAAAGAATGGATTATATATTACATGGATGAATTCATATAAATATGAATAAATAAGAAAATTTTAAAAGGACTCAATGTAGAAGACCCTCCAAGTGGTGGTTTGATTCAGGGGTCTGTATAGGTGCAATAAATGTGGATCAAAGTTGACTGTAGTTGATTGGGTTTTCTCCTAGTGAACCTGGGAAGGTAGAATGGGATTATAAAATGTGTAAGGAATTTTAATTATTTATATAATAGTTTTATTAGGTTTATAACTCATTATTTCTATACTCTATGCATTGAAGAAGGTTTGAAACATGTGATTATGCAAGAAAATCTTCATGAAAGGTGACTGTGTGTGAAGGATTTTTTTTGTTGGTAGACTTGTGTGTCAAGGTGACTTGTTTGTTGTTCTTAGAGACTCAATAATATTGTATTTATTATTTTTATACTTTATCAATGTATTTACTATCATGTATATGTTATTTTATTGGTTTTTTTGTTGCTTGAATGGAAGAACAAGCTTAAGAGGTGAAAATCTGTGTCTTGAGGGTTTGGTATCTATAAACCCTAAGGTGTGTCTTCATGGTGCTAATGACCTAGTTTTGTAATATTAAGGTATATTATCATTATATGGATGAATTAAAATGTTTCATACTCAAATTTCCATGCTTTCATTAATTATGTAAACTTAGATGGTGCCTTAGAAGACAAAGACAAAGTAGGGGTATGAAAGTTGAAGATTGGTCTTTTAAGACCAATAAATTTTTGATAAAGAGATGTTATTCATATGTTATAAAGGACCAAAGGTGATCTAAAACTATTTTTATCATGTTTTTGAGATTATATTTGCATATTTGAAGATGTCAAAGTATATCAAAGGTTCCTCACAGAGAATAAGGTCTCTAAGACTTGGTATTGACTATATGTTGTCTGTAAGGGTGCTTGGTAGTGTTTTGAGGCTAGGTGGCTTGTAAATCATGAAGATGAGTGGTTGAAGTTGTGAGGAAATTATGTAATTTGTTCTCATATATGTAAGATGTTTATTTTATTTTAATAATGGGTATAAAGTGCAAGATTCAAAACAATAGAATGAATGAGTTGACATGTTGTATATTCCATGAGGGTGTTCATGAAGTTTTGATAATGATCACTATCATGTATCATCATAAGGTTCTTGTTTTTATTGAAGAAGAGTTTGAAGAAGTGTCCATGACTTAATGTTTTTGATATCATGAAAAAGGTTGCTAAGTTTTGTAGATGAAATTTTCGTGTAGCATATCAAGATGTTAGTAATTTAAATGAAGATGATTGCAGTAGTTCCTTTTAAGGTTATTTTATAAGAGGTCATGCTTCCTTGATGACAATATGACCTCATAAGGTATTTAAGGAACATGTTGGTATGTTATGTTTGATTTGAAATGATTCAATAGTCTGATGATGACAAATTATATGTCATCATGCAAAAAATCTGGCTGTGAGTATGCAAAGTTATTTATTTGGTCAAATTGAAGAACATATTAGAGGTTACAATGTTCTAGATGCATCATGATGACCTTAAGGTTATTAAGGGTCAAGAAACATATTATATATGACTTGAATAAGTTGTCTAGTGACCTGAGTATAACCATGTTATGAGTTTCTCATTCAGAATTTTGATTTGAGTTGGCAGAATTACTTATTGTATCTTTCCATAAAGATTTGATGTTCCCATGAGGATATTGACTCTGTAAACAATATTTAAATAATTTATTGTAGACCTAACAATTTGAAGTGACCTATTTGAATATGTCATGTTCTAGGTAAAGCTTGATGTAAGGGGGAACATATGTTAGGTTTTCCAGTCATGTTGGAGATGTGGAGAAGTCTGCTACGGTTGCGACCTCAAGAAGTTTGTATGATGACTTGATCAAACCAAGTCATGAGTTTTGACATTGTACTAAATATTCATACACGGACAAAGGGGGAGCTTTGAAAGTGGCTAGGTATTAGGATCATATGTCCACTTTGTCATGAATGACAAAGGGGGAGAAGGAGAAGAAGACATCACCATCAATGACAAAGGGGGAGATTATTAAAGAGTGTGTTGTCATTGATGTCAAAGGATGATTTAATGTGTGTATTGATGTCATAGGTAATGACAAAGTGGTGATGTCATTGATGTATGGATGAGTTTGAGCCTGAAGTTGTGCAAGGTAGTGTTGGTGCATATAAGAAAGAAGTTGTAGGTGGCCTTATGAGGGATGTTGATCAAGTTTGGATACATATGAGCTTAAGTAAGCTTTATTTGATTTTTGTCATGTTGATATTGTTTCAGGTCAAGGAGAGAAGACAAGTATGTGAACAGTGGCATAGGCATAGGATTGATAGCCTTGTATAGTGGCATAGTCTTGGTAGCTTAGTGTGTTGAGTTGGTTGAGGCTAGGGAGAAGAAGTTTGGTAGTTTTAGAGCATGGAATGAAGGTGTATGACATGTATATAAGGTGTTAAGATCATTTTAAGAGGTTTAAAGGTGGTTGCTTGGTCAATGTATGGTCTGCAGTCCTAGACCTAGTAAGCATAGAGACCTAGTGAGGTCCAAATGAAGTACCAAGTGAGTCGTCAAGATGGAAGAGCTCATATAAGAATGAAATGATTTATGATAGGTTGGGTTAAAGGTGTTGACCAAGTTTTAGGCTCTAAGGATGAATAAAAATCAAGAACCAATGTTGAAAGGTTTCTTATGCATGCAAAATGAAGGTTTCCAAGCTCTAAAAGGAAGTTGAGTTGATCATTGAAATGTGTATACTTTGCATGGTGAACTGAGCCTTTTGGGAGAGGTAGAACATGGACCTAAGAAGGTTTTCCAATAATTTTTTAGTGGTTTTAGGTACAAAGCTTTATGAAAAGTCACTAAGAATGTAAAATGGTTAAAACCCTTTATAAACCCTCATAGTAGAACATTTGGAAAGAACTTGTTAGAAAAGATCTAGAATGGATTGGTTGACCAAGTTTTTATATTTGATGATGTAGAGGACTCCTCCTGGAATCTCTAGGTGGTAGTGGTGTGTTAGGTAGTGAGTAGAAGGTATGAAAATATGCTTGTTTCTAGAGAATTTGATACTACACTTAGAGTTGATGAGGTCAATACATGCAAACTAATGGAAATTAAAGGACAATAATTGATATTGAGGTCCATGGAGTTGGTTTGGCAAGAAATAGTAATTGTGTCAATCATTTTGGTCAATCACTTTGTCCTATTGCTAAATTTGTAGACAATGATAACAATGAATGAAACCAAGCTGGAGTGAAAACCTATTTAGGTATGATGTACATGTGAGTAGGGATGAGTCCAATGGACTATGGTCTTTGTTTGAGACCTATCCATTATGTCTCATTGGTTGGTTAGTGTTGATGATACTAATGCACGAGCTTAAAGGTGCTTTCAAAGTGGCTTTTTTGAATAGTGGAGACTATGAGAAAGAGGTTTGAGGAATTGGTCTGTTGAATGTTACTAAAACAAGATAACTAACTATCAGATTTTGATCTAGAAGACTCTAAGAACCTATCCATGTAGATTAGATGTCATGGAAACATCATTTCAGGTGCTAGACAAGAATATCTACATGACTGCACTATTGGAAGCTACAAGCAGTTTAAGTGATCACTTTTGAAGGAGTGTGTTCGAGGTTGCTTGAGCAGATTTGAATAATCCTATGAGTTTTAATTTGTTCTATAAATATAAAGGTTTCATGAGAAGGTATTGTTGACCAATTTTTCCCACTCGCAAAATCATGGTCAACTCCTCCCTTTCCTATTCAAAAAAATAGTCAATTTCGGGTTGCTCAGTTCATGCTAAGTTCAATATGCGTTGAAATTTCGTATCGTTGAACCGTTGAACCAATTTTTTGGTTCAATAGGCTGGGTTCAATGTACTTAGTTCAACGGGTTCAGTTCATGGAGGTTTAACGTCCTTGGTTCATTAGTGCACACGGCTCAACACAAAGGCAGGCATCTCAGGTAAAGGCTCAGCTTTTATTAAAGGCAAAAGGAATTCGGGATCGACTTAAAACAATGCAAAGGTCAAGCGTGTTAAAAAAAACATAAGGCAAAAGCCCGCGGAATATAAAACAAAAGCAAGCCATGAATACATTAAGGGCCCCAAAAGCCAGCAGGCCGCTGATAAAACAAAGGCATGAGGACGTCCAAGTTGGACTAAGGCGGGGTGGCCGTTGGTTTTAAAACGTGGAAAGTGCTGATAAAAAATGAGCCAAATTGAAGTGACCCACCTCGACAGTTCGAATCCAAAGGATCCGCCAAGTATACAAGGAAAAGTGCCCGACTAGGCGCTAAGGTGCAGCAGCCGCAAAAAAGCCAGCAGGCCCGATGACGTCCTTGAGGACGTCAAGTTTGACCAAAAGAAATAACCATTTGTGTTCAAAACAAAGAAGCGCTAACCAAAAGGAGCCAAGTGGCCAAAAAGGCAAATTCCAAGTGACAAGCAAAGTGACAAGGACAGAGCGAGCTGGCAGTTGATCCAAGTGGCGCCATTTGGGAAGTGACTTTAGTAGGTGGAGCAGTCCCTACAAATTTATCATGAAAGGCACAAACAATTGAGATAAGATCAGTTTTCCTCCATTTTTTATTAAATGGATTGACAAACTGTGTAAGTCATCAAAAAGAGGACAGTTTTCGAGCAGACAAAAAGGCATAGTCCATTTAATTCCTTGAGCGACTTGTTCTTCCCATGAAGGGACGCGTATGCCACTTGTAAAAGGAGTGCCAAATCGCCTCCTTGCTTCTCCTATATATTGCAAACTTGGTCATTTTTGTAATCATCTTCCACATTTTATAAAGGGCGCAGCTCTGCAAAAAATTTCACCAGGATCAATACAAATGCAGTTTTTTACCTCCATTTTGGATAGACATTTTTGTGTATGCGTTGAATGTTTGCTTGTGTCCAGTCATTGTCTTTTGATGCTCTCACAGGTTCAACACTAGTAGACCTGCTATCTACAAGGTGCCATTGTTGCAACTGACAGGAGAAGATCAGTATTTGGGAGTGAAGGAACAAAAGAAATTACTTCATGAGTGTGTGTTTCACAACACCTTGGGTGATCTCTGTTCTAGATTTTCCATTGAAGCCTCCCTGCTAGTTTCTTGCAGCCTGGTCCTTCTGCCAAGTGCGTAGTGTATGTATGCATTTCTCTGATTCTAAGAGTGGATGTGTGAAGTTCAACCTTTATTTTGGTGCATCGCCTCTTTTAGAGTAGGTAGTTTGTTTTCTATGCATTTCTTCTTCCTTTTCATCCCCCCTATATTATATATATACCTGTTAACTTTTGTTGGAAACAACACGATGCATCAAAGGGAGCTAGCCCTTATCTAGAGACTCTCTCCTCCAGCTTCGCCGGTCCCATAGGTGAGAAGAGAGTTTCCATGTTGCGAGGAAAAGGCAGGAACTTGTTTTCCTGCCACTAGGTGCACTTTCCAATGTCAACAGTTTTGGCACGCCCGGTGGGACCACAAGTTTTTTAAACGCAGTAGAGTTTCAGGATTGATGCTAGTCCTGTTACAATAAATTGATTTCTTCAACATCTGGTGACTCTGAGTTAAATCAATTGGTTAAGCAATTCTGGTGCCATACCATCAAGAAACAACATTTTGGTATGTATAATCCCATCGTTCAGAGCCATGGACCCTATTTTCCTTGGCCAGCATGGCTATAATCCTTACCAACCTTACGTTGATCCTTATCAAGTTCAATATGGCTAGTCCCAGCCCATTCATGAGCTATATCGGCCTTATGCCTAGTCTTCTCATTATGTCACTGCTCCCACTCAACCTAGTCCCTTTGCCAATCAACCCGTTTCTGCCTTCAAGCAAGCACTGCTGGGATACGACAAATATGTAATTGATCTTAACACCATAAGGGGATGTGGCCAAGAAATTCTTAATCATATCGTCCATCAAGTGAGGAATGTACTGGATCGGGTTAAGAAAGAATGGGCTCCTATTTAAAGAGTGAATTGGCATAGGCTTTCAAATGAGATGTTGGATGTGAGCGGTTTAATTGCATCCATGGAGGAGAAGTTGAGTGTGGATGAGAGGCAGCCTTACCAAGTTTATCAACCTGCATACTCGCTGCCCAAAGCATCATATCAGTCATATACAGCCCCTGCTCTTGAGCCAAGTCGAGCCTGTCAAAGTCCGTTCCCCAATCATGTTGAGGAGAATTCTAAAACAACGAATCTTGTGTTTAAGGCTAATCTGGATAGATAGATCGAATTGGCAAACCTTCAGATGTAGCAGTCTATTTTGGCAGTAAGGGAAGTAGAATCAAAATCTCCACTGCCCTCTCATGTTGTGGCCCCATCATCCCCAAAGGAGATGCCCAGTTTGAATTTCTTGAGTTGGAATCAAGTGGTTGAGTCACGAAACAACAAAGGGGCGAAAGACATTGTTCAAGAGTGTGAGGTACAAGATCAGGTTAGTCCTTTTCAAGTTCCCCCACCCTTCCTCAAGAAGCTCCTTGCATTCCAGAATAACCTTCATGTACTCCCCATCTCTATGGTGTGTCCTACGAGCTCCAAGAAGTACAAGGTGAGGATTATCTAGCTAAGCGAGTTGAGGAATTGGAAGCTAGGATGAGACTGCTTAGAGAAAGAGAGATGGAGCTTTCAGACCCTGTAGAGGAGCTGATGCCAAAAGACACCCCTTCCACCAATCCACAAGCTAATTTCAATATTGATGAAGTGTTGGTAAAGTGGAGGGACGAAAATCAAGAAATTTTGGCCCAAAGTCTGCCCTCTCCTATTCTAGAGAAAACTCCCTCTTGTATGCCGAATCCTTTCTATCATATGGCCCTTGCTCATTCTGACTCATACGATGCATCAATCGATCCTACCCTCAATCCCGTGCACCTAGCTTTTTAGCATGCCTATTCTCAAATAGCTCTTCCTGTACAGGAGCAGACCCTCCCAAATCCTCCCCAACCTCCTCAAGTCTTTCAACATGATCTCCCATTTCCGAATTGGAAGAAGGAACACCATGAACCAGCTCAGGACCTAAAAAATGATAAAGTTGCTGCCTATTTACAAAAGCAAGATTCCAATCCCAGGATCACGATCTGGAAGCAAACAGTGGAATCTTGGGGTGGAAAGGAGGAAGAAGGGAAAGGTTTTGCTCAAAACCTTGAAGAAGATGGGGCTGTTCCTGCTCTTGATGATGATTGTGACTTCTGAGAAAGGCTTTTCTAGGAAAATATCGATAGGTGGATTACAGAATTGGAGTCCAGGGCAGGTTTCCTCAGCCAATGTGTAATGGATAGTTTAGACCAAATAGCACATTCCATGTCTGAACACACCCCACCTACACATCCCCAAGAAAACTATCAGGCCATGCCTGATATAGGTGAAGTGCTGACCAAATGGAAGGAGGAGAATCATTCGATTCTAGTTCAAGGATTGCCTCCTCTTCCACATGAGTTCATCCATCAACATTCCACTTCACCCCTTCTCGAGGAGGAGCCTGTTTTGAGGGAAGCAAGTGAAGAAGAGTATGCTCAATTCATGACTAATCAGGGAGACTACATGAGTGCGGATGAGGAGGAGATCACCTTAGGTGACATGGAGGAGCATGGACAATCTCTTGTTCATGCTTTGAATGATCCATTTGAAGACATTGAGGTAGGTTGTACTGTTCTTCAAGGAGGCTATGAGCTGGATAAGAGCGGAGAAGGCAGCATTAGGGTTCAAACAAGAATGCAAAGAGGCTACAATCTTTTAGATTTATCCCTCCGAGAGGTTGGTGAATCTGAAGATACTTTCTTTGAAATCATCAAGGAAGATGGCCATACCATGAAACCCAAGCATGAGGCAGAGGAGAGCAAGTCAGTCAAGGGTGCATATCAAGGAGCTTATGGTGATGAGCCGGCAGCAATCATTTTCTTGATGGAAAACACCAGCTGGAAGAACCAACAGGAGGCAAGCTTCCAAGAAAAAATAGAGTATGTATACGTTAGGAACATGTTTGAATATCCACTCAGATTCCAGCCAAAGTAGGTGATCGACAAGAGGAGCAAGTCACCAAATCTCATTTTCATTCAGCTACTTGCCTGCCACCATAAGTCTTCTTTCCAGGAAGGGGACTTGAGAAATTTTCCTTTCAATCTAGGAGGGAGGTGAGCTTTCCTGGTTAGCTGTATATAGTAGTTTGTTTTTAGTTGTTTTCCCTATTTTCCTTAAGTGTAGTTGCACAAGTAGCATTTTTAGCCTTGTGTGTTTCCCTTTGCTTGGGGGTAAAGGCTTCATGTTTGATTCTCGAATTTTGGGGCTGTCGCTAACTCTTTCATAGCTGCATCTGACTCCGCGCCTAATGGACTACAAGGCAACTGGGTTATAAGCATAGCAGGCATGCTTCCCTTATGAGTCACCATTCTGTTGACCAATTTTGCCCACTGGCAAAATCATGGTCAACTCCTCCCTTTCCTATTCAAAAAAATAGTCAATTTCGGGTTGCTTAGTTCATGCTCAGTTCAATATGCGTTGAACTTTCGTACCATTGAACTGTTGAACCAATTTTTTGGTTCAATGGGCTGGGTTCAACATACTTAGTTCAACGGGTTCGGTTCATGGAGGTTCAACGTCCTTGGTTCATTGGCGCACACAGCTCAACACAAAGGCAGGCGTCTCAAGTAAAGGCTCGGCTTTTATTAAAGGCAAAAGGAATTCGGGATAGGCTTAAAATAATGCAAAGGTCGGGCACGTTAAAAAAAAAACATAAGGCAAAAGCCCACGAAATGTAAAACAAAAGCAAGCCGCGAATAAATTAAGGGGCCCAAAAGCCAGTAGGCCGCTGACAAAACAAAGGCACGAGGACGTCCAAGTTTGACTAAAGCAAGGTGGCCGTTGGTTTTAAAAGTGGAAAGTGCTGATCAGAAATGAGCCAAATTGAAGTGACCCACCCCGATAGTTCGAATCCAAAGGATCCGCCAAGTATATAAGGAAAAGTGCCCGACTGGGCACTAAGGTGCATCAGCCGCAGAAAAGCCAGCAGGCCCGATGACGTCCTTGAGGACGTCAAGTTTGACCAAAGGAAATAACTGTTTGTGTTCAAAACAAAGAAGCGCTAACCAAAAGGAGCCAAGCGGCCAGAAAGGCAAATTCCAAGTGACAAGGACAGAGCAAGCTGGCAGTTGATCCAAGTGGCGCCATTTGGGAAGTGACTTCAGTAGGTGGAGCAATCCCTGTGAATTTATCATGAAAGGCACAAACAGTTGAGATAAGATCGGTTTTCCTCCATTTTTTATTAAATGGATTGACAAACTGTGTAAGTCATCAAAAAGAGGACGGTTTTCAAGCAGACAAAAAGGTGCAGTCCATTTAATTCCTTGAGCGACTTGTTCTTCCCATGAAGGGACGCATATGCCACTTATAAAAGGAGCGCCAAATGGCCTCCTTGCTTCTCCTATATATTGTGAACTTGGTCATTTTTGTAATCATCTTCCACATTTTGTAAAGGGTGCAGCTCTGCAAAAAATTTCACCTGGATCAATACAAATGTAGTTTTTTACCTCCATTTTGGATAGACATTTATGTGTATGCATTGAATGTTTTCTTGTGTCCAATCATTGTATTTTGATGCTCTCACAAGTTCAACACCAACAAACCTGCTGTCTATAAGGTGCCATTGTTGCAGCTGACAGGAGAAGAGCAGTATTTGGGAGTGAAGGAGCAGAAGAAATTACTTCATAAGTGTGTGTTTCACAGCACCTTGGGTGATCTCTGTTCTGGATTTTCCATTGAAGCCTCCTTACTAGTTTCTTATAGCCTGGTCCTTCCAAGTGCGTAGTGTATGTATGCATTTGTCTGATTCTGAGAGTGGATGTGTGAAGGTCAACCTTTATTTTGGTGCATCGCCTCTTTTAGAGTAGGTAGTTTGTTTTCTATGCATTTCTTCTCCCTTTTCATCCCCCCTATATTATATATATACCTGTTAACTTTTGTTGGAAACAACACGATGCATCAAAGGGAGCTAGCCCTTATCTAGAGACTCTCTCCTCCAGCTTCGTCGGTCCCACAGGTGAGAGGAGAGTTTCCATGTTGCGAGGAGAAGGCAGGAACTTGTTTTCCTGCCACTAGGTGCACTTTCCAATGTCAACACGTATTTAAGGTCTTATTTTTCCCATATTTAGGTTTTGAGAGTCAAAATGCTTTGACTTTATTTTGGCTATGTGTGATCAATCTAAGTGGTCATTTTGAGAGAGGTGATTTGAATACTTAGTGTTGGGTTCCTCTCTTTATGTCAATGTTGAATCCTCTTCCCAACAAGATAGCATGTTGGCCCTATCATGTGAGGGATGAGTCTCATGTACTCACCTGAAGTGCAAAGTGAAAGACCAATTCTCAAAAACTTTGATACACGATGTGTGTTTACTTATTTCTTATCAAACAAATATCCTATTATTGTTTCTTAACATAACAGATTATATTATCATAAATAGCTAAAAAGAATAAAGGAACTCATGAATTTAGTCACTTAACACATTTCAATATTCAACACAGTTAACATTCCATTACTCAAAGTACCATGTGCTAAATATTGAATTCTCATTAAATGCTTATAGATTAAAGGACAAAATGCTCTATATTCCTTATAAAGGTTCACCCACACCCCCAAATATATATCTATCCCCTTCAAATACTTACAACAAGGGTTTTTATATTTGTTTTACCCTATCCAAGTGTCAAGTTCCCAACTTAATATGGCAAAATGGCACATGGATGCCCAAGAGGCTAAGAGTCATGGCTCTTACAACTGATTGTTCCTATATAATTAGGCCTCTATGCCCCTAGATGCTTGCTTTATGTAATATATTCATGCCCAAGTGTTTTATTCCTCACTGGCTAGTACAAGGTCTTTGATCAGTGGGGTCAAAGTGTCCTACTTGATTTATTCTAACTACTCCCACGTTCCTCGTGCTCCACTTCCTTTGCACTCCCCTAATCTTTCACTTCTTTTTCTAGTTCCTCTATTCTCAAGTTTCTCATGCCACATTTTCTCTTGACTAGGTCCTCTCACGTTGAGTCTTCCATGCCATTTTCCTTCCACATGATTTAACTATTGGGATGTTAGTCTCATGTTATAGTCCTCCCATGCCATGGTCTTCCCACACTATGGTTCTTCTACACTATGTTGGTACTTACATAAAAATGGACAATGGTCCCTTCATGCTGCACATCAAAATTGGAACAAATACTTGGTCAAAATTGAGGGGCCAACATCACCCCATATGAAGTTGTTAGTCCATCTTAGACTAAGTTGTATTGGCATATTCAAGGAACTCAGGCCCTTTCTACTCAAGTTTTTTCCTCAACTCATCCCAATGGGATAAGGCATCGAGAACTTTAGCATTTAGTTTTTCAATGGCCTCTTTTACTGGTTTCAATTCCTTGAGTTGAATTGGAGTCTCAGTCTTCTTCATCTATTCCTCTAGGACTATGCTATCTTCCTTTTGGATGTTATCTAATTCATACACCTCCTTGTCAACCTATCCTCAAAGTGTGGCAAAAATAGGATTTATTTGTTGACGATGGTTATTAATAGCATCTTCCAACATTTCCACATCCTTAAATGCCTTCATGCACTCGACATGGTCTTTTATTAATAGTGTTGTATTAGCTACCTACTATCTCAAGACCTTCTCATCATTTAATCAGGCTTCTAATATTTTATTTGGGCATGCCATGCATGCAGAAATGTTGTCAAAAATAGGGATAACCTCCTTGAGTCTTTCCAAAGTACTGCAACAGATATCTACTATGGTGGTGAACTACTCCAAAAGTTATTGGGACTCATCTCTAGGTATAGGGTGCTCCTTATTCTTTTTGAGTAAAAACTCAACCAGTGTCTATAATTTCCCTAGGGCATCCCCATCTAATGGTATGCAATCTACCAGTGCCAATTCTTCCTTAAAAAATGTTTTACAAAGGCTTAATACCCTTATCTTAGCCTCGATGCTATCTTGAATTTGTTGCTTCAAGGAGGCCACTTCCTAAGCTAGCACCTAATTTTTAGCATACACTTTATTATTTATTTCCAACACCTTACCATGTTTATTTTCAAACATGCATGCATCTAACTCTAAAAAAATATTTTGGCACCTCAATTCCATGGCAAGTTTCAAAAATGCGGTGCTTGTCATTATTGGGGAGAGTTGTTGTGAATCAAATTTCATGAGGTTTGATAGTCCTGGGGCATCTAGGCTAGAAAAAATGCAATCTAATGCAACGTCAAACTGAGGCTCTTCATTAGACATCTCCAAAAGGAAGGATAATTGGTTCCTTATTTCTTAGGTCTCATCATTGGGGTGGAAATGCTTTTAAAGGTAGAGTTATTCATCTATATCAAACTAGTATCATTCACACATATTAGATGGTGCTTTCTATTTTGGTTCCCCCTCAGTTGGCCCCTTCCCCTTCCTTGGGTCTCACTCAAGTTCTTGATGGCTTTCGATATCCATTACATCCATTCCCATTTCTTCAGTATTGGTTTGATCAACAACTAGGATTTCTCACACAGGGGATGGAGTCTTCTCTAGATCAGATTCCACGGTATGTATCTGCTCCTATGAAGGGACCCTTTGGGTTGCTTGATTTGGAGGGTGGTGAAGTGTTGATCTAGTGGTAGTCCTTGGAGAAGGTGGGGTGAAGGTGGTCTTAGTGGTGAAGGTGGGGGAGTTGGATGAAATGGTTGAGGTGGAGAAGGTGGGGTAGATGAGTGGGAAGGAGTATGATGAGTTGAAGGTGACACAGGTGGTGAAGAATTATGAGATTGGGATAGAGATGATGATGGTGAGGGATGAGGTGAAGGTGAAGTATAAGGTGGTGGTTGTGGTACTAAATGGTGACGTTGAACTAGTCTAGAGGGCTACACCTCTACTATGTTTTATCACTTTTGGGGGCCCTGCTACCCACTTGTGTTGGCACTTGGATTGGACTGCCTCCTTTTTAGTGGTACCACGGGGATCCTCTCCTTGAGGTCTCCATATTGAGGGTGTTAGTTGGGGTGTAAAATATAGAAGAGTTTGTGTATTTGTTCCCCAACCAAGATATTCTTGATCTTGATGCTAGTCACACTTGTTTCTTCCCTCTCTGTATAGGCCTTTTTGTCAGGATATACAAACATCTTCTAGAGGGTGTGGCACTTTGCATCGATCCATTTTGATTGTATTTTGATCAGTTGTGCATCATAGATTTTGTTGATGGAATCGATGAAGTAATCTGTAGATAAGGCATAAGGCAACTTAAGCCATTCTAAGAGCTCTCTTGAAGGATTTATCTGAATACATGCCAGGGAGAAGTGTTGCTTGATAGTGAATTCTGATTGATCTTCTCTTAGGAAGGGTAGATCCTTAGGATTGCACCAGTAATTCTTGAAATCCACCTTCATTCCATCAAACCAGTACCTCATCTTTAACTTATATGTTGGAGTGATGTGTTGAGGGTAGGTGAAAGCTTTGTAGCACTCAATGGGGAACTTGTGAGAGGGGGAATACACCCATTTCAAAGGTCTTGAACTATAGTCAGGCACATTAGTTTTATCAAAAACCAATAATGACAAGATTTCCCCCTAAAGAAACCTAAACTTAGGCATTGCATGTGCCTTTTATACATCTTCAACTATCTTTTGGGTAAAGTACAGTGCCTAGTTGTACTATATTCCCTATACTATTGGTGTGCAATGTGCAAGTGGGCCATAGCCACCTCCTTCCATCGGTCAGTCCCTTCAACCTTGGTGGAAATGATCCAAATTATAACTCTTAGGGTGGGATCTTGCTAGTTTGTGATGTACATTGCATGTCCCTACTTTTGATACATAAGCATGGTGGTGATATGTTGGATTTCCTTTGTATCTACCAAGTCATCCAATACATTGACCCTTGAGCACTAGAGTCATGTGATTTTATTTACCCCCTCCATGTTAATCTTCATGTTGTGCTTTGTGAATTGGATGTAATCCTCATGAACATGCAATAGGAGGAACTGAACTGCCTCAATAGGCTTTCCAAAACATGATAGTTTAAAGATTTAGAAGACACCAACTTTATCCAACCGGTTCTTGATGGTCAGGTCATAAACCACTTGGTTTCATGTGTTGGTGGTCTAGACCTGATAATCATTTTACAACTACACCTCATTTCTTGATTGGTGGTGTTTATAGTCAAATACAATCATAATTGCCACCTTAGAGACTTAGTTTTCCATCCTCAAGACCGACTTGGGGTATTACATCTCTTCTATGTAAATGGTTTGAGGGGGAGATGGTGGGGTAGTCTGTGATGAGGCATGTACATGATTTCCATTTTTCACCATCTTAGCTTCCTATGTGCTTTTGCTCTAAACTTACATGGTTGTACTTGCCTTAGTGTTTCTTCTAAGTCTTCCAAAAGCTCCTCTCTTATAGGGAACCACGCTTCTCTACTCACCTTTCTCTATTCTAGTATGGTTGACAATTTTCAAGGTCTTTTTACCTTTTTTTTTATCGCATTACCTTCTGTGGTGCTTGAAGGTTAACCCTCAGTCATCCCACATTCCCAAATGAATATGTGGTGGCATTCAAACTTGCCTCGTCTCTCGATCTTCACACTTCAACAATGGTAGAATCTAAAACCTATAAATTTTTTTTACAAAGAATGACGTCAACCCACTTCTACATGCATTTGCACTTAACAATCTTTCTCCACTTGAAAATCCTATTTACATCTTTGTTTCTTTCTCAATCACTCTGTTCTACAAGAAAATTGACTTCATCTCTAGTTTTATGGTTCGTTAAGCACTTGAAGATTATAGCAAGGTAAAGTGTAGAATGGCTTCAGCTTATTTATTTATAAGTTCTCCAATCAATTTACCTCATTAATTTATTTCCTCTCCTTGTCATTTTTGGCCATAAATGTGTATCTTTTAACGGTATTCATACTTTATATCTTGCATCGGGCCTTTATTGTTATAACAAACTTGTCCCATCATTCCACTTACATGTTTGTTGTTAAGACTACTCTTGTCGCATTAATGATCCATTCCTTCCTGCACCTTTTTTGGAAGTGGGCAATAACTGTCCCATTTTTTTGGGGTAGTGGAAACTAGCTATCATGTAAATGATGGGAATTTGTTTTATTAAATAACTCACATGCCCTTAATCCCTTTTGCACCATGTATGACTCTTGTGCCCTTGATCACTTGCATGCCATGTATGACTCTTGTGCCCTTGATCACTTGTGTTCCCTCATGTTGTGTCTTGTATTCATATCCATTATAGTCTAGTTGGTTAGGATACTCAAAGCTCACCCAAGAGACCCAGGTTCAAGTCCCAGCAATGAAACCAAAATGTTGGGTTCCTCTCTTTAAGTCAGCACTAAATCCTCTTCCCAATAGGCTAGTACATTGGCCCTATCATGCGAGGGATGACTCTCGCACGCTCACTTGAAGTGCATAGCAAAAGACCAGTTCCTGAAGACTTTGGTACATGATGTGTGTTTACTCATTTTTTATCAAACAAATATCCTACTATTGTTTCTTAACATAATAGATTATACTACTAGCACTAGCTAAAAATAAGAAAGGAACTCATGACTTTATTCACTTAACACATTTCAATATTCAACACAATTAACAGTCCATTGCTTGAAGTACTATATGATAAACATTGAATTCCCATTAAGTGTTTATGGATTATAAGACAAAATGATCTATATTCCTTTTAAAGGTTCACCTACACCCCCAAATATATATCTATTCCCCTCTAATACCTACAATAGGGGTTTTTATACTTGTTTTTCCCTATCCAAGTGTCAAGTTCCCAACTTAATATAGGCTGAGAGTCATGGCTCTTATAATTGATTGTTCTTATAGAATTGGGCCTTCGTGCCCCTAGATGCTTGCTCTATGTAATATATTTGTGCCCAAGTGTTCTATTCCTCACAGGCTAGTACAAGGTCTCCAATTGATGGGGTTGAAGTGTCCTGCTTGATTTATTCTAACTACTCCTACATTCCTTTCATTCCACTTCCCTCACACTCCCCTAGTCTTCTACTTCTTTTTCTGGGTCCTTTGTTCTCAGGTTCTTCATGCCACATTTTCTCTTGACTGGGTCCTCTCACACTGGGTCTTCCATGCCATTATCCTTCTGCATCCTTTAACTCTTAGGTTTTTAGTCTCGTGCCATGTTCCTCCCACTCCAAGGTTCTCCCGTGCCATGGTTCTTCCATGCTGTGTCGATACTTACATAAAAATTGACAATGGTCCCTCTATGCTACTTGCCAAAATTAGAACAAATACTTGGTCATAATTGAGGGGCCAAGACTTAGAGCTTGTGAAAATATATCCAATGGACATGGAAATGTTTATAAGGTCATATAATGTCCATACATATGATTTGTGGTCATGGTTGAGTGGAAAAAGTGTGATTATATGTTCAATATCCTTGACTGAGTTTCTGGCAGTTTAAGTAACTCTAAGTAGTGTTTTTGAAAAAGGATTCCTAAGATGCTTTGGCCTATGTTGGAGTATCTAAGACACATGGAGATGTTTTATTTGTCTTGGAGTCTTCATCCATGAAATTTTTTTAGGTGGTTTTTAGAGAAAAATGACATTATGCTTCAATTCTTGAAGACAACATTTTTTTTGTATTAGGGCCTAAAGAGCAAGGAGACCTAATTGCTAGGTTTAAGGTGTGAGTTTGAGTTCCAGGTGATTTGGACCCATGTGGGAGTAATCTAGGGTCTATTTGAGGCATGTTTTATGTGTTTTAAGCATTGGTAGAAGCTAAAGGTGGTCTAAGAAGTTAAAGTGGTAACGTGTACATGAGTAGGCCTAAATTGCTTTAGGTCTCATTAAGGCCTAACGGAGGTTTTGGGCTAGTAAGGAAATGATTGAAATATTAAGTGTGTGGTTATCATATGTAATAAATATATGAACATATTTTGAGTGTTATACAAGTGGGTTAAGTATCTTGGCTGACCAATATGGGTTAAACCAAGAGAGAAGTATAAGTATAAGGCCTAATAGGCCTATTTGTGCTAGTTGAGTAATTGTGGATCTAAGCAAAGGAGAGAACCTTTAAAAGAGAAGGTACAGGTCATTTATAACCATCAAAGAGTAAAAAGTATTAGTCATTCTTATTTGATCAAGGTGATTCAGGTGAATGCATAGGTCATTAGACCTAATGAGCCTAAAAGAGGCATTTTGAGCTAGTGAGCCCTAGAGAGTGTTTGGGTAAGAGTGAAGAGGATAAACTGAAAATAAAGGAGGTCATCATCAGTTGAAGAGATAAAAAAAGGTGTTAAATATGATTAGAGATCAAATGTAGCTAATTTAGTGCTTGGTTGGGTAGGGGGTTGTAGCCTCCTTGCTAATTGGAGTTAGCTAAAGGTCAAGTGGGTGCTTGACTAAATTGTGGGGTGGGTGCTCCTTGATCAATTGGTGCTAGTCTAAATTTGGATCTTCTCCTTATAAGACTATAATCAATTTTTTAGGGTTCAATGGGTTTTATTCCCCATGAGGATTTCTCATGTAGATGGTGTCATGGTTGTGTTCATACTTGCTTTGCATGTGATCTCTTTGCTTTGATGTTAGTCTAGTTGCTCATGCTTTGTTGTGATGATTCATGAATGATAATGAATGAATGATGAGTGGTTTGAAATGGAAATCATTGTTGTCTAATTATTCATCCCCCCTCTCAATATGTACTTCTAATAGGAGCTTGGACATCTCATAACCAAGGACTGGTAGTCTACAGTTTGTCCTGTGATGCTTCTTCCTGAACTACTCCCCATGCCTATCATGATTCTATAGATGTACTTGCAAGTTTTTAGGCCTTAATGATCAGATCCTTCATATCAATTGTTTAATGCATACTTTTTTCTTTAGCCTCATCCCACTTGGTTTTTATTGTTGCTTCAACTTTTTTTCTTCTTTTCATACTCCTCTTTTTCTTTTGCAATTTTCTCTACTTGCGCCTTTACCTCATTTTTAGCTTACTCCTTTGCCACTTGTTATGTCCCTTTAGTTTTTTCTAAAAAATCCTTTGTTGCTTGTTCTTGTGCTACCTTATTTTTTAATTCTCAATTTTTACACAAGTCTTATTTATTCTTCTCTTTATCTTCCTTGGTTGTTTTGTCAGCTTCAAATATCTTCCTTTTATTGTGTTAGATCCTCCTTCAATTTTTCCTCAGCATCCTGAGCTATTTGTTCAACCTCTAATTGATTATTATATGCCTCCTATGAATATTTCTCCTCTTGATCATTTTTTTCTTTCACTTCTTCATCCATTTTATTTTTCTACTCTTCTTATTCCTTATTTTTTTCTTATGTTCTTCATTTTGGGCCTACTTCAACTCAACCTTTTCCTTTTTTGTCTTGGATTTGTCAGTTTCTTCCTTCTCAACTTTGGTCTTCACATCTTCTTGTGCTTATAATTCTATAGTCTCATTATATGGCTTAGGTTGCTCTGGTTGTTGGGGCATTGAAGGTTAATCCTTTGAAGTTTGTTGTTGTGGACTTGTTTCCAAAGACTTAATTCTTTAGGGAACACATGATGCAATTAGGGAATCGGGAGATAACGGTGGTAAAGTTTGTGGAGAAGGAGAATTATAAGGAAGCAGTGAAATAACCAGTGTTTGTTTGCTCATATGTGTCTTCAATCAAGTAGGTGAAAGCAAAGTTTTCTTTTGGTGCTTATATGCACATGTCTAGATAATAGGTTGTTGTTTTACTCCCTTTTATTCTTTAGACTCTTCTTCTGCAACATCTTACACTATGATAAATTCACCCATGTGTTCCACAACTATTGGAGAAGGCATCAAATTCCAATGAGTGTGTGGTTTGTGTGTTAATGGCCTTTGGGGACTCTCTTGTTTTTCCCCAGTTTGATCCATCCATGTCTGTTGTGAATTCAACTACATTATTGACATTTTATTTTTTGATAGGCCTGAGCCTAATGCCCCTCCTTAAAAAATAGCCTCTGTTTTATGCTTAGTTTTTAATCCCTTAGTGACTATGTCTACAATTATAGATGTTGGAGGTGTGGATATATGTACTAAAAGTATTGTTGGAGCATTGTCATGTATTTGCAAGTTTAAATTTCCTTTTAAATGAAGATTTTTTCTTCCTCTTCTTTGTAGACATCATTTTTGATGTCTTACATAAGCAAGTTGTAGACTTCTTCCAGTGTTACTCCTAGTGCCTCCAAATTATCCTATGCTATGATATTCAACATCCTCTTATATTTGTGCTAAGGGCATAAGTTAAAAGTCCTTTTTTATGGCAAAGAACATATATGAGCAAGATATTTTTTCTCTACCACAATGATTATGAAGAAGTGGATGGTTCTGGTTGTACCTAAAATTGGGCCTACGCTTTCACTTGTGCTTGTGGTAATTATTGTTATGCACTATGGGGCATAGATCACAGTGGTTTCACTAGTATTACAACCATGGCTTATTACCTGTTTACCTCCATCTTCTCATCATTAATGTCGATTAAGAATGACAAAGGCATGAATGGTGGCTTTGTGAGCTCATAGATTTGTATCTAAATCCCATTATGCATATTAATGACTATGGAAAGTGGTCCCAAGTATTGGACAAAATCTACAAGGACCCAAGGGTGAAAAGTAATCAACTCTTGAACTTCAATCCACCATTGATTAAAATTCCCTAGCTACACATAAGTTTGTCTAATTCTTATCCAAGTAAGGTTTACAAAGGCATTTACAAGCCAATAGTTGACATTTGGTGTAATTGGGCTACCAAGTGATTTCCATTATGTGAAACCAAGCAATAGTACTAAAAATGGTATTGAAAAGACTGTGATGCATTTGAGATGACCTTATTAAATTTAATGATCAACTTGGATACTAATAAATCTAGCTAATTGAAACCTTATTTGACTCTGATCATGTGATGTGTAATGTCAATGATTCCTTTGGTTGCTTGTTGTGTACTCTTTTAAGTATTATAATACCTCTTCATAACATATTATGTGAATCCTCGCATAGGGGCATCATCCATTGTATTGATAGGAATCCCTTGGGACACTCAAGAATATTTCTCCTTTATATCAAAGTATATCTTAAAACTTTCTTGTATATAATGTCAATGATTTCCCCTTACAAGTAAAGTAGTCACCTGCACCATGGGTGGAATTGATGTATATCATGACATCCTTTGAAAAATGGATAACCCCTTCATTATAATGACTTAGGAGAGTCATCACTACTTCATTCATTTGCTCGAAGATAGGTACTCTTACAAGGTGTTTTGCATCCAATCTACACAGCCTATCTAGTAGAGCTAGGGATCCTAGTTGTGAACTCAACATTGATGCTTTGGGGAACCACTTGGTATTAGTAGCATCAATGAATTCAAATAGTTCGATATCATGATATCTCATCAGCCTCAATGCTAACTCAATCCCCATTTATTCCTTCTGTGAATATAATGAGACTAGAATTTGAGACTTTTCCATTTTGCTTTGTGTTGTAGTGGTTATGCCAATAAATATTTTCTCATTAGATAAATAAATCTTAAATCCCAAAAGGTTCTTATTCTTTGTGAATTACAAGTGTGATTCCCCTATTTTTCCTACCTTAAATAGATTTTCCTCCCCCAATCTCATTTGAAACTTTGCATTAACTTTGATGATATGTTTTCACACTATTATGATCTTCACTTTGAATTTTATTGGCTATGATGTGACCTTTCCAATTCGATGCATAGATTAAACGTTTCTTCTAGCAGCTTTCAATGGTGTGATGTGTTGCCTTTTATCCTCTAAATATTTTCTTTTATTATGCATTAACTTGGTTTGACACAATTATATGTTATGGAAATGATGCAATATTTGAAATTTTTTATCCTTAACTACCTTGGTGGTTACTATTTTTGTACCACTTTTCAATACATTTTCTTTATTTCTTCATTCTTGGACTTCCTTTTTTGACTCATGCATTGATTGATTTTTGTTTCTTTAATGCTTTATTGTTTCCATTTTTGTATTCTATGGGTTTGACTCTGATACATGCTCAAATTGTCTATGATATAGGGATCACATTATACACATCTACACTAAAACCTACAAAATACAATAACAAAAAATATTAACTTTATGGTGTTACTCAGCAACCACTCTATGTTTTGTGTGCCTACAAGAGATCATTGTCGATATGGCTTAAACCTATAGACATGAAATTTCCTTAGAAGAATGGTTCCTTAAAATTATCTAAATGTAACAGTGTCTTGTTGTGACACTTCATAAATAATATATGGACCCTTCCATCTAATACGCATTTTCCCAAGGTATGTTTTGAACCTACTATCATATAACAAGACTTTTTGAGTCTGCTAAAAATTATTTGATCACAGGTTGGGATCATACTAAGATTTTTGGCTCTTTTATGAATATCTTATGTCCAAGTTACCCTTTATCTATTTTCTTCCATTATGTTTATATCTAACAATCATGCCCAAAGTCAATCCTAACCACCTAATCATGTTATTATTATGACTCATCGACTGGAAACTATATATTCCATTGGCATCACCGCTTCCATGTCATAAACCAACTGAAAAGGAGAAAATCCCATCGCACATTTATAGTTGGATCTATAGGCCGCTAAGATTGCAGGTATTTGATACTCCCAACCATCCCTCTGCACATTGCATATTTTTTTAATAATATTTTCAAGAACCTTATTTTATGCTTCATCCTTACCATTTGATTGAGGGTGATAAGTTGTGATTTTATAGTATGATATCATGAATTCATCTATCAGAGTTTTGATGGTTTTATCTAGGAAGTGTGTTCCTCTGTCACTGACTAGATTTACATGACACTTAAATCTAGTTATGATGTTTTTCCTAAAAAAAATAGTTGCATCTTTGGCACTACAACTTGGTGTTGTAGCAACTTCCACCTATTTTTCAAAGTAATTCACCATAGTGATTATATATCTCACATTACTGCATTTTTAGTGGGATTAGTGAGGCCTACAATATCAATACCTCATTACTCATACAGTTGCACAATTAGCATTGGATTTAAAGCCATCTCATATCGTTGGTTTGGTCTTCCCATTAGTTGACAGACATCACAATGTTTTGTGTGACTCTATGTGCATCCTAAAAAAAAGTAGGCTACCATAGGCTACTTTGTAGTATTTTCCTAGCAGTAGATTCTCCTGTAAAGTTACCTCTTACAACTCCTTAGTGTGCTTCTTCCAACACTTATGGTCTCTCATGATTCAAGGCTACTCTTCACAATAATCATCTTTGCCAATTTTTTAGATAAGTCCATTAATAACGTTGAATGACAGAGCTCATGTAACTATCTGATTATTATCCTTTTCTCCATAGTATGCAATGAAAATAGTGTGCTTCATAAATTTTGCTATATACTCAAGATTTTCTAGGATCATAGTGACTTTAAATAAATGATTGGCTAGAGACTCATCTAGTATCTCCTCTGGATATTCTCCATTTCACATGCAATTGAGATGGTTTGAACCCACATTTTACCTCTCTAGTTTTACATTTATCTTAAACTATAATTCTTGGAATAACATCAACCACCTAGATATTTTTCCTCCTAACATTGGCATGTTCACCATATATCATAGAGTTTTATGGTCAGTGAAGAACTCAAATGGAGTAGTTATTAATTAATGCATGAATTCTTTTAATGTGAATACCATAGCCAAAGCTTCTCATTCTATGGTGGTGTAATTATTTTTTCCACTGAAAGCTTATGACTTGAAAAGTTGATAGGGTTATCCAAGCCCCCATCTCTTAGTTAAGCTAGCATTGTGGCTATTGTGATACCAGATGCATCCACATGGACATGAAATGGATTATTCCAATCAAGGAAGACCAAGATTGGAATTATGACTGATCTTTGATTCAAGTCAATGTAAGTTGACTAACATTTTGTAGTCCATTCAAACTTTGTATCCTTGCATAACAATCTTTCCAATGGTGTTGATATCACAACATATCCCTGTATAAACTTGCGATAGTACTCATCATGACCCATGAATGATCGCAACTCAAAAGAGTTGACATGAGGTTTCAATCCCACAATTACTTCGATTTTTACTTGATCCATAAGTATTTCATCATTGCAGACCACATGTCCTAACAGAATCTCAAAGGGTGTAAATAACAAACATTTTTTAGATTTAGTGAAATATGCAAAGCTCTACATTTTTCATGTATAAGTCACAACTTTGAAAGGTGGTTTTTGAATAAAGAGAATACAGCCCAATCACCTAGGTAAAACTCCAAAAAATCATGTATGAAGTCCTTAAATGTAGTGACCATAGCTCTATAAGATATAGTAGGAGAATTTTTAAGGCCAACATAATTACTTTGTATGCAAATGATCCTCTATGTTGTAAAGGTGGTCTTCGTCTAAGCGTTTGTTACAATATAGATTTGATGATAGCCACTAAAACCATCTATGAATGATAAAATTCATATCATATGGTTGACTCAATAACTTCATTTGTGAATGAATTGGAAAAGGATCATTCACATAGGCATCATTCAGTGCCATGTAGTCATCAAAGACTCTAATTTCTCTTGACTTCTTGGGTTATATTACCATTGGACTTACCTAGACAACATTTTTAATAGGATATATGATTATTTCTTCCTACATTTGATCGATAATTGCCTTGACTTTAAGCTTCATATTCAGGTTTAGCCTATATGGATGCTTCTTTATTGGCCTTTCACACTCTTTTAGCTCGATATGCATCTCCCCTAAGGAAGGGTTGACCTCCTTAAATTTTGAGTTTTTTTAGAAAAGACACCCTAATAGTATCGCAACAATTATATGGCCTTTGAAATCTGGGTCTACATCCAATAATATCCTATTGTCATAAGTTTTGGTACCAAGTTTATACCAATGTTTTCAAGTTTCTTCTTTAATAGAGCTTGATATATTTTTCTAGACCCTTATGCGATAGATTCTTGTAGTTTTCTTTCCCCTTCCTACTCATGATTCTTCATTTTTCACAACTAAATATCTTATGTTTTCTCTATGACATTGGTTTTAAACTCCTTTATCTCCCACTTTGTTTCAAAGAATCCTTTCAAATCTAAGTCCTCTTCACTATCATTGGATCCTATCTATTCTACACTATCGAGAATTTTGTTAAATATTTGAGAAAAAACTCTTCTTTCTCCTTCTATGCTTGATTATTTTTTATGGCTTTGTTCAGTTATAGTGTTAATTCTTCGTATGAAGTCTGATTATGTGCAACCTATAAGTCTTATTCACATCTATCACATAAAAATATATTTAGCTTTTACATAGGTTTATGCATCATAAGCTTCTCATCCTCAAACACAAAGGTTTGTATAAAATCTTGTTGCACCTATGACCAATGTTTGGTTTCACATCTGTGTTCTCGATGCATGTACTATGTGCTTGGTAGAGGTGCTAATGTATGTTGAAATATGTGTACCCAATATTTTGATTCCACAACTGACAAGGACCATATATCTACACACCTATGGATATGTAACTCAGGGCACTATCATTCTTGAAAAAATGGCCATTATACTGAGATTATAGAGGCTACTTAGAACTATGCTTACATCATTTCACAAGCCTCTTCCTAGTGCAATATGTTTGATAGATGAATTGCCCACCATGTCACAACAACACTTTTTAGAGCATAACTCAGTGCACTAAATCTTTGATCAACATTGGGGACATTTTATTCCATTCCGAAGATAAATTGGGCTAAATATCTAGTTACAAAGTATTATGGTAAATATCTCGTAGTAGCAAAGACCATTCTCATGGGCCTTACCTCGTGGGCTCCATGTTCTCAACTTAGCATATGCGCATCCAAGTCACCTGTTATTATAGATACAGTTTCCCATGGAAAAGTGCCCTCATGAGTGGGATCTATGTAATCCATATCCACATGAGTGACCTTATACAAAAGGTCCACTTTTGACCTTATTGGAGATTGCACTGACGAGTATTTGCATTCCTTGATTTGAAATTGTGGTATGTTACACCCATAACCTATAGTATGTTTAGGGATATGTGTGATCAATATAAGACTTACACACCTTCATATTATCTTGTTGCATTTTTCTATATTTTTAGTATGGTCAATCTATGGAATAACCTTAGTTAAGTAGAGTATATATAAGAGGTAGTGATTAGTATATTATCATATATTACGAACTCTATTCTTATTGAATTGTTGTGGAGGTTGCCCCCTCAAATTGGCTTTATCATAATATTCAATTGTTCCACTCTTTCAATAATTATTGTTATGGATCTGATTATTCTACTCTTAATTCTATGATATATAATTTTATTGTTATGAATCATCTAAGTAATTTCATTATAAGTGGTATCAGAGCTTCTATTTGGAAAAGTTTCTATGATAGTTTTTTTTACTATGGCATCATGAGCACTAGAAGGTCAAAAAAATGTAACTTGTGATTTGAGAGAATTGAATTTTTTTGTCACCGCAGTTTTGTTCGTGAGGTATTTTTCAAAAAAGAAAAAACATTTTTTCAAGTAAAAAATAAGTATGATTTTTTTTTTTTACGTTGTGTAGATTAGTAGTCATTGGATTCATATCTACGATATGATCGCAATGGTATATTCTACGGGTACACTTTTTTTGTGCTAAAATTTTTCACCCTTGTACACATTAACAATCATTAGATTCATCTTGGAAAACTAATCACAATGGTATCATCTACCAATAAATTTTTTAGGTCATGACCCTCCTAGCATTTGTGCATATTAGGGCCTAACACTTGTGGTCATGAAAAAGGGCAAAAAATGCCTAAAACTCCTCATAAAGATGACATGGAGTCAAAAACTTTTGATCCATGTATTTCAATTGAAGGTTCACATGTTTCATCCTAGTAATGTATCTGAAGCCATACCAAGGGCACATCTGATTGAGGAAAAAGATCTGATCAAACTAATACCTTTCACTAATGTCTGTAAATGCACCTTCCCAATATCATCATTTCCACAACCTACCAAATTGACACCTTAGCAAGTTGAAGAAAAGCATGCAAAATATTTGTGTTTTAGATGCGATAGCAAATGGAGCAAAAGACATCGATGTGCTAAAAAGAAGTTGTTTTACATTGAAGGCAACATTGAGGATGAAGAAGATGATGAGGCTTTAGGGGTAGGTTTGGAAGACCCTGAGGATGAATCTGAAGATTCTCAACCTACTATTTCCTGCCATGTGCTTTCAGGCATTAGTACTCCTCAAACTCTTAAGGTGGTGGGTTTATTGAAGAAACAAAAGGTGATTGTGTTAATTAACTCTGGGAGTACACATAACTTCATCAATAATAAGTTGGCTAATTGTTTGAACTATTTCATTTACCCAGCCCCAGAATTTCAAGTCATGATTACAAATGGTGGTACAATCAACTGTTTTAAAAAATGCCATAACATTAAGCTTCTTATGGGAGACTACTTGCTAGATTCCTCTATGTTTGTTATTCCCATGGGATGAGTTGACATTGTTTTAGGAGTGCAATGGCTCATCACTTTAGGCACTATTGAGATGAATGTCTAGGAACTATTCATGACGTTCCATTTAGAAGGCAAGGCCTTTGAACTGTGTGGATTATGGGCTAAATATCCACAACTGGTTAGTTCCCATCAAATAACAAATATTTTATGAAAAGGTGAAAAAATATTTGTGGAATGCTTATTTTCCATAGAAGTTTAACCCACCAAGGAATCTACACATCCAGATTTACAAAGGGTGCTGGATGACCATTATGTTGTTTTTGGTGAAATTCCAAAAGGACTTCCTCCAGTCGTGCACATGATCAAGCTATCAAGCTCATTCCAAGAAACACACCACCTAACATCAAACCCTATAGGTATCTCCATGCCCAGAAGAGTGAACTTAAAAATATGGTATAGGATATGTTGGAGGCAGAAATCATTTGACACAATCAAAGCAAATATTCCTCCCTGATGGTCATGGTGCAAAAGAAGGATAATAGTTGGAGGATGTGCCCAAACTATAAAGAAGTCAATAAGTGCACCATCAAAGATAAGTTTCTTATTTTAGTAATTGATCATTTGTTAGATGAATTACATGGTGTTGTTTATTTTACCAAGTTAGACATTCACGTTGGGTATCATCATATTCGCATTTACGATGAGGACATACCTATAATAACTTTTAAGACTCATGAAGGCCATTATAAATTTATGGTCATGTCTTTTGGCCTCACAAATGCACCATCTACATTTCAGACTTTTGAATATTATTTTTAGTCCATTTTTGAGAAAGTTTTTATTAGTGTTTTTTTATGATATCTTCATCCACAACAAAAATTGGGAAGACCATTTGAAGCATGTGAATAGGCACTTTCAGTTTTAGAACAACATCAAATTTATGCCAAACCTTTCAAATGTGTTTCTGGTGTCTAAGAGGTGGAGTAATTAGGTCATATTGTTTCAAATAAAGGAGTGAAAGTTGATCCTAAAAAAATCCAAGTGATGATGGAGTGGCAGGGTCCCAAGTCCCTTAATAACCTTCAAGGATTTATGGGGCTAATCGATTACTACCACAGGTTTGTCAAAAATTATGGTAGCATTGTAGCTCCACTCACCTCTTTTTTGAATAAATACTCCTTCTAGTGGACCAATTTAGCTACCAAAGCATTTGAACAGTTGAAAATGGTTATGTGCACAACCCTAGTTTTAGCTACTCTTGATTTTTCAAAAACTTTTATTGTGGAGTGTGATGAATCGGGATATGGCATGGGGGTTATACTCATGTAAGAAGGCAGACCATTGACATTTGAAAGTCACCAACTGAAGGGAAAAAATAGGCTCAAACCAATCTATGAGAAAGAGATTATGGTTATTTTGCATGTAGTGAAACAATGGAGACCTTATCTTATGGGACATCACTTTTAGGTAAACATTGATCATGATAACCTCAAATAATTTTTGAAGCAATGATTGTCATCTAAAGAACAAAAAAAATGAGTGACTAAAATGTTAGGATATGATTTTAAAATAGTGTATAAGAAAGGAAAAAAGAATGTGGTGGCAGATGCCCTCTCCCAATGGGATGAATCAGTTGAGGCATTGTTATATGTTATGACCATGTGGTAGGCAGATTGGCTAGAGGAAGCAAGATCTGAATGGAAGAATGATAGTGCTACCAAGAATTTAATTCAAAATATTCATAAGGGTTCTGATGAATCTAAAAAATTACATGGAATGGGAACACATTATGATATAAAGATAAATTAGATCTCTGTAAGCATTCTTTCCTCAAACATAAAATTCTTCGAGAAATTCATGCCTCTCCATTTGGAGGTCATTTCGGATTTTTGAAAACATATCATAGAATCAAACAAAATTTCTTTTGGGAAGGACTCAACGGGGATGTCCAAAAATATGTGGTTGAATGCATGGTATGTCAACAAAACAAAGGTGAAACCATTAAGACCCCAGGTCTTTTACAGACTTTATCCATTCCTAGCCAACGTTTGGAGGAGGTTTCCATGGATTTTATTACGAGGTTACCACGATCTGAGAGAAAAAATGTTATCATGGAAGTTGTGGATCAACTCACCAAGTATGTTCATTTTTATTTGCCATCACAGCCATTTGTTGTCAGTATAGTAGCTTCTATTTTTCTCAATATAGTTTAGAAATTGCATGGTACTCCAAAGATCATTGTAACTGACTGAGATCCCATATTTACTAGTAATTTTTGGGTTGAGTTATTTATATGTTTGAAAAAGCATTTGGCTCATAGCTCATCCTATTATCCTCAATCTGATGGACAAAAAGAGGTGGTCAACAAATGTCTAGAAGGGTATTTTTATGGTTTTTTCTGACAAACACGATAAATGGGTTCATTGGTTGTCACTTGCTGAATGGTGGTATAACACTTCTTCTAAGATGTCTCCCTTTGTGGTGTTATCTGGGTATCACCCCCCATCCATCACTTCAGCTTTCATAGTGCATCGTAAGGTTCGAGTTGTTGAGGAAGACATTCACCATCAACATGAGGTGTTAATTAGTTTGTGAGAGAATTTAGCAATGGCACAACATAGAATGAAGTAATAAATAGATCAACACCACAGCGAGCAAAATTTTGTCATAGATGATTGGGTCTTTGTACGTTTACAGCCATATAAGCAGATGTCTCTAAAGCAATAGAAAAAGGATAAAAAGTTATCACCTAAGTATTATGGCCCTTATCAGATCTTGCAAAAAATGGTAGTGTGGATTACAAGCTGGAATTACCTCCATCCACTCACATACATCCAGTATTTCATGTATCTTGCTTGAAGAAGATAATTGGAGATAGACTTTTTACTCAGACTGAGTTATTTGAATTAGTTGAAGAAGGTCGAGTCATTCTGGAGCTTGAAGAGATCCTTCACATGCACACTAAGCAATTGTGGACCAGAGCCATTAAAGAGTATTTGATCAAATGGAAGAACCTGCATTCTGAAGATGCAACATGGGAGGATGAAGCATTCCTAAAACAACATCCTAATTTGATTCAACATTAAGGACAACATTGTTTTGAAGGGGAGGGGCATGATATGCCCTTAACCTATAGTGCATCTAGGGATATGTGTGGCTGACATGTGGCTTACACACCTTCATATTATCTTGTTGCATTTCTCTATGTTCTTAGTATGGTCAGCTTATGGAATAACCTTGGCTAAGTAGAGTATATATAAGAGGTAGTGGTTAGTCTTTTATCATATATTATGATTTTTGTTCTTATTTCATTATTGTGGAGGTTGCCCCTTGAAGTCGCTCAACCATAATATTCTAGTATTATACTCTTTTGACAATTGTTGTTGTGGATTTGTTTATTCACCTCTTAATTTTATGATATATAATTGTATTGTTGCGAATCATCTAAGTAATTTTATTACATGGTACTTGATCCATTGTCTTAACAGGTCGAGATGAAAATTGCTTCTTTCATTGTATTTGTGGAAATTGGTGAACCTATTGTGCAAAATAAGTGCACAATCTACTTCGCAAACCCTATGGGGTTTTTTGCCAGCTTTAAACCATTTGTCTCCTCTATAATCATATGGTGACGCAAGCTCCTTAGGAATAATGTAAAGTTTGATTTCAACTTTATTCAAGGGTGTGATAATGATCTTGTCCCCTTGATACACCTCCAATTATTATCTATTGTATTTATGGTCATTTGACCATCATAGGCCCATTTTTTTCCAATCAACGTAGAGTAACATGTTTCATCCATTTTCATATCAATAACATTAAAATACCCTCACAAGCTTAGATCAACTACTTTGATCTCCACATCCTCCAATCTCCCAATGGGCTCAACTCGACCATAATCTATGAGATTCAATGTGATAAGTATGTAACTGAGAGCGGGTCTTCCAATGGCTTCCCATGTAGACCTAGGAATCATATTTATTGTGCTTCTAAAGTCAAAGATTGTGTTGGGGACTTCATAACATGTGAGTTCTATGTCTAGTATGGAGTCAACATCCATGGGATTTTTAGTCTTGACATATTATGTCACGTTTTGGGATAATTGTTGTCCCTTTTTTACACAATATAACATGTTATGCAATAGATTGTTAATATTCTGCGACGTGTCTTCATTACGTAGAGTGTTTACTAGCGTAAGAAGATTTGTCAAAGTTGTGACTACTCCTTTCCTTAGGATGTGAACAATCTAGCCATACATCTATGCATCCACTACGACATCTCCCTCTGAAGCGTCATGATTTTGTATGGTCTGGAGTAATTGCATTACTTTAGACATTAAGACTTTCTCTCTAACAACATCTAGATATTTCTCTTGTTGAACCTTCATGATAACATTATCTTTGGGCATCTCTAATATTCTGCAATGTGTCTTCATTACGTAGAGTGCTTACTAGCATAAGAAGATTTGTCAAAGTTGTGACTACTCCTTTCCTTAGGATGTGAACAATCTAACCATACATCTATGCATCCACTACGACATCTCCCTCTGAAGCATCATGATTTTGTATGGTCTAGAGTAATTGCATTACTTTAGACATTAAGACTTTCTCTCTAACAACATCTAGATATTTCTCTTGTTGAACCTTCATGATAACATTATCTTTGGGCATCTCTAGAGGTGGTAGTCCTTTCTCTCTATACTAATTCTTGGTAACAGCTTGCAAAAACACAAGATCTCTAGGATGGGAGTTCACCATATTAACATTTTGCATGGGATTGTCCTTTCTTTACTTTTCCAGAATAGGACAATATTATGTATTATGTTTCCCTATGACTCTAGTACAATAAACATAATATTTCTACCTCTACAAATTGTAGGAAAAGAATTATGCAATATGATTATATTCACCACACATAGAAAATAATAGGTTGTTAGGCTTATTTATCATTTTGCCTCTCATTTTGGTTTCCTCCCTAATATCCAGCTCAGTATCCCCTTTGATATTCCCTTGCCTTTGTTGTGAACCTCACCCTTCTTGTTGGCCATCATAACCCCCATATTGTCTTTGGGGTGAAGGTGGAGCCCATCCTAATTGTTGATATTATGGTGATGGAGGTGTCCACCCAGTGTGATACTGGGGTGATTGTGGTTTCCAACCTACTTGGCCTTGATAAGAAGTCCATCTAGCTTGATAATACAAATATTGTGGCATCCATCTAGGACAAAACTATGTGGATTAGGTCATCTCAACATCTGGACTTGGTACTCCTAGTTTTGCAGCTGAAACATATTGCGTATCTACAACAAAGACATTATGGGTGATGTCTTCCTTCAACTCCTGAAGGGCTCTATAGTGCTTCTCATCATGATTATGTGATTTATAAAAATTGTAATACATGTACGGCTATTGTATATATTGTTGCAATAAGTGACACTTGGTAGTGGGATGTCACACTATGCAACAAATTTCAAAAAACTTTGCCTTGATTTTTGGACATTCATTCCTATGATGTCCTTCATTGCTGCACTTTGTGCACCATATAGATAGTTTTGGTGTATTTCTCTCTTACAGTGCACCCATCTTGCACAAGACAACATCTATCTTGGCATCTATTCTTGTACCAGGTTGAGGACTTTCTCCATAATCTTCTATTTGTTGAACTTGGATCATAATTGATCGAGCATCAATGTTATTAGTGAATTGAGTTTGTGCAATAACAAACCTAATCTTAGGTTGTAGACCTTCCACGAACTAAGCGGTTTTATTTACGTTTTAAAATTAAAAATTCGCTCAATTTATGACATTTGAGACCCTGTGGTCGTAACCCTAGACTGATTCCCTTGATTTCTAACAAATCGCCTTCATGTTCTAAATAGTTTGGCTTACACATTTTTGCATATGAAAATCCCCAATCAATATGTTCTTAACATCTTATAAGGACATTGTTGTTGGATTACTTTTGCACATAAATTCTAGAGTCCTACCTATTAAAGCCCCTATGAGCTCGCACTTCTTTGCATCAATAGTGGTGACATCTTTACCCTACGACTTCATCTCACAGGTCAACAGAGATTATTCAAGATCCAAAGACCCATCATATGGTGTGAGGGTTACAAAAACTCCCACATTGAGAGCCATATTTATTGTGTTTGCACCTGGACCAACTAATTGTTTTGGACTGGACTTAACATTTGTCTTAAAATTTGTTACAACTGTGTTTGGAATACAAATATTTTTATTTTCTAACAACTTCTGACTTAGTCTTCCAAACTTTTTTGCAAAATAATCAAACTAATTATTTCTCTTAGCTTCATCATTATTGAGTATGGTTAACAAATCAGGGATAGGGGATACATCCCCTTGGAATAAATGATCCTTCTCTAAGGTATCTTCCACACTTGAACTTAAACTTGACCATAACTTAACTTTGCGATTCAACATGATTTCTTCAAGAGTCTACCCTTCCTCATCTCTAAACAATATTTTCCCCTATAACTGCTTCTTAAAACTATTTCTAATTGTTCTAGTTGCTTCTCTACAACTTCTCCACAATCTTTGTGATCTCTTCCTTCTACTTTCTCTAGACCACTTTCCTCCTCCCAAAAAGTCTTTTCGATCTCTTTGGCACCTTCAGCGCCTTCAATTACTTTGAGTTCCCCATCTTCGTAGTTTCCACTATCTCTTGGAGGCCTAAAACCTCTCGTAGTCTTCATAGCCTCTATCCTACTCTTATTTGCAGCTACTTGTGGATCACTCTATTTATTCCATCTCTTATGTTATCACAACGTTCTCTGAAGTCCCAAAATTACCTTCTCACTCTGCTTTTCTACATCCTTAATTTTATAGGTTCAAGGTTATGTTCCTTCTCTCAATTCCTCATTATTCACCTCTCTTCAATCTGCATCCCTATAATGCCCTAGATGACTTTTACATATCAGTTTGGATGGCCTTCTCCACAACCAACATTTTTAGAAGTACAAGTCGTCATCGTAAGAATTTTCCTCTAATACCTCTCATAGACAAATCATGTGCAGCTTTGAATATAATCTATCCCTGTACGAAAAATTCAATGATGTATTTGTCAATTATGGTTTTCAGCTAATGGTCTATCACAGTATCCAAGTTTCACAAATTTTCTAGCTTTTCTTCAGTTAGGGCAAAGCGCTCTGCATCTCTAGCCCTGAAGCAATAATATTCAATTCTTGACAACCAAGCAACGAACAATCCAAATAATTTGCACCAAAAGATCTCATAAATCTCACCATATATATATTCAGTTATAATTTATCTCGCAGAACCTCCTATTCTCCCAGCTTTCTCTTCTGCGAATTTATAAATTCTCTTGTCCAGCGAACGTTCAACGTCTCTTTGACCTAACAACCATCTCAGCATGTTTTCATTCCACATTCACCATACTTAGTAGAGGTTCCTAGAAATTCTCATCAAAACATGCTAAGGTTTGTGTTGTGCAATTTCAATTACAGGGTCATCATATTCAAAATAGATTGAGGCAATTAGATTTATTTTTATACATTTATATTCTATTAGGTGTAGTCTATTAGCCAAAATCATACATCCTAGTTATAATAGACATGCATACTCAAACAGAATTGGGAAAATTATGTGCATAAGACAACATTCAATGGAACCATCAAATGATCTCTATTTCTTCTTTACACTACAAGTATTTTATAGAACTTGTAAGGAAGCTATATCGCTTCACATTCTATACCTTTCACCTCCTTCCCAAAAGAATCTTCTCATATTTTACAGTCTTTTTGTATTCAAACATGTTGAATTACATCCAAAATATAATGCATAGCACGTCTTCTACAAACTATGATTTTACACTTTGCAATCTACTCCTAACAAATATGGAATTATATTTTTTTAGTGCCAGGATCTTGCACTCGTGTACTACAAGTTACTAATAAGAAGTTCATCCCATCCCCATGCCTAACTTTTAGAGAGCTTTCAAAATTTTAATTTATAATGCTTTCACGATTTTTTTTCTTTTCCCTTGAGGAGATTCATTACCAAATTCTTGCTATCAACTTGTCCTACAATGTATGTCGAACACTTTCTATCATAAATTAAGAATACAATTGGTTTATCCATTATTCTAGTAAGTTGAGTTTCAATACTAAACAATATTGAATTATACTTTTGTAGTGCCACGATGTTGTGGTCATTGTTATACTTATATACTACCTATATTATCTTTAGTTCTATGCAAATTGAGTTTCAATACGAAACAATATGGAATTATATTTTAGTAATGCCATGATCTTGTAGTAGCGTCCTACAAAGTCATTGATAAAAAGTATATTCGCTTTCTTACATTCCCACACCTAACATTAAGAGAGCTTTCACAAATCTCATTTAGAGAGCTTTCTGAATTTCTCTCTGTTTTTTTTTGGCCTCACTTTGGGATATCCATTACCAATTTCTTGCTACTAATTTGTCGTGCAGATTATATATCATCTTCTATCACAAATAAAGATTACAATCGATATTATCTATTATTCTATGCAAGTGGAGCTTCAAAACTAAACAATATGGAATTATACCTTTGTGGTGTTGTGATGCTGTGGTTATCTTGATAAAAGAAGTTTAGCACCTTTCTTACATCCCCACATCTAATATTTAGAGAAATATTAGAGAGCTTTCAGAATTTTCTTTTTTTGCTCCTTACCAATTTCTTGTTACTAATTTTTCCTGCAGAGTATATACAAACATCTTCTATCACAAATAGAGAGTGCAATCAGTATAATGCATTGTTCTATTCAAGATGAGCTTCAATTCTAAACAATATGGAATTATACTTTTGTAGTGCCATGATGTTGTGGTCATGTACTTCCAAGTCCTTGATAAAGTTTTGCCCCATTCTTACATCCACATGCCCAACTTTTAGAGAGCTTTCACAATTTTCTTGCCATTCCCGTGAGGAGATCCATTACAAAATTCTTCCTACTAATTTATCTCACACTATCAACATCTTCTACCACAAATAAATATGACAATTGTATCTACTGAGCTAAGCTCAATACTAAACAAGGAATTATACATTTGATATGAGGTTTAGTCTCCTTCTTACATCCCCATGCCTAACTTTTGGAGAGCGTTCACACTTTTCTTTCTATTCCATTGAGGAGATCATTTACCAAATCCTTGCTACTAATTTGTCAAGGGTATCTATCAACATCTTCTCAATCACAATAAATATTACAATTGTATCCATTATTATCATCCATTGTTCCATATAAAGTGAGCTTCGATACTAAGGAATCATACTCAAGTCAAGTTTCTACTTATCCATTGTCCATGCAGATCATTGAAGACGAGTTTTTCACAGTCCAGAGATATGATGTACAAAAATTTTGCGAAAAAACTGTGTAGGTTTTTGAGATCAAGGATCACACTCCATGATTCATCATTTCTACAATCCAGCACATTGATGGAAAAAACCTTCCCCACAGATTTTAACAAAACTTGTTTACACCACATGTAGATCATGTAAAACTGTGAATAGATTACCATATTCTGCATAAATGCTCTCACATCCATCAGATCTATCAATTTGGGAAGAACACTATTTTATCTGAATCTTTTGGCATTGTGTTTGTTTGTTGCTGAATTTGAGAGTAAACATGATCTCATAAGCATAGAGTCTTAGCACAATCTCAAAGCATATGAAGGTGCTCTGAATGATGAAAACATGGCATACATCTATCACATTGGTGAGAATATAAATGATATCTTAATCAGTTGGTGTTGTGTTTGTTGTTCAATTTGTGCGAGTAAACATTGTCTCATAAGCATCAAGTCTCAGCTCGGTCTCAGAGCATATGAATGTGCTCCGAAATATTCGAGTTACCATTTTAATGCCAATCAAGTTAACTATAACTTAGAATTGGTAATATAGTACAAAAAATAACTAATTGATATCCTGGAGGCGAGAAGATAATTGTAGATAATTGTAATCCAGGTTATCACAGCCGTACACTTCCTGCCAAGACAAGCTCACCGCCAATCTTTCACTTAATGTGTGCATATATGGCCACATATGGCCACTGCAGCCAAGGACTTGAAACATCCGCTCCACGGGGCTTGAGTATCTTTGCCAGATTAAAACACTCTCCCGGGTTTTAGAATACACACCAACTAGGTTTGCAGATTAAGCTTCATTGAGCAAAGTAATTTTTATGAAAATAATACCTCCTGGACTTCGATTGGTGTGTGTCCTCCTTCAGCGGAAATGAATACAGAGAATAGTTGCAATCTCCAGTTTTTTCTGAATTGAACAAGCTTAAGCAAGTGTTCTATCATCTAATAATACGCCAATTTTAAAAGGTACACAGGAAAATTGCTTTGGCTTAACCTCAGATCTTTGAAAAGGAAACTCAATGTGTGCTAAATGCGAATGGATAAATAAAATAAAAAGCTAAACATTTAATTTCTGCAAAAAGCTGGAAAAAAACACATAATTCTTCATTAGGTAAATGCAAAAGCAAACAGATATGCAAAGTTAAGTTATAACATAGACTTCTTATTCAAAATTAATATTCAATTATGTACAATACGCTTGATGAAATTGCTCAAAAGATGCGATGAAGGTTAAACATGTTTTATCCTTGTAATTGAGTATGAACATAAATAAATCTCAAAATGTAACTAAGAGACAAACAGAAATTTACAGGATATGCCTAATGCACAGCACCCCTTTGTGATTGGCTAATTTCACTTCCAAAATTGCTGCTAAATGCAGCAAATGGGAATCAGAATTGTTGCCAGTAAATCTTGCATTGGCTAAGATCTCGATCTCAACCCCAGAAGATAAGAGAAAAGCAGCTCCATTTTGAGTAGTAAGTTGGTGGAGATTTACATGGTATTGAATTGAACTCCATGTGCCACTGGGTAAATTCCAAAACTTGCAATGTAATCAGAAGGTACAGTTGTCCTAGTCCAAGCACCGCTACTCCGCTCCATGGGGCTAGAACATGTAAAGTTTTAAGAAAGATCAAAAGACCCTTGTCCTTCAGTTATAGCATACATCAACCTTTCACGCATGACTTCCTGCAAACAAATGTGTGAACAATAATCACTAGGATAAAAAACAAAATCAAAGAAAAAAATTTCAGCTGAACAATGATTACAAACGCATTGACAATTGAACCTTGCAAGAGTAAGGAGGAAGTTTGAGGTAATTGGCACATGTCATGACACTAGGCAAGTCTCCATCTGCAGCTTGAGCAGCTGCTCCCTTAAGTGCTCCATTTGCTCCTGTCGGATGCTGCAAAGACGGAAATGTAAAACCTGGTCAGCTCTAGTCCAAACCAGTCAATGCTGATGTGAAGAGCCCTTTGCCGCATACACTTACCTTCCGAACAATGGTCAATCTTGGATTTAATGCGGCTAACCCTCCTGGAGGAAGTCTGGGAGCTCCAGTCACAAATTGCAAAAATGCCCGCTTCTGTTGAGGAGTAAATTCTTCAATGATCTCAAGCATCTGCAGCAACACATGAAAATTGTACAATTATAGAGTATTGAAATAAGTGCAACTGAGCTATAATTATACTCGATTACAAAAAAAAAATTGAAAAATCATGCATAATATATGTATATAAGACACTGCCAAGAGTATTAGATACTCACATGTATAATAGGTGGGCTACTGGATGTATAACCATGATCAAATTTAATGTTCTCAAGTAGCGATTGAGCCTGCTAGGAAGAATATTATAAGCTTCATATGACCATTCACCCAAAATGTTACGATAAAAACTTCCAAGTATGACCCTAAAATCTCTATCAAGCATAATACTAAAGATAAAAAGCATCGGTACTAACCGTCCAAAAATCACTTGCACCACAAAGTAGATGTTCTAGTTCACTTTCAGAAAATATTTGCAAGGATGTCAAGGGGAAAACCTGCAAAACCAAATGAAATATATGCACAGGATCAGGAAAGATTAGAATTATAATGAGGATTCACAGTTAAAATGTGGTTTAGAATGTAAGAACCGACCCCACAACCTATATGCCCATTGCAAAAGTTTCCTTTGTTCCCTTTCCAATCAGACTAATGACAGACCATAGTTATATTTCCTTTCTATATGCCTTGAAACACTTGTAACTTGTGATAATATAAAGAATTCCAAAATAATAACCTCATTAAATCCAGTCCTGAATGCTTCAATTTGTGGCTTGATTCCTGTTTTGACAGTTGCATCCACAGCTAAGCAGATGTATTCTTCTAAGTTCTCAAGATCAACCTGAGATGAACAATACGTATAGAACCAAACATTGAAGAAAAACAAGAATTAGGTCTACAGAAACCTGTTCAAAGATGATTAATCACAGATTTGGATACTAAATTAACAGTTTCAAGATGGAGAAAAAGATGTACCGTGATATTGTCCCCTCCTGGTTTGAGAACATAATCAGAGTAGCCTGGAAGTGTAAAATCAAGACAAAGATCCTCAATTCTTGCATTCCGGAAAAGTAAATCATGTGTAGACTTCCTCTTATCAGTGTTAAAGGACTCCAGGAACTGCTTTCTACGAACGAGAGCTTGCATTTCATGCAAGGTTGTTCCCAATTCAAGATCAAAAGACTGGATATCAAATAAATCAAGCTCCTGTGCAAGAAATAAAATGAGTTTGCTATTAAGATTGACTCGCCTTCAATCTGTGCTAAAAACATTCCTATGTATAGTGAGCTAATTTAACCAACATAAACAAGATTGATACATGTAAGATTACCTGCCCAAGGACAAGTTTATAAAAAGCTGTTGAAAAAGGCAAGTCGAGGAGCCGCCCATCCTGAAGAGCTTTTGCTGTAACTCGTCCAAGCAGACGAAAATAATCTATTATTTTAGAAAATTGTGTTCCACACAAATAATCTGCATTAGGTGGCCATGGACGAGGAAATAATCCTTGAGATGCTTGCACAAAATTTTGATTGCCAACTTTTGGTTCTTCACTAGCTTCTGTCATGGACAAATTAAAATATGCTTCATTCTGTTGAGCATCCTGCATTTCAATGTCTTCTCCTGAAGCAGCTTCCACAGAACAAGAATTAGATCTCCACAATCCAAGCACTTCTTTTTGCAATTCATGGCTAAGAAGAGTATAGAACTCCAATGTTGGCCCCAGACCTGTTCCAACCTCATCAAAGTACTCCACTTCTAGAACTGCCTTGTGATTAGAATACATTTCCATTACTTTCATTGCTGATTCAAGTATGCGATGCCTCCAAACGCGAACCTTTTGTCGCTGCAACCTACCAACACGTAGTCCTTGCTCATTAGTCACGTTTGGATTTTCAGCACTCTGTTGCTGCTGCAAGTGCTGTAGGGCACGCAACAAACCAAAGGAAGCTGAGTGAAAGTACTGTCTCCTTATCTCAAATGGAAATAAGAAGGGGCATGCTTTGGTCAGCTGGTCACACCAAGAAGGAAGACCACCACTGCAAAGCGCTAGAGGATCCTGCATTTGCCGTGCTAATTTGGGTGTGAGCTTGCTACTTAAAAAGTCATTTTGAGGAACAGTAGGACCTTTCAATTTCAGGGCTTCAAAGCTAGTGATTTTCCCTTCTGCAAATGCATCTGATGCCTCTTGAGCTCTTAGACGAGGTGCTAATCGATTAAGACCTTCCAAAATGCGAAGCAACAATAGAATATCATATGTACAATTTGATTTTTCCAGGTCACAAGGAAGCTTTCCTTGCAAGATGCTACCTATAAATGATGTTTGTTTCAATGAAGCTTCAATCCTTGAGCTACCATTCAAGGAATCCTCAGCAGGATTGCAGGAAGAAGTTCCAGATTCTCCTGCACAAGCCTTTTCTTCTGAAGGGGTAACTATTCGATATGTGATAGAGTAAACTTCATCCCAAAGTCTCCGACCCTCAACAGAAGCATGAGCTGAACCTGCATCATCTTCGTCTGCTACTGCCTGCCGATGAATCACTTGATAAATTGTCAGTGACCTGTCAAGTTTCCTTCCACCTATGAAAAATTCCAATCTGGGAGGAACCATGGTTGGGTCCAATATTGGCAGGGCCCGAAAACTTCTACCCCCTCTAGAATTTCTTCCACTAACAGATAAAAGTCCAGACATAGCAGCCCTAGCAAAGGACAATGATCCTCTTGAGACTAAAGAAGCACCTCTTAAAAACTCACTGCCTTCACGACTTTCAAACAAAGCAGATCTAGTCTCAACTCTCGGGGATGGTTGAGACGCATTTGCAGTTCCGACGGTGGTGGCACTCTCATCCATGTGATCTCCTAATTGTACAGCATGCACCCTCTCTGTTACAGAAGATGGGGCCTGTTCCTCTCCAAATAACTTCAGACACACAATGAAATAAGTAAAACATAAGCCTTGGCACTTGCATTCACAAATAAATAAAGATCAAACTTCAAAGACAGATTATCCAATCATGGTTATTGTTAAAAGGCCCATACCGTCGCGTCACTTAAAAATAAAATATGACCAATTACTCACCATGTGTTCTTCTAGATGTCCTTCATATTCATCATCTTCATCTTCAGAAATTTCTTCTTCCATTGGTACAGAGTCGTCAAGTTCAGCAGGAGATACATCAAGTTCCTCTTCCTGCATATAATGCAATATCACAGAGATTGTTACAGAGAAATTGAACGAGAAAATTGCAAATATTTGGGATGCTACTCAAAAAATGATCAGCTCAATTTCAAAAGAAAATGAATGTCGTTTTTAGCGCACATAAGGCTACTCAAATCACAAATTAACATATAATCTTATTCTAAATCCATACCTCGGCACCAGAATCACTAGGATGTTGGTTCAATTGTGAAGCTCTGTCACACTCTCTCATACGAGTACCATTCCTTGATTGTGTATCTCTTGTTTCATCTGTCACACTTTTTGAAGCAGCTTTTTCCTTTCCCTTTGGGGAACTTGTGCTTGCACCCTCTAAATCCTTGGTAGCAGAACTTCCGATTTCTATCAAGGAGCTGTGTCTGTGTGAAAGGAACTGTTCTTCAGCAACTAGAGCAGATGATGATGATGTGTCAGTTGTCCCAGGCTGGTCAGCACAACCACCTGAAGCACCTAAACTCGCATGAGTTTTTAATACTGCCTCGCCTCTTTGAACTCTAGGCCAAAGAAATTCCTCAACAGCAGCAAGACTAGCCAAAGAATCAATGAGTACAACATTTGATGAATAATCTCGAAGAGACGTTTCTCCTTCTCCTCTACAAAGGCGCAGTTTAACAGGATGGCGTAATGCACTCAGTCCTGATACACTTCCGTTCCCCCCACGTAATCTCTGAGAATGGCTAAGGATAATAGGAAAGCGTTCTAAGGAGGATAAAGCATTCTGCAATTTATGAACTAAGATTGTCAAAGGAACTTCCCTCCCACCTTCACCATTCAAAGGAAGAGCAAGTCTGATAAACAACTTGAACCTGTTCAATGCCTTGTAAAAAACCTTGGTTGACTCTGCATCTGTCATATTCTGTTTGGACAAAGCTCCATATGAAAAATAATTGAGTAAAGATGGAATTACCCCACTTCCAACGAACTCAAAAGTTGAAACTCCATCGCCTTTAACAAGTTCTGCAAGCATCTCCGCTACAAGATATAACATATGATCTTCGTCAGCAGAAACAATCTCTGTTGCTTTATCCTTGCCTTGCAATTCATCGTTTAACTTCATGCAAATTGTTTTCAACTTGCGAAGGCTCTCCGTCATTCCTCCATCAACTATGCCTGAATCTGCAGGGAAATATGTATCTTTGAAGAGTTTTGCATGAGTGATAATGGAATCCCAAAGATCTGACTTAAGGGTAGGAATCATTCCCTCTCGAGGAGAAGCACATCTTCCAACATTCGAACCTATATGTCCTTCCTTTTCAACTGCTCTCCCATTTGATTCATCTAAGGGCATAATAGCACCTGTGGAATCTGGCACACTCGATTCTGAAAGATGGTTGTCCCCTGAGGTAAATGCATGTGCTGAAAATGAGCTTGACAGATCTCCTGATATAAGGGTATCAACCGCATGAAGAACACCTTCTTTCACAAACAACTTGGAAAAAGTATCAGGAAGCTTCTGTATAAGAATATCTGCCATCTGAAGAGCAGTAATCAAAACATGGGGATCTTTTGATCCAAGAACACCAGCCAAAAAGCTGCAGACATGGAAACCCAATGCAAATAAGAACTTCTGCTATGTTTGGAATTTGCAGATTTAACCCTGCATGGCTCTTATGATACTTGAATCAGTTCTTGGTACCTTGATATGTTCGTCTCGCGAAGTAGAGACATCAGCATATCAGCAGTGCTAAAATACACCAACTTGCTGATGACAGCAATACACTTGTGTCGAACCGTGGACCTCACACTTGAGCCATAGACCTGTTTCATCACAAATGAGATCTTACTTTCAAATCTGTTTGTTGCGGAAATAAGGTGTAATTAAATTTTCTCCATAATAATCACGTAACCAACCTGGACCAGGACTGGAAAAATATCAATTCCAAATTGTACCAAAAGTTCCGGTCGATCATGCAACAGCTTTTCACGAGCAGATATGTCTGCCATTGTTCTATTCATATCATCTAGCTTTCCTGCATTATTATCTGGTATATGTTTTGTTGTGGGGCGTTTAGAATCCATACCATGACTTTCTGGAAGGTATATTGTTCCTTCAGCCAAGGGCGGAAGAAGCTCGTTCAATAGAGTCATAATTTCATATGTCTATAACAAAAAGCCACAGCTTATTCTCATCAGCCCAGGAAATCACACAATTTTGTATATTCAACTAGTCAAAATAACAAAACTAAAAAAAGGAGCCATTAAACATGTATTTTCAATATTTCAACATCACAATCAATTTATCCTATAATGGCTAAGGAAGTTCAGTGCCCAAATCCCAAATAACAATCTAAAATGGCATCTTTCTTCTAAAATCCAAAGAAAAACTGAGCAGAACAATTTCCTCACTTCAAGAATTTATTAAAAATACCAACATGTTCAGCTGGGAATTCTCAACCGCAATATGGCTTTTGGTAAATGAAAACGTAAGATACCGAGCAGCCATATGAAGAGTGAAAAACCCCTCAGATTTAACTGGCAATAGAAATAATAAGACCTGGACTGTGTATAGCTGTGACTTGCCCCACCTAAATCTATTATGTATGAGCTATCAAATGATTCAAAAGCTTGTGTTTCTAATGATTCATAATCGTAGAGTTTCTAATTATTGAGACCAATCTAGCAAACAATGTAATGTTGAATAAGAAAGACATCTGTAGAAATCATGACCTCACCAATCTGAACTTTTGTATATCAGTATGAATTCAGACCTTGAAAAATGCTTTGATCAAAAGACATGAGAAGAACTGTTAACCCATCTTGTTATAGTTTTAACAAGTTGATATTTCATTAGTGAACTCCTGCAATAATTTGTAAAGGAATTTTTAAATAAATTAGTGCAAGGATTAATTATTTTATAGGACAATTAAACAGTCATTTGTTATTCGAAAGTCTTGTAAATGGATTATTCTTGGCATGTTGGTGTAGGTACAACATAAAGCATATTTGCACTCAAAATAGAAAGTTTTGGAAAAAAAACAAGTAACGAGTTTTTAAGGGATTTGAGTGCATTTTTGTGCAAGAGTGGCATTTTAGGAAAGTTGAAGGGTGGGTTTGGCCCCATTTCCAATCCGTCAATGGAGGCCATTTTATTGAATAAAGAAGATCTCCACTATTTATGGGTGCAAATATGTGTATTATGAGTATATCTGGTGCATATTTACCTCTTTGTTAGCATGGCAAGGTACTAATCAGGTTTCTACGTAAATCTAACAATTTGCACGAGCTGGGAATTCAATATTTCAGAACCCACCCAGGTTGCTTATCTAGCTCGACAGGTGCCAGTAGCCGTATATGGAAAGATTTTACATTCAGTGTCCAAAAATATCATTTAGAGATGGAGGGTGCCTGTTAAAAATTAATTTTCTTATTGGAAGGTCACAAGGGTTTTGGCATTAAGATATTGTTTTCCCCAAGGATGGACATTAATGTTGCATGTGGGCTTTTACAATTTACTGTCAGCACCATGTAATACACCAGCAGCGGATATATCCGAGTTAAGATATTTGCTTCCTCCGTGCCACAAATTTATGTTGGGAGAATATGAATATTATTACAATCAATTACAAAGATGGCAATATTTAAAATAGCTTTGGAGGGAAATGGTAAAAATCTGGTGTGCATCAATTAAGAATGGCAATAGGTCCCACCTTGTTGGGTGAATAAAGAAAGAGTCAATAAATATAGCCTGTCTAATAAAAATATGCCTATTAAAAGAGTTATAGGGCAAGAATAGATTTGTGGCAAGCAAGACTGCAAACTAGTAGTGAAAGTGGTTGCTAGAAGGAGAAAGTAATAAGACTTGAAGCAACAAATAGCTGATGAAGGGTAGTGTGGGGAAGATTGTGTTATTGGACGCTGCAAAATCTTGTGTAGAAGTCGGGCACCCTTAAAAGCTGCAGAATTATTTGCACAAATTAAAAAAATGATCGGTTTATTGCTTTGATTTTGTTGGAAATAACTTGTTAAGGCATGTGAGAATCTGGGAGACTGCAAAAAGGTAAGAAGAGGAAAGGGATGAAGCTGTGGGTCTAAGAGAACATTGGTAGTGGGCCAGTGAACCGAAGGGGAGGAAACTAATGCGTAAAAATTACAAAGGTTGTTTCTTTGTTAAGAAGGAATGCACGTGGATACTTATGAAGGATAGTGGACTATGCAAAGGATTTAATCATTTAAGGGATGCCATTGGACTGCAAGGCAAGGGCCATCAGAAGATATGTGCTAATAACACACTGCCATAAGAACGATAGCAAGTCAATTTCTTCTATTCACAGCAGCAACCAGATAGGAAAAGAGATCACATCATTTGAGATGGAATGACACTGCAAGGACATGCTTGGTGTAGTTGGATGAGCAGCTGTAAGTACTTCTTGGACCATAACTGCAAAGACTGCCATGAAAAATTATCTCATGACTGACTGAGACGTAGTTGGAACAGGAAAGTGGCAAATATGGTGGATTACAAAAACAGATATAAACGATGCAAACTAGTATATCACCATTGTGAATGACAGTGAGGTATAGGAAGAGCCTCTCTATAGTTGTAATATGGGCACCAAGCACATGAGCAGCAGCGAAAAATGGTTGACTGTGGTGCACTACCGAGTGTTCGAAGTAGAAATCATGGAGGAAATCAAGAAGATAATATGAAGAAATAGGGCCATTCACAGGATGTTACAGACGGATGCGTATCCTTGAATAGTATGAAGCTTTGGTGAGAAGACGAGAAGGATTAGCTCCAATATATGTGCTAATAACACACTGCCAGAAGAACGATAGCAAGTCAATTTCTTCTATTCACAGCGGCAACCAGATAGGAGAAGAGCTCACATCATTTGAGATGGAATGACACTGCAAGGAGATGCTTGGTGTAGTTAGATGAACAGATGTAAGTTCTTTTTGGACCATAACCGCAAAGACTGCAACGAAAAATTATCTCATGGCTGACTGAGAGGTAGTTGGAACAGGAAAGTGGCAAATATGGTGGATTACAAAAACAGATATAAAGGATGCAAACTAGTATATCACCATTGTGAATGGCAGTAAGGCAGAGGGAGAGCCTCTCTGTAGTTATGATATGGGCACCAAGCACATATGAACACCAGCAAAAGATGGTTGAATATGGTGCACTAAGGAGTGTTCAAAGTAGTGATCATGGAGGAAATCAAGAAGATAATATGAAGAAATAGGGCCATTAACAGGATGTTACAGACGGACCCGTATCTTTGAATAGTATGAAGCTTTGGTGAGAAGACAAGAAGGATTAGCTCCAATATGAAGCTTTGATGAGAAGACTATACGGGGCAGCTCTGAGACTAAATAGAAATGCCAGTACTCGAGGTAAAGTGTGCACACCAGACTCTGGACTGTTTGCAGTCCCAAACGACTGGAGGAGATAAAGGAAAACTTGCAGAAAAGTACATGATAGAATGTTCTTTTTTCTGTTGTTGTTGGAGGCGTGTTTGCACCTCTGCATGGGGGACCACGAGACTACAGATGGATAGGTGAATTCGCAGCCATTGAGAAGTGCACAGAAAGGAGGATCAACATATATTTTGTTATGCAAACACCTTGAGGAAACTGGTAAGAGGTAGCAGAAGTTGAATAAAAGTGTGCTGCATTTATACATCAAGTGTTGACTACATGGAATGTGGAAAGAAGGTAAAATGGGAAACAACTTCTTTGAGTGCAGTTCAGATTGATGTAGCGAACTAGTGAAATATTTCAATATACCCAATAGGTAAGGTGGGAAAGTAAACTTTGGCCATAAGAAGATGACAAGATACTGGAGTTAGCAAAGAAATTTTGGCAATGAGTCGATGAAACTAGACTGATCGTCTAGTTGAAAATTGTTAATATTATTTTCATCATTTAAATTATGCCGATTTTCCATGATGATGCTGGTTTGAAGAAAATTGTTAGATTATTTTCATCGTCTCTAAATTTTTACAGCTTTGCTCTTGCTGACCACAAAGGAAGCTCTCAGTCAGAGTGTTACTGAAGACTCATTTTCAGGGTGCAGGTTTTGCATGGAATATGCAAGAGAAAACAATATATAGCTAGGCAGAATGACAGGGCAGATTGCCTATGGCTTTTCAGTCTATATCATGCAGCATATGACCCTAAATTTTGTTTGACCACAAAGACACCTGAGGTCTTATGGGCCCTACTGATAGCAGTGATGTTGTCCAGGAGTAGCAATGTTGTTCGGGAGCTTATGGGCTCTTGTATAGATTTCTGGGGCAGGCAGGATGAAGGCTCTTGTGCAGATTCAGAGTGCAGGCAGGGCACCGAATTTGCCAATGTGAATTAAAAGAAGAGAAACTAGTTGTTGAGGATGTATGTAAAAGCAGGTTAGGATGGATTTGCAATGGCTGAGCATGAATATGTGGATGCAGCGGAGTGTCTCAGGACGAAACACATTGTAAGTCCTGGGGAATTGTTAGCCCCTGTGCAGTGAAGGTTTAATGTGTTAATATTTCACTAGTGGGCAATTTTAATAATGTATAAAGGGGTCTTCTAATTAATTAGTGCAAAGACTATTTTATAGAGTCATTAAAGAGTCGTTTGTCATTCAGAAAAATCAAATAACAGACTATTCTTGGCATGCTAGAGTAGGTAGGAAGACAAAGTGTATTTGTATTGGAAATAGGAGATTTTGAAAAAGAGCAATGGATGCTTTTAGAAATTTGAGTACATTTTTGTGTAATAGTGGGTTTTAAGAAAGTTAATAGTGTGGGTTTGAATGGCTGCCCCATTGCCAAATCCGACAATGGAGGCCAGTTCATTGTATATTGTTCTGAATTTTAATGAATAAAGGATATCTCAACCAATCATGGCTGCTAATCTGTGCATTTTGAGTAAATATCATGCCTACTTACCTCTTTGTTATCATGGCAGGGTACTAACTAGCAGTTGCCTCCATCCTATAAGGCTATAACCATGTGGCGCAAATCCAAAAGTTAAATGGACAAAAAAGTGAGGAGTTCGAGGAAGGGCATTCTCATCGAGAAACTCCTCCAGTGTAGCAAGGCTTCTTCTAGGTAAAACTAACATAAACCACATATAAATTTCAGAAGCTACTAATGCCTTAGTTTTAGATCTTTAAGTCAGGACTAAAAACTGAAGGAAGATAATGTCGCAAAATGTTTACAGACCAATCAGATTTAGGTCATGGCTCAATTCCCAAGATTTTTGCCGTTTGTCTCAGCAAGGCATTTTCTCTCAAACTTTGTAGAGGATTTTAACCTCTAGGCTGCTCTTCAAAAGGAGGGCAACTTTGCATGGCATAATGGCACGACAGGCATAAGCTTGAATAGGTTAAAAGTTCAACAGTTTCTTGATTTGAGAAAATATTCAAAACGCAAATATTTTTGGAATCAAGATTTTATGTTTGGAACCAGGAATTCTGAAAGAAGACACCTTCCTCTGGTACTTACATAAAGACCTTTGGTAATATTTTCTCTCAAAAAGAATCTAGGAGAATCTTTATCAAATAACTGCTCAAGAATGAAAATGACATAAAAGCAAGTGCAAAATTATTCATTGAATAGCTGTCCACAAAACCCCTATCTGCTGACAGCCAAATAGAATATAACCTTGAGTCTAGATAATTTTTTATTGTGTCTACAGTCTAGTGCAAAATTAAAAGGTTACAAGCAAACCCTTCAAGAAATAGAGCCCGAGTAGCTACCAATATGCTTCCACCAATTTAACTGGAAGCAATCCCTAGCTACTACCTTGTTTTAATTTTAAGCAGTTTGTAAGGTTCTATTATTTCATATGTACCACAGGCAGTTTCAAATGTGATCAAGAAATCAAAATTTAGTTTAAGGATGCACAAACTCCAAAGGTATCTCAGGTAGACCTTACATAACCTAAGTTCTATATGTTTGTTCTTACTCTTTTTTTTTCTACTTGTAATAAGTAACGTGGACCTATTAAAATCACCAAAAGGAGAGGCACCATCCTACAAGGATTGGCCAAAAGACCAAACAAATCAATCAATATGCTCCAAGGCTTAACCAGAAGGCCCGTATAGTCATATAGCCCATTTGAACTGCAAAAAATAAAAATCATCTCAAGGCTGCAATTACAACTTAAGACATATAGCTAAAGATTCATACAAGCAATATATCATATATAAATGTCCGTATTGATAAAGAATATAAACATACGTATGAATGCATAAATATACATGCATACAGACAAATACATGCATCCATATATAGAGTGTGGGTGCATATTAAGAGACATACCCACACTGGCATGAAAAAATATCAACATAGAGGCATTTATATGCCTCTATACATATATGCCTGTAGTGGTACAGAAGATATACGTATAAATGCATAAATATATATGCTTACAGACAAATACGTGCATCCATATAATTAGTGTGGGTGCATGTTAAGAGACATACACACACTGGCATAAAAATATATCAACATAGAGGCATTTATATGCAAATCAAAACATGCGCATAGACAATATAGTTGTAAACTCAACTAAGAAAATTTTGTGTAAATGAGCTCTGCTAGGGTTTGGTAAAAGCATTTCTTCTGGTTGCACAAATCTTCATCTCTTAGCTTTGATCTCTCTCAGAAGCTGACAGATTGGTAGATCCAACAATGAATATCTATAGGGTAGAGAACTCATTCCCTCTATAGGGTAGAGAACTCATGGTAGGATAAACCCACAATCAGACAAATGGTGGTAGGATAAAGTAACACGGTCTCTAAACAGAAATTAATTCACTAATGGCTGCTACAAGGATAAAAAAGATGACGATCATGCATTCAAGCCTTGGAGGAGAATATGTCACAATGCTAGATCATATGGAAATCAAAAAGAATATCACCAATTTGCATAGCAGAAGCATGATCTACAAATTCCTAGGTGCACAGCTCACATTGGAAGAACTGAACACCTAGAAGTGAAAAGTTTGGAAAACTAATGGAGAGTTTTAGCTGAGAACTTGTGCGAGAGGCTACTTCATAGAAAATTTTGCGAATGAATCCAATAGAAACAAAGTCTTCGGAGGGGACCCATATTTCTTCAAAAATGCAGTACTTTGCATGAAACATTGGCACACGGCTTTCAAGCCAATGGAAGAACTCCTAACAACAATGCCAGCCTGGATCTGCATGTATGCACTACCCCAAGAATTCTGGTCCTTGTATGTATTTAATACAATAGCTATTACTATTTGTAAAATTGTAGAAACTTTCGACACCTCATCATGGCAAATGTTGGGTTGTATGATCCAAAGATTGTATTTGGTTTATTTGTGTTGTTAGTCTTAGTTTGCTAGTATGGGGTACATACACCCCTTTCATATTGTTAGTATCAATGTTACTTAAAAGAATGTTGTTAGCAAATAGGTGGTTGGTTAGTTAACCCGTAAGTTGGTTATTTCCCGTAGGAAAAACCACCTCCGTAAAAGCTTATCAAAAGCTTGGGCATTGTAAATAAGAAATAATGAAACTTTACCTTATTGTGAATACTTCGTTGGTTTTATAAAATGTAAATTCTTACATTTACCTATGTGCGCAGTCCTAACAATAGTATCAGAGACACATTTTTCAGAAGGTGAACATGGAGAGAGAGAAACTCTGAGCAAGACATTTGAAGGAGCATTTGAAGGTACTCTATTGCTTTTGTGTATTTTTTATTATGCCTGAAAGTCCAAAACTAATTTTGTACAGCTTAAGATTTTCATAAATTCCATTTGTAGGGTCCCCAAGTTCCTATAATCCAATATGTATGGCCCAAGACCATTTGAATCCTGTTTACTATTATATATGGTCTAAAAATCCATTTGTATGACCTCCAAATTTCCTATGTACGGCTCAAAGCTTCCCTGAATTCAAATTGTACAGCCCAAAGAATCAAAAACTGGTTTTGTATGGTGTTTTAACCATCCTGAATGCAGTTGTACAGATTTATGAATCAATAAAACCAAATTTCCATGCTTTTGAATGGCCAAACTCAAGGTAGAGAGTTTGTTAGTCTAAAAAACACAATTGTACAGCATTTTGGTGCAGCCAAGCTGATTTTGTACAGATTTAAACTCTTCAAAATCATTCTTGTATGGTTTGTATGGACTTTGGCGCATTTGCAATGTGTTTCTGAACATCCAAACAAATTTCTGAGCACACCAAAACCAGATCCAATGTGGTACTATGGCACATGAGGCGTTTGGGCTATTTGCAGCCTGAACAATCTGTATTTTGAGTTTGTTGTGTCAATGTGGGACCCACAGAAGTGAAGACATAAGTGAAAAGAAGTTGCAGTTTTACCTTAATCACATTCACAGGAGAGATTCGTTTGTATTCACCAATTTTATTTTTTTTTGGTGCAAAATCAGAAAATATAGTTTATAAGGCTAATTTTCATAGCATATCTTATAAATGCTTATAAAGGAATTGATAATACATGTTTTGTAAAGCACTTGCATGTGAGGAGGTATAAGGATCAACTCTTTCCAAACACTACCTTTGGTCAAACCCACTTTTAAGTCGAGATGTTTTTTTGATAGAGAATATTCTTATTTATATCTTGTAAAGCGGAGGAAAAGCAAATAGTGTAAATTGTTGCGACTTTTGCATCTAGTTGATTTTTTGCCCAAAGGTCGTCTTGTAAGCAATCATTTCTTAGGTTTTGGAATGTTCAGACACATTGGAGTGGTTATTTGTTTGATTTGAGGTCTCCAAATATGGTTTTCATGACACAAATCTATTAAATGAAAAAACAAGGTGTTGAAATGTACAACGGGTGCATTTTCGAAGGAATCTGACAACCTGTTTTTTCCAAAAGTTGAAAAATGTGCTTCGCAACCATGGATATAACACTATTTTCCGTCACTTGCACTGTCAAAGATGATGCAGTTGTATTTCAGAGTTTACAAGTCCCTAAGGATCTAATAGGGTGACAGAGCCATTGCCACACCCATCTCGTGCAAGTTGGTAGGTCCAAGATTGGGATATGCTATAATGACAATTTTAAATAGATCTGTGTTTCTTTCTATCAATTTTAGTTTTTGCATTTCTTGAAGCTATTGATGAGGAGCAAACATAATAGTTTGGATTTGGTTTTTTGGTGTAAGGACTTCTCACCTCTTGCCTAATGGGGGGAAGGTACTGCATGGCCTTCAATCAGTTGTCATTGATTGTACGAATTGGCAAGTGAGGTGCTAGCACCATGGTATTGAGCAAAATTTTGTCAACATCGTTGGACATCAGAGAGATGTGCCATACACAGTACGGGATAGTCACATGACTGGTTTTTGTGTGAGACCTTATGTAGATCAATGTGGTTGGACAAGGCTTGATCATCTCTACTGCAATACAGTATAGAATGGTCAGAAGGGATAAGCAGGGCTTGATCTTGTTCATCATTCATGCCACAACTCACAGGGTAGCGGGCTTCGTGGAAGCAACATCAGTTGATCAGTACCACGATGTACAATGTGCCAATTGCGTAGAGACTTTTGATGACTTCATAGTCATAGCTCCGAATCATCTTCTATATCCCTTTTGGATCACGAAGGAGTTTGTTGGGTCATATGATCCAAAGATTGTATTTGGTTTATGTGTTGTTAGTGTTAGTTTGCTAGTATAGGGCACATACACCCCTTTCATATTGTTAGTATTAATGTTAGTTAAAATAATGTTGTTAGTAAATAGGAGGTTGGTTAGTTAAACAAGTTTGAACCCGTAAGTTGGTCATTTCCCATAGGAAAGACCACCTCCGTGAAAGCTTATTAAAACCCTGGGCATTGTAAATATGAAATAATGAACCTTTACCTTATTGCGAATACTATCAAATTTATACAATGTAGATTTTTACATTTACCTATGTGCGCGGTCCTAACAAAAAAGACCTTTCAAGATATGCTAGAATATGTGTGGAACTGGATCTCGCCCCACCCCTCCCTAAGAATATTACCTTAAAAGTTGAAATGGAATGGGCTCAAGATCTAAATTACAAAAGCATCCCCTTTTGGTGCAGAAGTTATCATGAATACGGCCCCCTAATCATAGAATTCCCTTCGCTTCAAAAAAAAATCCATTCAATAGAAGATCCCTGAAATCTTAGAGAAAGACACTTTGGATTTACGAAACCCAAAATAAATCGTCGTATCAGAAATAAGCCTAAAATCACAATCCAATAAATTGCCAAGGAGAACAAGAATGCAGCAAATATGAAACAACATTAGAAGAAATTGAATCAATGCGAGAGACGTAGTTCACTACATGCAAGCACACAACAAAGAATGAGGACAACATGACGGAATACGACTTCAAAAACGACCTTGAAATCTTCTCAAGGACCCCAACATGACAATAAATGACCAAAATAATAAGCATTGTCCCAAAGACATGCAACATAAATCTAAACCACCACAAAAGACAAAATTCAAGCGGAAAATTAGGCTAGTCAAGAAGGAAACGAGGAATCGGATTCGGAGATGGAAGACGCCATCTTGGGTATATAGCAAACTCCAAATCTAAATCCGAAGGGAGACTTCAAGACCAAAAACAGAGGAAGACACAATAAAATAAAAATAAAATATATGATGAAACAATGGAAGCTATCCTGGGAGGGAACCAAAAACAAGTGGACACCCTCTTAGTGAGCACCAAACGAATTAGACCTATCCAATGAAAGTCATTCCCTGGAACATAAGGGGTCTCAATTTGCTTGACGAGCACCAAAACAAATTAGACCTACCCAATGAAGGTCATCTCCTGGAACATAAGGGGTCTCAATGCCCCCTCGAAAAGAAGATTATTGAAGCATCTAATCAATTCTAGTAACCCTAACGTCATGATAGAAGAAACCAAACTTGCGCATCTCTCTGCACACATCAAGGGACTTTTCAAAACTTTGAAAAGGGGCATTGATGCAAGTAATGTTGTAGGCACAACAGAGGGTTTATCATTCTTGTGGAATCCACGCAAGGTTTGCCTTGAAAACTTGCAAATTGACAACCAATGTCTCACTTGCAAAGCAGTAAGCCTTAACTCTCCCCTTTGCTTTAATTTGGTTAGTATGTATAGTTCCCAAACCCCTGGTTTTCAATCCCAAAATTAATTCCTCAAAAAATAAAAATTGGGGATGTCAGTAATCCCACCTTCCATATCTTCATGGACAGATTTGAACTTTGGGGCATCAAACCCAAAAAAGGTTGGCTCACCTAAAATAATTGTAGAGAAGGCGAAGGACCTTATCCTCGAAAGACTTGACAGGGTTCTTGCATTGAAAAAATGGATTGAAAGCAACAACCTTCTCACTATAGCAGTCTTGAATGTTGTTGGTTCTAAGCACTGGCCAATTACTCTTTGCAAAGAATAAAATATCTAACCACCCAAAACTCCTTTTAGATTTGAAAAAATGTGGAAGAAGCACCTAGATTTTGAGGAACTTGTAATTCAAAACTTAACTCCCAACAATCGGTACAACATTAAAATGTATCAGTTCTCACGAAAGCTTAAGAACCTCAAAGCAACCTTAAAAAAGTGGAACATCAACCCCTTTCAGAACATCTTCCAAGAAAAAACAGGCTCTAAAACCAAAAGAGGGGTCATATAACATCTCAAAATGGAAGACCTTGACTCTAATATCCTCCCTGCAAAAGAAGAGGAAGTTGCCCACAAGCTTGAGAACATTTACAAGAAAGAGGATATTTATTGGAGAGAAAAATCAAGGGCCAAATGGCTCACCAAAGGAGACATTAAGACCAAATTCTTCCATCACTCTTGCAAGATTAGAAGGCCATCGAGGGCAACACTTAGGAAAATCCTTAGGTGATCAAAGACCATCTAATAGATTATTGGAATGGCATTTTGAAGCAAGAACATCATGATAATGTAGAAGATCAAGAAATCTTATTCAACCATAATCCCCAACTCATTACTTGCAAGGATAATGAAAACCTCGTGGCCGACATCTATTTGGAATAAGTCAAAGTAGCTCTCTTCAATATGGCAAGGGATTGTTCATTGGCATCAAATAGCTTTCCAGCTCTTATTTCAAGATTTTTGGAACCTCTTAGGGGAAGAACTCAAGGAGGTTATTCAAGAATCCAAAGATTCCAAGGCCATGCTCAACATTTGCAATGTCACTTTCTTAGCCCTCATTCCTAAGAAATTGGATATTGGGTCCCCTTAGGACTTCCATCCCATCTCCCTTTGCAATTCCATTTATAAGATTATCTCTAGATTATTGCTTACAAACTCCAATTGCTCCCCCCTAAATTAATTTCAAAGGAGCAAGGAGGTTTATGTGCAAGGGAGGCAAATCTTTGATGGCATTGTCATCACCCATGAAATTACCTACTCTCAATGCCAACAAAATAAATAAATGATTAATTACTAACGGGGTTTTTGGAAAAAACTTGTACTAATTTATAATCGACAATTTTGAATCACATCTCGCGATCCATCATCAAGAAATAATCTTGTGAAAGGAAATAATCATCAGGGGATTATTTCCTAATGACGGATCATAGGATGTGATCCAAGAGGATCTAGGTCACTAGATCTTACCAAAATTTACCATTGTTGCATATCCAACCTTCCGTTAACATCAACCAAATCAACAATGGGTTCAACACCTATGTGCCAATTTGCAAAATCAAAGTCCACTTATGTGTTATGCATAGTGCCTGCAATTTAAATATTGTAGACCACAGTTCATCGGTAACAACAATTAGTAACATCATAACATGCATCGATTATGAAGCAATTGTTACCAACTCTTCGACCAGTTCGACCGACACTTCAACTCCCTCCATTGTATATTAATGTACACTCTAATTCTTTGTACTTAGTTAAGTAGATAAGAATGAAGTTAGGGAGCATTTAGACACCACACATCTGATCTCTTAGAGACTGAGCAAAACTTAGCATAAAAAAACTTTTCTATTACAATTCTACATTGATTGTCATCATCTTCTTTGCTTAGCTTGTTTTTTAACGCGTTGCACTTTCATATCCTCTGTCATTCATAATTTGCTTTTGTTCAAACACTCTTAAATCCGTTTAAGTAGGTTGTCTGCTAGATCTCCTCCTTGGCCCCAGATCAATGTTATCAAAGCATACACACTTCATATCATTTTCAAGTAATATCGTGGTATATATGAAATTCGTCTTTGTTTGTATGCCCACTCATATGAGGTTTAATTATAGGAAGTAAGGACTCAAGGTTCATGACCCTTCATTGTACCTTCACGTCCTCAAATGGGAGACAAATCTTCGACAATGCCAACTTCAAAGATGCTCCAGAAGATGACAGAGGGTGCATTGCAAAGACATCAAAAAGATATCAAAGAACGTCATACATATGAATGAGCAAGTATCGTTGATCATTTCTTGCTACTTCTCAAGTAGCAACGTCCTTCCAACACCTATCATTCTCATTGGCCATTTGGGGTCAAACGTCATACAAGGTACAACTCAATCTAGACATCACTATGTTTGAAGGCAAAAGAGAGGAACAAGCACTAGATAATTGGCTTAACCTAAACTATTCATACTACATGGTTAATCAGTTCTCTGACCGAGTAAAAATCACATTCACTCTTCTAAAATTTTCTTTATATGTAAAGAAATGGTGCGAAAACTATTGCACTTCAAATGAAAATTGTAAAGATCATTTAATTTGCGCACATTTGTAGACACATGGAATGGTTTTGTTGAAGCACTTAAAGAAACCTATTATCCTATTGGCAACTATGATGACCAACTTCAAGTTCTCTCGGTTGCGCCAAGGCAAAGAACAATTTGTGCAACAATAAACAAATACATTTCATACTTTGGTGTCCAAACTTGGGATTCAAGATTCAAAACAAAACCTTGTTTTGAAGTATAGGTCGGGCTTCAAACCACATATCTAGTCAGACATGGATTTTCTACAAATCTCTTCAATCGGAGAAGCCTATAGATTTGCTTGCAAGTTTGAAGCCAAGGCAAAAGTCAAGACTAAGACAGAGGATTCTAAGGCTCAAACCAAGCAGAATTCCAAACCAATAAATAGCTCCAAGCACCCTCCACAGAAGAAGCAACAATCGTCAAATGACAAGAACAAACAGTCCAAGACTGGCAAGTGATGCTCAGTTAACAACTCTGACACTCATTCCAATGAGTGCTTAGGAAGACTCTACTTGCATTGCATGAAGTAACAAGTACAAACACTACATCATTGGAGAAAAAAAGCAGATAATAAGATCTTAAGCTAATAATAATAAATTACAAGTTATTCTTTAATCCATTTATGGTGAATTAAGTAATTAGCATAGTCCTAACAGTGGTTACCACAAATATCTCTACTACGGGAACAAAGGAAGCAAAAATATTGTTCCATTCTCAAATATGGATCAATGCTCAACCAATACACTTCATCGTTGACAATGGAAGTTAGATGACCCTGATTTCCCTTGAAGCAGTTCGTAGATTGAACTTGCCACTAAAGCCTCATCCACAACCATACTCGATTGGATGGTTCAGTGCAAGATCCAAAAAATGCATCACTCGGCAATGTCAATTGGGGTACAACACCAATCATTTTCAAGATGTAATCCTTTGCGATATCGCTCCATTAAAGGTATGTGATGTTTACTTGGTCTACCATATCTTCACCATCGAGATGAAGTCTATGACATGAATCCTAGAAATGTTGTAGTTGGTGATAAGAGATACCACATACCGAGTAGTTCCTAAGTTATCAAGCATTAACGCCCAGCAAAATAAGACAGTAATCATATCTAGTAAGAAGTTTGTGCTTTTGATGGTGAGATCTAAACGTATGAATGTCCTTGAGACACAAATTCGTACTACAGTAGCGACAAAGGCCTAAGAGTTGAACCGCAAGTTGGAAGAACAAGGATCTCTTTTAGTCACCAAAGGAAGTGCCTACACATTGTACAATGAAGCACTATTGATTTGATTCCTGGACTACTTATACCTAATGCCTCTTTATACTACAAATCATTTCTGGAAAATGAAGAAATCAAGCAGGAGATCCATGAACTCGTGGATAAAGGACATATCGGGCCCAACACATCACCTTACAACAACCCAATTGTGCTTGTGCCAAAGGACGACACATGGAGGTCATGCATCGATTACCAAGCTCTCAACAAAATCACAACGATGAACCGCTACCTTCTTCCAAGGATTGAGGACTTAATTGTCCAGCTTCGCGATGCAAAATACTTCACCAAAATCAATCTTAAGTTTGGGTATCATCAGATTCTTGTTGAGCCTACAAATGTATGGAAGACAACATTCAAGGCCAAAGAAGTTTTATTTAAACAATTAATCATGCCCTTTGACTTGACCAACACACCAACTACATTCATGCATTTAATGAATAACATTCTCGGACCATTCACTACTTCATTTGTTGTAGTCTACCTTGACAAAATTCTAATCCTCAACAAAACATTTGCGCCATATAAAGCAAGTGCTTAACACTTTGCAGAAACACAAGTTGTATGCAAACATGGATAAATGTTCATTTGCTTGTGTAGGAGATACAGTACCCAAGATACATGGTACATGCACAAGGTATACACATGGACCCAACAAAGATTCAAGTCATCCAAGAATGGCCACAACCAAAGAATCTCATAGAGCTTTGCAATTTCTTGGGATTGGCAAATTTCAAAAAGGGATTTGTACTTGGTTTTTCCCATGGGACTTAGCCTCTAAACCAAGTTACCAAAGGTGGCACTAAAGCAAAGTTCATATGGGAAGTTGCACAACAAAAAGCATTTAAGAAATTGAAATGTAGACTTTGTTCCGAACCAATACTTAAATTACCAAATCTTTAACAACCATTTGAGCTCGAGTCAAATGCCTTTGATTTCACACTTGGAGCAGTACTCACTCGATATGTTCCACTGATTACTTACCACGGCGAAACATTCATTGCACCAATAAGAAACTACCCAACCTATGATCACGAGCTTTATGCTATTGTTCAGGGATGTAAGTAATGGAAGCATTATATCTTGCTAAAGGAGACTAAGATCCACAAAGATCACAAGTTGCTTCAATTCTTGCAGACTCATAACAAAAGCGGCATCAAAAATGGTCTTCTCATCTTTAGCAATTCCACCTAAACATCAAGCATGAAGAGGCAAGCGTCTATTTAATCACATATTGTCTAAGTTGTTCGTCGGTTCAAACTCTTCTTTTTGTACTTGATGCATGTGGACATGAAGACAACACATGGTCAGAATTGTATCCATCTAACATGGATTTTGCAAATATATATCACACTTTTCTTTGTAGTAATTCAATTCCAGGTTTTTACTTGCAAGATACTCCTATATCTTGCCTTCGACACTTGTGTGTTCCGCATGAGGTAGAGAGAGAAATTAATATGGGAGTCTCATTTTAGCAAAGTTGTTGGGCATTTTGGAGTTAAAAAGACTTACAATGTTGCATAATAACTTTTTCTAACCACATCTCAAGTCTGATGTATCCAAATACATCAAATCTTGTTCCACGTGTGCAATTGCCAAGACGGTTAACAAGAAGCAAGGTTTGTACACACCTTTGCCAATTCCAATGAGACCATGGGAATCCATTTCCATGGACTTTCCCTCAAGTTACCTACTCCCAAGCATGGTAAAGAGTGTGTATGTAGTAGTTGATAGATTCTCAAAGATGACAATTCTATTACCATGTCAAAAAACAGTAGTATCTCTAGAAACAACTCAACTATACTTTCATCATGTCTAGATTCACTTTGGAATCCCATAAACCTTTATATCTAATAGGGATACAAGGTTCTTGAGCTTTTCTGGAAAGCACTTTGGTCTATGCTATATACAAAGTTGAACAAATCTACCGCCTTTCATCCACAGACTATGAATAAACATAAGTGGTAAATAAGATAATAGTGCATCTTCTTAGAGTGAACAACTCAAAGCAGCAACACACTTGGGATTAAAGTATGTCTTTCATTCAACATAGCTACAACAGAGCTCTATACAACTCTACCACATAGTGCACTTTTTAGGTTCGCTTGGGTTTCCAACCTTTGGCACCCATCAAAATAACTTATCATTCCACCATCAACAATAGTAACATCTTCAGCTCAAACAGTTGACAAAGTTGTTCAATTCATTAAGCACATTCAACAGCAAGTGCAAACCATTCTGCAATTGGCTAATGCTAAATATAAGCATCGAACACCTAACACCTTCCAAGTTGGTGATCGAGTCTAGCTAGTAGCTACACCTACAAAAAGAAAGACTAACATAACCTTACCACAAGCTTCGTCTGCTTTGGTATGGGCCCTATACCATCATCAAGCAAGCAGGATATAATGCTTTCAAGCTCAATCTACCATCTTATTTTGGGTTGCATCTAGTCTTCAACGCGTAACTCTTGCGCCATTACTTTCCACTTATGTTGATACTTCAAAGACACTTCAACACACAGAGAAATCCAAACTGCAACATTCTAACAGAATTAAATCAAATCATTGATGCTCGAGTCAAATGAGCACATCAATAAGAGATCCCTCTCTTCTAGATCATCAAGGCAGCTCAAGTACCTTCCCAGAGAAAATGGTTTACAGAAGTGCAGGTTGCCAATTTGTTTCCACATCTTTTATAGCAACTACATTCAATGGGAACCATTGCTCTTTAAGGAGGGGCAACTAATCCAAGAGAATCTGGATCACTAGATCTTACCGCAATTTACTATTGTTGCATATCTAGCCTTGCGCTAATGTCAACAACATCAACATTGGGTTCCACACCTATGTGCCAATCCGCAAAATCAAAGTCCACTTCTGCATTACCACACAACTTTTGCAATGTCAAAACTATAGACCACAACTCGTCAATACCGATAGTTGGTGATGTCATAGCATTCATCAATCATGAAGTAGTTGTTACCAACTTTTCTAATGGTTCAATTGACACTTCATCTCCCTCCATTCTATATTAATGTACACTCTAATGCTTTGTACTTAGTTAAATAGACAAGAATGATGATACGGAGCATTTAGAGACCACACATCTAATCTCTTGGATATTGTACAGAACTTAGCATAATAAAACTTTGCTTTTAAAGTTATACATTGGTTGTCATCGTCTTCTTTGCTTTCCTTGTTATTTAACACGTTGCACCTTCATATCCTTCGTCATTCATAATTCGCTTCCATTCATAACCCTCTTAAATCCGTTTAAGTAGGTTATCCACTAAGTCTTCTCCTAGGCCCTAGATCAAGATGTAATTCGAAATTGTTGATTATAAATCCATACACAATTTTCCAAAAAATCTGTTAATAATAGTTCATGGACTATGAAAACATAAAATCTCTAAAAGGAATGATCATCAAACTACACATTTTCAAAGCCTACAAAAGAGTAAACTGGCAATTTCTTGTTAACATCCTCCAAAGGTTTGGATTTGGGAATGAATGGATAACTTGGATTTAAAAGCTGCTATACCACTCCCAAGTACTCTATTATGATCATTGGCTAGCCCAAAGAGTTTCTCTTTTTCAAGAGGTCTCCGATAAGGGGATCCTCTATCACCACATCTATTTATCCTTATGGTTGAGGCTCTAGGAAGATGCATTAAAGCTCTCAAAATCAGGAATAGCATCAAAAATATTCTAGCTACCTCAGAGGGGCACACCCATACTCGATTGTAGTTTGTGGACAATACTATGCTCTTTGCTTCTCCCATGCTTGATGAAGTCCGAGAAATCCAAGACATTATCAGCACCTACTAAAAAGCCTCTGGATGGTGTCCATCAACAAAGGTAAAGCTATGGTTATCTTCTTTAATGTCAATCCCAAGCTCCAAATCTTACTTTGCAAAATCATGTGCATTGAAAAAGCTACCCTCCCAAATCCTTATCTCAAGTTTCCTCTTTTCAAAGGCACTGGTAAAAGCAGATGTGGAATACCATCATTGACAAGATTTGTTGTAAGCTAAGTGGTTGAAAAGACAAGCTACTCTCCTCTATGGGCAGACTTGCCCTCATTAAAGTTGTTCTTCAAGCTACTCCCATCTATTGGCTCTCTTTCATAATTGCTCCCAAAGGGATAATTAAAGAAATAGTTAAAATCCTTGGAACCTTTATGTGGCAAGATACGGATGAGAATTTCAAATTCCCACTCCTTTCTTGGGACACTATCTGCAAAGCCTATCTCCAAGGAGGAGCCAACAAAAGGAAAATTAAAAAATTCAATGTTTTTCTCATAGCAAAACTGGTTTGAAGACTCAATATCAGTACCTCCAAACAATGGGGTACCATGCTAAAAGGCAAGTACCTTGACAACAAAAGGTCAAAAGAATCTTAACCGCCAAAGATCTCCCTAAAGGCTCTAAAATTTGGAATAGCATCAAGGAAGCCAGGGATCTTCTCTCATAAAGGCTCTTAAAGAAAGGTAAGAATGGTTACTACAACAGATTTCTAGTAGGACACATGGATCACTAAACAACCTCTGCAGTTTGATACTACCTTTACCAAAATTAGCAAGGAAGACAAAAATCAATGGGATAATAGTCAAAAAGTACTGGACTAAAAGGAAAAACCATGGTCACATTGTCAAAGTTTGGACAACTTTTCAAAATCAGGATGGCGCACAAAGCGATACCTGTAAAAAACAAACTCCTATGCTTTCATAATATTTGGAATACAGCAAATGACACTCTAAGATCGAATCAAAAAGAAATTGGCCTCTTCTCTATCAGAGCGGACAATAACCCACAGTTTGCTACCCTCTCATCTTTTACCAAAACTTTATCCATGGGCTAAAATCTAGCGATCAAAAGCCTAGCCAAAAATCAAAGACTTTCTTTGGCTTCCTACCCATGGTAAATCCTAACTAGAGAGCACCTCAAAAAGAAAGGCTTCAAGGGTCCCTCAAGATGCATCATGTACTTTAACACCACCGAAAATGTTGATCATCTCCTTTTAAGTTGCAATTACGCGTCCAAGCTTTGGAGAGGGTTCCTCGACAACTTTAACTCTAGTTGGGTTCTAAATTACTCACAATTTGCACATCTATATTGGAAGTGTAGTGTGAACCTAAGTCTTCTCAAAAGCATATGGGACATGGCTCCAGGCTTCATCACCTAGATTCGGCTTTGAAGAAATCCCAAAATCTTGAGGAGCAAAGGGCTCATAAGGTCCAGACCATTTATGGAAGGAAATTGATAGTTGCATGTTGAGTGTTCTTTCAATCACTGAAAATTTTAACATAAAGAGACTACTCCTAGTGAATTAGGCATCCTTCACAAGTAGCCTACCCTTAGAAGAACTTTTGACAGACTTGGGCTTGCTAAAAATAAAACAAAAAAGATCAATAAAGACAACATCAAGTGGGTCCCTCCTTCGAGGAGGCATAAGCTGAATTTCGATGGTGCCTCTAAGCACAATCCCAAACAATCGAGGATGGAGAAATCATCAAAGATCACAAAGGCAAAGAGGTGGCTTTTGAGTCCCCTCTACACTATCATTAACTCCAATAACATTGCAAAAGTCAAAGATCTTATCTTGGGTCTTAATCTTGCCCTCGATAACAACATTAGCAACTTAATCATCGAAGGTGATTCACTCGCTATCATCAACATTCGCCAAAATTGGCAAATTTAGAGCCTAGCTACGAAAAGTAAGAAGCTTATCAAAAGTTTTTGAAAACTCCTAGATAACTCATGTCTATTGAGAAGGCAACAAAGTCACGGACTAGATTGACCTGAGTCTGGGCCCACACTTTTGTTGCGGGTAATATGAAAAACATTAGCCAAAATAATGATTTGCAAGGGCCAAAAGAGATCATCCTCAAGGAATGTCCAAACTTTTAATCCACAAGTTTCCCTCCTACCAATGTTTTTGTAGTGGAAATGTAATATGTAGATGGATTCTCTCCCCACTCACATTCTATTCACATCTATCTTTGAGTTGGCCAATGTCTCCCTCAGTGTTAGCTTTTTTTTCCCATACTACCTTATCTATTCTTTTATTCTTACCCATTATATCCCTTGCCCGCTATGTCTTGCCTCTCTTGTGGTCGATCCTGTTGGTGGCTTTTGCTCTTTGGCATTACTTGTCCTTCTTCTCCTTTAAAAAGTTGCCTCTCTGGTCTTCTTCGGACTTGTTCATGCTCTTCACTTTCTCAAACACGCTGTTCATTATTGTTTTGAGTTAGCTTTTTCCTTTCTTACTCGCTTTTTACTTTCTCATCCCCCCTTTGATCCATGCTTCTCCCCCCTTATTTCTACGTCACCTTGCATACTGACATCCACATCTCTTCTCCTTCATGACTTCTATCTTAAATCTCTCCTCCCCACTATCGTGTAGTTGTAAGGTGTTATCCCATCTGTTCCACCATGGTTTTCAAAATTTTCATTTGTTTTCTCATCTCCCTCAGTCCATGTGGTTAGGAGTGACTTCATCCTAAAGTGACTACTCGAGCCCCACACAATCAACATAACCAACAACGTCAACATCCACATAGGCTTTGAGGTGGAAATGGTGACAACAAGAACCACTCAAAGGATATTTATGCTGCGGCAAGCAACAAACATGCATGCTTCAACAAGATTAATATTAGCACTCTACATATATCAAAATGTGCACTGCAAATGAGGTGTCAACTTGATCTCATGGTGCCACACATAGGTTGCTCAGATTGCACGCTTCAACAGGATTGATATTAGCACTCCTCGACATATATCAAAACATGCACTACAAATGAGGTGTCAAGTTGGTCTCATGGTGCCATACACAGGTTGCTCAAACTGACACCAATCAACTCAACAATCAAAACGAGTGCTTCTAGGACTCCATGGAGGTCAAGGTCTCAAGTGATCAAGATGATCACACTATGCATTCAGTAGAGGATCAGACCAACAATGGAGGCGATGGACGTTTCCACACAATGTTCCATGAAGGCAAAAAGTTTGTCACTCATGGCAACTCACATCCCCCTCATGTTGCTCCCAATTGAGTGTATGGCCATGACCCTGAGCAACATACAAACTCAAAGATCAATATGCATCCCAAAAGAAAAGTATGCAATGGGGAGGACAGTCCAATCAAAAACTCAACACCATTAAGTAGGAGGAGACTTCCAATTTTTTTCAAACACAAAGCCAAGGAGAATATGGCGAAGCATTAGCTTCTATATCAAACACTTGTTCTAACCACGAAGCCGCACTTCTTAAAAACTTAAAGAAATGACGAATCATATTCTACAATATAACCGCTTCGGTCAAGCTTAGCATAATCTTCTTGCAAGCATCAAGGATTTAACAATCAGCCAAAGCAATGAAAAGCGATAAAAACACAAGAAAATGTTTAGCTACATTGCTAAAATGAGGGATGCTTTCATTGTGCATCACTATCTGCGATGCTTTAATTTAGTTTGTATTCAAGGTTATAATGAGAGTACCTTAAAAGAAGCAAAGATCCACACTTAAATACTAACTATGGTGCAACTCAATACTAACAAAATTTACACTATAAACATCATTACAATGGCTAAGGACTCGATAAATATAAAAGACCGTATTCATAAGTTGCTTTGTATTCACAATGGAAATCCAAATCTGTAGCTATGGTCACTGAATGACTCTTGCTGCTCTTGTTTCCTCCTCTCATTTTCTGCACAAATCACTGACAGGTTTGGGTTGGTCTATTATTGTATTGTGCCCACATCACTGAAAGATTTGGGTTAGTCTCGTCTTTTCTCTCGGGTTCTTGTGTGCTTCATGCCCATGTAAACCACCATTCACATTTGAATAAATATTTTTAAATATCAAAAAGAATGTGTGCATAGATACATACAAGGCATAAATGTGTTTCTGAATGTTTACTTCCATACAAAACAGCCATCACTCTTACAACCCATTCTACAAGGACTCTGCAAAAGGGCAGGCCTCGATGTCCCACTATTCCCAAACATATTTAGTCCCTACCTCTGCAGGTCATAAAATGCCAGAAAAGCCTGTAAGCCGTGAAAATATTCCTAAAGAGGCAGTAGGATCAAAAACAGACGACTCAGAAGGTCAACTATTGCGTCAATTGATTGAAATGCTAGTGCATGTGTCTACATCAAAAGAGAGATTTATAGATGCGTAACAAACCATGCCTGTTGCAAATAATAACCATATGTTTCTGTTGAAAATAGTCTTATTATTTTGATTATATTACTCTTTTTATAATATTTTCATAAAATGGAATTATTAGTTAAATTTTTGTTTTGAAAGGACTCCAAATACTTCCACAGCAATGCAGCAGGTTAAAGATTCATATTTTCTATAATAGAAGGTATGTACAGTTCAAACAACATAAAACTAAAACATCAAAATTTAAAAAATCAAGAGGAAAAGTGACTAATAAAAAAATGTAATATTTTATATAGATTAGATCTTATTTCTTCCAAAAGGATTTACTTGACAAAACATATTCATTTATGGTATCATAAGACAAATATGATTCAATTTCTAAAGAAGCATGCAGTAGGTGAAATGAAACATGACACTTGTCTACCTGATCAGGAGGTCTGTTCAGAGCAGGGGAACCTGAAATCCCAGAAACAAGGCTAGAACCAGCAAGAACATCTCTAACAATACGACTTATATTAAGGTCCAGAAGAGTCTTAGCAGCTAAAGCAGATCCACTAGCAAAGGTGGAAAGAAGTCTAATTAACCCCTGCATGTCCAAATGATAATATCAAATTGAATGTCAAAAACACTTTTCCTATATTCTGTCTGCGCTGCATATTCATAGAACCATACCGTGTAAGTTGGCGTACTCAAAGATGTCTGGACAGCTCCTGAATTACTAACAGATATAAGTCTTGCTGCTTGTGCTACTAAGCCATGATTACAGAGCTCATCCAACTTCCCAGAAGAAGATGCAAATGATTCTGCAATTCGAGTCAAGCAAATAGAGGCATGTTCTACCACCTGCCAATCCAAAGATTTGTGTAAGAGAAGCTGAAGAGAATTATTTTCTAAATTCCAACACAAAATGATCACAGAAGAGAACCAATGCGATATTATTCTTGTCGCTAAGCTAGTAACGAAAAGAAATCACCTTAGAGTCATTATATTGAAGAAGATTTGTCAATATCGGGACGGCTTCCATTACAAAATCTGCCGCATCAGATGGAAGCTTCTTGCAAATGTTTGCAGCAGTGGATAATGCTACTCTCTGGTATAATTTTAAAGTGCACTCAACATGAGATTCAAATTCCAGAAATCCACAATAAGTAATAAAACAAAACATCATAATGTTACCTGAACACCGGTGGAGAAGAAGTCTAAATAAGATAACACTGCCATAAGACCACCAGCACGAAGACAGGCAGCAGGATGGTCATGAGATATCTTCTCCAGCGCTTCCAAGGACTGCGTCTCATAATTTAATATATATATATTATATATATGGAACTAAAACAAATAAGTTAAACGCCATGCAGATCAATTATGTCAGAAAATTAAATATTGATTTTTCAAACAATCCTTAAAATTTAGATTGAATTCACTTGCAGATGATAAAGTACAATCTGTACAAACCTGTTCTGCCAAATCCATATACTCAATTGTTAGCAAACGAGCACAGAAGGAAGGAACTGCACCATAATGTACCACAGACGCACAAGCTTGGGGAAGCACTTCACAAAGGTGAGTCAACGCTCTGGCAGCAAGAAGCATTATGTCAGGATTGTTCTCATAGTTCAGTAGAACCACTAGCACTGGAACAAATGAATCCACTAAGAAACTGCTCAACGAATCCTCAGTCGCAATCGATAATATTTCACATAGCTGAGTGAGTGCCTCAATCTGACGACCTGTCTCACCTTCAGCCCTCAAACCAGATAGAATCCTTTTCAAGCGACTACTCTGCTGTGAAAAGGGCATAGGTGGCGGCAAAAGATCATCCAGCCCAGCCCCAAGTTTCCTGAGAAGGCCCTTCAGGGCACTGCTTGCAGTAGTTGTGACATTCTGATGAGGGCTGCCAACACCTTCATCTTCATCTGAATTGTCATCACTGTACCCCCCTCTTCTTTCTTTCTCCTTACCCTTTTCAATCTCTTTGTCTTCGTGATCTCTCTTCCTTGCCGAACTGGAAGATGACTCCATTTCCAGGTCAATACCCGCTAATTCAGGATGCAAACTTGCAATCACAGGGCTGGAAAGTGGTCTTATTGGAAAGCGGGCACGGGGAGGGGTTGGAAAAGGGGCAGCAGAAGATGCAAATGTAGAAGACGACAGACGAGCTCGCTTAATTGCACAGGGTGATGATTGGGCAGGGGATGGCCTTTTTGCTGTGGCCTCCGCTCGCTTTCGGCTCCGTGTTTCCATAAAATAAACCACCCACACTAAAAAACTGTGCAGGGCAAGCTGAAATCACACATATCACCAAATTCAATTGCAAGATACAATCAAAGCTGACAGTTTTATCTATGATACAGCCCCTCTAACCTATCCTTCAATGACACAAATCTGACCATGAGATTTTATCGCAGATACAAATCAATCTTTACAAAATAACTTGTTTGGCCAAAGCATAACAAACCCATCATACAAACATACAGAGTAAAAAAAATATCAAGATGAAAATCCAACCTGTCAACTATAATTTTGAAGGGTTTGATGTTCAGAAAGGAATTATTAAATGTTATTCTTGATTTTTTATTATTAAAGGGTAGGCTATAGACAATGTAAGATAGTTAACTGATAAGATCTCCAGGTTAATTTGCAATTGAAGATGAGAGCTTCATCTCTCATACAGTCCCCCTAACCTACAATTCAATCATCCAGTTTTCACGATAGAATTTACCCCTAAAGTCAGTTGCAGTTGAGCTCAGGGCTTTAACTGCCTTACAGTCACCCTAATCTACCGTTCAATAACCCAAAATTTAACAATGAAATTTAACACCGTATTCAGTTGCAGTTTAAACCAGGGATCAGTTTGTATTACAGTACCCCTGATCCACCCTTGAATGACCCAAATTTAACAATGAGATTGAATACCATATTCAGTTACAGTTTAAGCCGAGGGCTGTACCTGTCTTACAACCCCCCACCTCTACCCTTCAATAAGATAAATTTAACAATGATATTTTCCACCAAATTATGTTGCAGTTGAAGCTCAATTATTTATTTGTCTTGAGAGTTACCCTAACCTACCCTACAATAACCCAATTTTAACAGTGACTATAAGCCCCAAATTCAGTTGCAGTTTAAACTGGGGTTTTCGTTTATCTTTTAGTTCCCCTGATCCATGATTTAACACCAAATTTGGTGGCAGTTTAAGCTGAGGGATATATCTGTCTCATAGACCCCCAAATCTAAAACTTAAACAATCCAAAATTTAACCATGACATTTCAAAAGAAAATAAGTTTATCAATCTTAAGAGTCCCCATATCCTAACCCTCGTTCCCCCAACCTTAACAATGAGATTTACCACCAAATTCAAGTGCAATTAAAGCTAAGGGTTTTATCTATATTAAAGTCCCCTAACCCACCTTTTGGTCACGAAAATTTAACAGTAAAAATCTGGTCCCCGTAAAATATAATCTTACAGAAAAGCTCTAAACCATCATAATAATTTTCTAACAAAATTAGAAAAAAAAGATTTGAAAACCCAACCTACGAAATTTAATTCTCAAGGGTTTGCAGAATAAAAAGTGGGCGTGCGTAATTTCTTCACGGCTTCTTTTCAAATGCAATGCAATTCTCAAGATGTGCAGATTCCCTGGATCCATTAACACAGCCGCTGATTATGACTTGCTCCATCCCCAAATGCCCCAAATTTACCCATACTCTTATAACTTAAATTGCAGGAAAAAAAAAAAAAATCCCGTTCAAATGCGGAAATATTGAAGTTACAAATTTAGCATCACCCAACTCTGTATTTGAAAAAAAAAATGGTTTTTCTTAATTTTTTTGATTTACAGATAAGATGAAATGAATATGAACAGAAATGAACCAGATTACGAGATAAATAGGAGACGAGTCGGGTGACCATCTACCTTTCTCAGCCCATTACGCAATTAATTATTGGAAAAAACATTCGCTTTGAATCCGCAGCGAGGAGGGGTTCTTTCTTTTAAGGCGGTGGGAAGGGGTAAAGCATATAAAACAAGATATTCCGGTACCGATTTCTCTCACAGGAAGCTTTATACTTTTTTGGGCATCGTTTTTCACAAATAACTTACTAAGGTCGGTTTAGGTCAAGGGGAAACCTAACACACACGTTGTGCTAACTTGGAGGGATATAAGGTGCCAAGTATAGTGTTCTCTTGTTGGTTGAGTTTTGAGTCTCGTTTTGTATGGTCAGATGCCTTTTATTTGATAGGTGAATTGCTTGTATTCATTTGTTAATTTATAAATTGGGTATTTTTTTATTGGTCGAGAATGAGTTATTGTTGAGATGAGTTGGACTTTTTAATGATGAATAAATGAATGAAAGATTTTAATAACATGCACAAGATCATGTAGTGTATGAGATCAAGAGTTACAATAAAATCGTTTAGTGATGCAACTTCTTGACACAAGAGTTGTCATATTAATGTTGTAAAATTTATAATCATTTCTTGATGCTAACTCTTTTACTATAGATCTTGATTAAAAAACTTGTTATTCTATTTAACCTTTCCTTTTCAAACAAATCAGTTAAGTTATCAACCTTCGAGCTATCTTTGTACTTGATACGTACATCCTTATAGGCTGCACACTCCATAATGAAGTGTCATTCTATCTCCACTACTCCCTTGTCATAAGATAAACATGTTTTTGTTTCCCAATCTTCCTTGGGTACTGTCCACCTATTGGTTTCACACCTAAGATGATGTGAGCTAGTCATCAACTATGCAATCAACATCTTTGCTTTCCATTTGATTTCAGCTATGCATGTCTTTTCTCCAAGCTCTCATGTGGGGTTAAACTTATTGATGTAGTATCATTTATTCCGTCCCAGCTGTTTTTTCCACATAGTTGTCATGAATTTCTTTTTCATGTACTTTTTTATTTCCTTGTTAGTGTTTGGGCATTCTTGCATGTCGATGTCCCATTTACTCATCCGTTTGTTGTTTTATTTCATCCACATATTTTTTATTTTACTTAGCTCTATTTCTATTACCATTTTGGGCCATCAAATAAAAAGTTTATTTGTATCCATCAAGTACATAGGATCTTGATTGAAAAAAACAAGCAATAACTTTGTGTTCTAAACTCACACATACTTTTGGGGCTAGGGATATGGGGTGTAAGTCTTCAGGATGGAGTGTTATCATCATGTGTTCCTTTTAAAACTTAACATTGTTGGCGATTTTACTATCTTATCTTGTGGCCATGTTGTTAATTCAAATTTTTTTTAATGCAGTGTTCGTAATTTATAAGTTATTTATTATAGTGGTATATTGTGATGATGGGATTTCATTTTACATTAATAATCTTTCTTTTCCCTACTTCAAGACGTGTTAATGTTTATAGTGTGAGCCACTACATTGTCATCATAACACAAGGTGTGTGTTTATACCTTTTAGGGTGACAATACTCCAAGATGGAGTAGGTGGTTGCAGTGGAATCTAGAGCCTTTATGCATCCTCTTCTTAATCTTGGAGGGCTATAGTCATTAAAATGTGGCATTAGATAGAACTCGAGTCATTATGCATGCAACATTATTTTAGTGGGGCAATGAATCTCAAAGGTGGTCAAGCTCAAGGGCCATGATCCAAGTGGCTATTTGGGACATTCTTTCAAACAAAATATTGATATTTAATATATTATAAGTATGTCACCTTGGCATGTCATAACTCATTCACTGTTGCTTGGAATTTGAAAGCATAATATGCATTAGAAATATCAAGAAATAAATAAGTTTTGTACGCCCCTAAAGGAATGTGTTGCTTACCCTTTGGGGCTTTTGGCCTAACTTTCAAGGCTAAATTCCATTATGCAGAGCACCAAATAAAAAAATGTAAAAAATTACTTAAAAATAAAAATGTTGACTTCTATATTTTTATGAGTTTTGAGTTAAGGCAAAACATCTCGACTTCTTAGAGGAATACTTGTCACATAACTTTTCAGAGTCCAAGGTGAATCACTTTGAATTATATGTTTAAATTGCTTAGTTATTGCTTTGGAAAAAAAATGAATGGTTGTATGAATGTAAAAACCCGACAAAAAAAGAGGTCTTATAGCTTTAAAAAAAATTGAGAGATTGTTAGCTTCTTGTGAATTACTCTTGGCTTCAATAAATCTTCATTTACAATGTAATATTGCATTATTATTATGTTAAACTTCTTAATTGATTCATTGTTTTTATGACATAATAAATTTATGTAATTTAGTGTATTGAAATAGTTTTATCCTTCTTTGTACATCCCATCAAAAGAAGCCATAGTACAAGAAGCATGGTCTTAAGACACATAAACTTTAGGATTATCTTAATTATTACTCCAAATGATCTCAACTGGAAAAGAGGAAATTGAAGATACTTTCAAATTATTACTCGATAAAGCCCTTGAAAATCAAATGCAAGAGATGATGACACAATGATCTAATATTATTTCACATTTATGCCTATAATTCCCACCTTGTCATCAAACACACCCTTTAGGGTCTAATAACATTTATAATTTTGATATTCCTCCTTTTTAAGGAAATTTTGATGAAGATGAAGTAGACAAATGGCCCAATCAATTGGAATCATGTTTTTCTATTAATTATTTTTTTAACAGTTTTGCGAGTTTGCGAAGTTTTTTCTTTGTGCATTTTTCTTTATGGTTGACAATGGGTTGTATGTTTGTTGTGAGTTCATTATTAGATGGCATATTGCATTATATGATTATTGTTGAAGGTTATCTATTTTTTAGGTCTCTCGAGAAGATGTCTTTATTGGTTTATTTTCTTTGTTTAATTGTTGAGGTGTGGGCTCTCATATTTCATCTTGTCACTTGTCATGGTAGGCATGTTGATTGGTCTTATCACCTTATGGTTTTTGGGGTCTAGGCCCCTTGTTGTGCCCCAGGGTTAGTTAGTAGTTCCAATTTCTATAAAATCTATTTCTTTCAGTTCATAGCTCCAGTCAAAATTGTTCACCCTTATCAAAAAAATAATAATGGAAAGATAACATTTGCACTCTTAAAAGTTGCAATCCATGTCAAAAAATGATCCAAAATATGGATATAGTTTACTATATATGTTGTCTAGTTCATTTCCACTATACTCAATTATGTAATTCATATAGGTAAGACACTACTTCACACTTGTTCACATAAAGCGAATTGTTTAGTTAAGTTGTAATGGCCACATGAGTATTGGATGGTCCAAACAATATTGTATTGATGAAGATAACAACTTGTAGCCTTTGAATCTAAGGGTTTCATTAAAGATGATGAAACTTTTAGTATTTTCAGGTGGTGGTTGTGTAACTGTCAATGTTTGTAGGTTATGGTTACGAAACTACCTTGATGGTTGTGAAACCACCTCAATAGTTTTGAAATTGTTGGTTTGCTTAAAGCGACGGTTTCACCCTTAATCAAAACATGGGTAAAGGAGCAACTGCAAACACTTCCTTTTCTTGGTGACAATTTGTTTGAAGTCTTTGGTAGGTTTTAAGTTGGAAGGAGAAGACATTAGAGAAGTTGATGAGAAATATTGAAGTTGGATTCACATTTTAGTCTATAAGTATGTCTCCTTGTTCATGTTATCTCATTGTTTCATAGTTATGAATGGTTATTCCAATTGTGTTGGATCACATTGAAGTTTCTGAGAAGTGCAAAACAATCCTATGTGTAAGCTTTGAATAATGTACTAATGAATGCTCTATCCATGAAGGCCATTTTTAGCATTAAATTTCACAATTTTTTGAATTACATAGTTGAGGGGAGAGCAATTTGGCCAACCCACTGGAATTTTTTCAACACCAAAATTCTCCAAGGCATAGAGTGTGTTCATCCCATGTTTTATCTTATCTTATGCTTCCTTATTATGTTCAATGCATTGCACATTTTAGTTATAAAAATTGTTTGTGTCTATTTTAGTAATGAAAGTAGTATAAAATAGTCATGTATCAACTATATATTATATAAGAGTATAGGATTTGTGTTGGTAAAACTTAGAGTGGAATATCCACCTAGTTTACGAATCAGATTTTTATCTGAATAGGTTAGTGTTCCATAGTGTACGGTTTGTTTGGTGAAAATTGTGCAGATATATGCCCATTACAAGAGCAATAAGTGCTAGTGGAAAAGTTGATTTGGTCTCTTTGTAATAAGAGATATCCATAACAAAGTGGAATAAAGAAGTGAGAAGTATGGCTTCCGAAGATGAGAGGATGCCTAAATATGGTGAAGGAAGATTCCACAAATTCAAAGATGATGTTGCAAAAATCTCTCAATCCATGATGGAGCTTTGTGGTGATTATGAAGTTTGTCATGGCAAAGTTGGGAGTTTCTATGGATACTTCCAAATCATGTGAGGAGTTGAAGACTTTCCACCATAAGAAAGAGTAGGCCTATTCTTGCCAAGTTCCACCTCAATTAAAAGCAGAGGAAAAAATTGACATTCAATCATATGAAGTTGAGGTGAATGTGGATAAACTTGATCATTGACTAGCCTAATTATAGGTATATTTCAATTTGCATTGAATTGGTGAAGATCAACAAATTAGTTTTGCAAGATTGAAGCTAGTTAGTCATGCTCTAACTTATTTTGAGAGTTATTTTAATTCTTTGGTTATTAATAAGCTAACACCAATTAGTAAGTGGGATGAATTTAAGACTTTTACTAAGAAAAAAAATATATCTTATTTGTTACGAAGAGGAAAGGTATATTGATTGTCAATCTTTGAGGCAACAAGAAGGACAAATTATGTAGGTCTTTATAAGTGAATTTTGAAATAAGGTAGTTCAAATGGGAAAATACGTGTTTGATCATGACATCTCCATGAAGTATGTTGGAGGGCTACAAAGTCACTTTAAGAGGCTCATTTTATTTTCCAAGCCAGAGGACATGGATGAGGCTTGTTCTCAAGCACACTATCTTAAGATGGATGAGAATAAGGGTCCTTTTGTTTAACCCTATTTTAGATTAGATAATTCTTATAACATAAAATACTAATGTGTATTAATTCAAATTGTTATGTATTATAATGAAACATAAATACAACGTAAAAATAAAAATCTCATTTGATAATTATACTTTCTAAATATGGAAAGTAACAAGATAGATAATATACTTAGCATGTTATTATACTACGTAGGTTTGAGATTGAATGCAGGTGACAAGAAGTTTGGTAAATTAGACAGCGAGCCACTCAAATGAAGAAGTGGAGTTATGGGCACGCCTAGACACTAATGTCAGCCTCTATTCAATACCATTTGATGCCAATGATCAACCCTGATGGTTTCATCTATGTGAAACTTGCTCTTATGTTCTAGTACAAGCCACTATGGTTGCTTATCTTCTATCTATTTATGTAATCCTCACATCTGAGCGTACGCATCATACACATAAATTTATCTCCTTCTCTTGAAACTTTATGCCCACTTTTGAAAATAGGTTTAAGCCTATGAAATAAGAAATAAGGTAAGTTGATTTAACCCCAACCACTCCTCATTAAATGGTATATTACTACCTACACATCAAATACTCTAAATAAGGAAGTCAAACTGCATGTAGTTCTCCCTGTTAGGTGTATGTGTGCAATAGTGTTCATTCAATGTATGCAACTTGTGATTTAGCTTTTGACACTTGGAAAATGACAACTTTGTCTTAGCCTTGGAGTCCTTCAGACTTGGCTAAGACCTACTCCTTGTGATTGATTAGTAAATTGGAAATAATATCACAGTCTTAGCCTTGGAAATACACACAAATTTATCTCCTTCTCTTGAAACTTTACACCCACTTTTGACAATAGGTTTAAGCCTATGAAATAAGAAATAAGGTAAGTTGATTTAACCCCAACCACTCCTCATTGAATGGTATATTACTACCTACATATCAAATACTCTAAATAGGGAAGTCAAACTGCATGTAGTTCTCCCTGTTAGGTGTATGTGTGCAATAGTGTTCATTCAATGTATGCAACTTGTGATTTAGCTTTTGACACTTGGAAAATGACAACTTTGTCTTAGCCTTGGCGTCCTTCAGACTTGGCTAAGACCTACTCCTTGTGATTGATTAGTAAATTGGAAATAATATCACAATCCATTTGAATGTGCAAGTGTTTGTGTAGACTTGATATATGTTTGCTAAATATATAATACATTTAGACCTATTTTATATTTATGTGGAACTCTTTGGGTATTTTTTCATACCACTAACATGCAAAAAGTATAATTTGACACATAGGGTGATTTGAATTTGAAATGTGATTGTTGTTTAGCATGGAATCAAACTGTCAGGTTTGGATGGTGCCATAACTCCAATACTATCTAAGTCTAATAATTATGTTTGGGAGACAAGAACACTGATATGATGATCTGGAGATATCCAAGTATGATAATTGATTAGTTTGACACATATTGGGGAATTCTTGTAGATGACTAATAAAAACTAAAGAGGATCAAACCCTTGGAAAGCAAGTGGATGTGAGAGAATGGCGAAAAAGAGTCATATGTGTACACACAAGTCATGTAAGGTGAAGGTAGGTCAAAATTTACATTTCCAAGTGTCTAATACCAAGTTTTAGTAGCTACAAATGCCCCCTTGTATTCTAGTATTGAAATGCAATACAAGTACTAGAGTAAAATGATAAAGAGATGTATCTGATTATGTAGTTTGCTCTAAGAAAATCTATAATGAATATGTAGTAATCAATGTCCACAAAATGAAATATAAAAATGAATTAATGAAACTTGAAACTTAAGAGCAAGTAGGGAATAAACTTGTAAGTGGGTGAACCGCGTTGCCCTGTAACTTGTCAAAGATGATGTTTCCTTATTAAAGAATTGGGGAAATGTGATCTATGTTAAAACACATGGAGAATGATTCCTCTTGCTCAACCCTTTGGAGAATTAGGGGTGATTGAGTCCCAATTTGTGTAACTAAGGCAAGGTCATGTGTTGAGAAGAAAAAATCCCTAATCCTCATGAATAAGGAGTAGTGTTGATGTCATTGAGGGCATTGAATCTCAACCACACTACTTACATAATTGATCTCACACTAATGTGAGTGAGGAGCCTCACATTAGATGGTGGGGATTTTGAGATGGTGAGTGAGGAGCCTCAGATAGGTAATATAGGTGATAATGTTGTGATTATGGAAGAGAATAAATTTCATGAGGTGTTTTAAGGTCTATGACAACTTAAGGAGGGTTGTGTGGGAAAGGAGTTAGGTGATGGTAGGCCCGAGGCTACTGAAAAATAGGTAAAGAAAAACGAGTTTGATGAACTCATGGCATTGTTAAAGAATCATAATAAATTTAATGAAATTGAAGATGAGATTGGTTTACATAAGGCATTCGTACATTGGTTCATGAGGGATCATACCAAACTTAAAGAAATAGTGAACAATTTGAACAAGAATGATGGGAATTTTTGCACAAGGGCTAGGTTAATGGTAATAACTGAGCAGATGGAAAGAATAGATGATAAATTCATGAGGATGGAGCATGAGAATGAACTTATTAAGGATAATTTTGGGATGATTATTGACTTCAACTTAACCTCTATGCAAAATTGACTTCAGAACATGGAAGGGCTTTGAATGGTGGAAAGAAAGAAGAATGAGATGCTTGAGCATGACAACGTTGATAAGAAGAAGAAGGGAACTACTAAGGGGGCTCAAGATCCTCAACCCCTCTAGATGATGGACACTATGTTTACTAGTATCAAAAAGAATTAGACTAATGTAATTGAAGGCTGTAAGGGCCTTAGATGTTAGGTTTAGTACTTATATTATTTTGATATTTACTGGTTGTTTTGTTGTTGTTGTTAGTTATTTGTTGTAACTTTGGATATATGTTCAGCTTTGATATGTAATTTTGGATTCCAGTCCTAGTATGTTAGTTATATGTACTAGGATGGGTCCCTTTTAACAACCTACTTTTACCATAAATAAAAACTAGTCGCACACTAATCTTATAACCCTGAGTTGAAAGGTGCGAACCATATATTGGGATTGTGCAATGGTGACAAGGGCATCTCAACTCCATTATTCATCTAAACATGAATCAACCATTGTAGATGGACTTATAGATTAAAGGGTGCCCACTTATAAGTACCATTGAATATGTTTGAACATAAAAACCATAATAGTGTGTATGTACATGAACAAGCTTCATGCCTCATAAATTTGTGCCAATGTGATATATAATGTTATACATTTATATGCCTATTTTGTGTCAAATCTTAGAACTTGTATCTCATGATCATGTAATGTGTATGGACATGCTTGGCATTTGCCTCGTATCTGTCTAAATATGTGAATATTTGAAAACATGTAACTCATGTCCCTATAAATTGAGTACATGTGCATGTCATATGTCCCAAAAATTTGTTTGGAATTTGTAAATATTATTCCCCACTCTGAAATCTTGGAATATTGTAAACTATGTCAAAATATGAATTTTATATTTATGGAGACTTAAGTCTTTATGACAAGCATACTAATATGCCCCCTTTTTGAGGTGAGGGGTGTAGCCTGTAAGTCACTTTTATCCAAATAAAGAGTCAACAGTATCATGTTATGTTAAAATATGCAATCATGTAGAATCATGCCAACACATGAAGAATGTGTCATCATAATAATGAATATGTCATCAAAGTATGTATGAAACATATGTAATGTAAGGCATACAAGTATCACGTCAAGATATACATAATAATAGGCATGCAATAGTAACCATCACTAAGAGAAGTGTTGAATAAAACTACGCAGTAAAGGTGCATGGTATGTATCATGACACCGCAAACAAATGGATAGGTGTGTTATATGAATTATGACACATATAAACTCAACAAGCTCAACAAGTTCAACAGATATTGTTATGGCCATGATGAACATAATAAAATCACATACAATATCACTCAATGTCCCATAAGGCCAAGGGATGCATACAAGGGACCATAAAATGTTGTAAATAAGGGATAATAAATGTCACACACACAAGGCCAAGGGATGCAAATGATGGAAAATAAATTTTGCATACACAAGGCCAAGGGCCATAATCAACAAATAAGTAATGAGTAGCCTATTATGAAAGACAAATGACATCAATGAAACACAGAATGATAAATATAGTCTACATCATCCAAGTACGTCAATGCCACAACATAGTAAAGTGACATATCTATGAAATCTAGCATTGTATAGAGTATGAGTAATAACAATATGTGTAAGCAATAAATATAACTCGACTTGTAAAACAAAGAGGTCATAGAAATATATAACATGTATCAATGTAACATGTGGAATAAGATTCCCCCAACATTGGCATGACCCCTGGGTATAGTAATATCCAACATCTATGCATCCATGTATCATTTGTATTTGTATGCCATGCATGTCACTCATATTTACCATGAAATGCATGTGGATATGAAAAAGTAATTGTAATTTATCAAACATGTCATATATAAATAATTTAAACTAGTAATCATGTCACTGCTTTTTTTATTTGTTTTAAAAATCAAATTTTTCATGTTTTTTTTTTTGAAAAATAATATACTTATAAATCAATCCAATAAGTCGTACTAGTATTCTCATAAATTAGTGTCACATGGATTGTCCTCAAAGTTATGTAAATGCATTGCCTTTTCTTCCATAATTTATTATTGTTCATGTTTTGAGCTTATTTTTATCTTTAAAGATTTTGCCTTTTGATTAGTATCGTTGCCATCAAGTTGAATTTTGATTATATTCCCTTCATGGAAAAATGAAATGTATTGATTGGTTTTATCCAGTGTGGCCTCATTAGGTATGACTGGTCATATCTTGATATAAATGTCAACTGGGTGGTAGAGGATGTCACCTATATAGGTGTATTGACAACCTTTGGTCCGTAAGAAATTGGTATAGTAATATGTCTAAGGAATGTACTATGATGTTGATTAGATAATTCATCAATGTCATGTCCCAATTTTCATAAGAAACTTGTGTTGAAAATATTCATTTATGAACCATTATCTATCAACACACATTTGATTGCTTTACTTTGAACTTGGACCTGAATAAACATTGTTATATTTTTCTCTATTGTGTGTTATGTAGGTAAGTTTTCTTCTTAGAGGTAATGAATTTTTATATCCTTTAATGTAATCGTGATAAAAATAAGGTATGCATGTTTTATATCACTGGGGATAATATTCTCACACAATGCATCATATAAGATGTCCTTGTAAACAACTAAAATCTTTAATAATTCAAGGATAAAAATCCTAGCATGATTATTCTTTAGTTGATCAATGATGGCATACCCTCTAGGTTGATTATTTTTCTTCATAGGAGATGGAGGGGGTTGGGGAGGAACATGTTGACTATCTCAATTATGTCATACATGGTGAGGCACCCTACCTCTTCTAATAGTGATAGTGTGGACTGCGAAATCTAATATAAGTCATGGGTGGATAACAAAGGTGGGATGGAAGCTAATACAACCTCAAAGTCTAGGGAGAGGGGGACCAAAAGGAGTCATGCAAGCCCTTTGGTGCCTAGTAGTGATAAGAATCAGCTTAGATTAAATTACAACAATATGAATTAATAAAGGCTTTAGATTTTTCATCAGTTATTTCAACCTTATCAATGTACAAATATTTGATCCATGGAATGGCATTATTGTTATAGATTTTGCATATTAGAAGAAACAATATGTAATTATTATAATCACAACTTGACTAAAAAAATAGAAACTATGTACATACATTATAGCCATGTGTAATATGTGAACGAGGGAAAATCATAAATAAATTTGAAAAATAGATATATTTGGAATTTTGAAACCTTATAAAGAAGGAAGAAACCACAAAGGAAACATAGGATTTTGACTATGTTCGAGACAATATACAAGTTCACCAATATGTTTTATCCTATTTTGAATTAATTAACCCTAATATATATATACAAATGAATGTGTATTAATTTAGATGTTATGTATTACAATGAAACATAAATTTGAATGTAAAACATAAATTTTGATTTGACAATTGCACTTGCTAAATATGGAAAGTGTAAGGAAATATCAGATAATTAACATGTTATTGTAGTATATGATTGAATATAAGTGGTAAGAAAGGTAAGAAACTAGACTATTAGTCACTTAGATCAAGAACTGGAGTCTTAGACATGTCTAGATAATAATGTTAGTATCTAGTTGATATCATCCAATAGTAGCGATCAAACTTGATGGTTTCATCTATGTGAAAGTTATTATTTTATTCTAGTACATGATACAATAATTACTTCTCTTTTGTCTGTCTGTGTGTTCATGAGGTCTGACTTCGCCCATAATTCCTATAAATATTTCTCCTTCTCTTGAAACCCTGAGTCCACTTTTGACACTATGTTTAGGCATATAAAAAGGGAAATAAGGTGGGTTGAGTTGACCCCAAACATGCCTCATTGAATGATTGAGCATTTCCTGCATATCCTATACTCAAAATAGGGAATTCAAACCTCGTGTAGTTCTCCCCGTTAAGTGTATATGTGCAATAGTAATGTATGCAATCCATTATTTATCTTTTGACACTTCAAAAATGGAAACTCTAGCTTGGCCTTCAAGTGATTCAAACTTGGCTAAGACTTGCTCTATGTGATTGATTGGTGAATTGGGAATAATAATGCAGTCCCTTTGAATGTATAATGTGTTTTTGTAGACTTGACAAATACTTATTAGACAGGAGATGGGCTTAGACTTATTTTGTATTTATATGGGACCATCTAGGTATTTTCTCATGCCACCAACATGTGAAATGTATAGACCAATCCATAGTAATGATTTGAATTTTAAATGTGACCATTGCTTAGTACGGGATGAAACTGTCAAGTTTAGACAATACCTAAAATCCAACATCGTCTAAGTCTGACAATTTTGTGTGGGAGATAAAAACATTCATTTGATGATCTAGAGATGTTTGAATATGATAATCAATTCGTTTAGAACATACTAAAAGAATTATTGTAGATGACTAATAACAACTATAGATGATTAGACCCATGGAAAGCATGTGGATGTGAGATAATAGTGAATAAGATTCATATACGTACACACAAGTTATGTAGGGTGAAGGTAGATCAAAACTGACATTACCAAGTTTATAATACCATATTTTAGAAATGTCCCACTTATATTATGTTATTGAAATACATTACAAATACTAGATTAAAAGGATAAAGATATGTAACTAAGTGTGTATGACACATTTTATCTTTGGGAGAAGGCTCCAAGTGTGGAGCTTACTTCAAACAATCTTGCAATGAATATGTTCAATCAATGTCCATGAAATGAACTTTGAAAATGAATTAATTAAAACTTGAAACTTAAGAACAAGGAAGAAATACACCATTAAGTGGGTGAATCATGTTGCCCTATTACTTGTCAAAGATCATGCCTCCTTGTTAAAGAGTCCAAGAAATATATTTTTTCATTGAATCACATGGAGTACAATTCTTTTTGTTGAACCCTTTGGATAATTACAGGTGATCAAGTCCTAATTTGTGAAATTAAGGCAAGGCCACGGTTTGGGAAGATGAATGTCCCAATCCCCATGATTAAGGAGTAGTGTCAATGCCATTGAGGGTGTTTAATCTCAACTGCACTAGTTATGTAACTAATCTTGCACTTATATTACAACTCCAAGATAAAAGGTGGGAGGCAAGTATTAGGCTCACAAACTAATGGCAAGGTTGTTGAATCTCAATTACATTACTCATTTAAACATGAATCAATCACTACATATGGAATTATAGATTCAAGGGTGCTCACTTCTAGGTACCATCAAATGTTTTTTGAAACTAGAAACTAAAATAGTGTGTATGTGCATGAACAAGCTTCATGCCCTATAAATTTGTGCCAATATGATATACAATTCCATGCATATATATACTTATTTTGTGTCAAATATGATAATATGTATTTCATAGTCTTGTAAATGTGCATGCATATGCCCCATATCTATGTGTTCCTGTAAAACTGTGTGCATATGCATGGCATATACACCCAAATGTATCTAAATATGGAGACATGTAACTCATGTACCTATAAATTGAGGACATATGCACCCAAATGTATCTAAATGTGGAAACTCATAACTCATGTCCCTGTAAATTGAGTACATATGTATGGCATATGCCCCAAAAATGTGTTTGAAATTTGTAAATATATGTCCCAATTTGAGATCTAAACCATTTTGAAATCTTTAAATCCTATAAACTATGTAAAAATCTGAATTTTTTGCTCATAAAGTCTTAAGTCTATATAACAAACATACTAATACGCTCCAATTTTGAGGTGAGGGATGTAGCCTATGAATCACTCATATCAAAAGAAAGAGTCAACTATATCATGTTATGTTAAAAGATGTAATCATGTAGAATCAAGTCAACATGTGGAGAATATGTCATCAAAGCATGTATAGAACATATGTAATGTAAGGCATATAGGTGTCATGTCAAGATAGATTAAATATTTAGGCATGCAGTAGTAACGATTAGTAAGAGAAACATTGAATAGGACTATGTAGTAAAGGTGCATGTTGTGTATCATGGCACCACACACAAATAGGGAGGTGCATGATATGGATCAGGGAAACTGTAAACTTAGTGAACTCAACAAGCTCAATATTAAATGTCATGTCCATGCTTCACACAATAAAATCACATGCAATAACACTCAATGTCAACCAAAAGGCCAAGGGTCACATACAAGGGATGATAGAATGTCTTAAACAAGGCCAAGGGTCATTAAAAAGGGACATTAAATGTTTCACAAACAAGGCCAAAGGTTGCAAACAATGGATAATGAATGTCACACGTAGAAGGCCAAGGGCTGCAAATAATAGACAAGTAATGAGTAACCTTTTATCAAAGAGAAACAACATCAATTAAACATATAATAAGTAAGATAATCTACACCATCCAAGTATGTCAATGTCACAACATAATAAAATAATATATCCATGAAATCTAACACTATATAGAGTATGAGTAATAACAAGATGTGTAAGCAATAAATATAACTCACATGATAAAAGGAGCGGTCATAGAAATATATTACATGTATCAATGTGATTTTTGGATTACGATGTCTCTAGAATTGACATGGTGTTTGTGTATAAAAATGTCCAACATCTATGTATCCATTTATCATGTGTATCTGTATGTCCTACATGCCACTTATGTATATCATGAAATGCATGTGTGTATTAATAAAGATGTGTAATGTATCAAATGTGTGATATATAAATAATATAAATTAGCTATCATGTCGTACTTAGGGCCTGATTTTTTTGTTTTTAAATATTTTAATTTTTGCTTTGTTTACTTTTTTGGAAATAATATGCTTATAAATCAATCCAATAAGTCTTCCCAATTGTCATATAAATCAGTGTCACTTGGTTTGTCCCTAAGGTTAAGTAAATGTATTGCCTTTTCTTCCATGTTTTCTGATTGTTCATGTTTTATCCCTGTAGTTATCTTTGAATTTTTTACCTTTTGATTAGTGTCATTGCCAACAAGTTGAACTTTAATTGCATTCCTTTCATGTAAGAGGGAAATATACTGATTGTTTTATCCATTGTGACATTAATGAGGTATAACTAGTCCTATCCTAATATAAATGTTAACTAGGCAGTAGTGTTTGTCACCTATATGGGTGTATTGACAACCTTTTGTCTATAAGAAATTGGTACAGTAATATGTCAAGGAATGTAACATGACATGGATTAAATAATTTATCAATGTTATGTTGAAATTGTCATAGGAAAGTTATGTTTTAGATATTCATTCTTGAACCATTATATATCAACAAGCGTTTGACTGCTTGACTTTGAACTTGGACCTTAATAAGTAATGGTATATTTTTGCTCTACTATGTGTTTATGTAAGCCTTCCTTCTCAAACGTAATGAATTTTTATTTATTTTTTAATGTAATCATGATAGTCACAAATTTTTTAGGTTATATATCATTGGGGATAGTTGTCTTACATAATGCCCCATATAAGTTGTCATTTTAAATAATTGATTTCTTTAGTAATTCAAGGATAGAAATTTTAGCATGGGTATTCTTTAGTTGATTAATGATGTAATACCCTTAGGGTTGATTAATTTGCTTCATAGGAGGTGGAGGGGGTTGAGGAGGAACATGTTGACTACAATGATTTGAAGCAACTCATATTGAATATTACAAAAATATAAATTAATAGAGGCTTGAGATTTCTCATTAGTTATCTTAGCCTTATTAGTATATAAAGATTTGATCCTTGAAATGGAATAATTTTTATAGATTTTGCATATTAAAGGAAAATAACCTATAATGATTACAATCATAGCGAGAGTAAAAAATAGAAATCACGTATATCCATTATAGTAATGTGCAATATATGAATGAGAGAATATCATAAATCAAAACTAAAAATTAGATTGATATTTAGAAATCTAAAACCCTAGAAAGAAGGGAAAACCCCAAAGGGAATCCTAGGGTTTGGCTATGTTCAAGATAATGTATGTGTTCACCAATATGTTATACCTATTTTAGACTAGTTAACCTTTATAAGATAAAAAATAATGTATACCAATTTAGATTGTTATGTATTACATTAAAGCACACTTGTTAAATAGATAAAATACTAAGATATACAAAAAACTTAGCATGTTATCGTATTGTGAATGTCTGAGACTAAATGCAAGTATTAGGAAAGGCAAGAAATAGGATTGTGAGTCACTCTAATAAAAAATTAGAGTTTTGGGCATGCCTAAATAGTAATGTTAGCGTCTGGTCAATATCATCTACTACCAATAATTGAACTTGACTGTTTTGTTTGTGAAAGTTGTTATTTTATCCCAGTACATGCTGCTATGAATGCTTATCTTATGTTTATGTGTGTGGTCTCGATGTTTGACTATGTGCAAAATACACAAAAATGTGTTTTATTCTCTTTAAACCCTAAGTCCAATTTTGACACTAGGTTTAAGCCTACAAAAGGGGAATGAAAGTGGGTTGAGTTGACCCCAACCACTACCTATTAAATGGCTTCACACTACTTATATATCTAATACAAAAAAGAAGGAATTCAAACCACATTTAGTTCTCCCCATCAAGTGTATGTGTGAAATAGTGGTCGTTTAATGTATGCAATGTATTATCTAGATTTTAACACTTAGAAAATTATAACTTTGACTTGGCCTTGAGGTGCCTTAGACTTGGATAAGACGTGCTTCTTGTGATTGATTGTAAATTGGAAAGAATAAAACACTCTTTTTGAATTTGCAAGTTTTTGTGTAGTTTTGATATGTGATTGGTATATAGGTAATAGGCTTAGACCTATTTTATATTTATATGGGACTCTTTCAATATTTTCTCACAGCATCGTCATGCAATACGTATGGGCTAGCTCGTAGGACTTATTTGAATTTGAAATGTGACTATTGCTTAACATGAAATAAAATCATTGAGTTTTAACGGTCCCAAAACTCTGATATTGTCTGAGTCTACTGATTATATATAGGATATAAGAACAATAATCTAATGATCTAGAGATGTATGAGTATGACAATGGACTAGTTTGGCACAAACAAAGGAATTAATGTACATGATTGGTTGAAACACGAGGGGATTGGACCCATTAAATTCATGTGGATGTGAGAGAATGATGAATACAAGTCATATATGTATGCACAAGTCATGTAGGGTAAAGGTGGGTCAATATTGGCATTGCCAAGTATTTAAGCCCATATTTTAGTATCTACTCCACCTTCCTCTTCAAAGTATTCCAATATTCTGAAGGAGAGAATTGGGGTCAATGTTACTTTTATTACTGCTAAAAAAGATAATAAAAGACATTATGGGCAATGTGATGTTGGTAGTCATTATGATGAAATTGTTAGAATTTACATCTGAAATTACATCCATTTAAAAAAAAAGAAAAAAGGTCCATGATGTCACTTTAAGGAGAAGTGGTTGATTGTAGCTCAAATGTGGATAAGAAGTTATGTTTTACCTCCATTTAGAAAAAGGTATGTTTGGGTGATAATGATGATTTAAACAAAGGTGAATCTTCTAAACTTTTCCATATTAAAATTCAATTTAAGATGGTAAAAGTTTATGATTTTTTTTTTACTCTCAATAATGTTTGATCAACAAATAACTAGTAGATTTTTTTACCCTAGTTTTGATCGTATAACCCTAATCAAGATAGAAACTTGAACATTATTCATATTGTACTGTATGATAATTAAACATGAATGTGATTTCAAAACACTTAAATCGATTTGACAAGTGGTGTGTCCTAAATATACAAAGTACTAAAGAGATTAAGATACTTAGCTTTCCTGGTTTACTAACTGACTGTTACTAATTATTGATAGCGTGAGAGGGATAGAAGCAGGGATGAGAATCACTCAGATCTAGAATTAATTGTATGTGCACATAGGGTCACTAACATCATCCTGGGGTGAAACCACTGATGTTATTATCTGAGGTTGGTGTTATTGTCTTGGGATAATTTGGCTCTTTGTGATTATATAACCATTTACCCCCACTTATGATACCTCTATGTGTGTATTCTTGATGCCTAATCATGTGCACAACTCCAAAAACTAGTCTCCTTATCCTTGAAACCCTGGGTTCAATTATGAAGGGTAGAAACCTATTAAAATTTTGGAAAGTGTAATGGGATGAGTTGACCCTAATCACCCTCATTGATGATTGATTGTTGTTTGCATATCTAAGACTCCAAAGAGGGATGTCAAGCCACACTCAGTTCTTACCCTTAATGTGATTTTACAATTGTGCTCCTTTGATATATGAATTCACCTAGATTACGGCTTTCAATACATGAAAATATTCACTCTTTGTTTGGTGTGCTTTAGACTTGGCTGATGATTGCACCTAGTGACTGATTTGTTATCAGGGGAGAATAGGGAAGATTTTCTCAATGTGCAATAGTGTTTAACCTTTTTCATTTAAGTGTTTTAAACTATTAAAATAGAAATGTTGATATGTGTTGATCTGATATTAAAATAAAATCAAATATAGTATGCTACAAAAGTATGACAATTGAATAGTTTGGCACAAACTATGTAATTCTTGTAGATGACTTATTGAAACTATAAGGGATTGGACCCATATAAATCATGTCAATATGAGATAATGTTGAATACAATTCATATATATATCCACAAGTCATGTAGGGTGAAGGTGGGTCAATATTGCCATTGCCAAGTATTTAAGCCCATATTTTAGTATCTACTCCACCTTCCTCTTCAAGGCATTCCAATGTTCTGAAGGAGAGAGTCAGGGTCAATGTTACTTCTATTATTGCTAATAAGGATAATAAAAGACATTGTGGGCATTATGATATTGATAGTCATTACGAGGAAAATTGTTGGAAGTTACATGTGAAATTGCATCCATTAAAAAAAAAGAAAAAAAGGCCATGACATCACTTTGAGGAGAAGTGGTTGATTGTAGCTCAAATGTGGATAATAAGTTGTGTTTTGCCTCCCTTAAACAAAAGGTATGTTTGGGTGATGATGATGCTCTAGACAAAGGTGAACCTTCTAAACTTTACCATATTTAAATTCAAATTAAGATGGTAAAAGTTTATGCTCCTTTTTATTTTTACTCTCAAGAATGTTTGATTAACAAATAGATAGTAGATTATTTTACCCTAATTTTGATTATACAACCCTAAATAAGATAGAAACTTTAATGTAATTCATATTATAAAATATGATAATTAAACATGAATATGATTTTAAAACATTTAGGTCAATTTGACAAGTGGCACATCCTAAATATATAAAGTACTAAAGAGATTAAGATACTTAGCTTTCCTAGTTCATTAACTGATTGTGACAAATTAATGATAGTGGGAGAGGGCTGGAAGCAGGCATGAGAATCAAGCGGATTTAGAATTGATTGTATGTGCACACAAAGTCACTAACATCAGCTTGGGGTGAAACCACTGGCGTTATTGTCTGAGGTTGATGTTATTATCTTAGGATAATTTGGCTCTTTATGATTATATAATCATTTCCCCCCACTTATGATACCTTTGTGTGTGCAATTTTGATGCCTAATCATGTGCACAACTCCAAAAAATAGTCTCCTTATCCTTGAAACCCTGGGTCCAGTTGTGTAGGGTATAAACCTATTATAATTTTGGGAAGCATAATGGGATGATTTGACCCTAATCACCCTCGTTAATGATTGATTATTACCTGCATATCCAATATTCCAAAGAGGGAAGTCAAGCCACACTTAGTTGATTCCCTTAATGTGAATTTACAATTGTGCTCCTTTGATATATGAATGCACATAGAATATGACTTTCAATACTTTAAAATATTCAATCTTTGTTTGGTATGCTTCAGACTTGGTTGATGACTACACCTAGTGACTGATTTGTTGTCTAGGGAGAATATGGAAAATTCTCTCAATGTGAAGTAGTGTTTAACCTTTTTAATTTAAGTGTTCTTAAACTAGTGGTATTAAACTATTGAAATAAAAATGATGATATGTGTTGATATGATATTAAAATATAATAAAATATAGTGTGTTACAAAAATTACAATATTCTAAAACTTGATAAAAATAGTAAATTGGATTAGGTTTAGAGAGTGTCCCTCAAAATTGAAATATATTTGACTGTGTAAGCTTACTATAAGTGAAAACTATGTAGAAAAAATTGCAAACATAGTCATGTTAGAAGATAATAATTCATAGTATATTGGGATAAGTCTACAAGAGGTGGACATGGGTGTATCACGGTCTTATCTGGTTACTACAATCATGTCATGTTAACTATATTATTGATTTTCAGATTTGGATCTATACAATCACCTACAATGGTTTATTGATAAACTTTGTGTTATATGTTATCATACAAAAAACTTACTAAATAGAAAACCCTAAATCATGCATAAGAAATAATATAGAGATCAAATCCAAAAGGGGGAAAATGGATAAGGGGAATAGTTTGACTGGCCTCATAAACTTTACGTAACTAAGTGCTACCTACATAGCCTAAATGGGCCTAAGGCCAATGCAGTTCTCCCTCCTAAAGTGATTTTGTAATATGTGATTATGAAAATAGAATGACTGTAGCTATAAGATTGATTGAAATGCTTGATAATAGATGTCCTTGAGCTGTAGTAAATAATATTTAGACTTAGCTTATGACTGTTAGAATGCTACAAAGTTTTTAATAGCAAGTAGTGCTCTTTTACGTAGTGTGCAGTGTAATTGCTAGAGAGATATAATGGGAGTATAATGAGTGGCCTTGATGTGTTTTTATAAGAGATTATTTGGAATAATTTCACTGACTTTACCAAATGCATGGTAGAGCCATTATAAAATGTCTCAATTAAAAAAAGTGACCATTAGAGCACGGGACACAAGGATGCACTAGGGAACACAGTTGCAGTGTGGACTTATCTCATAAGACCAGAGGTAGTTGAAACATGTCTAACATGAACTTGTGTGCCAAATGGAGATGGAAGTGATTGACTTAGGTAAGTATGTATGATATTATCAGTGTTTTCAAGGAAATGAAGGCTATCTTATTAATTACAAGTTAGTGAAATGGTGAATAGACCAAGGGTAATGATGTTAAGAATAAACATTGTCAAACACTTGATGATTAATTTTATGTGTCTACATTTTCTTCCACTTTATTCTAGTGATGCACAAAGTGAAATTACTAGAGTAAAGTAGATGTGAACCTAAGTATGTATACACACTTTATCGTTAAATGTGAAGCTTGATTGGGCAAGATGCCTTAAGGTAAAAAGCCTGCAACAATGACACTAAAAGTAATATTTTCTCATATTGAAAACTAAAATTTTGAAATTTGCTATTTGTAATTTGAGAAGATAGCAAAAAATAGTATACAATCTAAGTGCAATGTAACTTGGAGATTGGAAAGTGTGCAAGCCCCCGTTTTGAGGCATTTTGAGAGGTGTTAAAACCATACCAGATTGAGAGTGATCAAGTATCAACTTGAAAACCATTAAATGTTCTTGAATTAGAAAGATTGTGTGCTCCAACTCTCATTTGACTATATATAGTACTCTAGAAAATATTTTAAGGGGTGAAACCACAAGATTTTAGCCCACTGCATATTGAAAAAGTGCAACTATAGACATTGAGTGTCATTGGAGTCTAATTTGGCCCACTTATAATTGATACAAATCACACTGTTGTAGATGAATCTAGATTATAGCAACTTTAAAACTTAAAACTCAATAATTTTGAGAATGCCATAATATAACTGTGAACATGAATGAATGTCATACCTCTTGTATCTATACTATTTTTAAATCTTATTTTGAACCTGTAATTGAAACTTTGCAACTTTGCCACTTTTGAAACCTTTTGAAACTTTGCCACTTTTGAAAGCTTTTGCAATTTTGCAACTTGTAACTTTTGAATTGTTTTAAACCTGCAATTTGTAATTGTAGTGATGAGTGCATATACATGCCACATGCCCCCATAATCTAATTTTTTTGAGTCATATTACCATTTGAAAATCGTATATATCCATAAATCTATTTTTTTTTTCATGAGGCTTGAATGTTCCAAGCAAAACCCATTATGATGCCCCCAATTTGAGATGAGAGACATAATATGCAAGTACTTATCTCAAAATAAATCATATGTGAAAGATATATTTTTGTAACATCACTTTGAATATGTGAAATGGATTGCATCATAATATTGAATATAACATTAAATTTGCATATGAAGCATATATATGTGTGTGTGTGTGTGTGTGTGTGTGTGTGTGTGTGTGTGTGTGTGATTGAAGCATAAAAGAAATGTTTGCTTGATATGTATCATGGCACTAAAGTAAGAATAGAGGATAGAAGTGATGTATGATATGAATCATTACACCATAGTAAAATATATATAATTTATGATATGAATCATGGTACCATAGTATGGACAAGCAGGCAACGTGATAAATTATTGCATAATATTTCACACAAGGCCCAAAGGGCTATATACAAGGACATGTAAGTATTAAATAATACATAAGGCCAAGGAGTATACATAAATGGCATAATGATGCCATACGAGAAATAATTTATACATAGAAGGCCAAGGGCCACACACTCAATAATTCATCAAAATCCTATCTTATCATGTATGAAAACCATAATGTAAAGCAAAACATGTAATAAATGAGACTAGTATATATCCATACATGTATGAATGTAGATGTTAACAAGTATCATATTTCATGTAATACATGTGTAAAGTATGAGTGATTTAGCAAGACATTTGTATGATATGTATCTTAACATGGTAAAGATATTATGGATAGAGACAACCTATTAAATTGTCCACATTGAATGAAGAGATGCCCCCAACTTAGCAAGGTTGTTGGGTAATGAAGGAAGCCTGACATCTAGAACCATGCTAAAGTAAGTCATGTATCACATTTATATACCTCATGAGAAAAATTGTGCATTGAAAGATGAAGTAAATATACATCTACCAACATGAAGTAAATAACATACGTAGAGAAGTAAGCTAACAACATTTGAAAAATGCTTTTAGGTCTGCTTTTGATTTTTATTTATTTTTATTTGTTTTTTTTTTAGGATTTGGTAGTATTTTGAATGTTTTTTTTATTTTTTTCCATATTTGAATGTTTTTTAATTTTTGTAACATATTGGATTTGAAATTTTTGAAAAGGATGATAATCAAGGCTTTTGAAAATAGAATAATTTGGATGAATTAAAACAGTCCTCAACAAGGTGAAAAGCTTAATATAATTAAGAGGAAAGGCAAACAATATGCCCTCAATGTATGTGGAAATGGAGTATAACAATATAACATAAATTATGAGCACAACTACATGTGTTCATATAAAAAGTGACATAGATTCACCATGCAACTGCAAATGAGAGTCGTAACATGTATATATATGCAGTAACAAGTAAGTGGATTTGCCATAAAGAATGACTATTACAAGTGATGTAAGATAGTTGTTTTGTATTGTTCAAATTGGTTTGAAAATTAAGAGGGCAAGTTCCCAACGTAAATATAAACCAAGGGATAGAATAATGTTAAGGAATTTGGGATAGAATAATTAGCAAGGATGTGAAATCAAATAAGCCATGTACAAAGGAGAATATGCAACTATAAACCAAGGATCTCATCAAAGGGATGCCTGTGTATAGGCCCTGTATTATGTGTGTTGTAACCCTAAATTATATTTCCATATTAATATTTTACATAATCAATATCATCAAAATCTTACCAATCTTATATAGAATTAGGATCATAGCCATTAATGTAATCATTATCATAGGAGAAAATTAGATTCTTAGGTTGTGATTGGAATTGTGAGATCTGCCATTATGATCATCATTTGTATATGCATATAAAAAATTTAGTGCATCATAGATTGGAGTTGCTTCTTGAATACATGCATCGTTTTTAAGAGATTACATCTTATATTGAACCAAAAAATGATCATGTATGACTAGTTGAACTTAAGAAATTGAGTGATTTGTGCTTTGACTTTAACTTTTTTCTCTATGCATAAAGGAGATACAATGTTTGAGTCTTCAGCGACCATATTTGTATCATTAGACTTTGTAGTGATATTTTGATCAAGACATTTATTCATGAGATACTTTTGTAGAACAATACTTTCTTGCTTATCTTGAATTTGTTCTTACAACCTTTCTCTTGATAATTGTTCTTTATGCACTTTTGCTTTTTCATCTGATTCTTTTTGTAATCTTGCTTGCTCTAATTTTTAGTTTTTCAATTATTTCCTTGTTATAAATTATTATTTTGTATCCGTATTTTATCTTTGTGTTTTTTTTTGCATTTATTTTTTATGATATGTAATATAAGTGGGTGCTCAATAGGTTTATCTATTATAGGGTCAATACTACTAATGAAACTTTGTATTTTATTCTTTAAAGCCCAATAATTATATGTATGATGCCCATGAAATATACGATATGCACAATACTATTTTGATATTTCTAGAGGAGGCATAAAAGGCAATGTAATTAACTTGTTTTGAATTGTTTCTCTTAGAAGCTCACTTGGACTCGTGTTATCCTTTTATATACTTTTTAAAGCATTAATTATAGATGTTTGTTTTTTATGAGGCACATGATATGTAGACAAAGATACATGGTCAATATTAGCATACTCTAGATTATTTGTAAAATTGATATTATTTTCAAGAGATAGGATCTTTGAATTGAAATATTGATTTTAGTTTTACAGTTCTTTTATTAAATGTTGCATAATAATTATTTTATCTCAAAGGGATTCACAAGCACACATCATAGGTATATTAGATTGAATAAAACCACCATCAAAAGGAGGCCTAAGAGAGGCAGAGATAATTTTTTCCTTTAGATTAAGAGATTCATTTATTATACATGAGTTACTTGGTTTTTGTTGAACAATAGCAAGGAAGGAATTAGGAGTAGAAAGAGATGCATTGTCATCATGTGGTAACTCTATGTTAAGATTATGACATTGTGGTGTAAGAGTAACATCATGTGATGACAAACATGAGGATGGAGTAGGAACAACATCACAAGATGTGTTAGAAGGGATGTAATTTCTTTTAATTATAACTTGTGATGTGATTAGGGAAGAAGAATAAAGTTGATCCTTATAGGTTGGTAAAGAATACCTATGACATGCAGACTCAATATCCTTATTTATGCATATATTATGTGGATTCGATTTATAAGTGTGAATGGCATATATATTTGTAAAAAAGTGGAAAAGTTAAGTGTGCAAGGATAAGATTACTCCATGTAGAGACTAAGTGGTAATATACAAGAGATTATATAGTCATTGTTAGGAGGATTTTTGTGCTCTGATAGGACATCCATAGTTGATACTCAAGGAAGATAAAAGGGAGATTCAAAAAGGGGATTTATTGGAGAGTCCATGGAGGGATATAAGGGTATGAAAACAAGTAAATTCAAATCAAAAAACAAGGAAGGACCCAAAGAGGATACAATAAGTATGATCAAATGTAATTTTAGAGAGGGGGCTAGAAAAGAGCCTAAAGAGGAATACAAATGTATGAGCGAAGGTAAATCCAAAGAAGGAGCTACAGAAGAGTCAAAAGAGGAATTTAGAGGTATGACCAAAGGTATATCCAAAGGGAAGGATAAATAAACTTCCAAAGAGGACTTTAGAGGTGTGACCAAAGATTAAACTAGAGAATATTCCAAAGGGGAATCTAGATGTGTGACCAAAGAGGAACCTAGAAGATATTCCAAAAGGGTATCTATAGGGGTGACCAAAGTGGAATCTATAGGAGATTTCAAAGGGGAATCTAGAGGGGTGACCAAAGAGGAATCTATAGGAGATTCCAAAGGGAAATCTATAGGTGTGAGCAAAAAGGAACCTAAAGGAGATTCTAAAAGGGAATCTAGAGGTGTAATCAAAGAGGAATATAGAGGAGACTCAAAAAGGGAATTTAGAGGTGTGACCAAAGTGGAATCTAGAGAAGACTCCAAAATGGGATCTAGAGGTGGGACCAAAGAGGGATCTAAAGGTGGGATCAAAGAGGGATCTAAAGGAGATTCTAAAGGGGAATATATATGTGTACAAAATTTAAGGGTCACGTGTTTCCAAGGGTCAAACAATTTAGATTCATCATCATAAACATTACTAAGATCATCTTCCATAAGTGTTTGTTTAGTATGAATCATCCATTTAAGATCATAAGTAAAAAACATAACATGAGTAAAGAACAATAGATCTAGAGGATGTACACCATTAATATATTAAATTTGACTATACATGATATATATAGTGAAAAATTAAATGCAAAAAATAAGATGCTTATAGTAAGCAAACAATCTAACATGTATAAAGAAGCTAATGACTATGAATACAATACAAGCAAAATCAAGGTATAGGGGTGATCTAGGCAAGGGTTTGAGTGATTGGTATGCTCTTAATTATACTTGATCATCATTGATTAGTGTCTACTCAATATTTTAGAGTACTAACTATAGAGGTAGAACCATTCTTATAGCCCACTAACCCTAGTTTTGAGGGTACAGTGAGAGTAACTTTAATGGGCGATATGCTCATCTCAATTGCACCACAAATCAAATGGCTAACAGAGTCTTCTTATTATATGAATAATGGACCCTGAGAATTTTTGATATACTATGAGATACATGGAAACTAAACTATGTGATTAGTGTTTTACTATGGCTACAAGTATTGGGATAAACCCCTCGCACCACGATGCTTATAAATATAACATCACATAGCCCTTCAATACAGTCACTAAGTAGTTTTAAAATTGTCAAAACATAATTTTAAAAATAAGTAAAAGCAAATGAAAAATAAAGTGAATTTTTTTAAGTTTATGAAATCAAACAAATTTCAACCCAAGGTTGAAAGAAAAAGCTTATGTGTTGGAATGGTCAAGGTGACAAGACAATTTATTCAATATCAAATTTAATCAAAGGTCAAAGAAATTGAATCATTTTGTGTTAGATTTTATCCAAGGTCGATTTTTTTTTGCTTTTAGTGTCAATAATTTATATAAATTTTGAAAGAAAACCTATCCCAAAAATAAATAAATAAACAACAAGCAATGTTCTAAAAATCGCAATTTCACCATATTGTTTAACCCTTTTAAATTTAAATGTCCTTAAACTAATGGTATTAAACTATTGAAATGGAAATGATGATAGGTGTTGATATGATATTAAAATATAATATGCTACATAATTTATAGAAATAAAAAAACTTGCTAAAAATAGTAAATTAGATTAGGGTTAGAGAGTATCCCTAAAAAATGAAATAGATCTAATTGTGCAGGGTTATTGTAAGTGCAAACTATGTAGAAAGACCTACAAACACAGTCATGTTAGAAAATAATTATTCATAGTCTTTTCGGACAAGTATGTGGGATGTGGATAGGGGTTTACTAAAACCTTGTCTAAATATTATGGCCACATATTAGTTTATTACATTCCTAATTTTTAGATCTAACTCTACGTGATCACTTGCAAGGGTTAACTAATGAACCATGTCTTGTCATGTGAAAGACCTGCAAAAGAAAAAACCCTATATCTTGCACAAGAAACAAAATGAATATCAAATCCAAAAGGAGGGTAATAGGTAAGGGGAATAGTTGAGTTGGCCTCAAAAACACCATGTAAATGAGTGTTGCCTACATAGTTCAAAATAGGCCTCAAGTCGATGTAGTTCTCTCTAGTAGAGTGATTGTGTGATCCATGATTATGCAACTAGAATGATTGTAACTAGAAGATTGATTGAAATATTTGACAATAGATGCCCTTGACTTGAAATAAACAATATTTAAACTTAGCTTATGACTATTATAATGTTGTAGAGTTGAAATAGGGAGAAATAGTGCTATTTTGCTCAGTGTGAAGTGTAATTACTAGAGAGATGCAATGGGGGAACAATGAGTGGCCTTAATGTGCTTTTATAGGAGAATATTTGGAATAATTTTATTAACTGACTTTATTAAATGCATGCAAAAGCCATTGTGAAATGTATTGATTTAAAAAAGTGACTGTTGGAGTGCAGGAGACAAGGACACATTAGGGGACAAGGCCGCAATGCAGCCTTGTCCAACGAGTGCAAACTTGTCCCAGAAGACAGACATAGTTGGGATATGTCTGACATAAGCTTGTGGGTTGAATAGGGATGAATATAACTAATAAAAAGATGTTTGTATGATATTTTTGGTGTTTTCAAGATAGTGAAGGATCTCTTATATATTGCAAGTTAGTGAAATGATGAATATATCAAGGAAGGGTAAGGATGTTAAGAGCAAACATTGTCAAACACTTAATGATTAATTTTATGAGTCTATAAGTAGTGTATGTATGCTCGATAAATAAGTGCCAAGTGAGTAACAAGTATGGGGTTGATTTATATTTATATGAGTCCATTTGGGTAATTTATCATGTTATCAACATGATAGGAGAATGTAATACCCATAGGCATGATTTAATTTTAAGAAAATAGTTGTTTCTTGGTGAGGGCCAGTAATGTCACCATTAGGTAAGTTTCATCAATGAAATTGTCTAAGCCTTGTTGTCCCAAAAAAATGTCACTCATTTTTGGGACAACCTACGGACTATTTTGGCCCTACACAGACCAAAATTTCTCTCTTCCCTTCTCAAAATTTGTTCTGAGCTTTCAAATTCTTCATTTTTCAAGCTTTTTCAGTAAAGGGATTAACAGGTTAAAAGGCTTCTGCAGGCGAGTTCAATCAAAAGAACAAGTTTTTAACAGTTATTCATTTCCAGGATTGGTTTAACACCTTAGTTCAATCAAAAGATTTCAATCAGCAAATGATAAAGAACAAAGGCTTGAACCATTGAACCTTGAACCACTTTGGTTCAATGGTTCAACGGGTTTAATGACCAATTGGTTCAACGTGCTTGGTGCAAAAGATTAAAAAGACTTAGCCAAATAACAAAGAATGAATCGATTGAATCATTGAACCATTTAACCAAAGTTGGTTCGATCGGTAGGTTCAAGGGGTTACCCCAAAGCCAAAGGAACAAGTGCCCTTATGGAGGGCAGTGAGCAAAAGCGGACAAAAATTGGAAATCCCTCAGGAAAATGGCTAAGTGTAAGAGGCCAAAAGAATTCTTTTGAGAAGATTTTCCTCGAAAAAATGTTTAAGGCAAAATTCCTTTCGACTTTTTGTCCGAATGAATTCACTCGAAGAAAAAGTTTGAAGAAATGGAAAAGAACGAATGGCTAAGTAACATGAACTTTCCTTCGGACTTTTTGTCCGAAGGAATTCTTCTGAGCTTTTTGCCTGATAGAAAAAGCATGAAAGCCAAAAGCCCACCGGGGAAGTCGAAGCCTCAAGTCCGCCCGAACATCCTGAAGGATAAGTACCCTTGCGAGGGGCACTTGATGATAGAGAAAGGACTGTTTTAAAAGATTGAAGGGACACCTTCCCTTCGAGACGTCCCAAAGGTTGAACAAAGATGCGAAAAGGAACCTTCACAGACTTAGATAAAAGGGGCTTCAAAGGATGAAAAGAATGAACCAATTGAACCATTGAACCTTGAACCAAAGGGTTCAACGTGTTCACAAGTTCAAAGGTTCAACCAGAGCTTAGAAAGATAAAGGAAGCAGTGATTGAGTGAGACACATAATGAACCAATGAACCGATTAAACCTTGAACTGAAAGAGTTCAAAGTTCAATGGTTCATAGGTTCAAAAATTCAAAGGCGGCCTCAGTCAAGAAAAAAGTAGCAAACAAGTGGTTCAACTGATGGTTCAACCAAGGAGTGAAGAAGCGATTGAACCAAGAAGTAATATAACAAAAGAGATAGAATGAACCAATGAACTTTCAATGGTTCAATGGGTTCAAGGTTCAACATGGTTCAAGCAGCTGGCGACCATTGAAGGTCCTGTGGATGTGAAATTTAAAGGGATATCTGTGGAAATTCAAATAAAGCACATAATCTAAAGGAAGAATCAAGTGACTGACTGAAAAGAGAGCTCGAAGACTCAAATTGCTACAGAGAAGAGAAGATCAATGCAAAGGACCAAAAATATCTTCAAAAGAGTTATTTCCAATAGGTGAAACAGTGGATCAAGTAGACTTCTGAGCGCACCAAACCAAGGATGCAGCCTATTTTTCTTCCATGAAGTAAAGACAAATTGGACAGCTGTACAAACATCAAGAAAAGGACTAGACGGTCCATACCAAGGGAGAGACATATTAGATGAAGGGACACGCCATAGTTATGGCAGTGCACTGTTCTCAGCATGGTCTCTCCAGACAGAACTGAAGGTGCATTGAAGATGTTGACTGCAGCATGGGCCGTCCCATGGAAAAAAGTGTTAATCCTTGCGTAGTTGCTATAAGATTGTAATATCTCTCATTTATAAATTAGACTTTTCATTTTACAGGAGTGAAACTCTGCCCATTTGAAAGAAGAAGACTGAGACTTTGAGCTCAGATTGTAATTTCATTTAATTTTATCTGAATGAGAAAGCAAGTTGTTTGCAAACTTCGTGTTGTTTTGGCTTGTGCTACTTTCGGAAATTATTCTTATGTCTATTTCCTAGAAGCATTCTTATTTATTTAATTTAACAAGCAGATTAGTGAAGGTAAAAAGGGAGGTGTCCTGAAGCCAACTGTGAGAAGACTTTGTGCTTTCACAATTGTTTTCAGTTTGTGTTTTTTATTTTCTTTCTGTGTTGAGGATTCTAGGACGACTTTGTGCCCCCATTATCCTTTGTGATATACTCTTTGGGCAGTTGAGGTGGAAACTTTGTGTTATGTTTCATCCTGTTGGTTACTGCTCCCTTTTGTCACCAGTTACTTTTACTACCTGAAAGAAACTCCTGCTGTTTCTTGTAAGAACACTTCTGAAAGAAGAGAAGTGCCTTCAATGTTTCCACCAAGATTTTCTCCTTTGTCTGTGAGCATCATCTCTGAAAGAAGAGAGATGGATGATTTATTCTTACCCCATGTGTTATTTTCTGCTTATTTATGTTGTATATAGCTCTTACGTATTTATAGGGAACCTCCCCTTGATGAGAGGAGAGATTAGTCCCCTTTTGATGTGGTAAACCTACACAACTGGCTAACCAATCTTCCTGCTATGGTTGATTAGACCTATTTTGTTTATCAGTACGTTGATTGATAAAATATTCACCCAACAATTTTTGGTGACTTCGTTGGGGAAGAGCACACAGTTTGAAGTCTCAAATTTTAAGCTGAAGTAGATCTTGCTCTTTTCCATTTTTTGTTCTGCAATTTGGGAACTCCATGTTATACTAGAGGCCAAAAATCCCAAGGTGTTGTTGACCCTACTTTTGAGTTGATGCAGTAGAGTAATTTTGAGTTGTTTCCTCCACAACCTCACCTTAGACGAACTAGGAGTCTTCCTCCTAGCCCTACCATGCCACCAACACAAGGCAGAGCTTCTTTTTCTACTGCTAGTCGAGCTTTGCCTATCCACACTCCACCTAGATTAGTGATCCCACTTTTACATAATCAAATCATGGCTCAAGGCCCCTGGAGTAACTCTTTTGGTCCACTAAATTTAACTCCACCTCTACATGAGCTTCCATGTAATTCAAGGAAGAATTTTCCCAAATTCTTTGGTGATGGGAAGGTTCATCCTGATGAACACATTGCAGCTTTCAGCATAGCCTGCGGTGTAATATCATGGAGACACTACAAGGCGCTGCTGTAGAATGGTTCTAACACCTACAGACTGGATCAATGACTGATTGGGACACTCTGAAAGACAAATTTGAAGCCAGGTTTAAGCCTACAGAAGATGCACATGCCTTGTTGGCCCAGCTTACACAAATGAAGAAGGAGCCCCTTGAACCTATGAGGGATTTCATTACCAGGTTCGACAAGCTGAGGCACAGGATTTCCATGGTCACCCAACCAACACCTCAAAATCTCAAGTGTTTCTTTATCAACTCACAACTGCCTGAAGTGAGTTTCTTGCTGAGACGGGCCAAACACAAAGACCTTACTGCTACTCAGGACTTGGCTACTGAGGTAGAAGATAACCTTATCTTGGCAAGAAAGATAAAGAGAGACCCTAATAAAGGTAAATCCTCTTCATCTTATGAGTATTCACCTACATTCACCACTAACCCAATGATATAAAAGCTAGCAAATGAAATGTTAGCTCTCAAAAAGTAAATGGCGCAAGGGATGTCATCTGCTCCTGCATACAAAGATATGCCTAAGAGGACATTTCATATTCAGGCGTACCAAGGCAATGCTGCCAAGAATTAGGGACAACAAAATCACCTTCCTCCTCCACAGAGGAACCTCACCCTTGAAGCACCTCCAAACAACTCAGTAGTTGGATATCTTGAAGCTAAATCGGGTTTCTCATTCCAGCCTGAGTTGAATCCTAAAGATGACGCTAATCTCTTCACTGAAGAAGAAGAAGAATTAGTTGGTGACTCCCATATTGGTTTCCTGAACTATCAAGATGAACCCAGAAGTGAAGGCAATGTAGCTAAGGGGTCATATGATGTATTCACCCAGTCCAAGAATCAATCAACTCAACAAGTTGATAAGGAGAAAGCAGAGGAACAACCTTAACCAGTAGTTTCAATTGCTAAGCAGGGATCCACTCTTCCTTTCTAGCCAAAGGACCCAGTGATTTTGAGAAAGGTAAGTACCCCAAATGCCCTTATGCCTTCTACTTCAAATTTGTAGTCCAGTCCTCCCCCTTTCAAAAATCAAAAGGATGAACTCCCATCCTCTGCTCTTAGCTCGTTCCAGACATTTGATATCATTGACCATATAAAGAAAACCAAAATTTAAATGTCTAAATTTGAATTTTTGTAGTCCCATCTTGAGCAATTAGACAGACTAGTTCAATGTGTTAAAAACTAGAACATCCCTGTTAAACAAGCAATTTCTAAAGAGACACGTGATCCTACTAGGAATGCACCCACCACAAACAATCTTGTCATTGCTCCCCCTACTACTCCTGGCAGGACTGAACCTTTTTATGTTTCATTGTTGATAAATGGACATTAGCTGAATAATTGCATCATTGATTCTGGAGCTTTAGACAATGTCATGCTTGCTAAAGTCCCTTGACCTCACATTGACCAAAACTTTTGGTAGATGCTTCTCCATGGAGAAAAAGCAAGTGCCTTTACCTGGACAAATTAAAGATGCCTAATTTGTGTTTGTTGCCTTTCAAGACAAAAGAATTAAGATGATTGTCTTGGTAGCAGATGTCCCAACATCATATGACATCCTTCTTGGGCAAATTTTCTGTAAGGATGTTGGTGGTGAATTGAGCATGGATTTATCAGAGGCGAGGATTCTAGTCAAAGGTGTTATGAAGAGGCAGCTCCCTAAAAAGGAAGTGAAGTAGTTACCTAGACCTCAGCACCTGAAGCTCAAATTCTATTTGAGTCTTCAGGCATGGGTAACTACTTTTTGTCCACAGATGGAGTTCATGAGACATCTGATGAAGCTCTTACAAATGATTGCCTGGAACTGCATTCACCTAGAACAGCAGAGGAATTCGCTGAGCACAAGGCAAGCGTGGAAGTATCTCCACCCCCGAATGAAGAAGAATCCAAAAGAAAATCAATATCAAATGAGGTATAGATTCTTGAATTTGATGGCAGCTGCTCCTCCACTGGTTCATGAGCTAGGGTTGTGTTAATATCTCCTTAAGGAGATATTTTTCCCTTATCTTATAAATTGCAATTCAGCAACACTAATAACACAACTAAATATGAGTCTCTGTTGCTTGGATTGAGAGCTGCTCGAGACAAAGGCATCAAGCTCCTTCATGCTAAGGGAAATGCCAAACTAGTGGTTTGTCATGTGAGAAACTTGTATCAAACCAAGAATGAAAGATTGCGTCATTACCACAATCTAGTCTGGGACCAGCTTGAAGACCTTAATGCTTTTAGCATCTCTGTAGTTCTTAGAGAATTCAATGATCAGGCTAATGCACTAGTTATTTTAGCTACTCTCTTGATTCCCCACCCAGACTTAAAAGGATATAGGTACACCATTAAGCTGGTCTTTCAGCCAAGTGTACCTGATAATGCCAGTCATTGACATGTATTTAATAATGACAATCAAATCATTGCCTTCTTGGAACAAAAGGACAACTTTGAATCGCTAGATTTTGAAGGCAATGAACCTCAAAAGCCTAAACCAACTCCTGAATCAAGTTCAAGCATAGGTGAGGAGTTCTTGCAACTAAAAAGGAATAAGATTCTCAAAGGCTTGGTTTCCCTTGAGAAGCTATTTGATAAGCATGATAGATTCATCAAACAGTAGCAAATGGATTCAAGATCCTCTCAGGTGTTTGATCAAGTAAATCTTGGAACTAAGGAAGACCTCAGGATGGTGAACATTGGGAAATCTTGTACTCTTGAAGAGTGTTTCAGGTTCACCTCTTTGCTTAATGAATACATGGATGTCCTAGCGTACTCATATGCTGACCTAAAATCACTCCAGCCTGACGAAATTTGACACAACATCCCTCTTAAGGCTGATTCAACACCTTACAAGCAAAAGTCTAGGCATTATAATCCAAAAATATTAGGTACTATTTTATCTGAGATATAAAAAATGCTAAATGCCAGGATAATCTTTCCAATCCATCATTCCACATGGATTGCCAATATAGTGCCTGTAAGAAAAAAGAATGGTGAAATTTGCCTTTGTGTGGATTTTAGAAATTTGAATCAGGCATCCTTAAAGTATAATTATCCTTTGCCAATCATGGATCAAGTGCTACAGACAATAACGAGCTCAGAGATGTTATCAATACTAGATGGCATCTCAAGATATAATCAGGTCAAAGTTGGTGAAGTAGACCAGCATAAGACCGCTTTCACCACACCTTGAGGCACGTTTGCATATAAAAAGATGCCTTTTAGCTTGATAAATGCCGGTGCCACCTTCCAAAGAGCAATGGACCTTGCCTTCAAGGATGAGATGGGTATGTTCATTATAGTTTATCTTGATGACTTGACCATCTTCTCTAAGCATCGCCCAAATCATGTGAGCCATTTGCAACAAGTGCTGGAACATTGCTGCTAGAATGGTATTTCCTTAAACCCCAAGAAGTCAATTTTTAGAGTAACAGAGGGGAAACTTCTCAGACACGTGTCTAAAGGAGGCATAAAGATTGACTTAGACAGAGTCAAGTCCATCCAAGAACTTTCCTTGCCCACAAGCAAGACTGTTGTTCACTCTTTCTTTGGAAAGGTGAATTTCTTACGGACGTTCATCCCCGAGTTTGTCGAGAAGACTAGGCACATTTTAAACATGATGAAGGGAAAGGCCACCTTCAGCTGGACTAAAGAAGGCAAGTTGGCATTTGAGGATATCAAGACTGCCATTGCCCATGCTCCAATTCCAGCTTGTCTAGACTATAGCAAAGACTTCACCATTTATAGCTATGCTTCAAAACATACGCTTTCAGCAATTCTAGTTCAACAGAATAAAGAAGGTATGGAATCTCCTATTTCTTTCATGAGCTATCTTCTCAAATCTCATGAGTTAAAGTACTCAAATATGGAGAAGCACGCTTATGCAGTGGTGAAGGTCGTAAAACATTTTCGTTTCTACATCCTCAATTCTCGAGTTACTGCCTTGGTCCCTGACACCATAATGAAATCTATACTGACTGAGCAGGAGTTTGGGATGAAAAGAGGCAATTAGGTTGCAAAGATCCAAGAGTTCGATCTAATCATCAAGCCAATAAAGCTGGTATGTGGAAAGGGGCTATGCCAATTAATTGTTGATAACAAGCCAAGAGGAACAAAGCATGAAGAACTAGAAGTGGATGACACACCAACAGTCCTCTTTGTCTCCACCACAAATGAGTGGTATTCAAGTATTGCTCATTTCCTTACTTATGGTGAATGTCCTTCTCACCTATCTTATAAAGAAAGGAGAACCATCAAGCTGAAAGCTGCTAATTTTGTCCTCTGGGACAACAACCTATACAAGAGGAGCCTTGATGGAACATCCTTTGCTGTGTGGAGAAGGAGAAACAAAGCCGACTTCTGAAATCCTTCCACAATTCAGCCTATGGAGGACATTTTTCTGCCCCTGTGACTACCCATAAGATCCTAAGAGGCATGTACTATTGGCCAACTCTCTTTCAAGATGCATACAAGTGGGTCAGGGGATGTGAATTGTGCCAGCAGTTTGTTGGAAGGCCCAAGCTAGCTGCCCTACCCCTCAAACCAATGATCATAGAAGAGCCATTCCAACAATGGAGAATTGATTTTATTGGAGTTGTAAACCCATCATCAATTTTTGGACATAACTATGTCCTCATGGCAACAAACTACTTCACCAGATGGGTGCAAGCAGTTCCAACCAAACATGCTACTTCAGAAGTAGTATGCAATTTCTTCAAAGAAAATAACATGTCCAAGTTTGGGGTCCCAATCAAAATTGTCACTAACAATGCAGCCTGTTTCACTTCCCATGAGATTACTTAATTCTGTTTCCACTACAAAATCACACTCTCCCACTCTTCTGATTACTTTCCATAAGGGAATGGACAGGCTGAATCAAGGAATAAGAATTTGGTGACTATCATCAAGAAGTTGGTGGATGACAACCAAAGGACTTGGCATAAGGCATTGGTTGATGCTCTATGGGCAGGCAGAATTACACCCAAGAGGGCAATTGGTATGTCTCCCTTCTAACTTCTTTATGTTGTCAATGTTTGGATACCAATCACCTTGGAATTGGCAGCATTGAAATTGGCTAAGGCGATTGAGGATAAAATGTATGAGAGCTCACTTGATAAAAGGATCATGTGTCTTACTGAGCTAAATGAGTAGAGAACTGCAGTGGTGGAATGAATTGCAACCCATCAAAGTCTGGTGAAGAAGCTCTTCAACCAGAAAGCAAAGAATCATTATTTTTAGATTGTAAATCAAGTCATGCTATGGGACAAGAGAAGAGAACCAAAGGAGATGCAAGAAAAGTTTGATTTCTTGTGGAGGGGCCCTTTTACTATTCATCATCTCAACGGTAAAAATAATTTTTTGTTGAAGTATCAAGATGGCACTCACTTTTCTTTGCCTCATAATCGGCAACATCTGAAGCACTTCAACTCTTGAAGTATCGGATGAGTTCCCCTGTACATATGTATATTTATATAGTCTTTTGTTTCTATTTTGTTCTTTTGTTTTCATTTTTTGGAGCCTTTCTTCTTGGGTAGCCCGACTCCATAGCCCAATGGCACACTTCAAGGTACTAGAGATTATGGTTTCTACTCCCCTCAGCCATGTTTCAAGTTTTCAACTAAAGGTAGTTCCCCAACTGGAGCCAGCTATTGTCCCCAAAATATGTCATTCATTTTTGGGACAACCTAAGGACTATTTTGGCCCTGCACAAACCAAAATTTCTCTCTTCCCTTCTCAAAATTTGTTATGAGCTTTCAAATTCCTCATTTTTCAAGCTTTTTCAGTAAAGGGATTAACAGGTTAAAAGGCTTCTGCAGGGGAGTTCAATCAAAAGAACAAGTTTCTAACACTTATTCATTTCCAAGATTGATTCAGCGCCTCAATTCAATCAAAAGATTTCAATCGACAAATGATAAAGAACAAAGGCTTGAACCATTGAACCTTGAACCACTTTGGTTCAATGGTTCAACGGGTTCAACGACCAATTGGTTCAATGCGCTTGGTGCAAAAGATTAAAAAGACTTAGCGAAATACCAAAGAATGAATCAATTGAACCGTTGAACCAAAGTTGGTTCAATCGGTAGGTTCAAGGGGTTGCCCCAAAGCCAAAGGAACAAGTGCCCTTACGGAGGGCAGTGAGCAAAACTAGACAAAAATTGGAAATCCCTCGGGAAAATGGCTAAGTGCAAGAGGCCGAAAGAATTCTTTCGGGAAGATTTTCCTTAAAAAAATGTTTAAGGCAAAATTCATTCAAAATTTTTGTCTGAAGGAATTTAGTTGAAGAAAAAGTTTGAAAAAATGGAAAAGAATGAATGGCTAAGTAACATGAACTTTCCTTCAGACTTTTTGTTCGAAGGAATTCTTTCAGGCTTTTTACTTGACAAAAAAAGCCTGAAAGCCAAAAGCCTACCGGGGAATTCGAAGCTTGAAGTCTGCCCAAACATCTCAAAGGATAAGTACCCTTGCGGGGGGCACTTGATGACAGAGAAAAGACCGTTTTAAAAGCCTGAAGGGACACTTTCCCTTCAGGACGTCCCAAAGGCTGAACAAAGACGTGGAAAGGAACCTTCACAGACTTCGACAAAAGGGGCTTCAAAGGATGAAAAGAATGAATCAATTGAACCGTTGAACCTTGAACCAAAGGGTTCAACAAGTTCAAAGGTTCAACCAGAGCTTAGAAAGATAAAGGAAGCAGTGATTGAGTGAGACACAGAATGAACCAATGAACCGATTGAACCTTGAACCAAAAGAGTTCAAAGTTTATTGGTTCATAGGTTCAAAAGTTCAAAGGTGGCCTCAGTCAAGGAAAAAGCAACAAACAAGTGGTTTAACGAATGGTTCAACTACGGAGCGAAGAAGCGATTGAACCAAGAAGCAATAGAACAAAAGAGATAGAATGAACCAATGAACTTTTAATGGTTCAACGGGTTCAAGGTTCAACATGGTTCAAGCAGCTGGCGACCATTGACGGTCCCGTGGATGTCAAATTTAAAGGGATATCTGTGGAAATTCAAATAAAGCATAGAATTTAAAGGAAGAATCAAGCGACTAACAAAAAAGAGAGCCCGAAGACTCAAATTGCTACAGAGAAGAGAAGATCAATGCAAAGGACCAAAAATATCTTCAAAAGAGTTATTTCCAGTAGGTGAAACAATGGATCAAGTAGAATTCTGAGCACACCAAACCAAGGACACGGCCTATTTTTCTTTCATGAAGTAAAGACAAATTGGACAGCTGCATAGACATCAAGAAAAGGACCAAATGATCCATACCAAGGGAGAGACATATTAGATGAAGGGGCACGCCATAGTTATGGCAGTGCACTGTTCTCAGCATGGTCTCTCTAGACAGGACTGAAGGCGCATTGAAGATGTTGACTGCAGCATGGACTGTCCCATGGAAAAAAGCACCAATCCTTGCATAGTTTCTATAAGATTGTAATATCTCTTATTTATAAAGGAGACTTTTAATTTTATAGGAGCAAAACTCTACCCATTTGAAAGAAGAAGACTGAGACTTTGAGCTCAGATTGTAATTTCATTTCATTTTATCTGAATGAGAAAGCAAGTTGTTTGTAGACTTCGCGATGTTTTGGCTTGTGCTACTTTAGGAAATTATTCTTATGTTTTTTTCCTAGAAGCATTCTTATTTATTTAATTTGACAAGTAGAATTAGTGAAAGTAAAAAGGGAGGTGTCCTGAAGCCAACTGTGAGAAGACTTTATGCTTTCACAATTGTTTTCAATCTATGTTTTTTCTTTTCTTTCTGTGTTGAGGATTTTGGGACGAATTTATGCCCCCATTATCCTTTGTGATATACTCTTTGGGCAGTTGAGGTGGAAACTTTGTGTTATGTTTCATCCTGCTAGTTACTGCACCCTTTTATCACCAGTTACTTTTACTACCTGAAAGAAACTCCTATTGTTTCCTGCAAGAACACTTCTAAAAGAAGAGAAGTGCCTTCAGTGTTTCCACTAGGATTTTATCCTTTATCTGTGAGCATCATCTCTGAAAGAAGAGAGATGGATGGTTTATTCTACCCCCATGTGTTATTTTCTGCTTATTTATATTTTATATAGCTCCTGCATATTTATAGGGAACCTCACCTTGATGAGAGGAGAGATTAGTCCCCTTTTGATGTGGTAAACCTACACAACTGGCCAACCAATCTTCCTACTGTGGTTGATCAGACCTATTTTGTTTATCAGTATGCTAATTGACAAAATATTCACCCAACAAACTTGACTTTAGTGTCTAGAAGAAGGGAATGTAGATATGATGATATGAAGATGTATGATAAGACATTTAGCTAGTTTGACATATACTAAGAGGTTATTGTAGGTGATTGATAATAAAACAAGATGATTAGACTCATAACAAGCATGTGGATGTGAGTTAATAGTGAATAAGATGCATTGGTATGATCCACACTTATAATAATTGGAAATAATGCATAATATAATGTAGATCAACTCAAAATAATAGATAATGGTGGATCAAGATGTTCAAATATTCAATACATGCAAAAATATAATAATCACCCTTAGGGTATGGCAACAGCATACAATACTCCTTTAGGAAGGAATAACTCCACAATGTCTCTTCGAGGGGATAACCTCCAATATCCTCTTACAATATAAGACTTAATGCTTACCTCCTTCTTTACAATTATAATCATCTCATTTATATAGACCTCTATCTACAATGGATGGGTAAGTAAATGTTAGTTTTATACAGCCTTGTGTATTAACGTGGTGCATCGTCATGTTATCATGTCATCTCTAACCTAATGGCCCCCATTTGTAGTTATTTAAAATAATTATGTTTACCTCACCTATTTACCTTTACCATATAAGTTAATTAAGCTATTACTATAGTTAAACAATAATTAATTTTATTTGCTCGTCCAACCTCAAAACAAACCCATCATGCGGTTAAAATAACCCAACAACTTAAAAACCATTCTTTATCCCTATAAGTAACTTGTTTGAATGGCCTAAGGATTAAATTCACCCATTTTGGGAAAATTGATGTCGATTCTTTGAGATCGACGTCAATCTTTCGAGAACAATGTTGATCCATAAATATACAATGAGCCTCCATGGCTCAAGACGACACTTTTAGACTTGGAAACTCAGTTGAAATTATCCTAAAACTTGTGTATAGACCTTATCGACATTTTGCTACCTTGTGGAACCTTTGTTCATATTACAAAGATATTTTAAAGGTTTCTAAGCCTACTTTTATGGTATCCTTTATCCATGTGTTTTCAACCCTCCAAGTTAGTATTGTATGTTAATTTATTCCCATTTGAACTTTATAGTATTATGTACCTCTGTGTCATTGTGTACATTCAATTTTCATCATTTTATTAATATTTTAAGTCATTATTATCTTATATTTTCATAGTTTAGCATTTTACTTTGAATCAACATCGATCTTGCAGGTTCGCCATCGATCCCTGTTAAACTATTAAAACAGCCTTGAAGTTTGTTTTCATAAGATTCACAATCCTCAAAACTTGTTAAAATCTGCATTCTATTTTTTGAAAATGTATCTTTTACATGTAGATGACTTTGCCTGGATTAGTGCATGATATGTTTAGCATATTTGATCTCCCCATTATCTAACAACCTTTGTTCATTGATCAAAGTGATATTGCATTTGAATTAGGTCTTTGTATTATGGTTTTCACACCTAATAAAGAAAACATTAATGAATAATTATCTATAATTCAAGAGGATGTCGATATAACTACATAATTTTGGGATGATTACTTTGATTATATTAATCTTGCTATAGATTAGATATCTTTGGTGTTGTCTATTTGCATCCTATCCATATATATCTTTATAATTTCATGTTTATTTATAAAATTGAATAATAAATGTGGGATAACATCCACCTAAGGAAGCATATCACTTTTGAGGACTAGTGTCTTACTAGGCAGCCCATTCATCTTTCCATTAATCCATTTTCTTTACAAGTTAGTGTGATCTACAGGGCATTTCTCCCTAGCCAAAGAGGAGTTCCCACAAGCTTGATCAATGGTGCACAATCAATCTCCATGTCCAGGTCATCTTTAAAACCCTGCATTTACTTTGTTTTTAGTAGTTAATTAGACCACATTGAAAAAAGCAAAAAAATATTAAAACATTCTGACACGCCTGGTGGGACATCAAGTCTCATCTTTCTTTTTAAAATTCATTTTTTTAAAAATTTGCTCTCTTTCCCTTTCTTTGTGTGAGTTCATCCAAAGAACATCAAGTCTGCACTTTATTTCCTTTTTAAGGTTAAAATAATTTGCATTCATTTTTGTCTGCTTAAGTAATTCACATAGAATAATCTAAGCGGTAAATTCATTGTAGTCATCACTCTTCCACACATAAGACAAATCACATTCATAATAAACTCATCTAAACACTTGACATAAGGAAATCGATAGGGATTTCATCACCTCGCGATAACCTTCTTCCTGGCGATCCCACTTAGATTTCACCAAGGGGAGGACCAACTCAGTTCTCTGGCTAAGTATAATCTTTGGACTATTGATATATCTTGGCTAAGCACCTACACTGGTTGTGGGATTGTGACGTGAGGGGAGCAAGCCCCAAATACCAAGCCACGTACCGGTACCAATATATATTTCCTTTGAGAGCCAAAACAAAACACCTAAAACCATCCTTAGAATACCAATTTCTTAGGACCCTCATTATCCTTTTTTTCTTTATTTCTTCACACATCTTAAAATTAAAAAGATAAAAACTTTTTGGGATGATTTTAGTTTGTGCATCTTTCATCCACAATTAAAAGTGAGATAATTCAAAAATAAATTATTGTTTTGTTTTTGCTTTTATTTTCTGTCTCATGGTTTTGACTAGGCAACAATCAAAGAAAGAATCTGAAGTGGGTGTCATGTCCTCTCCTATGGAATATACACCTAGTCCCTCCTCTACCCCTGAGTCCTTTGATAATCCTATGTTCTCACACTTTTACTCTCAAGGAGATCCTTCATTTACAAACATATTATATAGTAACCCTATTGCTTTTAATTACTACCTTAGTAATCGAGCAATACACATTCCTCCTTCCCCCCATACCCAAGATTTTCAATATTTATATGGGATGCCTTAAAAGGAATTAAATTTTTTGAAAGATTTACCATGGCCATGGTATACTTTTCCATTGACTCTCTTCCACCTAGTTCTAATATCCAGATGATGCAACCTTTAGAAAGTCAACCACCCATAGTATCTACCAATTCTTCAACCCCCATTACTCAAACTCAAAATGCTTATACCACTCATACTATATCCATTATTCCTCCCCAAACATTAATGACATACAATTCTCAAGTTCTACAACACACACAACAAATACCTCACACACAACAAATCCCTCATACACAACAAATCCCTCCAACACAACCTCCCCAACAGTATGTCTCCTCAGCTACCCAATACATGGCTTCATCACAACCATTGGCGACCACTTACTTACAATCTTCCACATAACAAAATATTCTACTGTAGATCCTATAATATGTGGTGGATCCCAACCCATTATGTCCACTACAATTGGATACCCTTCCTCACAACCCCTATCTACTTCCTTACCAAGTTATCAAACTCTTCAACAAGGTATTTTAGGGAATGTGCCTCGAAATAACACCCAAACATACCTCATAAACATTATTATGAACAAGATGGATAATTTGGAAGCCTCCACCTTCGAACACAATACTATGCTCATATTTGAGCTAATTTATAATGGACCTATCCACCCATCTATTCCCATCCGATTGTATGCCTCACAATGGGAACTTTTCAAGTTTACTAAGTTTCAGAACAAAGAAGATCCCCAACAACATCTTAGAGCCTTTCGACATGTGTGTTACCTTTTAACACATGATGATGCATTACTACTTAGGACATTTCCTATGTTGCTAGCAGGGGCTACATTAGATTGGTACAACTCCATCCATCAACATTCATTCTTTTTCTTTGGGCAATTAGCCCAAAATGTCTTAGGACACTAAATCGATCAACATTGCTTGAAAAGTGAATATCACATATTTATATGCTATTCAACAATTTGAAGATGAATCCATATCAGACTTTGTAGCTCGTTAGTATAGCCTAATCAACCAATTAACCCTAATCAACCAATTAACCTTTTCCTTACCACAACCTAAATTAATTGAATTATATTCATGATTTTGTGTAAAACATATCTCATTCATGTTACAAATTCAAACCTTTAAGACTTTTGATGAAGCCTTTACCATGGCATGTAAACTCAAAATTCATGGCATTAAAGAGGGAAAAATTTATTTATGCAATAAAAACTTCAAACCTGACCCCTCAAAAAGCAATAACAATAATCCTAAACCAAAAGGGGCTGCAAATGCTATTATTATAAAAACTTCTCCCCTTCCAACACCTAATCAATTAGGACCATCCACTTCTAAAACACAACCACCTAGGGACCTTACTCATTTCCCCCTAGGAAATATACCCCTTTAGGAGATCATTACACTTTTGTATTGGATAAACTCCTACAAGCAACCATTCTTGAACTCCCCCCAATTATATCGATCAATGATACACATCCTAAACCCACCTGGTATAAAGAGGATGATTTTTGTGCCTATCATAGGGTAATAAGGCATGACATAGAATGATGTCAATCCTTTAAATGATTAGTACATAACCTCATTGACAAGGGGGACCTTCAGTTGGACAATCCAAATGCTCCTCCCAACCAATATTTAGATATTTTCAGACAACGATTTCCAAACCATCCATCCACATCAAACACAATCTAAACTAACACTGGAGAAACACAAAATCAAGCTACATGTATGATTGATACAATTTTTGACCAATTATTGCCTAAAGAAGCTCTAGAGAAATCTTCGATCTTGGATCTTCTAACATGAGATGATTTCGATATAAGTCGACCTGAAATTATCAAAACAACTCCCAAAACCTCTATAAAGCTCCCTAATCTCATTACATGGGGTTGTTTGCATGAACCATCCCCTTCATCTTCCTAAACTAAATCTCATAAAGTGTAAAATGAAACCACTCCTTTAGATGTCACAGATAAACATCTTAATACTTATAGAGTCAAACATTCCACCCCTTTGGTCCTTGGTGAACCTCTTCATAGTATACATCGAGATCACAATATCATAAGATCACATCATTTCACTCAATACCAAGACCCTTCATAGTCATCCTCTATCACAACACCTCCTTACCTCGAAGCTACTAAGGGAAAGGGTAGAGCTCCTATCATCGATAATTGGGATAATTGTTTTGGTATTCCCCTAAAGAAATCCTTAGCCCATCCTCAAGTCAAGATCGATCTTTTTTAGATGTCAAAAGACAAAACCTTTAGTCCAAATACCCCTCTGTTCTCAACACACAAAAGAGCATAGGGCCAACCCCTTTTATATCATCTCCATCATCTATTTTAGGTCCTCATCTGTCTTCTAAAGTGACTGTCCCTATCATAGGTTCTTCCATTCAAACACGTGGGAAAATACAAAGTCTCCCTCCATTATTAAACACACCTCCATCCTGATATCCACCATCTTTTGCTAAAGGACCATTAGATAAATTTAAAGAAAAAGTACCTAAGGTCATCCCTACCATAAAATCTAAATGTCAAAACCAAATGATCAATACTTTGCCAAAAGAGATTGCACAACCTATTATAAGACCACAAAATGACCCTTTAAAAGGATCTTACGCTATAATCTTAAAATAATTATTGGATACATCTCTCATAATGCTACCACCTATATGACCCAATAACCCTCACCTTCAAAGACCTACTTGGTATAAGAGTCAGGAGATAGGCGCATATAATAGAGAAGTTAGACATGATACAAAAAATTGTAATGCCCTTAAGGCCATAATCCAATAGCTAGTATAGGATGATGATCTAATAATTGACGATATAAATGATAAGACTCCTAAGTAGAAAATCACCATCCCAAATATTCTACCCACCTATAATCCTGTTAATCCTATAAGCGATAAAGAGTCAGTGGCTTTTTCGAACCCTCCATTATTACACATTAATGTTGTCCATGTAGCCACACACTCTCAAAATCAAAATCCCAGTAGATCTAAGGTTTCAATTATAGGAGCCTCTACCCATAATATTACTAAACCATCTAGACAAAAGCCTAAAGTCTCTATTACAGGAACTACCCTAGCTGAAGCCAAGGAGTTGGTACAAATCTCCATATTAAAACAACTCCACCAAACACCTATAAAAATGTCATTATATGAACTTATCAAAAACTCTCCACGCCATCAACAAGTAATGATAGAAGCTCTCTAGGCTATTGAGGTTCGGCCAGATGAGCCTCAACCACTGTCAACATTTATAGGGGCTCTCTATATGGTGTCGATTGTTTGTTTTACTGATTTTGAGGTCATTCCCGTATCACCTGAAGATCAAGATCCCTCGCTTTTCATCACAACTCAAATTAATCAAACTTAGATTTAAAAATTTATGATCAATAATGGGGCCAATATCAATATTATTTCTTCACACGCTTTCCTTAATGATAGCACCCATAGTAAGAACAATTATCCTTCCCATTTATGTAGGTTCTCATACCCTCCATGAACTCTTTTATGTCATATAAGGGACATTCTAATATAATGTTTTATTAGGACATTCATGGATTCATGTGATGTGATGGATTCCCTCCACCATCCATCGATGCCTTAAGTTTGGACATGAAGGTTAGATCCACATCATCCCTGCCAATCCTCATCCCTTCAAATCATGCAACTTCACTTTTTGACCAAGCAATGTCATAATACCCTCGCCTGACACAATCCCATCTTCATCTTCTAATCAAGCCTTCACTAACACAACTATTATTGCTTCAAAACTACCAATTCAAGAGTCTATTGATTCCATGATGCAACATATTTCAATGAAAAAATACCAAATATTAATCCTTAACACGTTACCCACTCCTAAGAAATATGACCATCCTGACAAATAACCTATGTATTCACCCAACCTAGGTGAGATCATCCCATTTGGGCCACCTTTCTTATGCACCCACTTAATATATGGTGGAATCAATCAAACTACCCTGGGGCCTGACAATAACACCTATGTTAAACCCTTTAAATCTAATTTCTCATTTCTTAATAAAACCCAATTTTCACAAACCTACCTTTATCATTGTGCCTAGAAAGGCTTCGGCATGGGTAGATATGAGTAGGGTCCCCATGACATCGCATTAGGAGATTTTAGAAAACCACATAAAAATCATGGATTAGGCTTTGAGAAAGATTCTAAATCCTCTCCCCAACCTATTTTTCTACCATTTGTGGAAGAAGAAGTACAATATTCATCATCTGATACCTCTTCCTCGACTAGTGACACTGTATCCATCCCTTCTAACTTTTTTTTAGTCAATTCAATCTCCATAGAACCCCTCATCTTTCATCATAGTGGTGAAACCCAAACCATCCCTTTAGCATATCCTAACTTAATAGAACATGATACACTAACCATCCCTATTCTTCAACATCAAGATGATGAGTCAATCTTGACTCATTTGGGTACTAAAAACTCTTATCTACACAATTCTCTTCCATATGAAACATCTAGCTTATTAAATAAATCTACTTCTGATATTAATATCGGGTCTCAAGAAGCCCCAAAGATTGTTAAAATAGGCAAAACCTTAGATCCCCAAGAAAAATAATATTTTACCACTTTTCTATTAGACCATAACAAGACCTTTGCCTAGTCTTATAATGATATGCTTGGTATTGACCCCACAATAGTTATTCATAATATCATCACCTTTCTTGATTCTAAGACAGTAAAATAAAATATCTATAAAATCCATCCCTACATCGCACTCTTGGTAAAAGAGGAACTACAACACCTCTTATTTCCTAACTTTATTCAACCCATTGATTATCCTCAGTGGATGTCCAACATTGTTCTAGTCACTAAGCCTACAAGGGGACTTCACATCTATACTATCTTTTATGATTTAAATCTTGCTTGTCTAAAAGATGATTTCCCTCTCCATAACATAAACCAATTGGTGGACCTGACAGTTGGTCATGAAAAGTTATCCCTTAAGGATGGTTTTTCTGGTTACAATCAAATACTTATTGCACCAGAAGATCAACATAAGTCTGCATTTCTCACTCCTTGGGGAATGTTCTACTACTGTGTTATGCCTTTTGGCCTAAAGAATATAGTAGCCACCTATTAGTGAGCCCTGACTTATATATTTCATGACATAATCTATAAAATTATCAAAGACTATGCAGATGACCTCCTTGAAAAGCCAAAGTTTTGTAAGGATCACCTATCCATACTTAAGGTCATCTTTGATCATCTACTATAGTTTTATGTGCGTCTAAATCTAAAAAAATGCATTTTTGGTGCCTTGATGGGTAAACTCTTGGGTTTCATTGTCTCTATTTGAGGAATAGAAGTGGATCCCACTAAAATCAAGGCTATTATAGAAATGCCTCCTTCATCAAACCTTAAGCAACTATGTGGTTTACAAGGCAAGCTCAAGTCTATCCATCCTTTTATCTACCAGCTCTCCAATCAGTGTCAACCTTTCTATCATCTGTTAAAGAAGGATAGTCACTTTTCATGAGATTCTAATTGTCAAGAAGCCTTTAATGCACTAAAAAACTATCTTCTATCACCTCTAGTCCTCACTCTACCTAAGGAGGGGCAACCTTTCTTCTTTTATATCTCAGCTACTAATCATGCTCTAGGTGTTATGCTTGCCCATCGAGATGAGCATCATAAAGAATAAGTTATTATTAAATAAGTTTTACCCTCGTAGAATATGAAACACATTATCCACATACTAAAAAACTATGCCTAGCATTGGTTCTTGTAGCCTCTAAGCTTCATCATTACCTACTTAACCATAAGATGTACATAATTATGACTACTGACACCCTTAAGTTCATGTATTTTAAGACTTATCAAAATCAATGAATGGATAGATGAATTATGCTTCTAGCCAAGTTTGATCTAGAATTTCTCTGTCAAAAGTATAATAAAGGACTAATTATTACTGATTAGCTAGTTGAAGCACCTCTTAGCGACAATCAATCGATCAATTGTAAATTTTTTGATGAATCTATCGAATCCACTTCCCAATTAGTCCCAAAATATCAAATGGCTCTATTCTTTGATGGGTCCAAATGTGAGTGTGGAGGCATCGTATGAATTATATTAATCCCTCCTCAAGGTATTCTCATGCCTTTATCTTTTAAATTAGACTTTTATTGCACCAATAACATGGCTAAATATGAAGCATTGATCATAGGCCTCCAAACTGCCCTCACATTAGGAGTTAGATCCCTTAATATCTATGGTGATTCTCAGCTAGTGGTCAATCAAATTAATGGTATATATTAATGCAAGAATGATATCCTCCAAAGATATAAGACCTTATCCAATCAAATATTTTATGATTTTGAACATTATGCCATCTAAATTAATCTTAGATCAGCTAATAAGTTTGTTGATACTATGGCATCTCTTGCCTCTTTTATCTCATTCTCATCTTAGGAGTCCAAGCTATTTGTCCTTATCCATCGAGTTAACCAACCTTCCTACACGAGAACTGATCTTCCATCTATAAATAATATCGAGAAAAACCTACAGGAGATATGGTATGCACAAATATTTACTTATTTTTCTATAGGAATATCTTCTCCCCATCTATCTAATGGTGCCAGTCGTGTCTTCCAACATAAAGTCACCCGCTATACTATACTTGGGGGTGTTCTTTATAAGCTTGGTTTTTATGGCATTCTTCTTCATTATCTCCAAAAATATGAAGCTACCTTAACTATCTAGGAAGTACATAATGAGTCATGTGGTGGACAATTTAATGGCTATGCAATCACTAAAAAAAAATAATATCTAGGCTATTATTTACCCACTCTGAATCAATATTGTTGTGCATACGTTAATAGGTGTGTAAAATGTCAGCAGCATGAAAACATATCCCATGTCCCTAGTAAATCCTTGCAAGTAGCAAGGGACTTCTGGCCATTCTCCCAATGGGGGCTTGATCTTTTATTGCAAATCAACCCTAAGTCCTCTCAGCGCCATGACTTCATCATTACCGCTACAAAATACTTCACCAAGTGGGTGGAAGTTGTGTCGCTTATCTCAATTAAGGCAAAAAAGATTGTGGATTTTATCCACCATCACATTATTTGTCATTTTGGAATTCCCTATAAAATAATAAAAGATAATGAAAAATCTTTCAAGAATAAGAAACTTAAGGCACTATGTGACTCATTTAAAATCAAATTAAGTTTTTCCTTGCCTTACTATCCTTAGGTTAATGTTCAAGCAGAAGCATCTAATAAAACTGTAGTCAAAATCCTAACCAAATTTGTCAATGAATCTAGGAAGGATTGGTATTTTTGTATCCCTTTCACCTTATGGGCATATCAAACTAGTATTCAAACCCCTACAGGTGCTACTCCTTTTTACCTAGTCTATTATATGGAAGCTATACTTCCTTTAGAAGTCCAAATTCTCTCTCTTCATGTCTCCCTTAAAAGCATCATTTTTGATGAGGATTTTCCTCAAGAGCATTTATCCCAGCTTAAACTCTTAGATGAGCATCGTGTGACAACCCTTGATCACCTTTGTATATATCAAAAATGACTAAAATGAGCATATAATCAACATATAAGAGAATAAGAATTTAACATTGGATACCTTGTACTTAAAAAAAATCAACATGTCACTAATATAAAATGAAATAAAAGGGGTAAATTTGCTCCTAGTTGGCTTGGATCATACATCATAACCCATAAATATGGATCCAGGGCATATCATTTGCCCTCTCTCAATGGTAAACCTGAACGAGAACCTCTTAATGCATTACATCTGCACCCTTTCTATAGTTAATAGATCTTGGCTCATCTTGGTTAGTTTATCTCGAATACTATCATATCCCCTTATCCCTAAATACCAAATAATTATATGATAGTTATGTGGTTATCCAGTAGTCACTATAACCTCAACCTTGAATATGAATACCCTGGCTCTATACATAGAATTCTCTCATGGATAAGTTTCATCTGTAATGGGAAAAACCCCATATCATTATTTCCCTTATTTCTTAAAGGCCGTTAATTTTACAAGATAACACAATCACCTCATGTAATGAACTCACGAAAACTATCCTAAGGTATCTTTCAATGTCAAACCTCGCATTACTATCTTTAGGATCCAAAATCAAGTAAGCAACGAATATTAAAAGTATCAAAATGGGCTCAATAAGCAGATTGATCCCTCAAAAGATAGTTGTAATCAAAGGCAAGTAAGAGACTAATCCCTTGAAGGATAACTATGCAAAAACATCAGAATGTAGACCACTCCCTTAAAGGATGGATACCAAGTAGAAAACTTCTCGCATTGATCAGTTTTCAAATTATGTCACTTGAAATCCTTAAAAATCAACAAAGCAATAAAATAAATTATCAAAAGTAATATCTTAAGAAAGCTTCTCATATCGATTACCTTTCTAATTGTAGGCTCCCTGTATTTATTAATATACCCATTGGCATAAAAATAATCCCTGAAAGATAAATCCTGATTTCAAAATATGGTGTGAAGAAGGTTATCTCTAAATCAATCCATCCCCCATCCCACCAAAAGCATATAATCCTAATAAATGACTAAGGTTGAAGCTCTAGCTAACTAAGGTTGTGTCAATATCTCTTATCATCTAGATAAAGATGCATAGGCCATGTGTATGAGAGGTTCTCTTTTAGTTATGGTCCAAGCCAATGCCGAGCAAATCCATAATCTATAATCACTAAAATTCCATAAATCAATAATAATAAAGCATTAAAAGCTATCTATAAGCCATAATCATCATTAAGCATAAATCTATAATCCATAATTTATTTACATTCAATCATCTAAGAAACCATAAGCATCCACAAGGTTAATAATGGTCTATATCAAAAAGTAGCATAATCCATAATCATAATCCATTATTAGTAAGAAACCATCTCATACATTTGTAATCAAAATAACATGTAAAATCTATAATCCAAAATTCATAAAACATCTATAGCATATATGATAGCAATGATCATAATTAAAATACATAACATATAAGTCTATAATCTATCACATCAATAATCCATAAAAACACTACATATCCATAGGTATCAGTAATTCGTAAACAAACACACATAATCCACCCATAAACATAAGCATGTGTGTGTGTGTGTGTGTGTGTGTGTGTGTGTGTGTGTGTGTGTGTGTGTGTGTGTGTGTGTGTGTGTGTGTAAATGTCATAACATGAATGAGGTACACACACACACATGTGTGTGTGTGTGTTTGTGTATATATATATATATATATATATCAAGTGTCTATACAAATGTCATAGCATGAATGAGGTATACACACACACACCACACACACACACACACATGTGTGTGTCTGTGTGTGTTTGTTTATATATATATATATATATATATATATATATATATATATATATATATATCAAGTGTCTATACAAATATCACAACATGAATGAGGTGGGGCTGTTGGCCCATATAATAAAATTTACTCAGCAAAATCAATCCTGCTAAGATGAATGCTATCATCTCCCTCATCATCCCCTCCTCGGCTTGCTACACTCCTTGTACTAGTAAACCCCCCAAGAGTCCTTTGTGATCTATTGTGGTTAGCCATGTATGAGTAAACTGAGGAACATCTGGTAGTCATCTTTGTACTATCCTCTCATAATAGCTCATATCAACAAGCAAATATCTATACCTCTATAGTGGTACCATATCTATAGGAATAGCACTAGATCTTGTAATATCCAGAGTTGGTGTCTCTACCAAAGTAGATCTCATCCACTCTAGCTCTGCTAGGTACCTGTCTCACTCCTGTATAGCCTGGTCATGCTGACCTCTCAAGCTATCAAGATCACCCTGTAATGTGGTAATCTAATCCTATAAATTATCATGGGTTATCCATACCTCTTATAGCTCTACCCTCAGACTCATACACTCGACCCTTAGTGTGTCTCTCTCAATGACAACTGCAGCAATATCTATAGGGCCATGTGTGGGGAGATCCTATAATGGTACCTCCTCCATGTGTATATCAAGGGCATCTTATAATGGTACCTCCTCCATGTATACATCAAGAGCATCTTGCTCAGCCTCACTTCTATCCTCACCCTCCTCCCTTACCTCCTCAATGACTACCTCCTACTGAGGTCTCACAAATCTCTCCTATCTCCTCGCTACCTCAACTACAAACCAAGTTGCATAATCATTAGTGTAACCAATATCATCCAGGTCAATAACCACAAGCTCCTCTTGTGGCCCTATCAAAACTACTATAGTATCAGGGGCAGGCTAATCTAGCTCTATATCATCCTACCTATACAAGCGTGGGGATTATGGAACATCTTGTAATAACCCAAACTGACGACAGGCCCTGCCAAAATAGAATAACTTGATATGCTCAAGCTATCATCATATACCCATGTCTCTAGAGAAACATCCCTTGTCTCCACATCTAAACCAAGACACATTAGGAAGTGTACATAAGGCCTTCAAATAACATCCCCTATCTGTAAGTTGTTAAACCCCTGTTTAAAGTGCACTACATCATGCACTATCCTTTCTGTATAAGAAATGACTAGGCCATCATTCCATCGAAGAAAGCTTACACTATAATCCATGTCTTTGAATCCAATCCATGGAGTCCCTATGGGCCGAATAAAAAAAATGTGCTCATATGCCCAACAATGTAATACAAGTGTAATATCAAGACCTGATTGGTGTCAGGTGCGTCAGCCCCATAACTCCTTGTATATCTACCCCAATAGTTTGGGTGCCCAAGAAAAAATAGTCCTAAACTCAACCATGTCTACTATAACTCTAGTGAAGCTCCATGGTAATCACCCACCCACAGAATCAAACAACACATAGCATGTCATTGCTAGCATCATCATCATCAGCAGCACTAGTCTCTCCCCAAGGTCTTGGTCATACAATGGCCAAAATGGGAACCTGGCAGCAAAGAGTCTAATATCCAATGCATCCTCACCATATAGTCATGTCAATACTATTACTCACCTAGCCTCATCAATAGTATATATAAGGGTGCCTAAAATTGGTAGTCATAAAATTTGATTGATGTCCTTTATTGTAATGGTCATCTCACTGATCGATAATCAAAAAGTGTTGGTGGTATAATCCCACCACTCTAGCAAAGCCACTATCATACCAATGTCCTGATGGACACGATGATAATGTTAAATCCTTCCAAATCCTACAACCTCTAGATGGGTCTAGTCCTTGTTACTCACAAAATCCTACAACTACACCAATAGTGAAAGGACCTTATCCCTCATCGTCAATAGCTCTTGTGTCTGTTATAAACATCTTTTTGGTCAATCAAAATCCTAAGTTTTCTGTTATTAAACATTCATTATGGATTTCTATCGATCTACTAGGGATCGATGCTAATTTAAACAAATCAACAATGACCTTTATGGATCATGATTAATCTACATGAAGCATGTCAATCCTAATGGATTGACGTTGATTCCCTCCCCTAAAAAATTCCCCCTTGGACCTAACATTTTTAACATGCCCTCCCTCCCTCCCACAAATTTCTAAAAACAAAACAAAAAAAAGAAATAAAACAAATATCTTAAGCAAAAATAAACATGTTAAATTTCACCAAAAAAAACATTATGCCTACCTCATAGTGGATTTATCATTGTCGTCATCTGCTCTCACTCGCCTCCATCATCTCTCATGTATGCTTGAAAGGTTGAAACATGTCAAGTTTTTCTCTCAAATTCTTGTTTAATCGATAGCCAAATGAGCCTTATGCCATTTCAGATGCCTATTTATAGCCATTTCTATGATCAACATCGATTACTTAATCTATATTGATTACTAAAAATCAATATCAATCTTTCTGGATTGATGTCGATTACTACAAATCAATAGTGATCATTCTAGATTGATGTCGATTATCTTGGCTTGTTTAGATTTTGTACTTGTGGACCATTTTACATGCTCCCAATCTAGCTCTAAAGCCCCATCTTGTTGCCTTTGCTACAACTATCCCATTTTTATGTCATATTACCCTTTAGATTTGAGGATTTTGACCCTTTGTCAATTCCCCAATCTCTTTAAGGTATACCCTTTTTTTTAATATATCTTGCCATTGTAAGATCCTGAGGGTATATTTTATCCTGAGAACATTTGTCTATAGGTAATGGATACACCATACGTACACCGGATGCTATGGTTCACCATTCCTATCCTTTGTTTTCTTGCTAGCCTTTACTTAAGCCCACCTATTTTAGCTATGGCATTTTATTACTCGATTAGGTCTTTGGGGCATTATTGCTTGCATCCCTTTTTATCCCATTAAGTGTAACCTTAGAACTCCCTTGAGCCATCTGCACTTCTGATTGTCCTTTGCTATCTTCTACTTGTCCATTTCCATTCACCCAAATTTGTTTTTACCTTCCATCGTTTTCAAACCCATCATCTATTCCATCTCACTTCTTAGTGCCTGGTTTGAGGGGGGATACCTCGTCAAAATAAATTTAGGGCATTAGGCACCTTATAGTTTTTGTCAAGCGGCATGCTACTATATACCACTCCACAAAAATGAGAAAATGTAGAGGCTAGTTTTATACACCCTTGTGTATTAACATGGTGCATCATCACGTTATCATGTCATCTCTAACATAATGGACCCCATTCATAATTATTTGAAATAATTATGTTTACCTCACCCATTTACCTTTACCATATAAGTTAATTAAGCTATTACTATAGTTAAATAATAATTAATCTTATTTACTCATCCAACCTCCAAACAAACCCATCCCATAATTAAAACAACCCAACAACTTTTAAACCAATCTTTATCCCTATAAACAACCCATTTGAATGGCCTAAGGATTAACTTCACCCATTTTGCGAAAATTGACATCAATTCTCTCATATCAATGCTGATCTTTTTGGTATGACAATGATCCATAAATATACAATGAGCCTCCATGGCTCAGGATGACACTTTTAGACTTTGAAACTTTGTTGAAATTATCTTGGAACCTACACACAGACCTTATCAACATTTTTTTACCTTGTGGAACCTATATTCATGAGATTATAAAGATATGTTAAAGGTTACTAAGCCTAGTATCCTTTATCTACATGTTTTCAACCATCCAAGATTAATATTGCATGTTAATTTATACCCATTTGAACTTTATAGTCTTCTGCACCTCTATGTCATTGTGTACATTTGGTTTTCATCATTTTAAGTCATTATTATTATTTTTTTCATAGTTTAGACTTTTACTCTACATCAACGTCGATCCATATGAATTGATGTCGATCCTTCAGGATCGCCATCAATCCTTGCTAAACTATTAAAATAACCTTGAAGTTTGTTTTCATAAGATTCACAAACCTCAAAACTTGTTAAAATTACATTCTATTTTTTAAAAATCTATCTTTTACATGTAAATGACTTTGCCTAGATTAGTGCATGATATTTTTAGCATATTTGATCTCCCCATTATCCAACAACCTTTATTCATTGATCAAAGTGATATTACATTTGAATTAGGTCTTTGTACTATGGTTTTCACACCTAATCAAGAAAACATTATTGAACAGTTAGCTATAATTCAAAAGAATGTCGATATAGCTATAGAATTTTGGGATGATTACATTGATCATATTAATCTTACTATAGATTAGTTATCTTTGGTGTTGTCTATTTGCATCCTATTTATATATATCTTTGTAATTTTATGCTTATTTATAAACTTGATTGTTAAATGTGGGCTAACATTCACCTAAGGAAGTATATCACTTCTTGGGACTGGTTTCTTACTAGGAAACCCATTCATCTTTCCATTAATCCATTTTCTTTGTGAGTTAGTGTGATTTGCAGGTCATTCCTCCCCAGCCAAAGAGGAGTTCCCACAAGCTTGATCAACGGTGGGCAACCGATCTCCATCTCCAAGTAATCTTTAAAACCTTGCATTTACTTTATTTTTAGTAGCTAATTAGACCACATTGAAAAAAGCAAAAAAATAATAAAATAGGTTAATCTCTTAATCCCAATGTAAGCCAACCATTACTCAATACACTAATTCCATAAGTTACTCCATTATCCTAATATATTGGACCCATATAACTAACCAAGAGGGATGTGTACCACATGTTAGCATCTCCATCAACCCATATACATCAATATGTCATGTCCCTAGATACATAGCATTACTTCTCTCCTTGACGTGTTTTGTCCCCAAAACATAGGAAGAAACTAAATAATGTGTGTGCTTCAAATCATTGCACATTTTTCTCCAATCTCATTCATTTAGCCATCCATATGTGATCTTGGTAGGTGATAGATTTCCAGGCTTGTTTCCAAATTCCATTGTGTTCTTGTGATTCCATTCATTATCATAATTGTACTAATTTGGTGTCCATGAATAATTATTGCTCTTATGATTCTATGTATCATATTCTATTGCACTACTCTGATTCCATCCATGACCATAGTAGGTATTCTTTGTCTTCCATGCATAGCTATAGTTATTAGAACTCTGATTTATTATATAGCCAAAGTGCTTGTTAATATGACACTCCCTTACATAGATCCATGATTTTTTCCTCTCATGATTATTTCCTCTTATGATGATGTGGGTGTCTATATACCTTAATTTTTTTTTATGCTTTGACCTTATCAACCTTTTCTTCTACCTCTTCCACCTTTTGCTTTGGTGGTTCCTTTGTATCTTGAGTAGATGAAGTGTTTTACTTTGATTGTATTATTTATTCATCCATGTCTTCATATGAATCATTCACATGCTCTTCATCACCTATTTCAATCTCATCCTCATGATCTACCTTGACTGTTATTGGGCCCTTTCCCGCTATGATATCTTGTAAAGTGACCTTTTTCATATACCAAAACTTCATGAACTTCTTATGAACATTAATATTGATTGTTCCTAAAGTCTCTAACCTTGGATCTCCAAGAACCATATCCACATCATCCATAATCAAAGCATAAAAATCTAAATGCAAAACATATTTTTCCATGATAAGTTTCAAATCTTCAAACACTCGAATATTCTTACCATCTACTTGAACCTCCTTGATATTCTTTTCTTGAACATGTAGATACTTGGCCACATTCATGTTGATGAAGTTATATTTGTTGGTAGGGTTTATGGACATAATAAAATTATTCTTTTGAATGTATCCATGAAATTGAAAAATTTACTTGGATTTCTTTGGAGCCAAATTATTTGAACCCTTATCATTCAATTCTTCTTCTTCTTCTCTTCTGCTTATTCTTCTTTCCTTACATGTTGTTCTTCATTGTCATTATTTTCTTCCATGGATTTTTCTTCTTCAACATCATCATTCTCTTCTTCATTACCATCATTATTTTTTTCCTCTTCTTCATCATCTTTTTCTTTTATAGCCCATCGATCTAGGAAGACCTGTTCCATTTTTTCCCATGAAGAATACTTTTGTGCAAAGCTCAATTGATTAAACCAATATTGTGGAAGCCCAAATAAAGAAAGAGATAATTGTGTTTAGTTTTCCATAAAATTGTTTGAGGATTATTCTCCTTAAAAAAGAGCCACCATTCTCTAGCATCAATATCATCCTCCCCTGAAAATACTTGCAACTTCATGATCCATAAAAAAAACTAAGGTTCATGAAAACCTAAAATGTCAATAACTCAATCAAAACTAATCAAAATAGTCTCAAATTTGTACCATAGCTTTTTCTTATGATAGTGGAACTTTAGTAAAAATTTTGTGAAAAAAATCCACAAATTTCAGTCTATAGAGTGAATATATTAAAAATATTAAAATTGTAATAAATCACTCCAAACATATAAAAAAATCTAAACTTTTTTTCTTAGCTTTACTATGATATGATATAGCATCAATAAAAATTTCACCAAACAATTCCTTATATTTCAAAAGATATGATGAAATGCATACAAACCCTAAAATATGAATAACTCCCTCAAAACTGATAAAAAAGACTTTGTTTTTTTACTGAGACTTCCTTGAAATATTATTCATATCCAGTAAAACAATTGTGAAAAAATTAATAACGGATTGTACGATATTGATGCTTCTAAAAAACTAGGGTTTCACTCCATGCAAGTTTCCCAAATTGAAGATCTGATACCACTTTGTATGATCCACACTTATAATAATTGGAAATAATGCATAATATAATGTAGATCAACTCAAAACAATATATATTGGTGGAAAAAGTTGTCCAAATATTTAGTATATATAGAATTAGAATAATCACCTTTAAGGTAAGGCAACACCATACAATACTCCTTTAGGAAGGAATAACTCCACAATGTCTCTTCGAGTGGACAACCTCCAATATCCTCTTACAATAGAAGACTCAATGGTTACCTCCTTCCTTGCAATGATAATCATGACCTTTATATAGACCTCTATGTAACTAATGATGGATGGGTAATCTCTTAATCCCAATGTAAGCCAACCATTAGCCAATACACTGATTCCATAAGTTACTCCATTATCCTAATATATTGGACCCATATAACTAACTAAGGAGGATGTGTGCCACATGTCGGCATCTCTGTCAACCCATATAAATTAAAATATCATGTCCCTAGATACACAACACATATATCTGTGCACAAGTCATATGTGGTGAAGGTAGGTCAAAAGTGACACTGTCAAGTGTCTAATATCATATTTTAATGTATACAATTCCCCACTTTTATTTTAGTATTGAAATTCGATACAAATATTATAGTAAAATAATAAAGCAAATACGAGTGTGTATAATGCACTTTGTCTCTAGGAAATGGATCCAAATATACAACTTTGCTCCATGCTAACATGCAATGCAAAGTTAGTAATCCATGTCCTTATGTGAAATTTGAATTTTTAAATTAAAAATTAAAACTTTTTTAAAAACAAGGAAGGATGACACGTGCATGTGAGTAAATTGTGTTTCTTCATAACTTAATAAAGACAAGTTTTTTTTTTTTAAGCATTGGAGAATTGTGATTCCTTACTAAACTACATGGAGAATTAGAGTGATTGTGCTCTAAATTTTTGTAACTATGCATGACCTTGGGTTGGGAAGACCCTAACCCTCATGAATGTAGAGAAACGGTAAGACCATTGAGCATGCATGAACCTCAACTACGTTAACTAAAAAAACTAATATTAAGCATTGATGAACCTCAACTGCACTGACTCAATAACTAATTTAGATCTAATATTTATCCTCAAGAAGCTAAGGTTAGAATGACATAATGGGTTTGATATGGGTAATGCCATGGCCATTGAGCATCAATAAACCTCAATGTGCATTAACTTAAAAATCAAGTATTAACCGTTGTAAACAGAGTTACAAATTCAAGTTTGCTCATTACCTGGTGGCATTAAATTATGTTTTTGAAAATAAATAACTATAATAGCACTCAATTCAATAAATTTAAATGTGAATGAACTAGTATCATGACTCACTGAATTTATTCCAACTATAAACTGTCATAGTGTATATATGCATGAACAAACATCATGTCCCTCTAAATATTTGCTTATTGATATAAAATGTTATGCAGCTATATGCTAAATATGAGATCATGTATCTCAAATGTATCTACATGTGAAAACCTATGATGTATATTCCTTTTAATTGTGTGCACTTGCATGGCATATGCACTCAATTATATCTAATTTGTATCCTATAACTCATGTCTTTATAAAGTGAGTGCATATGCATGGCATATGCCCTCAGAATTTATATCAATGCATGAATATTTATCACATATATGAACTAATATAATATTTAAACCATTTTGAATCTCTAAAACCTATATTATGTTCCAAAATATATTTTTATACTCATGGAGGCTAATGTCTTTATGATAAACCCATTAATATGCCCCCTTTTGAGGTGATGGATGTAGATGTAAGTAACTCATCTCAAAAGAAGAGTTAATTATATCATGTCATGTATAAATATGTAATCATGTATAGTAATGTCAGCACATGGAATATATGTCATAAAGGCATGTATGTAACATGTGTAATACAAGGCATATAATTGTTATGTCAAGATTGATGTATCAATTCTGCACGCAATAATAACCATCCTTAATTTAGGAACTGAATAAGATTATGCAATAAAGAGGCACATAATATGAATCATGTCACCACACACAAAGGGTAGGTGCATGACATGTATCATGACACCCAAAAACTTTGTTATCTCAACAAGTAAAACAAGCTCAATAGACAATTATAGATTAATCCACTCATAAATACATTGTTGTCACAAACACACCCCCATGTCATTGAAATGGAGACCCCTTTGGATTTGAATTGTTATTTTAGCATATATATTCATATTGGGATTGAATTTGGAAAATGATTTATCTTTTGTCTATAATCAATTTGAAGCCAATATATTGATCATGTTTTTGTTCTTTCGTTTGACTTCTAGCATCGTGGTTAATTACTTTGACGTAGATTCATACACTTAAATCAAAATACTTCACATGCATCCCATTGTGTCAATAGAATACATATCTTCAATATTTTCACAGAGTTGTTAAACAAACAAAGTTATGGAAAATACAAAAACACACATCTAAGACCTCGTGAGCTCAAAAAATACAAAAGACTACAATGCTTAAAGATTGAAACAAACATGATACAAACCTCATTTTAAGTTATCTTTGTTGGGATGTGACTAATATGTAGCTTTAAATGGTTTGTATCAATGCCAATTTGTAGTTAAGCACTTTCATAAAGTTATGGATGATGGAAATTTGATCAAAGAGTAAAAGCTTGATGCACAAGGTGAATTGAGAAATTGCAAAGAGGTGTATTTATCCAAAATTTGGATCAAGGAGGACCTTTCATTTTGAAATCAAGATGAATGGTTTCCAAAGAGTCCTCAATTGTACACATGAATCAAACACATGGATCAATGATGTAAGCCCACCATATCAATCAAGATGAAGGGTGGAGGATGACCTTTACAAATATCAAAGATGAATGAAAATAAGCCCTTCATCATAATCGAGGTGAACGGTAGAGGATGCTCTTTGTAAATATCAAAGATGAATGAAAATAAGACCTTAATCTCAATCAAGATGAAGGGTGGATCATCCTCTCTAAGAGAGCAAATGGATCTCAAAAGTGGGCCCTTCATCTTGTTTCCAAAATGAAGGGCGGAGAATTATCCCACTTTATTGTTAATTATTTACATAATTGTTGTGCTCTCAAGGGTATATCCTTAGGATCTAAAGATGCCATTTTTCATGAACATGTCCACTTGGAGGGGAAAAAAATATTAATAATTGTAAGAGTAATTAATTAAATAGTTCAAATCCATATTTAATCAATACAATGTGAGGAATTGATCATTGGACTAAAATTGAGACAGATAAAGTAATTGAACATAGAATGATGATTGATCATAGTAATGACAATTGAACAAAGAAGAGGGAATTGAATAGATAAATGATTGGGGATCAGAGAATAGAGTAGAGAATTGATCAATAAATAAAGAATTGATCAATGAATTAAACCCATAAATTGACCATAATATATGAAATTATGAGAATTCATTATATTGTGTAATTTAACACATAAGTGATAAAAATGGAGTGTCTACATTTGCACCTATTTGAGAAGGTGTTATGAGGCACTATATGAAGTAACATCTTCTCAAATAATGAGAATTTAAAACAAGGAGGATGAAAAATTAGATGAAAAAATAATGGATATTGTAATTTCATTATTCCCAATCGACAGGTGTATGAGATTAAATGAAAAGGTAAGGATATGATTTGAATGAAATTAGTTATGGATGATGCCCCATTGAGAGGGCATGTGGGGATGAAGGACATGGATGGGCTCTCAAAAAATAGATGAAGAAGCTAGAAGAGAAGAGAAGAGTAACCGAAGAACAAGATTATGCTACTTGAGGCAATGCATACACATTTTTATTTCTAATGATGATGATCTAATTTACCCCAAGCAAGGTAGAATTGATTTGATTGAATGGAAGAGTGATCATGATGTTTGTTATCTTCGGTTATTAGGTCAAATAAATAGAGATGTATATGATTGATGACATTAACATGGTAACCATTTTAAAACCTAATTTTATATTGTATGTGATAATATGCATCATAATATAGGAAGGATTATGATAACATTCGTTTGTCAGAATGCATAATAAGTTAAAATCAAAATACAAATGGATACATGTTAAAACAATATGTGGACAATTAAGTTCTCAAATGTATAACATGATGCATTTAAATCAATATAATTTAGATACAAGTGTTCACCACTCAAAATCATGATATTAATAATGAAGACTTAAATGAGAAACATAATGTACTAAATTAAGACACCTAAGTAACAAACAATGCATAACTAAGTAAATAGATAATCCATTGAATCAATCTTGAAAACATTCTCTCACATCCAAACATATTGATTAATAAATCAAGAGTCATACAAGAAGTAAAATGTAACAAGCTAAGGCACTTGAGAAACCTATAAACATTCCATTCAGAAACACACAAATGAAAGCAAGTAAACATTCCATTCATAATCCCAAGTTGTTAAAGGGGTTGAGTATAATAAATCAGGTTATAAATATGCAATAAATACAAAAATTGATTTATAATAGAATTAACCTAGTTTGACCTTTCTAAAAATATAAATAAATGATGCAAACAAGTGCTTAGCTAGAAACTGACTGAGATAGAAGATCTAGAGGCTAAAAACTAGGACATAAGTTGATCTGAGTGTCATAGATAGGATCCAGGTGTCATAAGCCTTCCTGGATAGTATCACCCTAACTAGAACATAGGACCAATGGCACTAGTGTCCTTTATGCATAATTGTTTTGAGATTCTAGGTACACCTATGTTAGATTTTGCCAAGGTTGTTCTTGTGCACACAAGTTCTGATTCCCTATTAGTGACACGTTTTGACTATTTTTACATGTAAACCCTAGACCTCCATGTTGTTAGGGCATTCAATTGGCACAAGTAGTAAAGTATGATGTTAGTGGGGTAGGCTAGACATCCTTAACACCTCATTATGATGATATTTGCCTACATACCAATGCTTCAAGGAGGGATCAAGACCAATGTAGTTCTCTCCACACAAGTGTTGGTGTGATGTGAAAGTGAATCTAGTATGAATGTTAGTTTGAGTGATTTAAGTAAATCTTGAGACTAAAAATCATTGTATTATGAGCTTGGGATGGATGTATATGATTGTATGCAGAAGTAGGGCAAAATAAGGATTAATAATATCAATTGTGCACATCATGTTTTGAGTTAATTTATGTTATTGCATTTGATTTCCATCTAGTGGATAAAAGGTTAAAAGTAATGTATATATATATTTTTTAGTGCTTGTGTAGGTATTAAAAGTATTCTAGGCTGACCCTAGGTAGTTGTTGATTTGAAAAGATATATGTTGGTTACAAAAGGTGGGGAAAGGACAATAACACCCAAACTGGGACACTAGCCCCATTAACGTTAGTGTCCACGTTATAACGCTAGTGTCTAGGTGGTGAAACCTAAGGTACTAGGCGTCAATATGTTAAAGTGAGGGTTTGAGACTACTTTAGGGATGTTTAGGGATGCATATGGCCCACATGAAGGTTGGATGAGTGTCTAAATAGGCCCTAAAATAGGTCCAAGACTAAGTTGTGGATAGGTGGTCTCAAGTAACACTCCTAACACTCAAGTGACATTTTTAGATAACTACATTTCTACCCCCTTATTGTAGAAATGTAGCAAAGCCAAAAGACTAGGATAAAGGAAAATAAATGTACCTGGACTTACCCAAGAGGTGAAGCCCATGAATCTAGATCTAAGTATATCAAGCATGCTCCATTACATGTCCTGCAAATGAAATGTACATAGACCAACCCTTACTTAAGAGATATAAAAAACAAAGACAAAACTAAGTAAAATATAATAGAGAGGAAATGAACAAATACTATTGGGCCCCCTTTTTGGGAGCATTTATGTGGACTGCACCAACTAGACCTATTTCAATACAAGTTAGCCTTTAGAATGGTTATTCCCCCCTACTTTTTATACATTTTGGTGCTCTTTGGAGAAGTCCCTATGGATCCCATGCTAACTGGCGGGTAGTTGCATGGTTCCAACTTATATAAAGATGTCCCAGCCAAGACTTGGATGTGGCAGCTCGAGAAACATAGATGTTGGAGAGTGGAGTATGTGAGATAGGGACCCCTCAGTGACAGATCATCATATGATGTGTTCTCATCCACCCTAAATATCATAGTGGAGCTGACATGAGTCATGATAGCTTAGCACTTAGTACATACCCATCTGACCTAGAAGAAGACTCCCTTTTACCTATAAAAGAAGGCCTGTATTTGAAGAAAGAAAGAGGTGATTAAGTGTAGTGAAACTCTGGTGAAATAGAGAGAAAACCATTAATATTACTTAGTATTCATTTAGTAGTTTAGAGATTTGAATGTATAGCCCAATCTTGCATGTGAGCTATTGGGCATGGATAGAGTAGAAAGAGCATATGCTCTGGTCATTTGTATTGAACTTTATGTTGAATTATAAGTTAATGAAGAAGAACAATGAAGAAATGAAGCATTCATCCTTAGTTATAATTTTCATAAGGTTATGGGTGTGAGTTAGTTTCATTTGAGTGATGTTGTAGCCATTAGTTGCACGTGTTGTGAAATATAGGTTCATCCTTGGTCGCTAATGGTATCCTCGTGCCATATAACAACCTCAACTCACCTATAAAATGACTAAGGGTTGAGATTAGAATTTACCAAGGTCCCAAGACCCACACCTAGAGTGCTACCTTGAAGATGAGCAATTGAATCCAAGCCTTCCCTATGATTTGCTTAAGTACCCGATCTGTCCTATGCTAGCCCTTCTCCCAACTTGTGCCACTAATGACCCCACCTAGCTAGTTATGAAATTACACCTAAGACCTGGGCCAATAAGAAGCCTTATGCCTATTAAAATTCCTCTAAGGACTTAGTATTGAAAGGCCATCTAAGCCTCTCTGGCCAATGATTAGGTCCTTTTGAACCCCAAGTTACACAATGTTGTAACTAGCCTAACGTAGGCTTAGTCACTTTGTTGTTGTGCTTAGGGTGAGTGCACAAGGCTTATGCCTTGTGTGAAACTGATGCTAGTTCCATGGCATGATTAAATGTTGTGTACCAGACATTATTTTTCTTGCATCTAGCTCCCCCATGTTTAGAATCAACTTGGATTGATATCTAAGCACATGACCAAGCACAAAAGCCAACCTAGTGAACCTTTTCTACAACATTTTTGTTCCATTGGGGACATGTATTGAATTTCATTGTTGTAATGGTGTAATAGAGTGATGCTCTAACTATCAATTGATAATATTGAGTGTTGGCTAGATCAAGTGGAATATAATTTCATGTAAAGACATCCTACGTGCAAATGACAAAAGCTGAGAAAATGGGTGCAAGCCAACTTATATGATACTCTATATGAGGGATTCTTTTGCAAACTACTTGAGCATGTGTATCGGTGGTTGGTTTCCTACACAAATAGTATAATGTGAAGCTATGATCAACACCTTGAGTGGACTATAAAGTATGTAAAGAGGTTAGATAAAGTTTGGATGCATGCTGTGGACAAGTGGTGGAGTGATGCATTGAATAACTATGTGTTGGAGTTCACTATGTCAACCTTCTCGTGCCTAAAAGAAGTAGAGTATGAGTTTATTTATGAACTAAGGGGTGCATTCATAAGAGGTCTCAACACCAAAGTAAAGAATTTTTTGGTGGATTATGGTATAGAAACCATAAGAATGGAAGGCTAAGGTTATTATGCGTATGAGCAAGTGTAGAAGGTGAGAAGGGGAAGTGTGGGTAAGGTATAATAGAAGAATAACAACTTGACACCTGATACCTTTGAAGGCTAAACTATAGTAAGCGAAGGCACATAGTAATGGAGGATATATAACTTATAAGTGCTAAGATAAATCATAGTGAGTGAGAAGGGTATGGGGAAGGATCCCTTGAATTACAACAACGCGAAGAGAGAGAAGAAGCAAAAGACTAGACTCAGTAGTTAGGTGTAGAACGTAGTGGGTTCCTACAAGATGTGGCACTCGAGAATGTACTAGAAACACCTACCCCCTTCAAACCTAAAGTGTAATCTCATGCACTAGATTCCCTAATCAAAGATAGAAGAATGGTTATTGAACTTGTTATCAATGTCGACTTTGATAGGATTCAACATTTGGAGTAAGAGTTTGTGATTGAGCAAGTGATTCCCTATGCGGGACTAAGTGAGGATACAATGAATCTATCAAGTGATAATCCAAGAACTATAAACCCAAGTGTAATCATTATCATGTATAGGATGTGTATTATGTTGGCTGAGTAACAACTTGTAAGAAGTGGCACGGTGCCACAAGTGATCATTATTGTACCGACAAGTTTAATAGCCCAAATAAGAACATCATGATCAACTCCCTGCCTACAATTGGAGTCACTAGAAGTCGACCTCCAACATAAATGCAAGAATGGCATGCACTTTAAAACACAATGCCACCCCCTCAACAAATATACTACGAGATGGTGATGCACTTGCCCAAGTATCATGGTGTAGAGAATGTCACGAAGTATGTGCTAAAGTGTGGCACGCTCAAGGCATCACTCATCTCGAGTACAATGCAACCTAGTTTTTAACCACCCTACTGGATCACACCCATAATTGGTATCAAAAATTTGATCTAAACTAGGCTATGGTTGACTATAATGTACTGAAAGAAGCCTTTTTGAAAAAGTTTGATATCTCTGAATTTGAGTAATAGACCATCATGGTGCTCAAGGAAATCAACTAAGGGTTAATTTAGAGTATGCATTTGTATTATGTGCAATTTAAAACTCCTCTCTAAGCTTCCATATGACCTTCACCCTTACCAACACCTATAATGGTTTGTTAGAGGCCTATTTGTACCATTCAAAAGAGCTATGTCTATGAAGACCTTCATAGACCCCTATAAAGTGCTTGAAGCTGCGTTCTAGGCCAAGGTGGTAGGAAACACTGACATCAGGATCAACCTATTCATGGAAGTGCAAATTGCATCAATGGCCTCTCAGCTATAGAAGCTGATCACTGGTTCGACACATAACACTTTTAGTGGATTATGGTGCATCGACTGTGAGCTGCAGCGGCATAACAAGAATAACTACTTGTAAATAAATGTTTGAATCATACTTCTCAACTATGAAGTTTGTCATGGGCCACATAACTCTTGAAACTATCCACTATTATAATGTGTCAGCTAAGCAAACACCATCATTTATTATAAAATGTGTGCTGTCTATACGCACTTAAAAGTGGACTATAGAGTCATCGATGAGATGCACCAGAATATGGAAAGAGGTGCATGGCAAGGGATGACATCAATCCATAATCAGGTTGGTCAAGGTAATGAAGGTCATGGCCATAACAATATGGTTTATGGCAACCAATGAGGTATGCACAGATGAGGAGGATGTGGTAGAAGAAGATTCCCACCATGATCGTGTTACAAGTGTGAATCGATTAAACATTATTAGCGTGACTACCCCATGCACCCAATGTGTGGGTATTATTGAGGATCACATGTAGTTGAGGAATGCCCCAACTTGTACAAAAATCTAACTCAAGGTTAGCCTGGTGCAGATAGATGTATGATAATGGTGAGGTGTGAGTTTAAAGAGGAAAGGTAGACTCCTAAGCCATAACAGACTTGTAAGGAGTTGCATAAGGTGCAGGCCACAATAAGGAGTGGGTTCACCACTTAACCACCCATTGCACCAAACCAAAATCTATGCTTGGAGTATGGTGAATCAAGTTGTGATAAGTGCATTATGTGGCCAGAGCTAGAAGTTGTGCTATACCCTAACCCTACATAATAGAAGGACATCTTGTAGCAAGCCATGAGCATGATACATAACTTACAAGGTGAGCTTTAGTTGGCTAGATATTTAGAGGCACAAGTCACTACTTCACATAAGAAGTAAGATCAATAGGAGGTTGAAGTATAGGAATTGATCGAGATCTTATGCCTCCTACAAATTGAAGGAATGCTACCCCTGCTAAAATATTTATTGATAAAGCATGTAAGGAAGAAATTAGAAGTAGAGGTTGCACCTCAAATGATTGAGGTTGTTGTGCCACATATGGAGTGGGCACATTAATTAAGGCATACTTAGAATGTTGAGTATGACTAAGAGTTATTGATAGATGCCACCATTAATAGGTGGTTGGTTTGTGAAGTACTAGTTCATACAGGCATTGAGATCAATATTCTGACTCAAAATGTTTGGGAAAAGATGGCACTGCCACCCTTGAGGCCTTCACCTCACATGTTGTTTATGGCTAACAAAACTCGAGTGTAGCCTATCAGGATCTTGAAGGACACCATTATATATATCATGGGCATTGAGTTCCATGTCTACTTTAAGGTCATAGAGTTCATAGAATGGGACAAATATCTAGTGCTCTTGGGAAGACTATGGTGTTATGCCAACAATGCAAACATACACTTTAAAAAGTGCTATATGACTTTTGAGAATGATAAATAAAGGGTGGTGATCCCTCTTTCAAGTGACAAAGGGTCCCCATATGTAGAAAGTGTTGATATTGAGGATGAGATTGACCACATCTATAACATCATGGCGTAGGGTGCTAAGAAGCTCAACCCTAATGACCAAGACATACTCGAAAGGGAGGATGGATAATTAGCTTCCAATAGAATTGATGTAGCCTATGAGTGATGGGTTAAAGAGTCCTATGAGGTCACTAGATGAAGGTATCACCTAGTGCACACAACCGATCTAAGACCAGCTAAGATAGGGTTGGTTAGGATTCAACACCTCAAGAACAAATGGGTCACCCATACTTGAAAGATGGAAAAGGGTACTTTGACTCAATAATTGGAAGCTTACAGTTCTTCCAAAGTATGAAGGTAGCCAACCCATAGAAAATTATGTCTAGGACATTAAATCCTGCATCCCAAATGAGATAGATTGAATAGGCATACTAGTGCATACCTTGAAAAACACTACTACTCGTTGGTGGGCAGTGTAGAGACCTAGTTTGCCAACCTGGTAAGATGTGAAGGTAGTGATTTGTACTAGGTTCAACAAGAGTAATGAATACCTAGACATACCTACTTATGTTGGTGATTCTCATCCAATCATGCATGTGTGACTGTGTGAAGAAACCTAGACTGTCTATGGTGATAATGTGACAAGAGGCCTATGGGTGCACACCTTTTACAAGACTTTGAAAACTTGAGCATAAGCATGGTACATTGTAAATTAGATGTACCATGGAATAGAAAATTTGGAGATGCTTAAGGAGAGGTTCATGCACACCTTCTCCTTTTCTTTTTAGAACCTAGAGTTACTAAAGCCATTACAAGTCATCCATCGGGTAGTGTTTAAGGACACTGTTATCTTAGAAGATTGCCTAAAGGAGATGTTTGGGGAAAAAAACTAGTGCTCCTAACATTCTTTGAAGAGACAACACTCAATAGTGACTCTAGAAAAGAAGATGATGAGACTTGGTAAGAGCACAACTAGAAGGCTCCAACAGGGAGACAAAAGCTTATGCACCTTGTGGACGATGACACCCTAGATGATGAAGATCTAATACATATTCAAATTGAAACATAATAGGGGACAAGATGAGTTGAAGAATATCATTAGGAGAGAAATGAACCCTACCATGCACCACTTAAGACCACAAAAGTGGACATCAGTGTAGAAGGCGAGTTGAAGATCACCACTATAGGCATTTACTGGTCTAAGTCAGAGCTAGTGCAAATTGTAGAACTTATAAAAGAATCTTAGGACTTGTTCTCATGTAGCTACAAGGACATGAAGGGCACCCACCCTTCACTTGGGAAAATGAGCATCAAACTAGTAGACAACATGAGGCCATTCAAAAAGTGCCCATATTAGATGAACCCTAATCTATGAGCTAAGGTAAAGATGAAAATTAATGCAATGTTGGTAGTTGACATCATCTACCCAGTATAAGAATCTAAATGGGTGAGCTTGATGGTCATCAGCATCAACAAAGCTGGGCACATAGAGATTTATGTCAACTATAGGAATTTTAAATGACGCTTGCATCAATGATCCATTCCTAACCCCATTCACTGATGAGGTCTTGAATGGAGTCATAGGCTACAAAATATACACTTTCACTGATGGGTTTTTGGGCTACCATTAGGTGCAGATAAAGGAGGAAGATAAGCCCAAAATAACCTTTACAAATAAATGGGGTTATTTTGCCTATAATGTGATTCCATTTGGACTCAATAATGCACCAGTTGTATTCTCTAGGGTAATGATCACAACCTTCAAGGACTATATCCATAGGTTCTTCCAAGTATATCTCGATGACTGGATTGTGTATGGTCTTGTAAAATATCACTATGACAACCTATGCCTCATGTTTGAGAGGTGTAGGTAGCTCCAGATCTCTTTAAATCTAAATAAGTACATCTTTTCAACTCCATTTGGGACATTGCTCAAGCACATTGTCTGCAAGGATGGTTTATTTGTTGATCTAGTGAAGATAGCCATAATAATCTAACTCTAGACTCCCTCAACACAAAAAGATTCTCATGCCTTTCTAGGCCATTATGGCTACTATAATAAGTTCATTCAGAACTATGCAAAGATCACGACACCTCTAGAGGAGCTCTTACATAATGATGGCCCATTCTACTAAGGTGAGGCACAAGAAGAGGCCTTTGAGACACTAAAGTTGAAATTAGCTAGTGTATCAATTCTATAATTTCTTGACTAGACAACTCTTTTGCACATTCATTTTGATGCTTCAAGCTTTGCCATTGGTGTCATATTGGTGCAACCAGGTGAGGGTAAGATGGACCACCCCATCTCCTTTGCAAGTAAAAAATTGACATAGGCAGAGCAAAATTACACCACCATTGAGCGTGAGGCACTGATGATAGTCTATGCCTTACAAAATTTTAGGAAATACCTACTAACAACCCCATTCAGCTTTTTCATAGATCATAAGGCATTTAAGTACCTTGTGAACAACCCTATTTTACATGGATGCATATGTAGATGGATTTTTCTCTTCCAATAGTTCCAATTCTTTATAGTCATCAAACTTGGGAAGCAAATTTTGGGGCCAGACCATTTATCCTGCATCAATTCTGGCAATCCAATAGTGTCAATTGAGGATGACATGTCAGATACATAGCTATGTAGAGTCTAACATGTTATTGAAGATCTAATAGAAATTGCCACTTTCCTAATGTCTAGGTTTGCACCCCAGACCTTATCCACTAAGGAAAATAAACAACTCATGGTCTGCACCTCCCCCTTCTAGCTCATTGAGGGGGAGATATACAAATTGAGTAGGGATGAATTCCTACACCAATGTGTTTTGGAATAGAAATGAGACCCCATCCTACAAGAATCACATGAAGGGATCAGAGGAGGCCATTGTGTTAGAGACGTAGCAATGTGCAAAGTATTGCAGTCAGGCTTGTAGTGGCCAAGCCTATTCCAAGATGCTAAGGCATGTGATGTATGCCAATGCACTAGAAAACCCAACCACTAGGATGATGCCTCTCATCCCCATTCTTGCCCAAACACTATTCAAAAAATGGGCCATTGACTTCATTAGGGCAATTACTCTCGTACCATGGCACATAGGTGCAAGATATATCTTAGCGACCATTGACTATTTCACCAAGTGGGCAAAAGCCACATCGACCAAAGACTATATAGCTATGACAATCGTGCTCTTCATATGGGAGAACATCATCAGTAGGTATGGGTGCTCAGTGAGTCTAAATAGCAATAGGGGCACTCATTTCATCAATGAAATGGTGTACATCCTTCTGACTAAGTACATGGTGGTACACCATAAGACCACCCCATATCATCCCTAGGCCAATGGCATGACTGAAGCCTTTAACAAAATTCTAGGAATGTGTCTGATAAAGATATTCAATGTTGGTCGCAAGGATTGGGATGATTAAGTTTTAGTGGTACTTTGGGCATACCGTATGACCTACAATCACCTAAATAAGGCTACACCATTTCAACTGGTATTTGGTGCTAAAGCAATTCTACCCATGGAATTCATGGTCCCTTCCTTATGCATTACATGAATTAGTTGATTAGATGACTAGGAATCTTTAAGTGCAAGGTTCAAAGACTTAGAGTGCTTAGATGAGAAGTGCACCAAGCCAAATAAATTCAATAGGTTGAGAAATTGCACTAAAATCAGTGGCATGATAAGCATATTAAGAATAAGGAGCTGATTGAAGGAGCATTGGTGTTGCTCTATGATTATAAGTACTTCAACCACCTAAGAAAATTACAAATACAATAAATGGGCCCAAACATCATCCATCACTTCTTGGAAATAGACACATGTACATTGTGTATGTTGTCTGGCTAAATGCTCCCTAGGCATTTCAATGGCAATCGACTGAAGGCTTATAGGGAATAGAATGGCACTCACACCATGAAAACTTTGATTTCTTAGTAAATAGTTATTTTGAAATGATCTAACTAGAATAAAATTTGGTGCAATCCAAACTTTTTTTTCCTTTTATGTTATCCCTTGTACAGTGTATAGAGGTAGTGAGCAGTGTACGGTGGCTGTAAGGACTTATAAGTTAGTACTTCATGCATAATCTCATTCAAGGGAGTCGAGCACTTGAGCCCATAATCACATGAGGGCAAACATCTAAGAGTGGGTGTGTGAGGCTTACTAAGTGCAAGCAGGAGCAAATAGCAAGACATATGCACAAGATGGAGAGTGTAGGCACCTTAAAGTCCCAAGATCAAACCACTCTGATGCTACCTTTATACTAGAGTTATACGAAGGTGCATCGATTGATCCGATGTCAAGATTACCCTGAAGGTAAGAAGTGAAGATGCCCAACATGGTTGAGTTCAAGGTAGACAATGAAGATGCACATTTTCAAAGTGCACAAGGGCATCAAGAGAGAAACAAAGCATTGGAGAGCTAGCACAAGGGATTTTTATGGGGTAGGACAAGGCTAAGGCAAGATGATGTGAATGAAATTGATCAAGGCAAGAAATATGCTTGAAATACGAGCACAACTAGAGAAGTGGAATTGAGAAGGTTGAGTCATGCTCATGTTAGGTGTTGCACTCAGATTGCCATAAGAAAGGTGAAGGTCACGCTGATGGATACATGTGTAGAAGGAAGTCATCCAAGATAGTTGACATCCACCTAGGAAGGAGCAGGAAGTGACTATTTAAATCATACATCACTTCACTAAAAAATCCATTAGGAGCATTCAATGAGGCAATGATGGTGGCATAAAGATATGCATTTAATGCATACAAGACTAGAGATTTTTGAAGATTTCATAGATTTTAACATTTTCCAAGAAGATCGAGGTGCCTACGCCATTAAGCCTACATTAATAATGGTAGTTGACAAGTGAAAGGTATAAAAGGTCAAATGATAGACTTACATAGGTTATCGAGTTTATGCTAACTTTAGACCTAGTACAAACTTAGTGAGAAACCAGCGTGTCGAAGCTAGAAGAACACTGTCACAGTGAACATTTGAGCAATTTAGGTATCTTAGAGTGAATGAAAGCACAAAAAAAGGGAGTGCATTCACATTGAAGAATGGTGCAAAGGATTAAATAAATATTCATGTAGAGAACCACATTAAACTAGGAAGCTATCACATAACCCACCATTAATGGCCAATGAAGATTGAAACCAAGACAACAATCACAAACCCCATGACTATTGAAACACTGATCACCATTTGAGTCTTCAACAAGCCACAACTCATAAGGTTTAATACTAGTAGATTCAAAATGGTGAATAAGAGGAAGGCAATAAGCTCCACGGTGGCACAAATAGAACCAAAGTAGGTAAAGATAATTGAAGAATCATATGCTACCAAGATAAAGGCATAGATAGTTGAGGCAGTCAACATCATAGTGGTGGATATAGAGGCACTGACAAAGATGTCTTACCAGTATATGTAGTTTCTATTAAAAGTATCAGTAGGTGAACCATGGTGCTCCTTCATGCACATATGCCAACTGAAGTAGTGTAACCATTGGATTTCGAGTCACTTACAAGACTTGGTGCAGGATTGGATGGTGGATATGAGGTGCAAGACCCCCAAAGGTGATGCCCTCTTTAATGTCTCGATTTGAGATAATTTAAAATCATCCAATGCAACTCAACTCTATGAATTGCCTTGCTTTAGAAAGATTGAAGATTTCATCCAATTCCTTCTCTCGTGCATCCAGGAGGATCATGTGTACTTCATAGGTCATCGTATAAATATCTCTATACATATGATAAAATGGATAACTGAGCTTCCAAACATCGGTAGAGACATCCATCAGATGATGGATGATGATGAAGAGGTGAAACACATCATGAATATCCTAAATTACTTTAAGGGGGCTATACATTCCCAATCAACAAATATGAGGACCTTGGCATGAGGGCAATAATGCACCTTTTGAACTCAAAGTTGTGTCTTAGCAGCCAATAAACAAATGTGTCTAAGGCATATCTCTGCCTGGACTATCATATGGCATATGCCATCTAGTTTAATATTGTGTAGATCATTACCAAAGAATTGACTAATAATGCACTTGAGTGCCACAGTGCCAAAGGGACCTTCAGGTGGGGCTCTATCCTCATCTTAATCATAATGGAGCAGATCAGGATCCCTAATGGAAGTAGGGACAATTTGTGGGCATTCCCAGAACACCATGAGTCCCCCATGCAAAAACATAAGGACTACACCTACCTCACCACCTTCAACCCAAAATACAAGACTCACATAATGTACTGGTGCAATCAGTACATCGAAGCCTTCGGACTGGAGTGGTACATTCTTGAGGGCTTCTCATGAGCATATTTGGAATGGTAATTTTTGTCATGATGCAACACTACCATATCATACACTTAACGCTAAAGGATGGGAACAAGTTGAGATGGGTGAAGCTTCTCTTCACCTTCTTGCCAAAATACTTATGGGATGCATTACACCAAATCCTGAATGCATAGAGGATGGATATTTTAGTAAAAAAACTATATGTAGAAAGTTGAATAATGTGGCACAGGTTTCCCCACACAAATAGAAGTGTGACTAAAGATGAAGAAGACACCTTAGATCACCTAGACATTGATCCAATCCAAGAGCTCACCATCCTTGGATTCATCCATAGGTTTTACTATGCGATGAAGCCATGGAAGAAGGATTTTAATGCTGGGTCTAGTGCTGAGCAGAGAAAAGACCCCCTATCCAGATCAGGGATGAAGGAACCCCAACACCCATTGAAAAGAAGTCTTCGAAGAAAAAGAACGGGGAGACCTTGAAAGAAATCATGGAGCAACTAAAGCTGAAGATCTCTTCAGAAGGGGAAGTGTTTGCTTCAGAGTCATCTAAGAAACACGTATACTTCACATTGAAAGCCTCCCCTAGCTCAAAGGAGAAAAAGAAGGGGAAGGCTCCCTCTTCAACACCTAAAATTATTATATCTAAAGAAGAGAAACTAGAGGAGTCTAAGGAAGAAGAGTGGGGGTAGGGCACCTACATTTTACATGAGGGAAAAGAGTCCTCATTCAATGAAAGGACCCCCTCCCCACTACCTCAGGTAGAACTAGAATAGCCTAGGCAAAAATCATTGACACATGCCTCAAAAAGGCAAAGGAGGAGAAGGATGATTTGGTCCAACACTTATTCATGGTAACCAATATCGAGCATGTGTAGGTAATGGCCAAGGTCAACTCCCTTAGCTCTCAATTGAAGACTTAGAAGCAGGACTTGGAGGCAGTCTTTCGCACCTTCAAAATAAAGGTGAGTGAGTAGTGGGGAATATTGGATGGTGGGGTGAAGCACAGGAAGAAAAGGCTAGAAGCCTTTAGAAAGGAATTAGAAAGCATGAATGTGCTTGCTCTAAAATCCACATCCACTGAAGTGGATAACACCATTGAAGAGATTAAGGGTGCCATCCAAGGCTTTGAAAAATTTAAGGAAGATTAAAGGCAAGGTGCACCCAAATTTTGTGCACCTAAGGTGCTTAAAGACTAGTCTGGGGTAGACTAACAATTTTGTATGGGGTAATGTTGGGCCCCCTTTTTGAGAGAAAATACGTGGAATGCACCAACTAGACCTATTTTGATACAAGGCAACCTTTAGAATGGTTACTTCCCCTTTATTTTTGTACATTTTAGCATCAATTAGAGAAGTCCCTATGGATCCCACACCAATTGGTGGGTAGTTGCATGGTGTTGAATTACATAAAGACATCCTTGCCAAGGCTTAGACATGGCATATCAAGAAGCATGAATGTCAGAGAGTGAAGCAGGTGAGATAATGACCCCTCAATGACAAATCAATGTACGGTGTGCACTCATCCACCCTGGAGAACGTAGTAGAGTCGATAGGACTCGAGATAGCTTAGCACTAGACACATGCCCATTTGACCTAGTAGAAGACTCCCTTTTGCCTATAAAAAAGGCCTATATTTGAAGAATGAAAGAGGTGATTAAGTGCATTGAAGCTCTGGAAAAATAGAGAGCAAACCATTAGCATTCCTTGGTATGTATTTATTAGTTTGCAGATTTGAATGTATAGCCTAGGCTCGCATGTGAGCCATTGGGCATGGATAGAGTAGAAAGAGCATATGCTCTGGTCATTTATAGTGAACTTTGTGTTGAATTATAAGTTAATGAAGGAGGGAAATGAAAAAATGAAGCATTAATTCTTAGTTATAATTTGCATAAGGTTATGGGCATGAGTTAGTTTCCTTTGAGTGATGTTGTAGCTATTATTTGAATGTGTTATGAAATAGAGGTTCGTCCTTGGTTGCTAATGGCATCCTTATGCCATATAGTGACCTCAACTCACCTATAAAATGACTAAGGATTGGCACCAGAATGTACCAAGGTCCCAAGACCCATGCCTGGAGTGCTACCTTGAAGATGAGCGATTAAGTCCAGGCCTTCCCTGTGATTTGCCTAAGTACCTGAACCATCCTATGCTAGCCCTTCTCCCAACTTGCATCGCTAAGGAACCCACATAGCTAGTCAAGGACTTGTACCTAGGACTTGGACCACTAAGAAGGCTTGCACCTATTGAACTTACTCAAAGGACTTAGTGTTGAAAGGCCACCTAAACCCCAAGTTGTGCCATGTTAAAACTAGCCCGATGTAGGCTTGGTCCCTTCATTATTGCACTTAAAGTGAGCGCACAAGGCTTGTGCCTTATGTGAAACTGATTCCAGTGCCATAGCATGATTAAATGTTATGCACCAAACATTATTATTCTTGCACCTAGTTTCCTCAAGATTAGAACTAACTTGGATTGATAGTTAAGCGCATGACCAAGTGCAGAAGCCAACCTAGTGAACTTTTTCTACAACAAATACACTTCACTAGGTACACAATGATCAATCATTGAATATATTATGTGTGTGCATGTACATCTTAGTTGATGGTTTGCTTAATCCCCATGTGTGGGTGGATGAAGAACTTAATCTTGCTTTGACTCCATCATCACCCACCCCTGCTTAGTGGATTAAACTGATGGCTTATCTAACCCTCCTTTGTAGGTGGCTCAAGAACTCAAGTAGACTATGAGTCCATCATTGCCTACCCATGTGTAGTAGATGCATATGAAACTGAAACTATGTGATGTAATTGAAACTATATAAGATGGCTTTGGGCCACTTGGAAACTCCCAAATGTAAAGCAATTATGGGCTATTCGAGAATGTAAGATGGCTTTAGGTCACTTGGGAATGTAAGATAACTCTAGACCACTCAAGAATACCAATTACTGAAAACAAAGTAAGGCATCAAATCTAGATTATACTAGTGCAAATGGTGTCTAGATTAAAAACATAGAGAATGACATGAAGTTTTCCATTCCATTTGATCAACTAGAGCAAAACTAAACACATGGAAATAATGTGATGTGTACATGCCCCCAACTTTGACATCTGTGTATATATATTCTATATTGAGTTGTAATAATTTGTATATAAGTATTTAAAACTAAAAAAAGAGTGATTATGTCATGTATGATGCCCCCAATTTGAGCAAACTGGTATGAATATGTGCCGAATTTAGCAAAAATTGGTAATCTATAACAGAACTTGTGCAATCCTGAATTATACCTACCATACTTTTCTAACTAATCTAGAATTTCTTAAAACTAATACTACTAAATAGTAACACCATATTTGAACAATAACTCTAGTGGCTCTAATGTCCCACTTTGTGTACTAATGTCAAATTATATTGATTTCTATGTAACTAAAATTGGTCTCTGTGTGACTGTTTCGCATTGTGTTTTCCTGAAACTAATTTTTGTATTATGTGCTAGTGCGATAAGAAAACTATACTCTAAGTGCATTTAGATAACTTGAGCTATATGAAAAATGTATGCCAATGTTCCCTCTTTTGATAGGAGTTATTAAACTAGTGTAAGAACTATCCTTAAAAGAAAAAGTTTTGCATGATATGTGATAATTGGAACATATATGATATCTATGTAATAAACTAATACAATGTGCATACATAACATCAGAATGTAAGATAATCTAAGTATAAGTTTTTAATGTACGGTGTATGTTAAATCTAGCTTTCACAAAGTTGTCAAGTTAGATATAATAATGTAAACATGTATATGAACAATAAAACTAAGAAATAAATTGAGTAACTGCCTAAGTGGATGGGGCATGATGTCCATCCAGGCACCCAAGGAGAAATGAGAGATGCACGAGGTCTTGTATGGCATCTAAAATTAGAGTGTGCAAAAATCAAGACAAGTGTCATGGCCATGATGCATACATACAAAACACATGAGGCATTCAAAGTAGGCCAAGGGGCCACAATACAAGGAACATGGGCACATGTCACTAAATATGATAAAGTAAGGCATACAAAGACATGTTCAAATGTCCACATGCACAAACAACAAGTAGGTTGTCTTAGATCCTCATGGAAGGACATGTTCAAATGTTTGTATACATAATCAGGAAGGCACATGCAAATACATAGACACATGTCCACAACATACATATAATGAAAGTAAGTGGCAAAGAGTCATAGAACAATTGCATATTTAAATGCCCTCAAATAGATGTAGAATTATAGAGGCACAATTAAGTCTAAAATAATAAAGCTGGAAATGATAGTATGCATGAACACGTGGTACAAATTTGTATAAGATCAAATATGTACATAAGTTGAGTTTAAAGTAATAATAGTCGGTAAAAAATCATTGTAGTGTAGAATGATATAAAAATGCTAAATTTATGATATAGATTTTAGAAAGATGTAACGTGGAAATCAAAACTGTGTATAAGATGCCCTCAAATGGGTGAATATATCAAATGAAGAAATTTTGTATCTGTGTTTTTGCCCCCAGTGGGTAAATAATAACAAATATGGATCTATGTGGTGGACCTGAGTCCTGTAAGTATTTGAAAACATTCAAAGAGAACAAGTGAAACATGTATATATGATGAAAACTGACTATACTAAGATAGCTAGCATATGTAGTGTCTGGATAATATAAGAAATGTAAACATGGCAATGCATACAATCTATAATTTTTAGTTTTTGAACAAATATTTAAATGTTTTGTGTTTTTGACATGTTATATTGTTTTTGTATTTTTTAGATCTCAGTTATGTCCAAATAACATTAAAATGAAACTATATACAAGGAACAAGAAATAAATAAACTATGTACAAGTAGGGAGGAACACACTAACTGATGAGTCTCATAAGAGACTCATTGTCAAGGTGCCATGTGTCAAATAGTAGAACAATAATCATGTGTGATGTGGGAAAAGGTAACTGAGGTCCCAAAATTTGATATACTAAGTGATCTATAGCTGACACTACCTATGGAGTGGTACTAGGAATTCATGAAGCTGACTGGTGCCTTATGAACTATAGGGGTCTTAGGGACCCATCTAGTAGAATATGTTGTAGCTAACATAGGTGCCCTATGCTGAGAACCCTAATAACTCAATAACACTGATGTCAGAATGAAAGGGGTATAGAAAGGATCTCTAGAATTTGCAACATATATCTGATGTAATGGTCTCTCTAATAAGGGTCTCCATGGGAGAGCATGCATACATGGTAACACTTTAGGAATATACCTCACCTACATTGGTAGTTCAACTAAAATTTATTTTGTACTAAAGGAAACTGTGCTTAGAATTGTAACTAGTAGCTGTGGTGTAACTACTTGTGGGACAGGTAGAGGATATTCAATGAAAGACCCTCAACTTTAACCACCTAATTAACATGTATAGACTTGAGGCATCTATTCATGGTGGATGGAATGGTTCAAAACTATTATATCCATGGCCTACCCAATAACATGTCAAATGTGCCTGCACTAGGTACTACTAAGAATCTAGTGGCCATATGTGCTAGTCCATCATGTAGTGGAAGTATAATCTCCCCATTGGAGCTTTGAACATGGCCACTAGAACCATGAATAAATATGCTGGTTAGAGAAATGTCCTACCCTGAATGACCCAATTGTTGTATAAGTGTGATAGTGCAGATGTTAATACTTGACCCATTATCAACCATAATAGTCTGAATTGGATGATGATCAATGTAGGCTCGTACAAGGAGTCCATATAAATATGAACCATCATCAACAATCTCCTTCTTTGAGAAAGTGATGAGTGGTCTAATTAGAACTATAATATGGTACACAACAATTATATTGTTTAGGGGGTGTGCATCCTCTATAGTAGTATGATAGGATATCGATGGTGGATGTGCCTAATATGCATAGTGAGCCCCTGAAGTACCTCCTGCCTCATTAGTTCTATGTTTTGAAAAAGGATCTAAAAATATTTTCAATGCCTTAACTTCCATTATTGATCTTTAGGTGTGCCCACATCAATGATGTTAGCCTCTATCAATTCCTATATTTTGTCTCGAGTAGATGAATTTGTTTGTAGTATGGCTTGGTACCGCATGATAGTCATAAAATGCATTGGAATCATATTTCTTTGGAAGAGACCTTATTGTATCAACCTCTTTGATGGGAGGGAGAGATATGACATTAAATTCTAGGAGATACTGTAAAATAGGTGTCGGTGGCTTGGAAAGATTTGTGAAAGCTCTCTGTGGAGGAGCTAATAAAACCAAGCGAGGAGGTGGTTCTAAAATTGTTAACTATGGCCTTTTGATCATTCTTATTTTCAGTGGCCCTTACTTTGTATGGAGGCTTATTATAACTCTTATTAGATGAATCAAATCCACTTATGTAGTTTAATTTTCCCATAGAGAGAATCTTGACTCCCCTTTCTTTCACTGTGTGGCATAAATTTATGAATGTTGGAAACTTATTGAATAAGATAACTTCATGAAATGTTGGTCTTAAACTCTATTTGAATATGTTTTGAAGTTCTCCATCTGCCATGGGGCTAGTCATCTCTACCAATATAGTTTTATATCATAAAACATATTTTATAATAGGCTCATTAGATTTTTGCTTAAGTTGTGCCACTTAAGCATATGAGATCTTATCACTGATGTTGATTGAAAAGTGTGATAAAAACATATCTCCCAATGGATTCAATGTGGTGATGGACTTATTTGGAAGATCATAGAGACATTGTAAGGCATAGTCATTTAGACTACATGGGAACAACCTGGGAAGGATCCAATCACTGGACACACAATCTAAACACGATACATGGAAAGCTCATAGATAGTGCTATGAGTCACCCTTACCATCATACAAAGTAAGCTTAGGATCCACAAATCTGGATGGCAAAGGATTTGTTGTTATGTGTTGTGCCAAAGGTGTATGTAAAAGAACATGAGAATCCAAGGCATGTGATGGCCTCATCTTACCTTACTCAAGATGTAACACCTTAACCTACAGAGAACGAATCTCATGCATAAGGGATTGAACATTTGGAGAGGAAGAACTAGCCATATGAGGTGTTGCCATTGTTGAAGGTTGTTGAGTTAAAATGGGTTATTGTACAAGTTGAGTTGACCCCAAAGTAGGTGTAATAATATTATTATCTAGTGGAGAAGAAGATTGACCATTATTTGGTATGTTTTTTATTTTCATTATGGCTTGGAGAATCTATGCATGATAATGGAGCTATTCTCAAATTTTATCTAAAAATATATAAAATTCTATCCTTATTGATAATAACATTTTAATTCTTGAGTGGGTGGAGAGTATCCCGATTCCCATCTTGTGTATTATTTTGATCTTGGTTATATTGCTCATATTCGAATGCATTATCATTGAAGTCTACATAATCAAGGTGTGAAGGATCAAAGATGAGGGTTATAATTGGTCCTTTATCCATGTTATAAGCTTGAATGGAAGGAATTTGAGTATGTTCAATAGGATTACTGCTAAGCCTAACATGTTTTCTTAAAGGAAGAGAACTTTTTTAGATGGTGTACAACAAACAAAGTGAAAGAGCACTGCTAAAATAAAATGTATGAAATCTGAAAATCCTAACATGGCCAATGGAAATAGGTAAAATAAGGATACAAACCTTGGTAGTATCTAGGACTAGGGTCTAATCAGTACTAAAATTAAGTCAAGTTAACCAAATGATTTAACTTTTTAGGGTTGTGGAGTTTAAGCTCTAGGTTGTTAAAGGGGCTGAATATAGTAAATCAGGGAATAAAATATACAATAAATAAAACCACTAATTTTTTAATATAATTGACCTAGTTTAACCTTTCTAAAAAAAGAAACAAATGATGCAAACAAGTACTTAGCTGGAAACTAATTGAGATAGAAGATCTAAAGGCTACAAACTATGAAATGAGCTGATCTAAGTATTGCAAACATGATCTGAGTGTCAGAACCCTTCATGGATAGTACTACCCTTACTAGACAATAGCACTAGTGGTACTAGTGTCCTCTTTGTGGTGTTAGTGTCCTCCATGTAGAAATAATCTAATATTCTAAGTACACCTGTGTCGAAGTCTACCAAGCATGTTCGTATGTAGACAAGTTTTGATTCCCTATTAATGATCTATTTTGATCATTTTTTCATGTAAAACCTAGAGCTCCATGTTATTAGGGCATTTGATTAGCACAAGTATCAAAGTGTGATGTTAGTGGGGTAGGATAGACATCCTCGACACCCCGTTGTGATGAGACTTGCCTACATACCAATATTCTGAGGAGGGATAAAGCTTGATGTAGATCTCCCCACCTAAGTACCGGTGTAATGTGTAAGTGAAGCTAGTATGAATACCAGTTTGAGTTCTTTCAGTGAAGCTTGAGACTATAAATATGTGTATTCTAAACTTGGGATGGTTGTAAATGACTGTATGCAAACTTAGGGTAGAGTAAGGATTAATAGTTTTGAATGGACACAACTTTTTATGAGTTAATTTGTGTTATTGTATTTGATTTTCATCTAGTGGATTAACGGCTCAAAATCATGTATACACATTGTTCTAGTGCTTGTGTGGCTCTTAAAAGAGATCTAAACTGACCCTAGGTGGTTATTGATTTAAAAATATATTGCTTGGTGGTAAAAGAACAATAACACCCAAACTAGGACACTAGTGCCATTAACACTATTATCCAAGTTATGGCATTAGTGTCTAGGTGGTAAAACCTTAGACACCAGGGGCCAAGATGCTAAAGCGAGGTTCTAAGACTACTTTAGGGATGTTTAGGGACATGTGTGGCATGCACAAAGGCTAGATAAGTGTCTAAATAGATGCTAATATAGGTCTAGGGCTAGGTTATGGATAGGTGGTCTCAAGCAACACTCTTAGCACTCAAGTGACATTTTTAGATGACTGCAATAAACATTTCATTCAAAAAAATTAGTGTGTGTGATGATAAGGCATTATTCTTTGAGACCAAGTGTGTGAAAAAATGCTCCTGACCAAAGGGAAAAATAGAAGAATAGGAAGTAAGTGGTCGAGCTGACTCCAAATGCTCTAAGCAAGTGGATATTACCTACATAGTTCCATAGACATTGGATCCAACATGAACTTTAGGATAAATGTAGTATCCCAAGGAAATTGGGATTGAAAAGAATTGATGATAAGTAAAGAGATGTGATGACATATAAGACATAGGAATAGTCTCACAAAATGATTATAGTGTATAATTGAACATGATCGTAGTTAAACTAAAAAGAGACATAGAATAATGACAAGTATGATAATGGATAAGAATGAACAATGTGAGATAGACTGGTTATGCTCACAAAAGGGTAAGGTTGTGAAATATGAACTTGCAAGATGGCAAAAGAGTGGAAATGTTAAACTTGAAAAATGGTGAGAGCATGGAAATGATGAACTTAAAAAATAAAAATAGCGTGGAATTAATGTTTAAAATGACAAGATCATGGAATTAACTTGTAAAATAGCAAGAGCGTGGAGTTGGAACATTTAGAGATCACTAGCAAAAGGGAAAACTTGTTATAACATCAGGATGGGATGCAATTACAAATGGAAAGATTATAATGGTTAGATCGGATAATAATGAAAGATAAGTGGATAATAAATCTCCAAGGACTATGTCATGTGGGAACCAAAATGTTTAGACATCAAAGTGTCACCAAGAGGATATGTCAAGAGATTTTTTAAAATAGGGCTCAAAAAATATATTTCCACTTTCTTATTAAGATCAAGATGGAAAGGAAAAACAACACCAAGGTAGGATGAATAGATAGATGGATCAGGATAAGGTAAAATGATTGGAATGGAATGGATTATGTAGACAAGGATGCCCCCAAGTGTCAAGGTACTTTCAGACAATAAATTATTTACACATGATGCCCAAAACCTAGTTTTCATCATGGTACTTGCCCAATGTACAAAAAACATGGTATTCACCATTGGAAAAATTATTTATCTTTCTCTTTTGATTTTTTAATATTTATTATTGATTTTTGGCATCTCAACTCAATGGAGGATGATGAGATGCATAATGTTAAATGTTTGATCTATAACCCATACCTATTTTGAATAACTTCTTCGATAGAATTATGTTGTTAATGTAGATTGTATTAATGTTGTGATATTTGTTGGTCATTGATTTTGCTTCCTCCAAACTTATAAATAAAGTATGTTTATAGTGTGTTTGAAAAAGAGTGTTGCCAGGGAGTGTATACATAAATAGGCATTGGATAAATGATTTGATTGGATAATGGAATATAGGTCTTGAACGGATGACAGGACCACAATGGAATGCATAATGATTGGGGGATGAATCAAAATTGGAACTTTCAGTCACACATAATGTTATTGATTTTAGATTAACCTTGATTTTGGTTGTGGTAGGGCCGATATTGACTCCAATAGTGTCTTCATCAAGCAATGATGAACTAATTCACTCAATTATTGGCACCTCAAAGATATTTTCACGAACAAAGTCTTCCTAATTTGTTTGATTTGGACTATCCAATAGTGCCTTGAATAAGGTTTCACTAAGGGATGCTGATAAATTATTTTGATTATCCCTTAGCACTTTAAGCAAGGTTTCACTGAAGGATTCTAATTTTGTATCCCACTTATTATTTAGCACCTCAAACAAGGTTTCACTAGAAGATGGTGAGTTTAGACTTTGATTGTCCCCTAGTGCATCAAATAAGGTTTTTTTAGGAGATTATTCTTCTACTTGAATATTGTCTTGGATCCATAAATATTATACCACTAAAATGTCATAATGAATTAAGTTCAACAATGTGTGATGCTATTGGTCCCAATTAACGTTTGTGGGAGGTAGAACATCAATATAATGACTAGGATGGTTAATGGTAAATGCATGTATGATGTCAATGGAAGGGGAAAAGGTAGCATGGTCCTTAGAGAGGTTACTAGGAGAATTTGTGTTGATATCGAAGGAAACGTCCTTAAATTTTTTGGATCATAAATATACTCAATATGATCTGTAATAAGTGTGTAGCCAATGTCATAACTTCTACTAAGGTATATTGATTTTGAAATTGATTCTAACTCAAGAGCAAAATAGAAGTGTATAGCCAATGTTGTAACATCCATTAATGTTTTCTAATTTTGAAGTTGATTCTGACTCAATAGATTCTAAACTAGATGTTGAGACTAACATTGATTCTGATTTTGATGCTAAATCTAATAGTGGTCCTAGAATGGAACCCAATTTTGACTTTGGTTCTAATATAAAACCTGATTCTGATTTAGATGTTGATCTTGATTATGATTATAAATCTGATTACAATGATAACTTTGAATTTGGTTCTGATAAGAAAGGTGATCTTGCTTTGGATTTAGCCATAAAAAGGGCCCATTGAATTCCATTATCTAGGGGAGAAGAAGATTGACCATTATTTGGTATGTTCTTTATTTCCATTATGGCTTATAGAATCTATGCATGATAATGGAGCTATTCCCAAATTCTATCTCAAAAACTCTATAAAACTATATCCTTATTGATAATAACATTTTAATTCTTAAATGGGGGGAGAGTGTCTTGATTCCCATCTTGTCTATTATTTTGATCTTGGTTATGTTGCTCATCTTCGAATGCATTATCATTGAAGTCTACATAATCAATGTGTGAAGGATCAATGGTGAGGGTTGTAATTGGTACTTTATCCATGGTATAAGCTTGAACAAAAGGAATTTGAGTATGTTCAATAGGATTACTGCTAAGCCTAACATGTTGTCTTAAAGGAAGATAACTTTTTTAGATGGTGTACAATAAACAAAGTGAAAGAAGGCTGTTAAAATAGAATGTATGAAATCTGAAAAGCCTAACATGGCCAATTGAAATAGGTAAAATAAGGATACAAACCTTGGTAGTATCTAGGGCTAGGGTTTGAGCAGTATTTAAATTAAGTCAGGTTAACCAAATGATTTAACTTTTTAGGGTTACAGAGTTTAAGCTCTAGGTTGTTAAAGGGGATGAATATAGTAAATCAGGGAATAAAATATATAATAAATATAACCACCGATTTTTTAATAGAATTGACCTAGTTTAACCTTTCTAAAAATTGAAATAAATGATGCAAACAAGTACTTGGTTGGAAACTGACTGAGACAGAAGATCTAGAGGCTGAAAACTATGACATGAGCTAATATGAGTGTTACAAACATGATATGAGTGTCATAAGCCTTCATGGATAGTAGCACCCTTACTAGACAACAACACTAGTGGTATTAGTGTTCTCTTTTTAGTGTTAGTGTCCTTTATGTAGAACTACTCTAATATTTTGGGTACACCTGTGTTGAAGTCTACCAAGCATGTTCTTATGCAGACATGTTTTGATTCGATGTTAATGACCTATTTTGATCAATTTTGCATGTAAACCCTAGAGCTCCATCTTATTAGAGCATTTGATCATCACAAGTATCAAAGTGTAATGTTAGTGGGGTAGGTTAAACATCCTCAACACCCTGTTGTGATGAGAGTTGCCTACATACCAATATTTTGAGGAGGGATAAAGCTTGATGTAGATCTCCCCACCTAATTACCAGTGTAATGCGTAAGTGAAGCTAGTATGAATGTTAGTTTGAGTTCTTTAAGTGAAGCTTGAGACTATAAATATGTGTATTATAAACTTGGGATGGTTATAAATGATTGTATGTAAAAGTAGGGTAGAACAAGGATTAGTATTTTTGAATGTACACAACTTGTTATGAGTTAATTTGTGTTATTGCATTTAATTTTCATCTAGTGGATTAAGGGCTAAAATTCATGTATATGCATTGTTCTAGTGCTTATGTGGCTCTTAAAAGATATCTAAGCTGACCCTAGGTTGTTATTGATTTAAAAATATATTGCTTGGTGGCAAAAGGTGGTAAAAGAATAATAGCACCCAAACTAGGACACTAGTGCCATTAACACTATTATCCAAGTTATGGTGCTAGTGTCCAAGTGGCAAAACCTTAGACACCAGGGGCTAGGATGCTAAACTGAGGGTCTAAGACTACTTTAGGGATGTTTAGGGACATGTGTGGCATGCACAAAGGCTAGATAAGTGTCTAAATATACCCTAATATAGGTTTAGGGATAAGTTATGGATAGGTGGTCTCAAGTAACACTCTTAGCAGTCAAGTTACATGTTTAGTTGACTACAATAAACATTTCATTTAAAAAAATTAGCGTGTGTGATGTAAGGCATTACTCTTTGAGACCAAGGGTGTGAAAATTGATCCTGACCAAAGGAAGAAATACAAAAATAGGAAGTAAGTGGTCGAGCTGACTCCAAATGCTCTAAGCAAGTGGACATTGCCTACATAGTTCCATAGACATTGGATCCAACATGAAATTTAGGATAAATGTAGTATCCCAAGGAAATTGGGATTGAAAAAAATTGATGATAATTAAAGAGATGTGATGACATAGAAGACATAAGAATAGTATCACAAAATGATTATAGTGTATAATTGAACATGATTATAGTTCAACTAAAAATACACATAGAACAATAACAAGTATGATCATGGACAAGAATGAACAATGTGAGATATACTGGTTAAGCTTGCAAAAGGGTGAGGTTGTGAAATATGAACTTGCAAGATGGCAAAAGATTGGAAATGTTAAACTTGAAAAATGGTGAGAGCATGGAAATGGTGAACTTAAAAAATTGAAAGATCATGGAATTAACTTTTAAAATGACAAGAGCATGGAATTAACTTGTAAAATAGCAAGAGCGTGGAGTTGAAACATTTAGAGATCACTAGCAAAAGGGAAAACTTGTTATAACATCGGGATCAGATGTAATTACAAATGGAAAGATTATAATGGTTAGATTGGATAATAATGAATGATAAGTGGATAATAAATCTCCAAGGACTATGTCACATGGGAACCAAAATGTTTAGGCATCAAAGTGTCACCAAGAGGATATGTCAAGAGATTTTCCAAAATAAGGCTCAAAAAATATGTTTCCACTTTCTTATTAAGATCAAGATGGAAAGGAAAAACAACACCAGGGTAGGATGAATAGATAGATGGCTTAGGATAAGGTAAAATGATGGGAATGGAATGGATTATGTAGACAAGGATGCCCCCAAGTGTTAAGGTAATTTCAGACAATAAATTATTTATATATGATGCCAAAAACCTAGTTTTCATCATGGTACTTGCCCAATGTACAAAAAACATGGTTTTCACCATTGGACAAATTATTTATCTTTCTCTTTTGATTTTTTTATATTTATTATTGATTTTTGGCATCTCAACTCAATGGAGGATGATGAGATGCATAATGTTAAATGTTTGATCTTTAACCCATACCTATTCTGAATAACTTCTTCGATAGAATTATGTTGTTGATATAGATTGTACTAATGTTGTGATATTTTTTGGTTGTTGATTTTGCTTCCTCCAAACTTATAAACAAAGCATCCTCATAGTCTCTTTGAAAAAGAGTGATACCAGGGAGTGTATAGACAAATAGTCATTGGATAAATGATTTGATTGAATAATGGAATACAGGTCTTGAATGGATGATAGGACCACAATGGAATGCATAATGATTGGGGGATGAATCAAAATTGGGACTTTCAGTCACACATAATGTTGTTGATTTTAGATTCAACTTGATTTTGGTTGTGGTAGGGCTGATATTGACTTCAACAGTGTCTTCATCAAGCAATGATGAACTAATTCACTCAACTATTGGCACCTCAAAGATATTTTCACTAACAAAGTCTTCTTGATTTGTTTGATTTGGACTATCTAATAGTGCCTTGAATAAGGTTTCACTAAGGGATGATGATAAATTATTTTGATTATCCCTTAGCACTTTAAGCAAGGTTTCACTAAAGGATTATGATTTTGTATCCCACTTATTGTTTAGCACCTCAAACAAGGTTTCACTAGAAGATGTCAAGTTTAGACTTTGATTATCCCTTGGCGCATCAAATAAGGTTTCATTAGGAGATTGTTCTTCTACTTGAATGTTGTCTTGGATCCATAAAGATTCTACCACTAAAATGTCACCATGAAATAAGTTCAACAATGTGTGATCTTGTTGGTCCCAATTAACGTTTGTGGGAGGTATAACATCAATATAATGACTAGGATGGTTAATGGTAAATGCATGTATGATGTCAATGGAAGGGGACAAGGTAGCATGTTTCTCAAAGAGGCTACTAGGAGAAATTGTGTTGATATCGAAGGAAACATCCTTAAATTTTTTTGAAGGTTCATAAATATACTCAATATGATCTATAATAAGTGTGTAGCCAATGTTGTAACTTCTACTAAGGTATATTGATTCTGAAATTGATTATAACTCAAGAGGCTCTAATAGAAGTATATAGCCAATGTCGTAACATCCACTAATGTTTTCTTATTCTGACTCAATATATTCTAAACTAGATGTTGAGACTAACGTTGATTCTGATTTTGATGCTAGATCTAATAGTGGTTCTAGAATGGAACCCAATTTTGACTTTGGTTCTAAAATAAAACTTGATTCTAATTTAGATGTTGATCTTGATTATGATTGTAAATCTGATTACAATGATGACTCTGAATTTGGTTCTGATAAGAAAGGTGATCTTGCTTTGGATTTAGCCACAAAAATGGCCTATTTAATTCCTTTATCCACAAGTAACTTTTTCACCTTGCACTTGGAAATGAAGGCTTTGGGATGAAGGAATTTTTGGAAATGGGGAAATTTAGAGGATGGGATAAAAATAGATTGTGGATCAGTAATGGGTTCTTGAAAAAGGGTTTGTCAAATAATTATTTTTCAAAGATTTGTGAAAAATCATAGAGAGGCTCATCAAATATAAGAGGATGGTCAAATAATGACTCATCAAATATGGGTGACTCAATGAGAACATTGGAAATGGGTGATTTATCTTGATCTTGACTTGAAAGTGTATAAGTATGATTCTGAATTGAAATATGATCTTGGCATATCCCTAACAAGTGATTCTCAAATTTGGGTGTGCTTGGCTTCCTAGAGTAAAGGGGATATAAGTTCAAATTAAGAACAATTGCAAGTTGAGATAAGCTTTGTCTAATATGAAAGAATGAGTCTATTGTATATTATCTTATAAATGTGCCATGGATTGACACTTGACAAGACAATTATGACTCAATCACGATATATCCTCTGTCGATCAAATTTTAGACATACACCTTGAACCCACCACATCAATTAATTAAATGGCATTGAATCCTGTGATACTCACAATATTCTTCTTTTGGTGCGACTTAGGTTTGGGCTCTTTTTTACCAAAAGGCTTAGTATGTAGATATATAAGTATGTTTATTACAACCAATTGGTAAAACATGTGCTCCAAGGATTCATTAAATGGATTTGTATTTTTACAAGAATGTCACAATTTAGAAGTCAAATGGGTGTGGGATAAAGGTATCAAAATGGGTGCCCTTTGGCTAGCATGACCAAGGTCACGTAGGTAAGCTCTACCAAAATTTGCAATGAATGCCATTAAATGAATTAAAATAGTGATAGAAGACTAATTGAAGGATGCCCCTACGTAAGGATACGTGTAAGGGGAAATATTAGATTGGAATTGGATTCAAACGAGAGAAAAGATGAATTTCATGACTTTGTTGTTCCCAATCGACAGGTGAGGGAGATTGAATGGAAAGATAAATAAATGATTTGAAATAGATTTAGAAACATGACTTAAAAAAGAAAATTAAACATTTTGCTTGAACATAGTTGACTTCAAAATAATTTTGACTTTGAACGATTGATTTTGAATAGAGTTAACTGAATTGGACTTGAACTTGGAATAAACCTAAACAAAAATGGGAAAATGAATTGGAACTTACCAAAGAAAGATTTTGGACTTGAACAAAGTTGACTCGAACACAAGGGAATAAAATGGACTAATGATTAGAAATGATCTTATAATGGGAATGTAAGAAAAATACTATAATAATTTCAAACTCACATGGACAAAGTAACAATACGATCTCAAATAAGAGAAGGTGTGGTTTGAGACACAAATTAAACACAAGTAGTAAAGACCAATTCAGACTCAAAATATGGGCAGATTAATAATGCACTTTCACATAAAGGAGAGATGAAATGTACAAGTTTGACCAATATAGAATGCAAAAGGGAACCGATTTGACCAAGACATGATCAGACTAATGGTACAATGTCACATAAGACAAGGGTATGAAATGTACACATTTTGAATGAGATAGAATGGAACACTATTTGACCAAAGAAATGAATAGAGTAACATTACTATTTTGCATAAGACAAGGGTATGAAACATAAATGTTTTAACCAAGGTAGAATGAGACAAATTTGACCAGACAAACAAATAGAGTAAAGCCTTTTAATGTAAGTATATTGTGACAATGTTTGACCAAAGAAAGACTCAAACAATCTTCCCATATGTTAGAAACTAGAAATTGACACAAGTTTAGGGGAAAATCACTGGTCCTTTTCATATACTTACTTTTGAGAGGATAAAGTTTAAGATTCTTTAAAAGTAATTAATTATTTTAGGTTATTTGTAGGGTTTTTACACCCCCCCCTCCTCTCAAAAGTTTGTGCAAATAATCCAATATTTGGGTGTTGTTACCTTTGCATCCCTGCATTAGTGAGAATTCCATGGAAAATAGGCTTCCAATCTAAATAATTTATTGGCCAATTAGTTGGTCCCAATATACCTTATGGTATGTGGGCACTATAAAACTATTTGTCAGTGGATCCAAACCATCTAGCTTATTGTGTGAAGGACTTATCCTTTGCATAATGACTTCAACCATGTACTACTTAGTAGAGTTTGATGTCTAGACCATTACACAACCCAAGACCTTATTCAATTGGTCAAGTTAACCACTCAACCACTGTCCTAATGAGTAATATGCTTAATTTGTATACCCCATCGAATAAATAGGGTTGGTGCAATGTTGGGAGATATAAATCCAAGTCAACACACCCCTAAGAGACTTGCAAGGAGGTGATGAAATCCCACTCGCTAAACCAAAATAAAAAGGAAGGTATTGTTATTCTAATATGTAGGATCCCACTAAGGGCAAGCAAAGAGCATAATAAGCAAATATTTGGGAGTACATTTTTGAGTCACCCAAAAGGGGAGAGAATACGTGCAAAATATCCCCATAATACACATAAGAAGTAATAAACAATAAATAATACTTGCATGAAGTGAGAAAACTTTGACAAATAAGTAAGTGTTCTTTTTAAAACCTAAAAAGAAATGTGAATTGAAAATATGATTTGTTTTACATAGATCTTGCATGTAATTTATGGATCCAAAGGCATCCAAGAAGTAAATTGTGAAGCATTTCAATGTCAATGATGTGGTAAAGGTTGTGATGGGTGATATGCCTAATGATGAATAGTAAGCAAATAATGCCTTGTGATTCTTTCTCTACATTACCATATGCTTTGATTGTAATGGTATGTATCTGCAAATCTTCTGAAGTGTACCCCAAAAAATTTATCAATTTTAAATGAATTTGTATTGAGACAGGAACCATTGTATATAAGAACCCTCTTTATATTATGGTAGTTTATGACCGCTTCAATATGGAGAGGATTGTTGTGTAGGGGACCAAGGGATGACATGTCACTCTGGTTGAACATAAGTTGTTGACCTGGTGATAAGTGCCCTACTAGTGCTTGAAATATATTTGGTTAAACATTGTTGGGTACCTTTGATTGTGAAAAATGTCATACAATACAGTCTTGTGAACTTTTGATGTACATAAGAGATCTAGGATAAAAATCTATGCAAGAGTCTTGTTTAGTTATTCACCAAGATCATACTATTTTTCAATAGAAGGGGGAGATGGTTTGGATTTTTAAGGCAAAGTGCCTTGTATAGGATTATTATTGGATGAAGGTTTGGTGTTTGAAGGCAAGGTATTCATAATGGAATTAATATTAGAAGAAGGCAAAGGACCTTGAAGAGTAACCTTCAGATGGTGAGTTATGACTACACAATTTCAAGCTGGAAAAGGGTTACATGATTTAGAAGGAGATGGTATAACTTGGGATGGTGACCCATTGGCATCAAGACACAAAAACATTAATACCTATCGGAAAAGATCCACTAGGCTATGAAGGAGGCAGTCTCGAGATGGAAGGAGTAACATTATAAGGTGTACTAGAAGCTTGACAAGAATTAGTCTTGATGGTAGCTACATGATTATTGGTAATGCAACCTACAACATTGTTCTGGTTATATGGGACATATTGGTAGTTAATTTGATTTGTTTGGGTGTCTTGACGTTGATTATGATTTCCTTGATTCTGGTTTTGCTCTTGATTTTGACTGTGCCCTTTATTTTAATGTTGAGTACTATATTGGCCTGAGTTTATAGTTGTGCTTAGGAAATGGGTCTTTATAGATTCCCTTATTTTGATTGGATATAAAAGCACCATTGTCCAATTTGACGTCACCTTGATCTATAAAATCATAAATGAAGTGCCTTAATTGCACACATCTATGAATTCCATGTCATTTGACATGATGGAAATCATAATATTCATTGTCTCTTTACCATTGAGGATTTGGTTGATCTTTGGGAAATAGTTTTATAGTTGGCTAGATAACCATGTTAGTCATGAGTAATTTCTAAAATACAACCTCAATAATTTCACCAAGGACACTAAAGAAGTTGTTCTAGTATTTATTCCTTCTTAGAGGTGGTCTTTATAATGTGATGGTTGGAGTAGGTTGAGCATTTTGGAGAGGCAGTGGTTGCATTATCTATATGTGTATAGATTCTATTACTCAATTTACTACATGTTTTTTTTTTTGTAAATGGACTTAGGCTTCTTTGATGTATTGGCATGTGTGTGTGGAAGAACTTGATCTTGTGCCTGGTTTTGAGAATAAATCTTAACTAGTTCTTTGTCTATAAGTGCCTTTTCAATCTGCACACTTTTATCTATAATCTCCTCAAAAGTATTTGCACAATATAGTCTCAAATTATGAGTCACCTCTAAGTTTAATTTAGATGTGAAAATATCAACTAATTATTTATTAAGGAGATTATGTGGAAAGCAGCTAGCTAAGCTTATTCATTATTGTAGGTAAGCTGAAAAGCTTTCCCTACCATGTTATTTTATACTACATAAGCCATAACATGTGATCCGTAAACACCAATTTTTTTGCACGACTGTACAAAAATGCATTGCCACGTGTCGACGGGTGATTGCACCACATAATCTTGTGACAACATATTTTTTCCCTGTCGCATCAGAACTTTAGCAGACCATATCTTTTGCATACGGTGTCCGTTTTGCAAATCGTGATAAGTGCCAGAAAGATATCAATGAGCTCTATGCTATGAAATCATTCTAATCAGAATATGGAAACTTAATTTTTTTAACAAATGGAGAGATCCACCTAGATCAAACCTCCCCACTAACCGCTTTTAACAAATGGAGAGATCCACTTGGATCAACATGGCCAATTATAAGATAACTTCTTTACAAAATTTTTTGATAGGTCATCAAAGGTGATAGTAGATCCTTTGGGCAAGTGTAAGAACCAATCTAAAGCTTGTCTACCCAAACTGTATGAAAACAAGTGAAGTAAACAAACATTAATATAAGCTACCTCCTAGCAAGACATAAAGAACTCTTTCATGTTCTCTCTAGTATCACGCTTTCATTTATATTTATCAAATTTAGGTGCCTCAAAATTAGGTGGAAAGGGGACTTGGAGTATGCTCATTCAAATAGATAAGGACATTTTTGTCAAACTTGTACTTTTTGCTCTGATTTATTGTTTGAAGTCCTAAAATAAGATTTTTTTATCTCTAAAACTCTTGGAGAGTGGGAACATTTTGGGATGGAAGAAGGGTATGTTGCTCATTATTTAGTAAATAATTGGATTGGTTTGGATAGATGGGTTGATAAAATAAGTAGGAATGGGTACTCTTTGAGCTGAGTTACTTGAGTTATTCACCCTATAACCAATATTATATTATGGATAGGGTACGTGTTGTTGTTGACTAACATTGAGAGATAGATTAGCAAAACATTGTTGGGTTGGGGGAGTCTACTGTCAATATGGTGGAATTAGATACTAAAGTGTAGAATCTTGCCATAAAGGAACTTATTATTAGAAAGTAGGTATATGTTTTTGGTTGGAAGGAAGTTTTGGCCATTTTTGGCCTACATATAGAGATTTTAAGGACTGAGCAATGAACCTGATTGAGAGAAGGATCCAATGATAAAAGAGGCGGATAATTTTTTTTCAAACCTTTTAAAACACTTTAAGTCGACTTAAAGTGTAATTTGTCATCTTCTAAGGATAGGTCCAAAAGTTTCAGATCCCCCATGAGGTGTTAAGAGTGCTTGGAATAGATATGGAAGTACATAGAGTTCATCGGATTCTTCATTGAGTCCATCTTGACATTTGAGTCCAGTAGTAGAAAGTCTAAATAGGTAATTTGTAGAGGCCATATCTCACATGTGTAAATGAATAAGAGAAAATCGGTCATATGGGTTTCTTCCCTTTTGTGTTAAGATCCTATGCACCAAATCTCAAGCCCTCTACTAAAGCACATTGAAAGATATTGAGGTCCAAAGTTACCTCCTCAGGAATTTTTGCTAGGTTTTCCATACTTAGCCAAATAAGCTAAAACATCACTAGGACATCATACGAAATAGATATGGACCAATCAACTTAAACATTTTATATCTTCACTTAGAAGGATTTTAAGACCAACATGTTAATTGGGTTTGTTCCTTTTGATATCAAGAACATCTCCAAAAAATTTAGCCCTTCCATGTTTCTTGCATTTCAAGATATAAATCGTCAAAGTTGATCAAATAATGATTGATAGTCGTGCGAGAGTCAAAATAAAGACACTACAAAAATCCATATGAGCTTAAATTTGATGTTTTTTTGAATGTTAAATATGTCTACATAGATGTCAAGTGACGTTAGCATGAACCTCAATTTTAATCAAGACAAGTAATTGTTTAGGTTCAAAAGGTCCTTAAAAGGTTTGAAGTTGGTCGAGATCTAAGGATCTGTGGGAGCCATCATACTAAAACATAAGATATAATGATCTACATTGGAGTTAACCAAGTTAAAATGTCCCCACATTAAATCCTTTAAAGATCTACAAGCTGGACATAATCCAATGGTATGGGATAATCAAGCCAAGATCCAATAAAGCGCAAACACTGACAAAAGGATGGGTCTAAGCTAAATCAAGGGCTCACATTTAATTGTACCAATGATCTAATAGAGCACAAGAAATGATAATAAAGTGGGACTAGGGAGATCTATGGTGCACGTGAACTTGTATGTCTTGATTGGACAGAGCGAGGCAGAGTTAAACTAGTCAGTGAATCCAAAGAGCTAATGAGTCAAGGACAAGTATCAAAAGTGTGTGGGTCCTAACAAAAGATCGATGGCTTGTGATCATCCATGCATAGGAAGATTAACAAAGTGAACAAGGTTAAAGATTTAATATCTTGAGTCAAAATTCAATAACCAATAAGCAAGATCGAGCCCAAAGAACTTTTGACAGAGGTCGAGGAGATAGTTTTTTTGACCTAGGTAAGCTAATACAAAGGAAATGAAGCTCGATCATGATAAAGGTTGAGTCATGATGAATATTTTATAACCAAGCATCATCATCAGAGCTCCTTGAAGATATGAATGGTATTTTAGATCTATTTTAGTCAAAGGTTGACATTTGGTTTTCAAAATGATACCATGCATTGAGTTATAAGACAAACAATAAAATTATTGGTTTTCAATCTATAAAGTGATATGTGTTCAGTTATATCCTTGATGAACAAGTACATATAGCCACTTGAAATATACCAAGTGATAATCTGTTAGTTTCAAATCATAAAGGATTAGTCCTCATCAGTAGATCAAGTGAAAATGACACGTAATCCTAAGATGATGACCTAATGCCCAGATAAAGATCAATGGAGCATTAAATTCTTTTGCAAAGCCTTTGAAATTATGCCTTCTTAATAAGATCCTAACTCAACCAAATCCTTGAATTGGTATTAATCCATCATAAGCGGTTCATCATTTTCTAATGAATAGTTCTCTCTCTACCCTTCTTTTTTTATAAATATAGGCTTCCAAGCCTTGAAAACTATCAGAGGATTTGCCAAGGTCTGAATAACGAGGATCCATGAGTCATGGTTGCACAGGATGAAGCAAGTGAATACCACAAAATGTTAAAGTAAATGAAATCAAATAAGAGACGATTACATAGACAATTTGGAAAAAAGTCAATATTCCATTAACATGAGATGGCCATAATGAAGAATACATATAGGAGAGCTAGTAAGTAACTCCTCCACAAATGGTGGTCAAAACACCCCAAGAATAGACTGTAACTCCTCCATGAAAGGTGGTGACAAGGTGCTAAGAATAGAGAAGTAACTCTCATACCTGGAATAGCCGATCAAAGGAGTTACTTATGACATTCTTATGACACCTATGACACATCTATGACACACATCTCAACATAAGCTAGCCTATCCCATGAATGTAGGAAAACTCTATGTATGCACAAATATATAATATTCCCTAATTAAATAATAGGGAAAAATAAAAACCTACACTAACACCCCCCATAAGTGTAGCTTAGGTGGGCAATGTGGAAATATAAAATGGGTCTCAGCAACTAGGCCTGATGAGGTACCCATGTACAAATGCAATCTCCCATAAGATAGAGAAAAGGAAAAAACCCATAGGAAAAAACTCCCCCCCCAAAAGAGAGACATAAAAGAAAGGAAGAGGCTAGTGCCCCCCCCGAAGATGATGCTACTGCAGATGTGGACTGCACCCCAAAAAGAGCTTGTAGATGAATGAACTTGCTCTTGGTGAAAGGTTTGGTGAAGATGTCTGCAACCTACTCCGAAGATTGGCAAAAATATCAAGTCAATGACTTGACTATGAATAAGCTCCCAAATGAAATGCATGTGAATCTCTATGTGCTTGGTTTGTTGGTGCTGAACCGGATCCCTACAAATTTGAATGGTACTCTGGTTGTCACAATAAATGATGGCGGGCTACCTGATAGGAATTCCAAACTCAGAAAGTATCTCCTAAAGCCAAATAGCCTCAGTAGCTACATTAATAGCTCCCTTGTACTCTACCTCTATGGATGATATAGCAATAGCATTCTTCTTCTTGCTAGACCAACTGATAGGACCAGAACCTAGAGAGAAATTGTAACCAGAAGTAGACTTGTGAGTCTGTGAATCGCCAACCCAGTCTGAATTTGTATATCCAACCAAGTCAACCTCTATGCCAAATCTATAATGAATCCCATATCAATGTGAACCCTGTATGTAATGCAAGATTCTCTTAGCTGCTTTACAATGCAACTCATGAGGTTTTTGCATAAATCTAGAGACAAGTCCCACTACATATGATATGTTAGGCCTGGTGTGAGTCAAGTAAATGAGATTGCCAACAAGTTGTCGATACCGAGTGGCATAAACTAATGGTGAAGAACAGTTAGCCTCAAGCTTGACTCCTAATAAAAAGGGAGTCAGAGATGGCTTGCAATCATCCATGTGAAACTGAAATAATAAATCAAGAGCATACTTAGGTTGTGCAAGAGAAATCCCTAAATCTGACTGTGAGATCTTGATGCCAAGGAAGTAGTGCAACAAACCCAAGTCTGTCATGTCAAATCTATCTTGGGGAGATGCTTTCACCACTGACATAGCTGATGAAGAACTCTTGGTGATCAAAAGGTCATCAACATAAAGAACCAAAATCAGGAGTGAATCATCCTACCTCAAGAAGTAGACATTAGGGTCAGAGTGGCACCTAGTGAAACCCGCTATGAGAAGGAAGGAATCCATCTTGGCACACCAAGCCTGAGGGACCTATTTGAGACCATAGATATATTTCCTAAGTCTACATACTAAGGAAGAATCCTAAACAAATCCTGACAGTTGCTCCATGTAGATCTCCTCCTCTAGGTCTTTGTGAAGAAAGGCACTCTTCACATCCATCTGGTGCACATCCAAAACATGTGTTGTGATAATAGCTAAGGTGAGTCGGATAGAAGTCATCTTTGCAACAGGTGCAAAGGTCTCTGAGTAGTCAATGCCTGCCACCTATGAGAAACCCTTGGCAACCAATCATGCCTTGTACTTATCAACTGACCTATCTGCTGTAAACTTGGTTTGATATATCCACCTACATCAAACCATCTTCCTTCCCTTAGGAAGTGAAGTCAAATCCCATGTGTGATTTTTGATTAAGGAAGAATAGTCTTCCTCCATAGCACTATTCCACTCAAGTACTCCTGATGCTTCTCAAAAAGTCTATGGATCCAAAATTGAAGCAAAGAATGCATGTGGATCTCTCTAAAAATCCCCCTAGTTTGTCTGTCATTTGCAAGATCTCCTGCCCAAATGCCAGCACTCTCAAGTGTCTGTCTGGCCCAAAGTGGCCTAGAAGTGGGCGAGTCAGGTGCTAACTCCTCATCATCTGACTGACTAGAGGTGGATGACTCTGCATCACTGTCCTCACTGTCTAAACTTGAAGAAGAATAAGATGTCTCTGGCTCAATAACCTATTGTGGCTGATCTAAATCTGATGAGGAATCATCATGAAGAAGTAGATCCAATGAGGGAGAAGAAGTGCCAAGTGTTGAGTCTCTAGGACTCTCCTAAAAATGGACACTTCTCTTGATGAACAACTCATGAGTGACTGGATCTAGAAGGCAATACCCCTTAACACCATCCAGATATCCTACAAAGATGTAAGGCTTGGACTGACGTTTAATAGCTTTGCATTTCTTCTTCAGTATGCGGGCCATGGCTGGGGATCTAAAAACCCTAAGGTGCTCAACATTAGGTTTCCTTTTATGCCAAGCTTCAAAGGGTCTAATCTCTTTTAAATCTTTGTGAGAAAACCTGTTTTGAATGTAGCAAGCACAATTGATGGCTTCGGCCCAGTACTATGGTGCTAAGGATTTGGAGTGAATCATACAGCTACCCATCTCTTTTAAGAACCTATTTTTGTGTTCTATAACCCCATTTTGTGAAGGACTGTAAGTGACTATGCACTACAAATAAATCCCCTCTGTGGTGTAAAATTACTCAAACCTATTGCTGACATACTCCCCTCCATTATCAGTTTGAAGAACCTTGATGGATTTCTCACTCTATTTCTCAACAAGAGAATTGAAGTCTAAAAAATTTTCAAACACTTCAGACTTTTGTTTGAGAAAATATATCCAAGTGTACCTAGATAAATCATCAATGAAAGTGAGGATGTACTTGGCCCTTGTGAAAGATGGTTTGGGAAAGGGTCTCGATACATCACTATGGACGAACTCCAAAGGTTGTGAAGCCCTCCAAGCTTTGCCTTTGTCAAATTTTTCTTTGAGATGCTTCCCAAGGGAGTACCCCTCACAAAGTCCTTTTGAGAATTAGACACGAGGCAAGACAATGACCATGTCATGTTTGCAAAGTTGCTCAAGGTAGCAGTAGTTAAGGTGGCCAAACCACTCATGCCATAATTTGCTAACTCCATCTGAATGAGTCAATAATGCTATTGGAGAAGAATTAGGTGCAAAATGTGAGAAGGTGTATAACCTTGCTTGGTGATCTGCCCTACCCACTGCCACTGTAGTATCACTATGCAACTCCCTGATAGCCACTAAATTTGGTGAAAACTCAATGCTCATGCCTTGACCAATGTGAGTGATTTGGTACACTGATAGGAGATTGGTTGAAAGAGAAGGAACACTTAGAACATTATTGAATGTTCCTCCTTCCATTTCAACTGACCCTCTCCCTGCAACAGAAATTGATGTGTCATCACCCAACTAATTGAAGTCATGCTACAAGGCTCTAAAGATGAAAACTCAACTAGGGAAGAGCCCATGTGGTGAGAAACACCTAAGTCAATGACCCATGAAGATGTAAAAGCTACTATAGCTACAAGGGCCTTACCCTTTTCTTTATCCTTACCCTTGTTTTTTGCCTTGGTAGAATCTTGGGTAGATGAATTCTACTTGATGGACTCATGAGCACCTAAGTTGTGCTTTTCTAGAAGATGAGTTAGGTGATCTATTTGTTTCTTCATGCATTTGTGTTCATCATGCCTTGTCTTTTTACAATAGGCACACTTAACCTTCTCATTCTTAGGTTTAGTATTGGAGGAGAAAGACTCAGTGTTGTTTTTGGCAGGATTGTTTTTTTTTTCTTCTTCTCATGGTCCTTGTTCTTTTTCTTCTTCTCCTTTGTTGAAGTCTTATCCTTACCATTTCCAGCTATCAAAGCTTGGGGTTGAGTAGAATTCAAAAAATGGCACTCAAATCTGAGCTACCATTTGCAAGATATTAAAGATTTAATTTCCCGTAAACTAGTGTTTTTGCAAAAAAAGTACTAAAACATTAAAAAATGCCTATTTTGAGAGAGAAAGTGGCCTTTCAACCACTCATTGAAATTAGTATGGAGTGAGGAATCCAAAGGAGGTCTTTGTGAGGGGGAATTGGCCTCCTGCCAACTCGAGCCTCACCCTTCGTCTTCGACAATCGAATATACAAGCTTTAAAAAAACTCAAATATTGCTCAATCAAAGAACCCACCCCCCCAAAAAAATATGTTTTGGAACTTTATATTAGTGCATTTACAACTGCCACTAGTAAGAAATACTAAGCGGTCTTGATTTCAATGCATTACAAAACCCTCATGAAGAGCATATGTTGAAGATACAACTTTGGCATAATATCCAGAGAAATAAATAGCACCACTATGATCTACTAAAAAAATCATACACTTTAAAAATAAGAATGGTCTTGATACGAGGTCTTATGTGAACGTTATGATCCTCCAAAGTTCCCAAAATGAGAACTATGCAATGTCACGACTGAGAATCTGCTATTTTTGAAAAATCTTAACATCAAAATCAAGAAACATCTACACTAGCGCATAGAGCATGAAAAAATAGCCAAAATAAAAAAAATTCATGGGAAAAGGAGTCTATATGAGAAAGAATGAAGCATTTGAAAACTGCCTTCAAAATTGCAACTACCAACGGAGAGGGGTCCTGCTGTAGCATTTTGAGCACATTTTTGAAAAGTATATAGAATGTATGAAAAAATTGAAAGATACCCAGATGGATTTTTGGGCTGTAAACAAAACCCAGAAGGTGTTTTTCTTACTGATGTACAGAAGATGCAGATCTAGTGTAAAATAGATGCTTTTAGCCTGAAAAAATGACCCCAGCAACCAAAAAATGGCATGCAAAAGTAGAATCAGCTACCAAGAGATTGCAAAGACATGTGACAACCTACAATTCTAACTAAAACACAAAATATGCAAGCTGATTGATAGAAACAAGATTATTAGATCTTGCAAAATCCCGCTTGCATGTATATGGAGAGACCAAACAAGCCATGGAAGGAATAAGAGCATGGAGAACTAGCAATATCTCCTAGAAATTTTCTAATTTCACAAAAAAAATGCTTCAACAAAGCTCTAGATTTCAATGAAAGCAATAGCAAAATAGACAACTAGTTATTGGGGTGGCTCTGATACCATATCAGAGGATTTGCCAAGGTCTGAATAATGAGGATGCACGAGTCATGGTTACATGGGATGAAGCAAGTGAATACCACAAAATGCTAAAGTAAATGAAATCAAACAAGATAAAATTGCATAGACAATTTAGAGAAAAGTCAATATTCCATTAACATGAGATGGCCATAATGAAGAATACATATAGGAGAGCTAGTAAGTAACTCCTCCACAAATGGTGGTCAAAGCACCCCCAGAATAGACTGTAACTCCTCCATGAAAGGTGGTGACAAGGTGCTAAGAATAGAGAAGTAACTCTCATACCCAGAATAGCTGATCAAAGGAGTTACTTATGACATTCTTATGACACTTATGACACACATTTCCACATAAGCTAGCCTATCCCACGAATATAAGAAAACTCCATGTATGCACAAATATATAATTTCCCTAATTAAATAATAGGGAAAAATAAAAACCTACACTAACAAAAACAACTTTATGATCTCTCTCTTGGGCATGACTAGACTCTACCTCGATTTGATCTTTGTAACTTTTTGAGATAAATAAAGAACTCTTTTTCAGATTTCATGATTCTAGCATAGTGTGTTAATGTCAGATTAATTTTTATATGTGGTAGAAATCTCTCTCTTGTCAAATCCTGAATATCACCTAGTTATTAGATTATATAATTTTGTAGGTCATGTTTAGTGTCAAATGTCATTTGATTGAAGCTATCAAGTGGATACACTGTCTGGTTAATGCCTTGAATGAGGCCTCTCCATCACTTCCCTTAGGTTTTGATCATTTGATGAACCTTTGCATGAAATATTAATGCATAAACAATCATTTGGAGTTGCATATCTAATCTCATTAGTGCTTTTTAGAAGTTCAGACACAGTAGATGAATAATCACATTACTAGTGCATCACCTCATTTACATGTTTTCATGCTTTATTACCCATTCTTCTCTCCCTTTTCCTAGTTATTTTTAGTTTAAGTGATAGATCTAGAAGGAATCTGACCTTCTCTAGAGGTCTGATCCACATTTAGGATACCCACAACTTATGATCAGTCCCATGTTTGACTAGATTTGAGTAGGCAGATATGAACAATCCCCTCCTCAGCTAGGGTGCAAATGTATAACCCCAACAATTTTGGCACGCTTGGTGGGACCCATTGGAGCTTCTCTTGGTGAAATTGTAGTTGCAACAGTGTTCTTCATAAAGAATTTTGTTACTCCAAGCTCAAACAATTGATTATAAAGTCTAGACAGTTTCCAAGTAAGTTCATTTTCATTACACTATCTTGATGTTATTTTCATGGCTATGTATGAAGGAAATCCCTATGCTATACTTCCTTATCAGCCCTATGATGGATCATACCAGCTTTTTCATTATCCATATGAGCCTTGTTATGAGCCAAATCAGCCTTACCAGTGGTTTTATCAAATCTATGATGAGCCTTATCAAGTTTTCCATGATCCTTATTACCAAGAGCATGACTCTTACCTTATTTATGAACCATATCAGTTTCAAGACCATATTTCACCTTTCCCATATGGATATGATGTGGTACATGAGCATCCTTGTCTCCAAGAGAGAATGGATGAAATAGAGCTTAAATTTCTAGCATATGCAAGAAAAGTATGTTTAGATTCCTAGTATGAGGAAATGAATGAGCAGTTTCAAAATGTGTCTAATGATCTAGAAGAGAGGCTTGAGTTTTGTAGCTTTGTAATAGAAAAAGTAGAGGCTTGTGAGAGGCAGGAAATTCAATTGGATTAGTTGTCTTAAGAACCCTCTTATATTCCTTACTATCCTTATTATGTTCCTTATTCTCACAAAGTTCTTAACCATGTTCAGTGTGAGTCAATGGAGATTCCTAGTTGGAGTCAAAAGCTTATTCAAGACGTTAAACCTACTTATAGTTCCCTTTCTTCACCACTTACCCCTCAAGCTCAAGTTGTCCATGAGGACAAAAAGGTTTCAAACCATGATGAAGTAATAGCCAAGTGGAAAGAGTAGAATGTGGAAGTTCACAAAAGTTTCTCTTTCCCTCCTCTTCAAGATCCCTTATATAATTCCATTGCCCCAAATATCCCAAAATTTGATCCTGATCAACCTCCCATGCTTCATACTTACTCTCAACAAAATGAATTTCATCACCCTCCCACCATCTCCCTTCTTCAAGAGGAGCCTATTCTATGGGAAATAGAGAAAGAGGTTAGAACTACAAATCAAGTTCTTGAAGAATGTGAAGAAGATGATTCAAGTGTGTATGACGAAGAGATCTTCATTGATACTTCAATTGAGGTCCAAGTTGAAACTGATAGTGTAGCTGATATTGAAGAAGATGCTTCAAGTATGTAGGAAAAGGTTGGTCCTAATATGGAGGAAATCCATGAATAATTGATGCAGGTTGATGTCACAAATGATGTTGAGATCTCTCCACTAGAGGAAGATCAAGATACCTTTCAAAATGATCTTATTTAGGTTGATTAAAGTGAAGAACAAAATATGATTGGCAACTATATTTTGAATTTTTGTAAGAGATTGAAGAACTTTGTAAAGATATGTTACCCATTAGAGAACATGATATTTAATAATTTGATAAAGAATCACCTATTCAAGATCATGATGTAGCTTGGTTTTACTATTTAGAGCTCCTTCAAGGGTTGGATGAACTTGTTGTAGTTGATAAGAAGGATAATGTCATCTGAAAATCATGCATAGATGAGATGTCACTTGACAAGGTTGTAGTTGACAAGCAACATAAAGAAAATCTAGAAGTGCAAGATGAATTTGTTTTTATTGGTGATTGGTTTACTATCAAAGGCTCTTTTTAGGAGATGTTAAGAGAAATAATTGGCAAAAAGAGTGCCTCTTCAAAGGTCATGTTTAATAAACCCCCTACTTTGTAACTTGTACCATCTTTTGTAATGAGCAAATTCATGAATTTCCCTTTTGATCCTGGTGGATCATGTTTTGTTATGGTTAACTAGATTAGTTTGTTTATATTTTATCCCAAATAAGTGTTTGTTTGCACATTTAATTTGTTAGGATAGTTTCCTTAATTTCTTTTATTTTCTTCCCTATTTTGGTGGAGTTCATTATCTTTGCCAATCAAGAGGTTTTCTACAGTCATGAAATAGTTGTGTTATCTATTATAAGTCAAAGGTCATGTACATGGTCTGAATTCAAGCATAGTAGGTATGATGCCCAACCAAGTTGCTAAACATGTTGACCATTTTGAGTCTACATACAGAGCTTTCAAGGACTGAGCAATGTTCCTGATTGAGAGAAGGATCCAATGATAAAAGAGGAAGATCATTTTATTTGCAAACCTTTTGAACAGTTTAAGTCCACTTAAAGTGTAATTTGTCATCTTTTAAGGATAGGTTCAAAATTTTTAGAGCCCCCATGAGGTGTTAAGAGTGCTTAGAATAGATATGGAAGTACATGGAGTTCTTTCATAATTCATTGAGTCCATCTTGACATTTGAGTCTAGTAGCATAAAGTCTAAATAGGTAATTTGTAGATGCCATATCTTGCATGTGTAGATGAATCAAAGAATATTGGTCATATGGGTTTCTTACCTTTTATGCTAAGATCCTATATGCCAAATCTCAAGTCATTTTCCAAAGCACATCAAAAGATATTGAGGGTCAAAGTTGCCTCAGGTATTTTTGCTAGGTTTTCCATACTTAGCTAAATAAGCTAGAACGTCACTAAGACGTCATGTGAACCAGATATGGACCAGTCAATTTTAACATGTTATATCTTCACTGAAAAGGATTTTGAGACTAGTGGGTCAATTGGGTTTGTTCCTTTTGATATCAAAAACATCTCCAACAAATTTGGCCCCTCCATGATTCTTGCATTTCAAGATATAAATTGTCAAAGTTGATCAAATAATGAATGATAGTCATGTGAGAATCAAAATAAAGACACTACAGAAATCCATATGAGCTTAAATTTTATGGTATGTGGAACATCAAATACGTATGCATAGATGTCAAATGATGTTAACATGAATGTCAATTTTAATCAAGGCAAGTAACCGTTTGGGTTTATAAGGTCCTTAAATGGTTTGAAGTTGGTCGAGATCTAATAGTCTATGGGAGCCCTCATATTGACACATAAGATCTAATAATCTACACTAGAGTCAACCAAGTCAAAAGGTCCCCAGGTTTAAGCCTTTAAAGATCTACAAGTTGGACGTAATCCAATAGTATAGGATAATCAAGCCAAGACTTGATGGAGCACAAGCATTGATAAAAGGATGAGTCCAAGCTAAATCAAGGGCTCAGATTCAATTGTACCAATGATTTGACAGAGTACCAGAACTGATAGAAAAATAGGACTAGGGATATCTATCGTACACATGAACTCATACATCTAGTCAATAAATCCAAAGAGTTAATGAGTAGAGGATAAGTGTTAAAAGCATGTGGGTCTTGGTAGAAGATCAATGGCTCATAGGAATTTTTACATAGGTAGATCAACAGAGCAAATAGGGTTAAAGAGTCAACAACTTGAGTCATCATTTGATAACCAATAAGTAGGATCAAGCCTAAGGGACTTTTGATAGAGGTTGAGGAGATAGTTTTTTTGACCTGCATAAGCTAATACAAAGGAAATGGAGATCAATCATGATCTGGGTTGAGTCAAGGTGAATATTTCAGGATCAATCATCATCAATAGAACTCCTTGAAGATAGGATTGGTCTTTTAGACTTATTTTAGTCAAAGGTCAACATTTTGTTTTTAAAATGAGACCAGACATTGAGCTATAGGAAAACTAATTAAATGATTGGTTTTCAATCTATAAAGTGATTTGTGCCCAATTACAGCCTTAATGAATAGGTACATCCATCCATTCAAAATAGACCAAGCAAGACTCTATTAGTTCCAAGGCATAAGGGATTGGTCCTCATCAGTAGATCAGGTGAAAATGGCATGGAATCCCAAGATGATGACCTGGTGGCCAAATAAAGATCAATGGAACATTAAATTCTTTTTCAAAGCCTTTGAATTGTGCCTTCTTGATAAGATCTTGACTCAATTGTATCCTCTAAGTGGTGCTAATCCATCGTAAGTAGTTGGTCATTTTCCAATGCATAGTTATCTCTCTCTCCTTCTTTTTCTATAAATATAGGGTTATAAGCCTTGAAAACAATTTGATAATCCCTCTCTTAGGCATGACTAGACTCTGCCTAGATTTGATTTTTGTAACCTCTTGAGATAAATAAAGGATTCTTTTTTGGCTTTCATGATTTTGGTATAGTGTGTTAATGTCATATTGATTTGCATATGTGGTATAAATCTTCCCCTTGTCAAATCCTAAATATCACCTTGTTAATAGATTATATTATTTTGTAGATCATGTTTAGTGTCAAATGTCATTTGATTATAGCTAGCAAGTGGATACATTGACTGGTTAGTGCCTTGAATCAAGCCTTTCCATCACTTCCCTTAGGTTTTGATCATTTTATGAACCTTTTCATGAAATACTAATGCATAAACAGCTATTTGGAGTTGCAGATCTGATCTCATTAGTGTTTTTTATAAGTTTAGATAGAGTGGATGAGTAATCACATTATTAGTGCATCACCTGTTTTACATGTTTTCATGCTTTGTTACCCATTTCTCTCTCTTTTTTCCTAGTTAGTTTTAGTTTAGGTGATAGATCCAGAAGGAAGTTGGCTTTCTTCAGAGGTCTGATCCACTTTTAGGATACCCACAGCCTAAGATCAATCCCATGTTGGACTAGATTTGAGTAGGAAGATCTAAACAATCCCCTCCTCAGCTAGGGTACAAATCTAGAACCCCAACAGGAAGTGTTATGAATTAATTATTATTAACATTATTATTGTATGTAAGTTTAGATATTTACCGAGAGGTAAATATAAAAATGTGTGAGTTAGTTTAGATTAACATAAAGTAATTAATACTTACAGTTATATTTTATAATGTTGTTGTAACAATAAATATGTGAATAGGTTTGGAGTTATATGAGATTTTATAGGTATATGTGAACCCCTAATTATAGGAGTCAACATCTTATTTATTTGTAATGTGTTCATATGAAAGCATGTAACAACAAAGTGAGAAGATTAATTATTGTGTTTGGCATTTTTTATTATTCTTGTGTTTTCTCTGATTAGTTGTATGAGATAATTTTGTGTTAAGACTCTGATTAACCTTATCATTGGTATCAGAGAGAGAAATTATTGTGATGGATTTGTGATTTGTCTATAGGGGCAATGTTAATTTGTCCCAATTCATGAAAAATTTGACAGTCTTTGCTAGATGCTTTTAGAATTCATTAAGGTTTGTTTTGCATTGGTTATTGGTGAGATCAGGTTTTACCATGACTTAAAAATTATATCATGGGATTGGTGTATTGCATAAGGTCAGTCTTGTTACTCATTGGGTTGAATTGAAGGAGATATATATAGGTGTAGAAGGATGTACTCTGGCTAATGTGGATGAAGCCTTTACTGAAGACTCAACCAATTTGACTATTTATTATTGTGCAATAATACGTTGACTATTTGGGATGGGATTTATAAGTTGTCCCTTTCTTTACTTGATGATTATAGAACTTGGCAAAAAGTTTGTATAAGAGACTGTCCTTGAGTGGATGTAATTTCAAGAGGTATCTCCTCTATTTGGACATGGCTTCACACCTCTTCTATTCTGAGGGGCGTTTCATAATATACTGGTGGATAAATTTCTTTTTATTTTCATTATCTTAGAAGGACCCAAATGGATCATAAAACCATTCTCCTTTAGAATTAGTGTTATACACAGTCCCACTTCTTGTGTATCTATGCATTTTAGCAATAAGTGATCCTTGTTTTGAACTTTGAATTAATTTGATATGAGTGTATGTAATGCTCGATTTTGACAATTCAAAGCATATTTTTGGGAAATTTGAGAAATGATTGGAAGTCAAATTACGACTTTAAATATTGTTGGAATATTTTGTGATCAAAGTAGAAGGTTCAAGTAACTTGATGTGCAATTCCAGTCCTAAACTTTGTTGAAGTAGAATGTTGAAGATAACACAATGTTTGATTCAAATAGTCTTCTCTGAGTTGCAATGAGATGATCAAAAGGCCAAGAATGATTTATTCAATGTCTTTTAATCATATCTCAGACTTTAAATCTCAAAAATATTTGACTTGGATTTAACCTTTGAATTTTATTCACTTTGACTTTTGGAATTGACTCAAGTTTAAAGTTGACTTTAGTTTACCTTAAAAGTTGACTTTAATTGTCTTTAAAAAGTTGACTTCAATTAAATTTTTAAAGGTTGACCTTAGTTGACCTTTAAAAGTTGACCATATTTAGATTTAGAAATTTGAACTTAGTTTACTTTAGAAAGTTCACCTTAGTTGACTTTGAAAGACTTCATAACACTCTTCAGCCAAGATCTCTCCAAACACACCATTACCATAACCATTAGTGCTTCAATATACACACAAGGAATAAAACAACTGAACAAAACCAATTGTTATTCATAAATAAGATGATAATACAATGGATAACCCTTTCTTAAGTAGGCGAGGAGAACCAAGACTCAAGCTAGTCTAAGTAATGTGGGATAAATCCACACATAGGACAAAACTAGAAAAAGACAAATAACCTAGCTAGAACCTTAAAAACACGAGAAATAGTATACTCTAACACCCCCCATCAAGTGAAGCTATGGGATAATAATATAAGATTCAGTGTCGAGCCACATGTCCCTATGGATGCCAATCTATATGACTAGAGTACATGGATGTCAAGTTGTTGTAACCGCCAAGTGAAAGTAGGAATGGTGTTGAACATGAGGATCACTAAACATGAACATTATGGTCCGTAATACTATGTAGAATGATGAACTTGAGGAAGCATCAATTGAACACTCTCCAACAAGATGGTGATAAGTGAGCACAAAGTCTGGAGGGGTTGCCACACTGGTGTCACTATTGGGGATATCACATTGGTGTCACTATAAGAATCACTAAGAAGGCCATGGAGTAAAGTAAAAAACCTCATATGGGTTCTAACAAATAAAGTTCATGAATAAGATACCCATGTATAAATGAGGAATCCATAAAACTCTCAAAAATTACAACATACACATATAACTCTCATAAATTAGAGAAAAGAAAGAAAACTTGTAGGAAAAAATCCCACCCCCCCCAAAAGAGAGAAAATAAGAAGAGAGAGCTAGAAAGTCCCTCAAAGATGATGTTGAAGTATTTTGCACTCCAAGTATTTAAAAGTCATCAAGGAACTCAATCTATACGAGTGGTCTGAATCCACTACTCGACAACAAAAATAATTGACACCAGGCTTCACTAGAATAGCTTTAATAAAAAGATTGTTGATGGTGATGAAAGTACAAAAGAGTACTACATATGCAAGCGATGCTCAACACCTAAGAAGTAGAATGTACACCACACCACCCATATTGTTGACTAGGTGGAGTGATGAATAAAGGTCTGCATGAGTGGTCTTTCACTACTCAAACACTAAACAAGCTAACACTGTATACACCAGAATAAATATATATCATACTGAAAGAGACTGTCAAACTATCAAAAAAGATAAAATGACACTGGGATTAATTACAATAGCTACATTTCAAATTATGGGAAACTATCAACTGTTTAAAAAGTGGTGTCAAAAATACATATAATGTCTTTTAAAGATGATGGTCCATGGTGGTGATGGAAGAGACAAGCAATTAAAGAAGTGAAAAAGTGACCAGAATAGAGCACACAAATGCATGAAGGTAGACAAGGTTGAGTTAATAAATCCCTAATGACACTTTATAAATCTCTCAAAGATGATGACCCATGGTGGTGATGAAAGAGATAAGAAACTAAAGAAGTGAAAAAGTGCCCAAAATAAAGCACACAAACGCATGAAGGTAGACAAGGTTGAATCAATAAACCCCTGATGGCACTTTATAAATCAATATGAGTATAGTATAACCCATACATAAAAAACACCAAAATAAAATAATGAAGACACTGGGATTCACAAAAATAGCTCCAAATAAGGAGACAATTGACCTATCACATAAGCCATCAAGAATCATGAGATATGCTCAAAAAATAAAGGATCAAAAAATATGTCTCCATATAAGAAGGCAAGACACTAAAAAGGGGGCCTTAAGGAGACATGACACAAACCACAAGAGTGTCAAAGTACCAATGCATGTTGTGGGCTAATGGAAGAGTGTGACAAATGGTAAAAAAATCCATCATGTATGTAAAAACACAATAGAAAAGGATCAACATCCAAAAACAACAACCTACAAAACACACGCAAAAGGATGTCAGGCTCAACCAAAAATGCATTTGAGATAGTGCATGCACAAAGTATAGTGCAAAAAGAAGTAGGGCCCATAGTATAGGTAACCCTCTTGAATATGGCACTTTATAAATTTAGTTCATTTATAATAAAATAGGTCTGATGCAATGGGAATGAAAAACAAAACACTTTTTATGAAAATGGCACTTAAATTTGAATTACCAAGCAAAAGTTATGGAATAATCAATTTCCCATCATTAATGGTCTATTTAATTAAATTTGCACAAAAATTTTAAATGCATGACCAGAAAAGGATTAAGGTGGCCTTCCAACCACTCATTGAAACTGACATGGAGTGTAGAATGCAATGGTTTAGATTATGAGGGGAATTGGCCTTCTACCAACCTAGGCCTCACCCTTCATCTTTGGCTGGCAAAAGAATAAGGTAAAATCAATCACAACCATTTATAATATTTTTTTTTTTGTAAAAAACAATCAAAAAAACAATTCCATGCCCCATTCATAATAAGTACACAAATCACTTAACCTACTATTGTCCCCCACTTATGGCAATAAACCCCATGACAAAAAATGCACCACTTAAAAGTGATGTCTCCCACCAGACAATAAAGCATTCCCCACTCATAAGAAATCCCACTGCCAAACATTATCTCCCTCATCAAAAATAATAAAAACCCAAAACACCTAAAATAATTACCACTGTGACCCCAAAGAATTTATCCATTAAAGCCACATCAACAAAACCAGCTACCAACCGATTGCAAGTTATCATCATCTAGAAAGCCAAGATAAATGCCAGCACAATAAAATTAGGCAGTACACTATACACCATAAATGAAACATGAGTATTGATAGTAGGTGTAATAATAGGGGTCCTAAAGGGTGACATAGTAGGGCCCTCTCTAGATAGAGTGGTAGCCACAGGAAAAAATACATGGCTAGCAAAAACTAGAGAAGCAGTCAAAGAAACATCCCTACCACACCACCCACCCTGAGACATGACCACATGAAAATGTTTTAGAATGACTACCAAAATGGTAAAAATTTGACCCAAAACACAAGATGGGCCAGCAAGATACCACAATCGGTTTGTAGGTGCAGTGAGCATGGAAGAGTGGCAACTAGGCATTTGTAGAGATGAACAAGGCTACAAATGGATTTAGTGCCTGACATGTGGTTGGTAGAGGGTGCTACAATGTCATGTATACAGACACTTCCTTGATGGTTAGGTCATGGCCATCAAGCAAATCAACCCCTCCTATGTCCTTTGCCATGTCAAAATATTCAATGTCTCTACAAAGACTCGAGCCCTGTCATTAGTGAACCTGACAGTTCAAGCCCAACTGAAAAGAAAAATAGTAATATAACTATAGATGAAATGATTGCATCATCACTTATTCTAACATCTCCCAAAGTAAAAAATAATAATGAGTTTTTTTTCATCCTAGATGTATAATCAAGTCGTGGGTAGCTTGATCATATATGGTAGGATAGATCAATATTTGTAGCAAGTAGGCAGATGCGGACTGAGGCTAAGAGAATATAAAGCCAATGCCAACAAAACATCAAAACCTCAATACACAAATCTTCATGCCAAAACCTTTAGATCTATAATAATGTTTGTACGCCAATACAAAATACAATCAAATGTAAGATCTAATGAAAATATTCAAACAAAATATATATTGTCAGACTAGAACAATGACTTTCAATGTTGATCATACAACCAAAAATAGTCTGCCAATCTGTGATACTAAATACCAATGATTATATTGGTTTGTATAGCTGCATTGAAAACAAAATAATGGATTTAAAGGAAATGTTGATCGAAATTTCCAATCTAAACTTCATTAGTAAACCATAAGAGTATATAAAGGAGCCATAACAAAGTCAAAACAACACTTTCTAAGGACAAAACCTAAGATCCATATGACATAGTTAATAGCCAAAAAAAATACACATCTAAAACATATTTTGAGGACAAATAATGAAATGAAATAGGTTGAGTAATGGATATTAGAGGGTGGCTCTGATACCATGAAATATTTCACAACAATCTTCGGCCAAGATCTCTCCAACACACCATTACCACAACCATTATTTCTTTAGTATACACACAAGGAATAAACCAACTGAGCAAAACCAATTATTATTTAAATAAGATGATAATACGATGGAGGACCCTTTCTTAAGTAGTCAAGGAGAACGAAGACTTGAGCTAGTCTAGGCAATGTGGGATATATACACACATATGACAAAAATAGGAAAAGACAAATAACCTAGCAAACACGAGCAATAATATACTCTAACAAACTTTAGAAAGTTTGAAATTGAAATTGACTCAAAAAATTTAGAAATTGGTCAAAATTGGAATTTATTTATAATTTGACTGAGAAAATGATTTTAGTTTGAACAAACTTGATTTATAATTATTTTGAAATGGGCAACATAATGGTATAATAGCGACAAAGTACCATACCAAATAAATAGTGTAAAACTTTAGAATAGAGCAAATATGACCCAAAAATTAGGCAGAGTGATGCCTTATAGCTCAAGTGTGATAGGATAATGTTTTAGACTTGGTTTGGTTTTGGCTTTGTTTTGGACTTTATTTTGAATACAAGGTGAGTATAACACCACATCCAAGCAATAACATACAAGCAAAAATAACCCTATTTAGTGGTAGAATGGGGTTGTAACACAATCACTGACCCATTAATCTATTCACCATGAGAAGAAAAGTATTTAATTATAGGTGAAATACCCACCCTCTCTCATAGTTTCTATGTGATAAGTAATCTTCATAAGCTTTTTCTTTTACAATCCCTGCAGCAGTGAAAGTTTTGCAGCCATTATGTCTTATGCTAAAAAAATTACAATTTGGCTTGTTAAATGGTCCTGATATACCTTTTGGTACGTGGGCTCAAAGTTCATCAATAAAGAAATCCAAAATCAAGCTATTGATAGAAGGATTTAACCCCTTCATGACAATGACAACCATCACTTCTCAGTGATCATGCTGCTAGATTTGGACTCTTCAAAGGACCATAAACAACCCTAGGTATTAGAGTGGCTTAGGTTCCTCATGTCACAATGTTTGATCCAAGAGGATCTCTCCATTTGTTAAAAAATTTAAGTCTCCGTATTTTGATCAGAATGATTTCATAGCGTAGAGATCGTTGAGAGCTTTATAGAACTTTTTGTGGTTTACAAAACAGACATTGTATGCAAAAGATATGGTCTGTTGAAGTTGTGATGCAATAGGGAAAAAATGTGGTGTTGCAAGATAAAGTGGGGAAATGTGGACATGCCAAGTGGTCCAATTAGGGAGTGACACATGGCAGTCAATGGGAGTCCAAAAATTTAGGTTTGGTTGATTTTTGTCTTTGACAGAGTGTATAGATTAGACAAATGGGCCCCATTATTTATTCACTGGGGGCCTTCAATGAGGGTCGACACACTCTTTTTAAGGAGGGGTGCCTTGACCTCCTAATTTCATATTGCATTGTATTTGAATTGGTATTTAAATTCCACTCTTCATTATAACTCCCGCATGTGGGATTAATATCAATGCATTTTGTAAATGCTGCCAGCTCGAATGCCGAGTTCACTCTAGCTCACAACTTGTTAATGCCAGCTCAAGGAGAATGAGCCCATATCCGAAGGTTCTAAGCAACCAAACATGTAATTCAACATAGCTCATGATAATCCTTACCACATATTCCATCTAATCACCCACATAAACCACATCTACGTGCTAAGTTGGGGGCCTAGTCATTACATGCCTTAGCCAAAAGGCTATCTCAGCATATAACAAGGTGGATACAAGGCTATAAAAAGCCTTTTTAACTTGTTATCCCCATGTATGTGGGATATTTGATAAAGTTTAGAACAAAATACTATGCCTATGGAGTTGAACCCATGACCTATCCATCAAAAGGGATAAGGCCCGACCACTTGAGATGCACATGGAAACATGCCTATAAAGGCACAACATTATATTTAAACAGGGTTAATAATTGACTATGTTTTGGGAAACATAATAGACCCATTTGCAATATTTGGTCATTTTGGAGCCTTTAGAGGCCGAACCAGAGCTCGGAGTAAACTACAAAGTTGCTTAAAATTCCAATACTCTCTATTTTGTATATTCATTTGCCCATTTTGGAGAATTGGTGATGTCATTTTGAGCTATGGAAGTTGTCAATTTTGATTTGGAGAAGCCTCTGCATGTGATTCATGAAGGTGAAGGATGTGCTGAGTCAGCCAAGGTCTTTCGAAGGTCTGAAACACTATTTTTGTAGAGAGAAATGATCTATTGTTGATTGTAATTATATTTTAGCTTGAAAATTTGAGCAACATTAATGGATCGGTTCAATAAGAACCTGGGGACGTAGGAATTCCGAACCCCGTAAACAATTTATGTGTTTTGATTTTTGAATTCATTTTTGCATTTCAGTTTTAGTTAATTTGCAAATTATAATTCAAAATTTAATCAGAATGCAAAATTTAATCATTTGATCATTTAAGAGAAATTGAGTAAATTGGGAATTTGAAAAATCTAACGATTTCAATGGATAATTGATGTGAACTTTCATTTTACCTTTATTTCAGTTTTGAAACTTGATTTGGATTAGATTTTCATCAGTTTTTAATCATTCCAACATCTTATAAGTTGAGAAATTTTTGCTTCCAATTCAATTTAAATTTTGGAATTGAGAACTTAAGAGATCTTGGTAAACATTTATAAAAAGTAGTGAAGTTCCTACTGGTGTTTACGGATCCAGGTTTTTGAAATATAATAGCTTAGGATTTTGTTGTGGTACACTCCTCAATTTGTATAACCTATTAGATAAATGAGGTTTAGCATGACTGCTAAGATATCAAGCCATAGTCACCTGCCCTGAAGACCCACGAGAAGGTAACGACACCCCAATTTCATAACCAAAAAGGAAAAAAGGAAGATAGTATCATTTTTTATTCTTAGGAATTCCACTAAGGGGGAGAGAAGAGAATAATGGTAAATCTTTTTGAGATAAGTTCAAGTGACTTCCTTCACATTTATGGATCACCCAAACTCATAAGAACAAAGTGGAGAGCACACACATGTAGAAGGTCTTACAAATACACACAACTCAAAAAGCAACACTAAACAAAAAACAAGAAAGTAATAATCTTGAAAATAACAAGTTTTAAAGCCCAAATCTAAATATGAGTTCATTTTTAGACACCAAATGAGTTTTTTTTAAAAAGTAAAAAAGCTTTGTTTTAAATATTAATCCACTTTATTTGGCCATCGATCATATAGAAAAAAAGTTAAAAGTTTGCATTGTGGTATTTGACAAGTGTGGGAAGTTGATAGGTTGATTCTGAAGCTCTTGGGAAATTTACACAATGAAATCATGTTGTTTCATAGAGTGATCTCACCAATTTATAGGGTGATCTCATTGTTCTGTAGAATAAAAATAGAGAACAAAAAATTGATGATCCCATCAATTAGTAGGATGATATCACCAATTTTTAGGACAATATATTCATTTAGCAAGGCATTTTCATCGATATTAGAAAATGATTGAAACATAAAACATGTAAGATTACCTTAACGATCTTAATGATTTATAGGGTAATATCATCATTTAGTAGGTTGTTTTCATTGATTTGTAGGTTTTAATGCAGTAAAAATTTCCCACTAATATGCAATGTAATACCACCATTTAGCAAGGAGATCCTATTGTTTTCTTTAAAATGCAATAGAGACAAAAAATAACACAAGTGTTATTATTGTTATGCAGATCAATAACACCCATTACAGTATATAATTGTATTGATACATAGAGTGATATCATCAATTCATAAAAAAGAAAAACATGAGAAAGTTTTTCCCACATATCCATGGTTTGGTTATTTTCATGTTTACTCTTTTCTATATGCTCTAGATAGTTCCAGTAAACTTGAATGCTGCTAGTTATCAATACTGTCTTAGCATGATTTGTGTATCCCTTTTGGGTTGGACACTCTTTTTGCCCAAAGATAGTTATAAGGACAAGAATTCATTGAAATAAAAGGCATCCATAGAAAAAATAAATATCTAGACAACTAATTATCTACTTGAACATAGATATGAAGCTTTATAAAGAAGTAAATATGATCGTGGATATCAATTACATGTTTGTACCAAAGGGGGACCTAGGTGAAATTGTATCTATTATTTAATTCACATGATTTATCACATGCATACACACATGAGTCGGGTAAATACATGTGGTTTGAGTCCTCTTTAGTGTACTGGAATGTAAGCAATGCTTAGCTACTCAGTGGGGAGTGGTTGAGGTTTGTCCAACCTAAAGAGCTAATTCACTTTAAGGTCATCTTGTGGTTGAAAGTGTGATCAGGGTTTCAAAATAAATAGAGGGAATATATATATCAATGAACAAGATTGAATGTGAGTGCACACACAAGAAGCATCTACAAGTGCAAGCACAAAGGTTTGAGGAGTTATAGACCTACACAATTTACAGGGATAATGTAAAAAAATCTATAATAGTACCACTCACCACAAGGGTCACATTATTACCAATAATGTCTAGGAGGAATTTGAGCTACATTTTATTTATCTGAGTAGTAATAGAGCATACAAACATTTCAATAATTTGTGATGACTATTGATTGATAAGATATAAAAATAAGCCAAGTACATCTCCCCTCTTTACTTTTTTGAATTCGAATATTCTAAGTGCAATATCAATTTATTCCTTTTGAAACTCATATTAGGGTATTATTTTTGTATTTTACATAAAATAAATTAACTCTAATTTTACATTATTTATATCACATTAATCCAAAATAAGCAAACCAATTACTGGTATATCACCTTGTCGGGGTCATCACTCTTTGGCCATTGCTTAGAATTTGAAGCTATGATCTGTGTTTGAATTTTTTTGATCCCCCTAAAGTAATTCTCTACTTACCATTTAATGGCATATGACCAAAATAATGAGGTTTAATTCTAATTTAAAAGGCACCAAAAATTCAAATTAAAAAAAATGTATAAAATTATCAAAAAATATAAAATATTGCACTCTATATATTTTTGAGTTTCAAGTCAATTAAAGATCTCCCAACTTGTTGGTGCAACTTTATTGACATGATTGTTAAGAGTCCATGGTGGATAAATTCATATTCTATGTTAAAATTATTAATTTTTCACTAAAATTTGATATAAAGGAGTAGTCATCCCAATGTAAAAATTTTAAAACAACATTCTAGCTTCATATCTCTTCTCAGATATTTTTATCTTCTCGTGAATTACTCTTAGATTTAATAAAGCTTAATTTACATTTTGATATTGGAATATTGTTGTGTTTAATTGTTTTTATAACATAACATAGTACATTTATGTAATTTAGTGTGTTATCCATCGTATTTCAAATAAAATTTAGATTAGTGGAATCATAATAGTTTATTTCATTTTTATATATCCCGTCAAACAATGTTAGATTATAGGAAACATTATCTTGAGATATGTGATAGGGATTTAAATTATCTTCATCTTTACTCTAGACAACCTAAGATTGAAAAAGAGGTGGATGGGAGATCCCTCGAAATTATTGCTTGATGAAGCACTTGAAAATAAAAGGTAGGAGATGATGACACAATTCTCTAATATTATTTCTTAGATCATGTGTGTAGATCCCACCTCATCATTAAATAGACCCTTCATGATTTAAAAATGTTTAAGGTACAAGTACATTTTGATAATCCTTTTTTTCAAGTAAACTTTAGTGCAAATGAAGTATAAAAATGGCCTAATAATTAGAATCATAATTTTTTAAAAATATTTTTTGTAACAATGAAAATATAACAGTAGACACCTAATTTTGGTACGAGACTAGTTAATTACTATGGTATTTGGTATTTATGTGTTATGGATAATATTTTTAAATCATGCTCTTATTGGCATGTATTTCTTATGTTTTGCTTAATTTTTGGCATGTTCTTTTAGTTTTATTTTGACATGCAACACTTACATCACTTTCAACTATATGTTTCTCTTGTTGAAATTCCATTCCTTTTTGTTTGGTCATGTCTTATTTCTCTCTCTTTCATTCTTGTTTCTATCTTTTTGTCATTTTTTATGTGAAGTATGTTAATTTTCTGCCAGGTGATCTCATTCTCAAACCTAATTGGTTGAGTGACTTTCTTATTTTTATTGGTTTGCTAACTCATGCAGACTTTTTCTATTTCGTAATTACTAAAATATGAATAATAGAATATTAAAAACTTAGGTTAACATAACCAACCTAAATAAACTGAAGAATGGTGAAAATAACAACTTGCACAAAAAAAAACTTTACCTTTATATTATCAGCTCAAATCCTTCATATTTGTGAACTATCATTCTATCTCGGTTTCTCAATAATTCCTTTGTGCCAAAGGAGCACATTAGAATGAATGTACTTGCATCATCAATTCTATGGAAGAAGAGGTTAAAAACCCTCACTTGAGCTATTCCATCCACACACTCATAGAACTACATGGTTTATGAGCATGCATAATACATAGTTTGCAACACTACGTTGATGGTTTCTTGACTCCATCACTTTTCTTTATTTTTTAGTGTCAAACTAGGTCAACGAGGAGATTATTTTATTTTTCAAATTTTGCCTAAAAGATATATGAAGTAAAGTTACATGCATCACGATAAAATAACAACACACACATTTCAAATAAATCGACCTGTAAGACCCTAATAATTATACATGGTCATGGAGAGACAGACACAACCCAAATGGCCTGAGTATCTCAAATAGGTTTATACAAAATGTACATGCACAATGCATGGGTCTAAATAGAAACATAATTTAATTTCCAGATTATAGGATCAGGTTGCATATAATCAACATAGTCAATTTACATACGTAGATTTACAATATAAAAATAGGTGTGATCAATCATTATCCTTTTATCAGTTTACTTTGCTTAGATTAGTTTTATTGTGGTACTTGGACTTGTTTCTCTTCTTAACTTGTTAGATAGGTTCAAATTATATAATTTCACTTATATATGCTTGTATCTATTTAATTTCAACTTTTTTTTTATAAAACCATAATTAGGGTAAACATTTGGGTCCCTTTTTTATTAAATAGAAAATCGGTTTGGGGGCTTATCACCTAGCTACATTAGAAAACAAGCTTTTGAATAATTTAATATCATGCACTTTCATGGGTTTTACATTGGATTCATTTTTATTTTCATATTATTTTTTATTTTTGAGTTTTTTCATTTTACTTGATCATTTATATATTTTTTCATGCTTATTGCAGTGTCTTTTATTTTTTGCTTGGGTAATTTATTTGCCCAATTGCACGCATATTTAGATTGTTTTGTCCTTAATTTTATTATCTAGTCATGATAGCACTTGTCTTAGAGTCATGTTTGTATGTAGTTTCATATATCACATTTTCCTACATTGGGGGAAACTCATTCATGCACATGTATTGATAGCCAATACAAGGGCATATTATTATTGTGCTTATCACTTATACATTACCATTGGGGGCATGACACACCCATGTGTTTATACATCCTACATTGTTTATATGTCCTATAATTATCAATACATTCATTATTGTATCTTGTCCATATTACAACATATTTTTGCATTGGGGCATATCACTTATCCTTATTTTCTTATTACATTGGTGCATATCACTTTCCTCTCCCCTTTTCACTCCTTTTAATGTTTCAAATTTGACATATTAGTGTTAGGTTATTGATGAGTTTTGATGATAATATCTTTCTACGATTACATATGTGTTAAAATTTTACTTTAAATGATTATTGGAACAATTAATTTATATCTAATTTACATTAGGTGTGCACAATCCTTTTTTTTGAGATGATTGATATTTAGAAATGTCCCTCACTTCAATATGAGGTAGATAGTTTATTCTATTTTTGGTTACATAATTTTAAGTGGTTGTAAGATGTCAAGAGGTTACAAATATTAAGATCTTACAAACCGATTTTGAATGTTTGCTTCTTTGGCAAAGAAGTAGATTTTTTTACATGATAGGGCTAGTAGAATCCAACTTTTTAAGATGTTTTAACACATGGAAGGGGCGATTGAGGCCCATTATAGTTTAAATGGTTTATAATCCACTAGGTGTATTTGTTATTTTTGTTCTTTTTAGTTTTTAAATCATTTCATTTGGTTAAATTATTATTTATTTATCGATAAATTGATTTATTTGCACACATCCACGTTTGATTTCAGGTACACTCGAGATGTTGACATTAAAGCATTGATGGAGAATTCATGTAGAGAGTAAGGAGACATGGTTTCTAATTTTTTAGATTGCTGAAATTAGACTTTGATAGAAGGCAATCTCTCTCCTCCCTTTCAATTTCATATTAATTTCATATCAAGAATTAACTTAGAGCATAACTTATAGGTAATGAATCAACTAAAACAAAATGAAATCCACCTTTATTTATTTTACTTTAATGTACACACACACCCACATTAAATCAAGGTATTGTGTAGAAACCTAATTGTGGTATGTGTTACGGTCCAAGTAGAGGTGTAACCCAAATCTAAAGACTCAGAGCACACAACAATAGAGGATGACAAGTTGTGCCTTAAAACCAAATCATCTTAGAAGAAACCTACTCCAAAATCCATGAAACTACCACCTAAACAACCCCTTACACCTCCACCTAGCTAGTCCACACCACCTCCATATCCACCAAAACAACCCACACCAAATCTATCTCTTCTAAGGTAGCCCTTTCCACCACACCAACCTGTGATTTCTCCACCAACTTAGTCTGCACCATCATCACCTCAGTAGCCTACCCCATCATGAAAATAATCATAAAAAACAAAGGTTAGTGCTTCCAATCACCAAATACAAGTGTCCTTAAAGAACCTAAGGCCCAATATATGATGCACAATCCACTATATGTTGTTATGCATGACTACAGGGACATCTAATTTTAAAGGCCCTTCTAAAGAAGAAATTTCACTAGAAGATGACCCCATGGGCATGGACCTAAGTGTGTAAAAATACTATGAGGCATTGAATGTCAAAGAAATAGCCACATTAGAAGAGGTATTAGGGTTCAATGAGTTAGAAGTTGAGGGCTTAAGAGAGAAAGGGGAGAAGGAGAAGGATGAAGAAGAAGTAGAAGTGGAAGGCGAAGAAGATAGAGACAAGGTGGATGATGAAGGGGAAAAGAGTGAAAAAGAAGAGAGGGAAATTAAAGAGGATCAAGTGCATGATGAAAATAATCAATAAGTATTTAAAATTGAGACAACATATGACGAGGGACTTGAGAATGGCACAAGGGAGGCAAAAAACCTAGTTAATCTAGAACATGCACCTTCAACATTAGATTCAAAAAAATATCCACCATTAGAAGAAGGGGTGGTAAGGAAGAAGGGAAAATAATAAGAGAACAAGTTCAAAATAATGTACCTGTCAAATAATTATTTTTGTGTAAATCACTCTATAAATAAAACACATTTATCCAAGCATGCAAATAAATATAATTTAATTTAAACACACATTTAGATGAACCATTCTTTGAAGTGTCGATAAATGGCATGTAGAAAGAAGAACTTGACAACATGGATGATAAGGAAGGGAGTGTTAACATATACCCCACAAAGCTGAGAGAGGTTAAATCCATATGTGCCCTGGTTAGGATGGCTACTTAGGTATCTTGACATAATATTTTGAATAGTGTAGCCATAAAAACAATGGGAAGTATCTAAAGGATGTTGATAACAAGTGCATATAGGCCAAACATAATTATTAATAAGGAGTTTAATTTTTTAAGGATTTTTAGTGAATCATGAAAGAGGAGTTGAGTTTAATGGATGAGGTCAGCCTAGAAGGAGCGAAATATGTAGATAATTTGATTTCAATGGTATACAGGTTGTTAAAAAAGAGCGGTAAGAACCCTAGTGCAAAAGAGGAAGGGTAGAGTAAAAGAGATCAAGTGCATATAGAATTTGATGAATAAATTTAAAATTGTGAGAAGTTGTTAAATAATCTCCAAAATAAAGCAAAAGATGTTGAAAATGTATTTATAAACTTCACATGCCAAATAGAGATAATTAACATGTATTTACTCGACGATCAAGACAAATGGAAGGAATTGGAGGTACAAATATTCCATATGGAAGATAGGTTTGAGAGGAACAAATCCTCAAGGATGTGAATGACTCGAGAGGTTGAATAGAGGGGAAGTGTGTGGAATTGGTAAAGAGCTTCAAAACTATCCAACACAAAACTATGGATGAGGATAACGCCATTAGGGAGGTATTGGAGGGAATTTATCAAAAAATATTAGCAGCTAATGAACTCCAAAATCAATCTTCAGTGCTCAAAGGTTTATATATAAAAATGGCCATGAGTATATAAGTGATTTAATTTCACTTTCTAGGTGGAATAGTTTTGAAGAAGAGGTCTAAAAGGATGGACCCAGTTTTTAATAATACAAATAGTTTGAAGTTTCTTTGTATATTGGCCTAATTATAGAATTAAGTGGGTATATGTGACACTCAAGGGCAAAAATGATGTGCAGATTTTGAAGACTTGATGGTCAAATGGAATGGGTGCAATCCAAGTAAAATATATGAATCCCCAATTTTGACAAACTCCATTAATACATAATTAGAATAGAGGCTTGTGAGGATGAGGTTGTGTAGAAGTACCAAGAAACCTAAGAGCACTTAAAACAAATTATTGACCAAGTATTTAATGAAATAATGGTGGTGGAATTATTGACATGAAAAAAGGAGTGTATAGAATAGGAAGGAAGTTGCACATACCACAAAGTGCAAAAGAAGGAACACCATACTAGGTTGGTAGAGCAAGTCTAAAAGGAAGGACATTAAAACAAACCATATTAGGAATTAATTTTGAGAGAACCTAATGTAACATGACATTTATTTAGGAGTTTGTTCAGTCAAATACATTCATTATGAAATAATTAAACATTGTTATTTATCCTACAAGTCACATGTTTATTATTTGTAATTGCAAGGTGTTGGATTGCAACTATAAAATCCATCCTTATTTCTTAGAATATACTAAGTTGGTGTTGTTATTTTTATTTTTATTGACATTAGAGATGATATGTTATATTGTCAAACCATGGAAACGTATGGTATGTTGTGATAAATGCTTGATTTGGGAGCATATGTGTAATTTCAAAATTAATGAGAAGAGACAAGCTTTATCCAATGGTTATTTATATTAATGTTATTATTCTTATAGGGTTTCTATGTTTAGTATAGATATGGTTATATGAATATAATCTATCTAATTTTTAAAGCATTTGTGCTAGTACAAACTTTTATTATATGTGCAATGTTACATTCACATGTATGAGTAAAATGTTGGTTCATGTTTCTATCGCATTAAGTGAACTATATTATTGGAATGACATCTTCCTATGTCTAAAACCATGTGTCAGTGATCTCCCTCTGTGCCTCAAATGATCATGCAAGTCTCTTATGTGATATCCTAGTGTGATGAGTGTCAAGTATTTAGGTATGCACAAGTGGTACAAACCTAATGGTGTACACACAAATAACCAACATCATGGGTCCATTGGTCCTTCTCTCCCATGCTCACCATGTTTCCTTGCGCCTAATTATCAATTTTACCATTTTGATGTGGTTGGATTGTGGTTTAATAGGTTCCAATTTAAGTTCAAGAAGTATATATATATATACATAAACACCCTAATACATTTCACTTGACACACATTGATCATATATTATGCTTGTAAGGATGAAATCTATATATCAATTTTATAGGTTTCCTTTTTTGTATACTTGTACCAAAAAAGGCCTAAACATACGAGCATATAGTTTTATTTTATGGATATGTGTCTCATATGGTAAGGGTCAAAACTAGAAATAGACATGTTTGCTTGTTGACATGCATGAATGTTGAGTGCCAAACTTTACACCTATTGTAAAAGGCATGACAAGGGTTGACTAAGGTAGGCCCCTCAACCAAAGCACCAATTATTTTTATGGTATATTAGTGTGAATTTGAGCTCAAGAAAATGAGAGAATATCCTGACATTTTCATTCATTTTGTTACATATATGAAAGGGGTTTTCAACATCATATGCTAGCAAAGGATTCTATAGAGTTTTAGGACATACATATCTAAACACCCATTTTTATAATAGGTTGACCAATTTTAGGAGGACTGCCATAGTTGTACAATATGATTTTGGTCTTGTCATTTTTGTACAATCTAATTTTGGTAATTGTCTTGTATCATTGTCTATTTTATAGAGTTTCTTTTGTACTATTCTAAGACCCTATTCTATGCATTTTCAACCTTTGTTAGAATCTAAGTGAGTTGGCCTCACATATTTACCTATCAAATTCATTTCTTAATTTCCAAATCAAAGTATTTTCATTCATTTTCATTTCTTCCCACACTTAGGTAGATATCTATTTACTATATTTATTGTATTTAGATTACACTTGCCTTTGTGTCATCATTTAATGTAGTTGGTGTAGTGTTTCGAATGCGTTTGGACCCTCCACATAGAACACTTAATAGGTTTAGGTAAGGGAGAAGGCAAATATATTTAATTATTAAGTGCATGAGAAGACATAAAATCATTATCAAGGATATTTTGAGTCACAAAATAAGGATGGAAATCATTGGAAATAATAGGAACATTATTTACAACATAAGCAAGACTATGTCTACCTATTTATTTTAACACATCCATAATCTTAGAAATATGAGAAGGATCTTCCATAACATATATTCTAATAATTTCAATAAAGTCATTGTTATATTGAACATTCATTTCCTTTTAAAAAAACATATTCAACCTCATTTACATTTTCATCTCGACAGGCATTAGTATCATTATCAATATCGATATAAGCATTAAAAGGAATACGAAGACAATAATTTTCAAGAATTGCATTAAAAAAAAAACAAAAAACCAATTATTTTCAATAGTTGCATTCAAATAAAGAGTATGAAGACAATCATTTTCAACATTTACATTCAAAGCAAGAGTAGGAAGACAATCATTTTCATTCAAATTATGTTATATACAAGAATCTACATTGTATTGCATATACCAAGGTTTAAAACCAATTTGCTCTAAGCTTACTATCTTAATAATAACATATATTTCTTTAGTAATTGATTTTGGTATATTAAATTTTAACATTCCATAATAAATGAAGGCTCACAACAAGACAACCAACACTTAAGATATTCATATAATTTACACTTTTATTTGGTTTAACATGGTTGAAATTTAGTTATCTTAAATTTTCATATGTATCATCATTGATATAATAATAAGATATATCATTAGTCTAATTAAAATTACTATCTTCTACATCATAATGAAAAGGCATGTTGATCATATAAGTATTTGCAATACCTTGAAGCGATAAATTTAAAGGGTGAGCCATTATAAGTATGATAGGGTCTAAAAGATATGAAAAAGGAGTTAGGATTAATGATGGAGAAATAAATAAATACATTCATAAAAAATTCAAATCCATAACCACCATGGTAAGAGCACTCTTTAAAAAATAAGGGAGCATGCATGGTAATATAAACAAAGGGTAAACCTAATAAGGTGCACAAACACATAAAAATATGATAAACCCTAGGAAAAATCAAAATCAATATGTAATATAGACACAATCTAACCCTAGAAGGTGTGAGGGTATAAAAGCCTAAGGTTAGGTGTAAGAAAACATGAGTTAATCAAAATGTTTTGATGAAAAGTGGATGCAAGTTAAACAACATTACACTAATCATCAAAATTCAATTCATAAATAAGACATGGTATAGATACAATAATCAAATACTTAATTTTTTCCAAGAAAGGGGAAGAATGAAAGTACTTAGAATGATTGATAATTACCAAGGGGTTTTAAAGGCACATACCTAATTTCAAACTCACTTGTATCCCGATAATCATTATAAATGATAATGAACAAGTCGTGAGATAGTGAAGATGAAGATCCAAAAAGATGACTGAGTTATTTTTAGATAATTAGCATCAGACTTCTCTAATAATCAAAGTCTAATATCAGGCTATCCTAATAGTGACAATTTGTCTCAAAAGTGTCGAGTATGTTTTGACAAAGGTTACATAAGCTTATACTGTATGAAACTTTGAATAGATGTGTGAGACTGCTTGAATTATTTATCCTTTGTTCAAGCCTTAATATTCCCTAATGGACCTTGCAAGGACATAAAAAAGTTGGTTTTTTTTATGGGCTTGTCTCAATCATCCCTCCACTTTTTAATAGGTTGATAATCATCACTCATGTATGACAAAAATAAGATTCATGTATATGATATTCCTATCCCTTATCCTTATGATATGAAATGTAATACAATTAGATGAATTTATATGCTCTTTATTCAGTCCTTATTTTGGCATAAGTATGCAGTAATGATTCTTCACTTCAATAACAAGTTATATATATATATGTGTGTGTGTGTGTGTGTGTGTGTGTGTAATGCATAGATGTTTTCCATGTAATTATGATGTGATAGCTTGATCAATTCATTCATTGCCTTAGGGTGCCTTTATATATACATATATATATATACACTTCTCAAAATCAAATTAAAGACCTAGTGGTATGTAAGTTGACATAAAAATAAGATATTCAAGTCAACAAAAAGGGGCAAAGTAATGGTAACATTGACACAAGGGCCAAAGGTGACCAAAAACATAACGACTAGTATTAGAACATTATGATACATGTCAATCCAATTTTGATACTAGCAAATGACGAATCACAAATCAAATAAAAAAGAATAAGGATACTAAGACTCATAAAATATGGAGGATAAATGAAATTAAAAGAATAAGAAAAACACATGGCCACATAAATAAGAATAGACAGGTGAAAATACAAGATAAAGGGCTAATTATAACCTAATATAGAGTAGTGATCCATATGCATACAAATATGAAAATGACAATGCAATTACAAGACTTGTACAAAATTAGGTGTCTAAAAACTTAATCAATTTTTTCATCTTACTAAAACTAATATAATAAATGTACTAGTTAATTGATTCCACTAGCTTCCTAAAAGTTTATATAATCAATATACAACTTAATCAATTATGTTAACTTGAATGTGTAACCTAATTAACTATGATAGTTTACTATAAGATAATATAATGAATTCAAAACTTAAACTATTTATTTAGCTTATTAACATCTAATATAATACATTCATAACTAAATCAATTTCATTAACTTATCACATTTGTATACAATTCAACTAATTTAGTTATCTCTCTAAAAATGAAACTAATGTATTTATAACTATAGACACCTAAATTTGGCCACCGATAACCTCCAATCAAGCTTTTGACTAATTTCCACCAAAATACACAATTTGGCCTTAAAAAACTAAAATGCTCTAAAAGCTTTGAACTTTATATAGTCAAGTACTAATTCTAACTAGAGTATCCCTAAATGGGGCAATGCAATTTATGGGCCAGCTAACTTTGATTAGATCATTTTGAGACAAAATGCCAATTTCGCACCTTGGTGCTCTGGATTGTTCTTTCCTATCAAATCTCTTGCACAAGACATGTGCCTTCGTTATTTGTTGTTGGTAACATCTTAAATGGGATAATGGATCTAATGGATCTGACATCACCTTCCAATTCCAATCTAGTCAAATTTTGGACCAATAACAAGGCATTCTGATCAATTTGTCCACAAAGTGCTTAATCATGCTTAAGAGCTAATTAATCCAAGTTAGAGCCTAATTAAGAATTCCATGGAAACTTGTTGAAGACTTGTTTTTGGAAATGAATATTGAATATCTGCATCATCAGGTGACCTCATTTCTTGGGAAGACATCCTTAGGCCATAAATGCCACAAATATTAGGATTCATGCCCTCCATGCCTCATCAATGCCTTCCATGATGCCCTCCACGCCTCTTAAATGCCCCTTCTTCCAATGTCATGGTGATTAAAATTATAAACTTAATTCCAAAAATTGGATTAATCCTTAGCCACACATATCAATCCTCAGATGGATGGTTCAGGTTGATTCTAATCAATCTCAAAAATCTATAAATAGGAGGTCTTACCACATGAATTTTAACACATGAATATGCAAAATTATAATACATGATTGGCTCCAAAATATTCATGAAACTAGTGTTACCATGACAAATTGATTCCAATCCAATCCAATCCACAAGCCAAAGGTTCCAAGGAGAGATGGAGGTAACTAAGCTTCCAATGGCAAGGACTTCATGAGCACAAAGCTGAGTAAGCCACTACTACAAAGGTATTTGGAGCATCCAAGGAAGGTGAAGGAATTCTTGTTGTTTTTCCTTAATTTTTAGTTGTGTTTGTCATTTTTTTTGTTACTAATCTCACCCTAGTAACTAGGCATGAAGATGTTAGCTTGTTGTGTTTTTGATTTGGTTTCATTCACTAACACGACATTAATCTCTTCTTCTTAGTCAAATTCCTAGTTCACATATGGCACACCCAGTAGGACCAAACACATCCCATATATGAAAAATATCATTATACAACTTTAAAATCTTCATTTGGATCATTAAAACTCTTTCAATTTGATTTTATAACTTTGTTTTGTCATTTTTCTTTGTCACAGGTTTACACAGTAATCGACGTCAGTTAGTAAAACTGTCATCGATTGGCATAGCCATCAGTGGTCACTATTGGTATAACCAATGTCAATTAGATAAACATCATCAGTTAGTAAGTGTAAACATCATCAGTTATATAACCAAAATTGATCACTATGTTTTTCTTAAAAACACAAACTTGAGAGCTAATAGACCATTTCAAAATGCTTGGTCTAGGGTCATACAGACTCCATTTTGGATTTTTTTATAAACCACATGTTTTCTCCTAAATTTTCAAAATTTGACATTAGTTTAGCTTCAAGTTTCATAGATTTTTTACAAAATTTGGAAAATATATTTAAAATGTTTCTAATCTAACATATTGGCTTTTGGGGTGATGCCTTAAGGGTAGACAGGTAACTAGCGGATTTCAAGTTTTATAAATCATGTTTTAGAACATATTTTGCATGTTTTAAAATGAATTAGGAACATTATTTTGGTGCTTAAAGTAACATTTAAGGTTCTTAAATAAGTGTTTTTAACATTATTTTTCAAAGTTACAACTAAGATCAATGGGTCAAATGAACACCACCTCATTTTTCAAATTTGAGCTTAAAAATAAACTCACCTTTCCAATATTTTTGTATTCACTTAGTTCTTTAAATTATATTTTTGTTTGGAAAAAAGAGGGGTGTTATATGTATGCTCTTCCATTTGTCCCCTTTAGGGAACCCTTGGAATCAAAAGCGCCATTCCTATTGTAAATAGCCTAGTCCAAGGCTTGCAAAGAAATTCATCTAAAGCATTCCCCAAAAACTCATCAAAGTTTGGGTGACCTTGAAAATGACCCAAAAATCTTTCTATTTCATGCTTTCTTTATTTTTATGCAAACTTGGCTTGTGAGGGGGACTTTATCACCTCCTACAAGTTCTTTAAGGAAGCATTGATCTAGGGTTTCACCTCCCAGTATTGACTTCATTTAGCTCCTAATTGGAGTTACACACAAGATGTACTGGCACTTTAAACATCGTACTACAATGAGTGAACAATAGGATGTAGTGGTTACAAAAAGGACTAGACCTTTTTATAATAATCCAAGCGATACGGACCCAAAATTTATGCTTTTATTTTGAATTATTTGGTGTGAAAGTCATTGTGCAATTTATTCCCCTAGAACATTCAAAAATTTGTTAGATCTTAGATAAATCCCCACTTGCCATGAAAGTATTGTTGGTGCAAGGTGCACCTTAAGGTCCATGTCATCGTACTATCATTTGAGAGAAGGGAGGTGTAAAAACCCTACTATATAATGCACATTTACTTTTGGATGAATACTTAAAAATCCTCTCAAATGATATATATTGACGGATTCCAACAATATCAAGCAACCTTATCATTTTGGGATCTAAGAGTGATTAATTAGATGGGTCTTGTCATAAATTAGAGTCTTTTTTGAAGTCAAAAACTTGGTGTAAACAAATAATTCTAAACCTAAAACACATGGTCCTTATTTTCATTTAAACAAAGAGGAGTTATGATGCCCACATGAAGTCATCAAATTTGCCTTGTTCAAAGTCCATCAAAACTTGGGAGTCATATCATCCACTTGGCACAGTTATGCTGCCCAATTGAGTTTAGACCTTTGCCAAAGTTGTTTAAAGTCCTTCATTTATAATCTAAATTTAAAATTTCACCTTTATAATTTCATAGGGTTGATGTGTTAAGTGGATTCACCATTTACACTAAACTTGAGGGAACTTAGGTTTAATTTATAATTTGGGTTGAAGGCCATTTTAGACTCAAGATCATTATCACCACCTAATAAAGTTAAGCCATTTTATGCTAAACACTTGCACTTTGAGTCTATGCACCACAAAATTTTGAGTCAAGAAAACTAGTGTTATGCTGTCAAAATTGTGGGAAGCTATCTTTGCCTTGGAGAGTTTTTGAAACAAACATTTAACCACACCTTTTGGGTAGTGTAGCATCATTACTCTATCCAAAACATCTCAAATATTTTTTCATAGACCCTCTTGCATAGAGTTCAAATTTGTTCCTAGGTTTTCAGACCAATCCGAGTGTACTTTTATGATCCTTTGTCTAGAACAGTTATACCGTTCACTTTTGTCTAGCTTATTTGTCAAAAGAGCTAAGTTTTATACCATTATTTGTGTGAAAATAATTTTTTTCTAAAGTGTCTTTTGTTTCATGCCTTATACCTAGTTGATCGAGTTCATGTCCAAGGATCAAATGCCTAGTGTTTGTTAGAAGTGTTTCAAATCTATTAAATTAAAAATTTCATCTAATTCAAAGTCTAGCTTTTGATGTCATTTGGCTAAGAGTCCTAACACATACCTTGTTTGAGCCTAGCTTTTGATGCAATGTTTGGCCAAAAGACCTAGCAACTTTTATTTTCCTAGATTAGATTGATTTGAAACACTTTGACCTTAGAGTTTTGCATTTTGATTTTTGGCTTATTTACTTGCTCATCTTTATGTGAACAGTGAGACATTGGACATTTAACGCTACCTTGTTTCTTTACTAAATATTTACATAAATCTTTTGATCCTTTTGACGAATCTAGACCAAGTTTGAACATCATCTGTTTTAGACATTATCTTTTTAGAGTTTGAAGAACTCTTTGACCTTTTATCACAAAGCATTGACTATGGATCCCAACATGTATTCCTACACTCGTAGTGGACTCATGTACAATCCAGGGATTAGTAATGTGGTTACACAAGAAGAAATGGTGCAAGAACCCTACACAGATAATATTCCTTATGAGATGGATTCTTATCCCTGTTATAATACTCAATTAGGGTCACAAAGCCAAGATCCATTGGCTAAATATTTGGTTAACACACCACCTTATTCAGAAAAAAACCAAGAACAAACTACACATTACCTAACTATAATACCCATAATTGATGAACCAGTTCTTCAACAGTCACACTCTACTAATGACCTTCCATATATGACCCATTTTTGTTTGAGCATCATTTGTTGGAGAACAAGGATGAGATTTTGGTTAGAGTTATAGAAGTAGGGGCCACGTTTCTAACAGACTTCCCCCATGAAAATTTAGCAAGCTTAGTAAGGATGCCCCATAATATCATTTACAGTCAACAGGTTTCTTCTAGCAATCCTATGGCTCTAGTCCAAACAACATATCAGGACCCTAATCTACCTAATAGAGGTAAAAACATCATGGAATATAAATTTAATCAAATGTAGAAAACATATCAAACCTACCCAAATCTAGCACATAATTTCAATTAGATGAACATGGTGAGCAAACCTCTTATTAACCTAGTTCCTTCAATAGGAGTTTTGATAGAGTTAACTGTTCAAGAGAATCAAAGTTCAGACACATTCATTCAAAACACTTTAGTAGAAAACTTACTACATATGCCCATTATTGAAGAAATGTCTTCTACTTCTACATAGAATAATGAGCAAAATATAATGGACAATGTGCAAGTAATATCCAATCCAAATCAAAGTGGCACTAACGCATAAATAACTAGTCAATTACATGTGCCTGTAGTTAATACCATGAGTGGACCATCACACCAGGGAGTAGGATTTTTTGCATCCCAACCTCAACCAACTACTTCATCAAGTGTGCAACTAATAGGATTAGGTATTAAAAAAATGACCAATGTCACACCTCAATGATAGAATGTGACAAATCTTACTTCTCCTAAACAAGTAACGAGTAATATTCCACAACAATAGGCACAATCTAGTATACCAACATAATAGAGGACAGATACATTGCCACCTCCATCAAGGGTAACTAATATTCCACCTCACCAGGTAATGACAAACATACCTCTTCAATTATAGAATAATATGCCAATCCAAGACCAAACAATGACTAGTCAATAACATGCAAAATTTGGTCAACGATCGATGTTGAATTTGCAACCTATTTTGACTTCCCCACAGGGATTCGTGCAACAAGGAGGCTCCCATGTTTCTAAAGTACCTACTAGATAACCATTAATTCAAAATGTGCCACAAATTTAGAGACATGGTCTTGGTCCACAAGTTCCCACTCAATAACAAAGTTCAATTAGTCGGTCGAATGTCCCTTTTCAACCATAGCAGGCACAGTATAGTTATATCCCTCCATCCCAACAACAAAATCCTCGTAGTCAAACCTTCATTGCCAACCCAAAATAGAATATCATGTAACCAAATGTACACTTTCAAGTGCACTCTAATTCACGTCATATTCTTGGTCCATTTTCCAACCAAACCAATATACCCCAAAAGATATCTTCATCATACCTTAGTCAAAGTTTCCCACTTGTGACCTCCCAACCATCTACCCAAACCAATATTCTCCCTCAAACCAATGTTCCTTCCAGTTTCCTATCCCAAGAATTACAATAGATGAAGGATGTAATTGCCACCATTCAGGCTGGGAAATAGACTAAAAAGTTTAAGTTGGATGATGTGTGTTCGTATCCATTCAACATGGTGTACTTGTAGATACCATTTCATCTAGGATATGAACCACCAAAATTTGACAAATACAAATGGAAAGGTGACCCTAAGGCTCATTTAATAGATTTATTTATCACATGTCAATTGATGACATATAGTGACATATACCTTTTGTTGTTGTTTCCAAGGAGATTGGCTAGACAAGTCTTGGAATGGTTTTTAAAGTTGCCCATTAATTCAGTGTTCGATTTTGATGATCTTTCTGATAAGTTTGTGCAACACTTTTCCTATAATCTCAAGCATGAAATTTCATTAGTGGACTTAATGCAAGCAAAGCAAAAATATGGTGAGAGTTTTGAAAGTTATCTATAATGATGGAGAGCCCTTGCAAGCCCTTTCACCCACAATTTACCAGATAAACAATTAGCCACTGTATTTATCAAAAAAATTCATAGTGAGATAGCATATCATATAGAGCTATAATGTGTACATACTTTCAAGAAAATCATTGATAAAGCCTTTTTGATTGAGTGAGCTCTTATTAATAAAGGGATCATCAAGATTAATTCAACCAATCAGAATATAGGTACCAATCAAGGAAATGGTCAAAACCAACATCCAATGCAAGTGCAAACATCACAATCGACACAGGTCAATAACCAAGAAAGACCAAAGTAATTTAACTATAATAGAGATGTTATAAAAAATGGAGTAATTGAGTCACATCATGTCCAAATGGTGCAAATGTCTTCTATACCACCTTTTTAGCTAACTCCTACCCAACAACCTCTCCAACCAATGCCAGAAGCACAACAACCAAGACCTACACAACAAATATAACAAACTTTACCATTGCAAACCCCTCCTTCTAATAGAATCGTGCCTACACGTCATGTATTTAGTGACCTAGGATAACCTATTGAGTCTATATTTTGTAAGATTACTACCATTAATCTAATTAGTTGGCCTATACCAAAGCAATATCTGTAAGGCATTCCTTATCATGATTAGTACCATGAAAATTAATTATGTGAATATCATCGGGTCAATGGGCATAATCTACGAAGATGTGTCTAAATCAAGCATTCAATTAAGAATATGTTAGAGAATGGGGAGATAACATTGGATAATGGTGCTTCCACTTCCAATCAAACTCTTGGGATTTATCAAAAACCCCTTCCCTAACATAACAATCAGCAGTAGCAGAACAATCAACAATAACAACAACGGCCAGTTGAGTAGAAAAAACAACAATATCAAAATCAAAGGTTGAACTAACAGAATCAAAAAAATCAACATTAGAACCCACAATAATAGAACAATGGATAAAATCAAGGTCAAAATGGTAATAACCAACAAACCTACCATGTAATTGCACATGATTGCAATAGGGTTGTAGGTCATATTGCAGGGGGTAGTGTTAATGCCATCTCTATTAATCCTAGACCAAGCGCTAATCAGCCTAGACCATTGCTAAACAACAACATTCAACCAAATTACATGGATAATTCTTCTTTGACCTGGGAGTGCATACAGGCAAACCAAAAAACTAGGACTTCCCTTTTTGGACCTTATATCGACAACTCATCCTTGCCACGTGAACACATACAAATACATTGACAATTGAGACTTATATTATCTGGTCTCACACCATTCCAAACATTTATTAGTAATAATGGTCCAGTATCTAATCCCAATTATGCAATCATAACTCGAAGGTCAAAGATTACCATCTTAGGACCATAACCATCTGCCACTTTGCCTATCATTCAGCCAACCATTCAGCCTTGAAATAAACCATTCAATACTAACCAAGACAAGAAGTTTGATATTGTGAAATAATTATAGAAGACACCAGCACAAATTTCTATTTTATATTTGTTGTGAATGTCAAGAATCCATAAGGACATCTTGAGTGAGTTCTTAACCCAATCCATTATTTCCAATGACATATCCCCTGATAAATTCCAAGCTTGGGTTGGACACCCAGCTCTAGCCCAACAAGTCACATTCAACCAACGTGATATGTCTTCCCTTGACCCACTCCATAATAACCCATTATACATACAAGTTTATTTAAAGTGGCATAAAGTGAAACATGTCCTTATAGACAATGGATCAGGCCTCAACATAGTGTCTCTAAAACTCATCAAGCTTTTTGGGTACACAATGACAAATCTCCAGCCAAAAATGATAACCATCAAATTCTATGTTAATCAAGAAAGAGAATCACAAGGCACCATTAGCTTGTCAATTACCATTAGGCCTTTGACCTATGATACACTTTACCATGTGCTTGATCTTGAGTTGCCATATAATATGCTTCTAGGTAGGCCTTGGTTACATGAGATTTATGCATTCTTGTCAATGTTGTACTAATGTATCAAGTTCTCCCACTCAGGGATGGAAGTGAATATTCCAGGAGATTTACACCCATATGAATACTATAAGCATCTTGAGGTCGAGTTTCAAAGTTACAATTATCAGTACAACATGAATCCAAATTCCAAGTAGGATAAAGGAAAGGTCATACTTATTGATCCTTCACATGATAATTGCATAGATCCTAATACCTTGGATTCCCTTTCCCACATGCCACCCCCTGAAGCTTCCAATCATTTTACCATTTTAGATAATGGATCAAGGGAGTCTGTGACCCGTGATACATTTCATATTGCCAATCTTTCTCAAAATCCAAAAACCTTTGGGTGGCCTAAAGTCACCCCACATATGCATTGGTATTGAAAGAGCAAAAATAAGGGACCTGTCACATTTATACCGTCATCTGGCCTAGAACCCAACCCTCTTGAAGGAGATGAATCATGGTTATACAACGATGACCAAGCTGATTGTTATAAAAGTGCAAAGTATCGAATCGAATCAACAAGGAACCATCGAGCCAATTTCCATGACTAAGTATGAAAGATCTTATGGAATTGGATTTAAACTGTTTGGGGTGACCCCACATATCTTATTCAAATTTCATCACCAATTCCTAGTGATGATGATGTCGACAGTGAAGCAGAGTTTGATCATAGCCTTGCCTTTGATGACCTAGCTGTAACAAACATGCTTGATAACAATTCCATTTGTACTTTTACCTCGGTCATTCATCACAACCCATTGCCATTATATTATCCCCAACTGATATATTATGACCAACAAGAATCCACTTTATCGATTAATGAGTTTTGGAATGATGAGGCATTCTATGACTTTTTAGGCCTTAGAGACATCGTTTTGTTAGGAGATCACAAATCAAGATTCTCAATCACATTGGATCTTGAAGCCTATTTTGGAGAATAGGTGAACACCCTTAGCTAAAAACAAATAAGTAAAACATTGAGGTCCCAAAGTGAAAACCTCTTTGAGGCACTTTTTGACTAGGGAAAAAGTAAAGATAAAGGCCAATCTAATGGTGAAAACTTGTTTCAGGCACCATTAGATGGGGATGTTCATTCTTCTTTGAATTTAGACCAGGAGAACACCAACGATGCACTTGCCTGTGGATACAAGTTAATTTTTGTGCAATAACAAGTATTTGATCAAACTCTTCAAGAGTTTTTGACTATTTTTGTCACATGACCATATCTCCCATTAGGGGACTCAGATTCATCATGCCTAGGGGAAGTTAAAGAGCAAGTCCTAGCAAAGGACCCTGATATAGTTCAACAGTTCAAGTCTTTGCCTACTATCCTAGAAGATGGTTTGACCCTTCTAGTTGAAGATACGATAGAGGTAAACATCATGACTCTATCAGAACCCAAATGGATAAAGTTAGGCATGTCCCTCACTGAGGAGAAACGTAAAGTCTTTACAACTCTATTGAGAGATTTTGTAGATATTTTTGCATGGGCTTATTTTGACCTTGCCTTAGTTTTGCACCACCTTATGGTCAATCTTGATGCCAAACAGGTAAAAAAAAAGCTACGTAAGATGTATCCTTGCATTGCTATATTGGTAAAGAAAGAGTTAGAAAAACTCTTAGATGTAAGATATATCCAATCCATTGACTACTCAAAATGGATATATAATATTGTACCTATTATCAAAAATCTTGACGAGATCAAAATATGTAATGATTTCTAAGACATAAACAAAGGTTGTCCTAAAGATGACTTTCCATTGCTTAACATTGACATGATCATTGACTCCATGATAAGTTATGAAATGCTTTCAATTATGGATGGCTTTCTAGGATACAACCAGATTAGAATTGCCCCAGAAGACTAACATAAAACAATTTTCACCACTCCATGGGGAACATTTTGTTATTAGGTAATGTCATTTGGTCTTAAGAATGCTAGAGCTACATATAAAAGGGCCATGACTGTCATATTCCATGATATGATGCATGATATTATTGAAGACTATGTCGATGACATATTAGGAAAATCCAAAACCAAGGTCAACCATCCAGTAGTGTTGCATAAGATATTTGAAAGATTATGAGAGTATAAAGTCAAAATCAACCCAAAGAAATGTGTATCTAGTGTAACCTCGAGAAAATTACTTAGCTTCATCATGTCTCATAAAGGCATTAAAGTTGATCCAGCTAAATTCCATGCTATAATTGAGATGCCACCACCAACTAATTTGAAGCAACTCTGTAGTTTTTAGGGTAAGATTCAATCAATCTAATGCTTCATCTCTTAGTTAGCAGATAATTATCATCCATTTACACATATTTTAAACAAGGGAGTTGCATTTCATTGAGATGATCACTGCCAAATAGCTTTCCAACAACTCAAAGACTATCTCATTAATCTACCTATTTTATTGCCTCCTATGTCAAGAAATTCATTCTTGTTATACTTATTAGCTACTGACAAAGCCCTAGGGGCACTCTTGGCTCAACATGATGACAATGGAAAAGATCATGCCATATACTACCTAAGTCATACCTTGGTTGCATATGAACATAACTATGCACCTATTGAAAAAGCTTATCTAACCATGGTCTTTGTAGCTCAGAAACTGCACTATTACATGTTGAATAATAAAACCATGGTCATTTCAAAAGTAGATCTGCTCAAGTATCTACTATAAAAAAAAAATTATAATGTAGAATGGCCAAATAGATCATGCTTCATAGTGAGTTTGACATATATTATGTCAATCAGAAGGCAATCAATGGACCAAGTTCTTATAGATCAACTTGTCGAAGCACCCCTTGCAGACACAAAACTGTTCACATTTCAATTTCTTGATGAATCTATAATAACCATCATTGGCACACCTCTTGAGAAGCAGTACTAAAAACTATATTTTGATGGTTCATTTATTGCACATAGATCGGTGATCTAAAACTTAGAAGTTTTGATTGATATATAATTAAAGAACATGAAAATAACATAGTAACAATGAATTCTCTGAGAAGAGATGTTTTATTACTCAAGATTACAATACAACTATATGCTTATCTCTGGGAAGAGATGTCTAATTTCCATTTCAAGTTACATATTCATTTATACACATTTTTTAAGTAGGAGGAGGAAGTGAAAGGTCACCAATCTTGAGGGAGATTGAGTGGTTTGACTTCCATGATTTAAAACAATACAGAATTTGAGGAATTACTATTTTTAGAAACTTACTATTTTTAGACTGCACTACTAAAATTGAAATTTAGAGCACTTCTATTAGGTTTTTAGGGGTTAAAATCCACTAAGTGGAGCTCTGTGCCATCTCATTATGTTCTCATCATTCTTAACTTTCCAATGGTTCAAATGGGGAGTCAATTGGAGCTATGGTGTAAAAGCTATGGCTCTCAGAAGTTCTGTCATCAATAAAGGTAGAATTGTCACCCGAATTGTCACCTAAATTATTGCTCAAATAAATTTGAGGGCATGTCTCTTATTTATTACACCACAGGGGGATCTAAGCCCTAAATCATTTAGAGTCAATTTTCTTTGTACAAATAATATGGCTGAGTATGAAGCACTTATCGTAGGACTTCGACAAGTAGTATAATGGAATATATCTCATCTAAAGGTTCATGGTGATTCTTAATTAATCATCAATTAGGTCACAAACCATTTTTAGACCAAAGATGACAAGTTTGTTCTATATAAGGTTATGGTCGATACCCTAAATCAACAAATTACAAATATCCAATTTGAGCAAATACCAAGGGCTAGTAATAGAACTACAGATGCCATGACTACTATCGACTGTCTGATTCGACAAATAGACAAAGCTAGAGAATATCAGTTTCTTGTTGAGAATTTTTTTGCACCAACTGATGAACCTTCAATTGTTGCAATGAATTGTGATATTATTGGTCCTAATTCTATCTGGTACTCAAACCTTTATAGCCACATTCATGACCAAGTTCTACCACCTAACCTATCTTGAAAACAAACCAAAGCCTTTATTCATCATTCCACTCATTATACTCTACTTGGATCCACCTTTCACCATCATAGTTTTGATGGAACTCTACTTCGTTATTTAACTTTGGTAGAGTCTACACTAGCATTAAGAGAAGTTCATGAAGGAGTATGTGGATCTCATTCTAGCAGGGCAATCCTATCCAAAAAGCTCTTAGGTATTGGTTATTATTGGTCCATGATGGATGCAGATGTTGTTGCATATGTAAAAAAGTGTGACAAATGTCAATGGTATACTAATCTAATTCATGCCCTAGCCTAAACTTTGAAATTGATGTTGACACCATGGTCATTTGCTATATGGGGAATTGACCTCATTGGGAAGATCAACCCCACTTCATTGACAGCCATAAACATATCCTTACTACCATTGAGTATTTCATTAAATGGGTTGAAGCTATAACCATCGATTACGTGACTGGAAAACAAATTTTCAAATTCATCTTCAACCATCTCATTTGTCACTATAATATCCCCTCTGACATTATATCTGATAATGATCATTCAAAAATAAAGATGTAGAATAGATATGTACCAAGTATAACATCACACAACATTTTTCTACAGCCTATTACCCTTAAGGTAATGGTCAGGCTGAAGCATTGAATAAAATAATTGTTAACATCCTCAAAAAGATTGTCAATGATATTGGTCTTGATTAGCACCTACAGATATTCTCTGCCCTTTGGTCATACCGTACTAACCATCATACCCCACAAGAGCCATTCCATATTCACTTGTTTATGGTACTGAAGCCATCTTTTCCATTGAGGTTGAATTGCCTTCACAGTGCATATCTTTCAAACATGTCTTGGATGATCATGACTATCGAGTAGCTCACCTACAAGAGCTAGACCTACTTGATGAGAAACGCACAACTGTGCTCAATAATCTTCAAACATATCATAATAGACTCAAAGGCCACTACAATCAGTGTGTCAAGTATAGAATATTTGAACTTAGTGATCTCGTTCTTAAAGAAAACCAAAAGAATACCACAACTGAGAAGAAGCATAAAGGTAAATTCAAACTAAACTGGATAGAGCCTTTCATCATTACTATAGATTATGGATCAGGAGCATACTGGCTTGCCACACCACATGGGATGAACTTCTTGAGCCAATGAATATTATTCACCTTAAGTGGTACTATGCTTGAGTGCTAAGGTATATTATCTATAAGGACCATTTTAGTTATGTTATTTTATCACTATTCTTCTTTATACAAATATCATTCTTATCCATCCTCTTAGCCATATCCACTTTACATTTCTGACCTATTGAACCGTGTGTTCTAAGCCTAGACCATTTGACCTTAGTTTTTGCCATTCATTATGCATTTTTAGCATCGAGGAATCTGATCAATTTCATCAGTAAATTGAAGTACTTCAAATAGAGATCATATTTTGGAGCATTGTGACAAAAATTTTGACAGTTGCATCCTTTATTTGTTATTCCTTTCTTATCACTGGTCTTGCTACTAATTATAACTGCCTTTGGGCAAATTAGTACCATTGATTTATGTCATTGAATCCTAGATATAACTACCTATGAAAACTAGGGGCAACATTTATTTATTAATCCTTGACGTACTAACTTGCCACTTTTTATGCCACGCTATGCCTTTTTACAAATTGTGCTTATTTTGTTTGAATCGACTGCTACACTAGTCAAATTCCTCTGCTGTAAAGGTAGAACTATAGTGACTTGAGGTCTTACTCTGGAACTATGTAGGCAGTGCTCAATACTTGTTGAGGTCAGCTTAGTCACCCTTTTCCCCATGCTCTCACCATTTTACAAGCAACCTAAGACACACTCTCATCATTTTGTGAGCAACCTAAGCCATGCTCTCATCATTTTGGGAGCAATTTAAGTTTGAACGCTCTTACCATTTTGTGAGATTGAAGCATTTAGTGTCTTGTCACTCTTGATAAAGTTGAGATACTTCAAAAAAATTCAAAAATATTTGTAAAATCGTTAGAAAAAACCAAAAACATTTGACCACTTCTTTGCCTTAAGGATTTTGGGAACCCTTACTAAGTTGTAAGCTAACCACTTGTCACTTAGTTTCTCCATCCTTTTTAGCCTTTTCTCTCATGTACTTGCCATTTTTAAAGACCATTCTTCTTCTTTTATCAAATCCATTCTATTTATTTTCCTTAGTTATCACATTCTTTCCATTCTCTGGGAAAACTACATTTGGCTTGAAGTTTTTTATTAGATATTACATATATGGAACTATGTAGGCAACGTCCACTTGCCTAGTGCATATGAAGATAACTCGAACACCCCCTTCCTTTTCTTTTATTCCCCCATTTTGTTCATTTGTTAAATTGTCACCTATTTTCTAGGGACAATGTTCATATGGTTTCTATTGAGCGTTTTTTAATTGTTTTGTTTGTGTACCTATTTATTTGCTTTCAACATTGTTGGCTTGATTTAGTTTGTGTGTTCATTAGGTGATTATTTTCCCACACTTACACTTAAATCTATCTATATTCATATTTTTACATTGTCATCATGGTTTCTATCAATTGGTGTATTATTTTCTATTGAGTATTGGATTACGAGAGTCAGTCCTTATGCATATTTTGGCTAAGTCCTCATGATGTTATACCATGATGCCTACCAACACATGCTACAACAAACCTTAGCTTTAAGAAATCTGTTCAGTAATGGTGACATCAATATCTCTTCAGCACCAACATCTTGATTCAATCCCAATCATATCCCAAATGGAGTAATTAACCATGAAAGAATTTCAACCTTTATTAGTTCAGACAAGCATCTCCCCAATTGTACATTGTTCTAATTCATCATTACCCTCTGTGATAAGTTATCATCATCCTTAGCCAAGTTTATCATGTTTGCCATAATCAAGGTCCAATGACTATAACTACCTATGGGCAAATCATTGCACATTGTCCCACCTACATTTCTTAATGATTATAACCACCTTTGGGAAAATCATTGTGTTGTCACCACTTCCCTTTTTCCACCCATATAGGGGCATGTTGTTATCTTTTTTGTCTATCCAAACTGGGGAAACTACATCTTCTCAATGATTATAACCACCTTTTGGCAAATCATTGTGTTATCATACCATGTTGCCACTATCAGGGTACAATGCTTATAACCATATTTGGGCAAACCATTGTACACCATTACACTTGTATTATTAGTTATTTTGACTACTTTTTCAAAATCATTGTGTTTTCACCCCATCATCTTTCCTTTCTTTGGTCCCCTCATTTCACTTCTTATCGAGGGACCATTTGCTGACCTACTTGTGCCAACGTTCCCTTGAGGGGGCATCATACAATTAGTTTATCATCATTGTAGTTGTAGGCATATATGACCTTTTAATTATTTGAGAAGATGTTACTATGCCTATAGCTTATAATGCCATCCCAAATAGGGGCAAACTGTAGATACTTAAATCTAGCCATCAATAACCTCCAATCAGGCTTTTGACCAATTTCCACCAAAATACATAATTTGGCCTAAAAACACTAAAATGCATTAAAAGATTTGAACATGATATAGTCAAGTATTAATTCTGGTTAGGGTATCCCTAAATGGGAAAATGAAATTTATGGGCCATCTAACTTTGATCAGATCATTCCAAGTCAAAATGCCAATTTCACACATAGGTGCTCTGGATTAATCTTTTCTATCAAATCTCTTACACAAGACATGTGCCTTCATTATTTGTTGTTGGTAACAACCTAAATGGGATAACAGATCCAACACATCTAAAATCACCTTTCAATTCTAATCTAGTCAAATATTGGACCAATAACAAGGCATTCTGATCAATTTGAGTAATTTGTGCACAAAGTGCTTAATCATGCTTAAGAGCTAATTAATCCAAGTTGAAGCCTAATTAAGAATTCCATGGAAACTTGTTGAAGACTTGTTTTTGGAAATGAATATTAAATATCTACATCAAGTGACCTCATTTCTTGGGAAGACATCCCTAGGCCATAAATGCCATAACTATCAGGATTCATGCCCTCCATGCCTCATCAATGCCTTCCATGATGCCCTCCATGCCTCTTAAATTCCCCTTCTTCCAATGTCATGGTGAGTAAAATTATAAACTTAATTCCAAAAATTGGATTAATTCTTAGCCACACATATAAATCTTCAGTTGGACGGTTCAGGTTGATTCTGATCAATCTCAAAAATCTATAAATAGGAGGCCTTACCACATGAATTTTAACCCATGACTATGAAAAGTTATAAAGCATAATTGGTTAAAAAAGCTTCATGCAACTAGTGTTACCATGCCAAATTGATTCCAAGCCAAGCCAAGCCACAAGTCAAAGGTGCCAAGGAGAGATGGAGGTAGCCAAGCTTCCATTGCCTAGGACTTCATGAGCACAAAGCTGAGCAAGCCACCACTACAAAGGCATTTGGAGCATCCAAGTAAGGTGAAGGAATTATTGTTATTTTTCCTTACTTTTTAGTTGTGTTTGTCATCCATTTTTGTTACTAAGCCCACCCTAGTAACTAGGCATGAAGATGTTAGCTTAGAGTGTTTTTTATTTGGTTTCATTCACTAACACGATACTAATCTCCTCTTCTTAGTCAAATTACAAGTTCACAATAACTAAATTAAATAGTTTATTAAATACTAATCTAATGCATTTATAACTAGATTATTTTCATCTTATAATTAAATGTATAAATAACTTAATCAATTTCATTAGCTTACTAAAAACTAATCTAATGAATGCACAAATTAATTTATCTCATTTTCTAATTAAATGCATATAAAACATAATAACATTTATTTTCTTGGTAAAATCTAAATTGTTAATTTAGTTACATACAAATACAACACAAGTTGTATTTTAGCTTATGAGTTTAAAATCGTAAGTTACCTATAAATACAACACATGTTTAATATTTTAACTAATTTAAATAGCTTGGTTATATGCAAATTCAACCCAAGCTAATAGTATTAACTATATTTTCAAATACTTCAATTGTATTCAAATATACGCTGAGTTAATATTTTAGATATTTGGTCATATTGAAACTAGAATTTTTTTTTATTTACTTTCAATTGGGTAACCAAAGGAAAATTCAAAAGGAAATTATGTAGGATTATGCTATACCAAACAACCTTTAATGTATTGATAATCATTTACAAAACAATAATCCAAGTAGAGGTAGATTTATCCTAAACAATGTTATTGTTGGATGGGAATACATGGATTCGACTTACCGCTCTAATCAGAAGGCCATGTTTATCAAAATTGACTTATAAAAAGCATATGACCATATAGAGTGGCCATTTATTTTAGCCATGTTACAAGCTCTAGGATTCAACCCAACTTTCTTGCAATCAGTTCTTATAATTTTTGTTGATGCCTCTACCTTTGTTTTCATTAATGGAGTTAGATCATAGTATTTTGGCCTTTTTACATCCATTAGGCAAGGTTACCCATTGGCTCCACCTCTCTATGTTCTTTTTGTTGAAAGTTCAAAATATCTCCTTGACAATGCCCAATCTCAAGGCCTTGTTCATGACATCTCCTTACCTACTAAGGAACCCTTGTAACTTCTTAATAGGCATTTCACATATGATTCCTTTCTCATTCTTATTGAGGATGAAGTTAATATTGTTAATGACATGCTTTGTCTTGATACTTTTTGTATTGATTTTAGATTTGTCATCCAATGGCATAAAACCCACTACTATAGATAATCTTTCCTCCCCCCGCCTCCTCGATTGGCTCGCTATGAGTGGAAACTTATCTAGCATGATTATATTTTAAAGTTTTTAGGTATCCATTTTACATTCCAGGTCTCCCCCTATAGACTTAATAAATATGTGGTCGATGAGATGGAAAATAAGCTGTTGTATTAGATCACCAAACCCTTATTTTTGGATGGTAAATTCTAAATTTGCTCTAAAGTATTAATGACCACCCATGTGCATTATTATTCCTATTGGGTGCCTTTCAAGCAGTCAGTCCAAAAACTTGAAAAATTGTCCAGATATCTCATTTGTGCTAACCCCTCCACTGGCAAAGGTTTTCATAGGGTAGCCTATGAATATTTTTGCCTTCCCTACAAGTTAAGTGGTGCAATATTGATAGATGTCTCTCATCAAGGTTTGAATATACATGTCAAATGGATTGTCCATTTCATTGAAGGAAAATAAGCCTAAATGGTGATTATTCATAATTGTATTGCTTAAGGCTCCCCTTATGAGTGTGCAACATGGAAAGGTCTTGATTTTTCTAACTTCCTTACTCTCATTTCCCCTATAAAAGTTGTGGGGCCTTTTGTGGTAAAAAATATCTAGAAATATTTGGAAAAATTCAAACCTTGGTTATTATGGAATGGTTATGGGTTAAGATATGGCCTCTCTATCAATTAACACTCCCTATGGTGGTCCCATATCATTAACTTTCATGTGGTTCATCTTGCAGAGGTACCTTAGATTCACTCCCTCAAATGCTTTCAAACGGGAATTTGTGTTGTGCAAGACTTGTTTAAAAAAAACACTCACTTTTGGCTCCCTTAGGATGAATTCAAAGTTAAATACAAAATTTCCTATACAAAAAAATAATCTTACAAAGACATTATGGAAGTTGTTGGAACGTAACTACTTCACTAAATCACTGTCAATTCTTCTTGCCCTTGGTGGAAAGATTGGAAATTGTATGTCAACACCCCTTTCCAAAAATACACTAATCATAAAGGTTATTAATGGATTTTGACACATATATTTATGGTTGATAAGTTTAATGGCCATTAGAATATTCAATCTTCTCTCACAGTTTGGGATAAACATTTTCACACTATTTGGTTTATGTGTTTTGAATGTAAATTGAATCATTTTGCCTATTGCTTGTTTCATCAAGGGCTTCTTATAGGTAAAAGGATAATTTAATTAGGGGTTGTGTAGCCCCGACGCCCATTTTATAGGCACCTGGAGACTATCATGCACCTTTTTTGGTTTTTCTTTGAGGCCCAAATCACTTGGATTTGGATACATGATTTATTCAAAATTTTTACCTAGACCCCTTTAGTTAGTTTCACACACTCTTAGGTGACAACCCAAAAATGACCTCTCAATTAACCTAATTCTGGCATGATTTCATAGTGTAAATTCTATTTTGGATATGAAAAGGAATTCAACTTTATTCTCCAATGTTTTTACTAACATTCACTTTTATATATATAATAAGGCTATGATGATTTATAATGTGCTTCTACAGATACAAGTGCAAACTAACAAAGTGGATATGGAGTTGGCTCACTTGTAGTAGTTACTTCACCACTAGGTGATGCCCTATGCAATGTTACTCATGTCCCACCCTCTCTGCCTTAGGACACACCATCGAGAGATGGTAGTGGCTCTCTTCACAGTTGGTGTCGATGATGTTTTCACGACAAGGCTACTAGTTTTTCACATCGACACCACATTCCTCCCATGCCCAATGTAGAGGTTAGGGCTCTCCACCTCCTCATCCTCTATAGGCTTAGGGATGGGGCTCTACACCTCTTATAAACCAATGCTGATGGAGTTACCCATCTAAGAGTTCTCAGGGTGGCAGGCAAGCACCGCCAGATAAAGGATCCCCTAGGCTCGAATTAGATATTTCTCCCCATCACTTTGACCAAGATAATGAAGTGCAAGGAGAAGGTGACCAACACACCTCTGACTATGGATGGGAGATTATTGTAGAAGGGAAAGATCTTCTAAAGTCCAAATGGGGTAATCCTCTTAATACGACCCATCTTCTATTGGTTTCTTTACTATTGATACTTAATTACTATTTTTTTGATGTATTAGAGCTTTTCTAGGCTTGGCCTAGTTTGTTTCTTTGTTTCCCAATTTTGGCCTCATTTGTGTTTCCTAGGCTAGGCCTAGTGTGTTGTTGTGGCATGTTTTTTTATCACCATCTTTTTTGTGAATAGTCTTGTTGAACCCTAAATTTTGACTAAGTATTATTCTATTTTTACACACAGTGTAGAAGGCTCATTATCCATTTTGATGTAAGTACCAACACGATGTGGAAGGACCATGGTATATGAAAACCATGACACATAACTGATAGGCATAGAAGTATCATGGCATAGAACTTGTCAGGCACAAGAGGATAATGACACAGAAGACCCAACACAAGAGGACCTAGTCAAAAGAGAACATGTCACGAGGGACCTAAGAATAAAGGACTCAAAATAGAAGTAAAAGACTAGGGGAATGCGTGGAAAGCAAAGCATGAGGGACATAGGAGTAGTTACAAGAATGATTTAAATGGGAAACTTTGACCCCATTGATCGGAGGTTTTATACCAACCCATGATGAATAAAACACTTGGCCACTAGGATATAACATAGAATGAGGATCCATGGGTGTAAATACCCACGTCTACAAGAATAACTAATTATAAGAGCCACAAATCTCAGTTGTTGGGATCCTGTGTGCCACCTATTCATGATAGTTAGAATTATGACACTTGGTTAGGGTAAAACAAATATAAATACCCCTATTGTAATCACTTGTGATGATGGTCCTTTGGAGAATAGATAATAACACTTTGTCTTGTAGTTCATTAAGCACCTAAGGAAATGGGTTTTTGCCAAATTAAATTATGAGCGATGAAATATTATGTGTTGGATGATGGATACGATTTATTTCAAAGTCATGGATATCTTTTTCTTTATCATTATTGTTAGATAGTAATGGTAATCCTAGTTATAATGGTAGTTGAATTTGGGACACTAAGGATAATAGTAGTATATTTGTGGTGTTTAATCTTTTAAGAATTGTATTACAAAAGATGAAAAAACATACAACATTGTGTTACAAAGCCTTAAGGAATTGGTCTTTCATTGCATGCTTTGGGTGAGCACACAAAACCTAACTCTTGTGTTATAGGGCCAATATGCTAGCTTATTAGGGGAAGCTTCGGTGCCAAAGTTGTAACTAACTAAAATAACTCAAAATTTTGGTTTTGTTTCTAAGACCTGAAGTAAGTAGATCAAAATCATGGGAAAATGTTTGAGTGCATTATGTTAGAGAATATTAAATAATGGGTTACCAGTGTCGAAGACAACTTTGTAGTTTTGTATCTTGAACTAGAAATCTTTACATGACAGTGGGTAGAGCATAATCTCTATAGTTCTCTATATGAAACTTTCTTTTTTGAGGTCCCAATTATCGTGCATGCTTGGATATTAGCATATGCTCAAGGATGATCCAAAAATCTTGGAAGAAGGCAATCCTAGACTCTTGAATGATAGAGGAGTTTAACACGACTTAGAGTTCCTTAGACACGAGAAATTAACTTTTGGTGGAGAGGCATTTGAAATAGCTACATTTTGGAGGATATTGTGACCACGTGTTCATATCTTGAAGATGCGTAGAAGGCCCACAAGATGTCCAAGTACAGATTTCCTTGGGGTGCAATCCTCTTACTACTAGTCTTCAAAGAAATCAAGGTGTCTAAATATAGCTCAAGTTCATAGAAGTGGGTGTACCCTCCCACTCATAGGTCCCCTATCAAGCACTTCAAAGCCTTCACTTGTTCCCAACACATCACCCCATCATACAAGATGAAGATGAGGTACTAGTTCGATGGGATGAAGGTGGATTTTGGGAATGAATGGCACATCCCAAAATATTTGGCCCCCTTAGTTGTAGACCAAGTATAATTTATTGTAAAACAACATTAATCCCTAGTACGTATTCACATGAATACATCAAGAGAGATTTTAGCATGGCTCAAACTACAATATGCCTTCTTTGCACGATACCTCATCTATTTCATTAATTGAATATATGATGCATAACTGATTATTTTGTAGGTAGAGTAGATTGATGTGGAGTGCCACACCCTTCAAAAAATGTATGTATATTAGGGTAAGAAGGCCTATGTGGAGAGGTTAGAATATGACTTAACCAACATCAATGTTAAGGATATCCTGGTTAGGGAGCAATTCCATAAATTATTCTATATGTTAAACCCCCACCAGTACCCTCATAGTGAAAACCCCAAAGAGAGGCTCCCCCATGCACCACAATCACAAAAAAGTGATCATAGTTGAGTGCCAGTTTAAGTGGGTAGTAAGCCCAATAAAAATGGAAAAGGATGGCAGAGGTACAACCCTTTAGACCCATTAATTCTCACCCTTTCACACTACATCCATCTCCACCTCACACTTCACCTTCACCACCTCATCCATATCCATCCCCTCCTCACACTTCATCACATCCTACCTCACCTTCTCCTATTCATTCCACTCCTTCCCATTCACCTACCCCAAACCCTTTATCTCCTCAGCCAACTCCCCCACCTTTTCCACCTCCATGATGACCTTTGCCTCCACCATCTCCAAGGATTACCATAAGGTCAACCATACAACACCCTCCAAGGTGAGTACCCTAATAGGAGACCTCTCAAGTATAAATCCATAGTTAAAGATCACACTCTGAAAAGACTCTATTTTGAGTACAAGAGGTTCCATATAATGATCCCCAACTTGATGTTGGAGTAGGGGATAGTGAGATGACCACAGGAAGCCATCAAAAGGGTGAGCTTGAATGAGACTTGTAAATGGGGAAGGGGCCAGTTGAAGAAGAACAAGAACAAAGAGAGCTATACAATGCACGTAAACATTACTATTTCGATGTAGAGGACAAGGACCTCTATCTTTGGTCACACTTACACCCCAAGGACATGACTCCAGAAATAAGTAAGCAAGTGTCCTAGAGATGTACAGTGAGGATCCCCAATTTGACATCCCTCTAGATTGTATTTTTTTTGGCTTGGATGCTCCAAGATTACCAGGCCTCATGTGAATTGATCCATAAAGGTGCACTTTAATAATGGCAAGTGCCACTTTTTTCAAAATTGGCATGGAAATAATGTGCCAGAACATTTTGTCAGATTTTGATGCATGCACATTGGAAAGAAAAAATGCTAGAGTAGTTGATATGTACAATAAAGTGATTGCAAAGAAGCAAGCACTCATTAAGGAAGTGGCCTTCTCGAAGTAAAAAATCCAAGAGGCCATCGAGGTTAAGGTAAGGGTTTTAAAACTTTGAAAAACAATTTTGAAGGAAGAACCAACACTTACGAACTACGTACCATTGGACAGGGATGCCATCAATAAATTAAAAACCCTAGTGGAACTTTTGCTCAAAAAACATAAAGAACACCCTGCACCAAGAGATGAGGGGAAAGAAATGGTTGAATAGTTCACCATGACAGTAGACATTTACAAGCACACCTTAGAGAGAGTTGGGGAAGTCATCCCTATTTTGGATAACATTTTTGCATAGCTCATGCACCCAAATAAAGTATTGGAGGCTCGACTCCAAGTGAATAAATAAAGAGGCAACAAGCAGAAGATGTTGCCCTTTTAATAAAAGACCAAACTGAGCATGTAAAGGCATTTAAGGATGTTAAAATGATGGAGGAATCCATTAATAACCATCATCAACAATAAAATGTGAGTTTTACCACACTTTGAAGATAAGTTGACAAGGAGGTCTCCATATTGGAGGACATTCTAAAGGATGCTAGCATAGCTCTAGATGAACAAGTAAAGAAGATCGAGACTCCAACATAACCCAAGGAGATAAAAGAATCAAAACAAGAAATTGAGGGAATAACTACACAAGTCCTCTAAGCATTATCCCATGGGATAATATGCAAAAATAAATTGAACAAAAGGCACCTAAATTTTTGGAAGATGCTAGTGTGGCTTAATCTAAGACAAACTAAGAGCATAGTATGGGGTGATTTTGGCCCCTAAATTTTGACTAAGTATTATTCTATTTTAACTTGTGGCATGGAAGGATCATTGTCTATTTTGTTGTAAGTACCGACATGATGTAGAAGGACCATAACGTGGGAAAACCATGACACATAGCTAACAAGCACAAAAGTGTCATGTCATAGGACTTGTCGAGCATGGGAAGAAAATGGTGCAAAAGAGCCAACACGAGAGGACCCAATCAAAAGAGAATGTGTCACGAGGGACCTGAGAACATAAGACTCAAAATAAAAGTGGAAGACTAGGGGAGCATGTGAGAAGTAGAATGCGAGGGATGTAGGAGTAGTTAGAAGAACAATTAAAATGGTTACTTTGACCCCATTGATCAGAGGTTTTATACCAACCCATGAAGAATAGAACACTTGGCCACTGGGATATATCATAGAATGAGGATCTAGGGATACAAAGACCTGAGTCTATAGGAATAACTAATTGTAAGAGCTATGACTCTCAGTTGTTAGGAGCATGTGTGCCATCTATTCATGACAGTTATAATTATGACACTTGGTTAGGGAAAAACAAGTATAAATACCCCTATTGTAATCACTTGTGATGATGGTCCTTTAGAGAATAAATAATAGCACTTTGTCTTGTAATTCATTAAGCAACTAAGAAGATGGGTTTTTGCTAAATTGTACTATGAGTTATGAAATATTCTTTGTGTTGGATGATGGATATGGTTTATTTCTAAGTCATGGATATATTTTTCTTTTATCACTACTGCTAGATAGTAATGTTGATCCTAGTTATAGTGGTAGTTAAATCTGGGACATGAAGGATAATAGTAGTATATTTATGGCGTTGAATAATATTTTAAGAACTATATTATGAAAGATGGACAAACATACAACATTGTGATACAAAGCCTTCGAGAACTGATCTTTCATTGTGCACGAGACCTAACTCTCATGTGATAGGGCCAATGTGCTAGCTTGTTGGGGGAAGCTTCAACGCCGAAGTTATAACTAACTAAAATAACCCAACAAGTCTTGTAAATGTTCATATATTTATATTAATAATATAAACTCTATTTCATCAAAAAATAATAATAGTAGTTATATGTCAACAAGGAGTCAACTTAAATCTAAGCCCTTGATAATTCACGGTGTTTTTACACAAAAAACACAAGAAAATGCATACAATGATGTATTATTTTGTGGTTCTCTAATAAATAGGTCTTAATATATACCTCTAAAACATTATGCACTTCAACCCATATATGTTCCCTCTCCATATTATCAAAACAATAAATATAATCATAACAAGGTTAAGACTCATGGTTGTGATGATTTTATTTCAAACATGAACTGAAAGACTCAAAGATATATGTGGCTCCAAAATTTAGGTGATTCCTCTTAGTTCCTAGATATAGTTATTAAAATGTTTGGATAGGGTCAAAAATCATGTTAGCTATTATAAGACAAATACTCACAATATATGCATAAATAAATCTATGAAAGCTAAAAAACAAGATAACATAGATCTATCCAAGAAACATAGCTACCTCTTTAGATTGAGAATGGCAGCCTAAATATGCTAGTTTAATAATAACTCTCATCCACAATGTGTCTCACCCACTGGCCCTCTAGGTTAGTATATAGACAAGAGAGGAGGCTAGGGTTAGGATTAGGGTTTTCGAGAGTAGTTAAAAATAGAATAAGATAAACCTATTATTAGTAAAAGTCAATTAAATATTTACTTAATTGATAATCTTCTCTAATAATGGGTTGTCGATAAATATGCACTAATTAGTACTTACTCATGTATTACAACTACATCTTCAAACCATTTAATAGTGTATAATAAATTAAATACACTAACATTCCCCTTTAATATGTATTTTGATGAAGGTATGGATGGAAGAATAATTGAAGTATCCTCCATTGATGACACCTTCCTTCACTCCCTAAAGTTTCATGTGTTGAACAAATCGGTCCTCAAGCAAGGGTTTTGTAAAGATGTCTACAACTTGTTCATTTGTTTGGAAAAACTTAAGATTGATGATCTTGTCCTATATTGATTTATCAATATAATGCGTGTGGATATCAATGGTGCATTGGTGCTCCACTAGGTTGCAAAAAATATGGATATCAAGTGTCTCATTATCACACCAAAATGGTGGGTGAGAGGACACTAAAAATTGTTATTTTACACTTGACAATGTTAATATTGACTTGCACCTATCCATAAAATTCATGCATCTCCAAAAAATTCTCATTCTCTACTCCTACACACCTACATGTTAGTTATGAGCCTAATCCATTAGAAGTTGTTATTAGTCACCTACATGAAAATTCTAGTCTATGCTAAATTAGTTAAATATCCTACTCAGACATTTCTAAATCATTGTAGTGTCATTTCTAACTCCCAGATAGTGATGTCAACATTACTACCATAAGGTTGATGTCACCACATTTCAAATAAAAAATATTATTTTTCAAAATTAAACCCTTCATATAGGTCAACCCATTCACCCAAATGTGTCAGTGGCATGGGAAATTACCCAAATGGACACATATAAATACAAATCAAACCCATACTAAATACTTACTCAAAACTTTCTATCAAACATATATACACTATTGCACATCGAGCAAATCTACCCTATTCTTTCCAAATTACAAATCAAACACTAGGAGCAGTCATCAACCAATTTTGAAACACACCAAGCTAGGCCAAGTGCCAACTTTTTAAAGATCAAATCTAAATTTATAAATTCATTCATATATCAAAAAAACATGATTGCACATTCACACTGAGGGGAAGAACTATGTGTGCCTTTATTTACCTCTTTAGAGCATTGGACAAGTAGGCATAAATCAATCATCAACAAGAGTGATTGGGGTCAACTCAATGCAATTACACTTCCTCATTTTTAAGTTTTCATCTTCATAAACAAACCTATGGTTTCAAGGAAAGGGAAGTTTTATGGAGTTATGCATGTAGTTAGGTGTAATGATCACACAAACAAATACTTGTGAGATATATGCATAAAACTATGTAATCACAAAGAGGCAAAACCTGATCAGGATAATAATGTCAACGCCAGTCACAAATGTCAATGAATCTACCTAGGTCTGATGGTACTAACCCTGCACACATAGAAACATAGTTTTGAATCTACATAAATCAGAGGCCTACTTCCAGTATATTTCTAGTAACATAATGTAGTCACGGTCAATCAATCAAATAGTAAAACTAAGTTTATTGATCTCCTTATTACTTTCCATAAATAGTAAATTATGTTATTAGATCAGTAGTTACATTCATATTTATGCTTGGTTTCCATATATTACAACCTGAATGAATCATTCCGCTTTATCCTATTGTGATTCATATTAATCCAAAAAATAAGGTACATAATGGGTTGGGTATGTGGAAATATAAAATTTTAAACAAACACCGAATCTAAACTAACTCACGATCGACAACAACAACTCCACTATACTTAACTTCTATAGTAAGCAAAGCAAAAATAATTTGATTCTTATAAGACCAAGTCACATGACCTACCCCAAGATGATAGATGTATCCCATGGTTGGCTTGTGATTGTTTGAATCTCCAATCCAATCACTATCTATGTGGCATAGCATTGTTGTGTTCTCACTATACGTGTATCCAAAAATGAAGGTTTTTTTCCTGACTTGTACTCAATCCCACAATTAGTAGTACTGTGAAGATACCTTATAATGTGTTTTGCAACTTGCTAATAGATTTTATAGGGGTAATGATAGTGGCATGATACCAAATTCACAACAAATGAAATATCAAGACATGTACAAGTCAGTTAAAAAAGACTTCATAATAATTGCTTATAGAGTGTATTATCAACCAAAGGAGAAAAAAAATAGTGGAAAACTTGACTCTAGATTGACAGGGACACGGTGCAGAATTGTAGTATTTAATGTTGAAGTGGTTGAGTACGTCTTGAGCATACTTGGATTAATTAGCAAAGAATCCTTTATTATAATATGAAATTTAAATACCAAGGAATAAATGGAACAATCCCAAGTCTATCATCTCAAAACATTTCATTATTTGAGCTTTTAAATTATGAATCTACTTGGTGGAACTCCCTATGATGATTCAATCATCGACATAAAGGACCAAAATTATTTGTTTACTTTCTTAGTGTAGATTGTGGGGTCCAAGGGACTCCATGTAAAGCCATATTTTATTAATAATGTGTGTATGTTTTCATATTAAGCGTGATAACCCTGTTTCAAATCATATAATGACCTTTTTAATTTACACAAAAAGGATGAGTTCTTATTGCTTACGAAACTAAGACGTTGGGACGTGTAGATTTTCTCCTAAAAGTCTCCATGCAAGAAGGTACTTTTAATGTCCATTCATGGACTTATCATCCATGTGTTGCATCCAAGTAGAGTACTATCTTGATGGAATTCATCTTGGCAACTAGAGTAAAGGTTTCATGGTAGTCAACACTTTCAACTCATGTAAAGATGTTTATTACAAGTCGGGCTTTGTGTCTATCAATAAACCTATCTAATCCATACTTAGTGTGGTACACCCACTTGCACCTCACTAGTTTTATTATTTTTAAAAGTGGAATTGAGTACTAAGTGTTGTCATTATTCAAATAAATAAGTTCTTCTACCATAGTTACCTACCATTCAAAATGCTTAAAATCTTGATGATGAGTCTATGGATCATTTGTCATTGCCAATTATGCTAATTATGTAAAATTATATGAATATTGTGATTTCATTGTGTTTGGATCTCTTGTAGCCCATACCAATATACCATCCTCATTGTGAATCGTGCAAACCCATTTTGATAGTGATGGTTGTGCAGTCGCATTTTGAATGTTTTTTTGGCACTAGGGGTGGAAGTGTTGGTTGTCCCCCCTACGAATCATCATATGAATTGTATTAACTCTCAAAATGGGAGTCATATGAATTATTGTGTTCTTCATAAGATACCTTATAATTTGTGTTTAACTTAACATAAATTAATGGAGGAGGAGTAGGATATGTTAGCATGAAATCCTAGGATTGTTCATCAAATAACACATCCCCGAGTAAATAACTCTAGTGGTGTTTAGAACAAGAAGATAACATACCTTAAAATATTCATAATAAATAACAAATATACAAGCATGGATATTCCTTTCCATTAATTTACACTTTTCATTTAGAATGTACACCCATGCATTGCATCAAAAACTTTGAAATTAAAAACATCTGGCTTGACACCAAACTATTTTTCTTCAAGAGTCATATTTTGCACTATGGATTGGGGAACATGATTTTGGATGTAGAATACACACTAAATTTATTATATACAATAATTTGGAGGCAAGTCTTTGTAATGTACCATGAAATTTGCCATTTCCTTTAGTTTGTAGTTCTAGCACTTTACTACGCCATTTTTCTGAGGGGTGTATGGTACAATATGTTAAAGTTAAATGCCTTCATGTTCACAAAATCTAATCTTCTATTTGTTGAAAAGTCTCCTCCATTATCTATGATGAGTTAATGAATTTTTATTTCCAATATATTTTCAAAAAAGGCCTTGAAATTTTTTTGGTCCAAATGCTTCACTTTTATTTTTCAAAAAGTAGACCCAAGTTCTATGAGGGAAACCATCAATGCATGTAAGCATGTATTTATGTTTATGAAAATAAACTTTGGGAAAGGACATAAGATCATTGTGAACCAACTATAATTTGTCACTTGTACTCAAATATTTTCCTTTGGGAAATGGATCATTGTGTTGTTTTCTAAGTGCACAACTTAAACAAACTCTATCTTTGAAAAGAACTCGTGGTAAACCAATGATCATGTTATGCTTACTAAGAATATACAATGAGTGATAGTTGAGGTGACCAAAACACTTGTACAAAAGTTTAATTATGTCAGTAGCATGTGAGATCTCAATTTGTGAAGTTTGAGTGAACACAAAATTGTCAAATTTGTACAATTGTGCTTGATGATCAACTTTGCCAATGGCTATAATATCATATTGGTCTTTCATATTTTTGATGACAACATCGGTAGGTGTAAACTCAAAAAAATGTCTTTAATTGAATGTGTCGTCTAATATATGTGTCACATCTCAATTTCACCCTATGTTTTTACCTTTAAATTCATGGATTTGAAATTGGTTATAATGATTATTATGTTGTGGGATGCTTTATATTATACTCTATGAATTTTGTCATTGATGCATCTTTCAATAGGACATTAAAATAGTAGTAATACTATATTAAATTTGTTGAAATAAAGATTTATCATAATTTTAAATTATTTAATTATTGTATTAGACAATTATTGATTTATGGTATTCAACATATTAATTATGCTAATTAAAAATTAGTATAAATCCTAATTAAACACTAGGATGAACATATACTTTAAAAAGACTTATCTCAAATTAGTAAAGTTGAATTGTTTATTAATTATTAATGCATGAAATCTTACAATGGCTTTACTTGGAAAAAGAAGTTGAGTTACCTTTATAGCAATTGGGAAATCAAGAGTGATAAAATGGGGAATTTATTCGATAATTACTGGTGGGACTTCCAGTTAATTTTTAGTAACAAATCCTACAACTTTGGTTTCAATGGTATGCAAATAAGGAGTAAATGGTATTAAAGAAAGGAAAAGAGGAGGATTTAGAGGATCATACATGAGAAAAAGGATACGAGAAACATAAGCGGAAGGAAGAAGGGAAAATCTATCTACAACAAAAGAAGCATACCAGGTGCGTACTATATTTAATTTCATGATAAATTTTATTGAAAAAAATTGGATTACAGATTTAAAGCATATGTATATATAATATATTAAAATTGGAGAAACGCTTGAAACCTGTAACCCTGTAGAAAGCTTATTATTAGTAACCTCTCTCTATCTTCATTGCTACACCAATTCTCAAATTCTTTTTTTCTATATCCCAGCCATTTCAATTTTGAGGGGATCACGTTCTATATTAGCCATTGATTTTAACAAACTTAGGATTTCCCCTTGTATCTTAAAGTGCGTTATATATATATATATATATATATATATATATATATATATATATATATATATATATATATATATAACCCTCATTCTTTCCTTAACTCAACCAAGAACCCTACCATCTGTCGCTACTAAATTGGCTTGGTTTTTGATGATGGTTCTCAGAGTGGGCTTTTGATCATAGCCATATCAAGTTCTGTTCTTTTCTTTTCTTTACCTCAGCCCAAAAGCAAAGACAACCACAATTCTTTTAATGCAACTATTTTGATTTAAATAGAGTTGCATTCCACCCTAGTCAAGGGTTTCAATGAAAATAAAAAATCCCTCTGCATTTTTAGCAAACTTTAAACACGTGCTTATCTCCATGTCCGGCATGACATACATATAAAATATATATACTGTGATTGCATTCTTTCTAGTAGTGGTAGCTATTTTGCACCATTTCTTGTGTTTAACATATGTACCATGAAAGATACTTCTTTAATTTTTCCATGAGTTCTTTTGGGTCAACCAGTGTATATTTGATTATACGTTATTGGGGATTGATGGGAAGCAAGGAATTCCATATTTAGTTAGCTATTAAATTTTATAGGTACAAATATTTAATCAATATAGTTATTAAATATGCATAAATATATATTCAAAATGGTTTTAATATTATATATTTAAATATATAATCAATATGATTATATATTCAATTAAGTAAGAAAGTTGAAGATAATATAAATTGTATAATATTAAATACTATATTATATCGATTGTTATATAATTGAAAACTATATGGTGGATATTAAGCTAATAATTTGCAATCAATTTACCTAATTTATAACAGGGTTTCTTTCTTTTTAAAAGCATATCATAGATGAAATTTGTTGATCTAGACATAAATCAAATGTTACAGGAAACCTACAATTTGAACACCAACATTGGTTTTTACATTGCAAATAATTTATGTAGGGGTACGGGATTTTATCTCACTTCTTAATATTTAGTGTTTTCATATGAAATTGAAAGATTTTATAGGGCTTATGAAGAAATCAACAAAATAAGTTTTTAAAAACAATGATTGAATTGTGATATTTCGTATTTTGTGTTATTTTAAAATTATAAAAAATGGTGATTAGAGCTTTTCCTTCATTTTGTTGGTTTTAAGGGAAACCAAACTTAACCCTTCTAAAAAACGTATGAGGAATGAACTAGATGAGTAAATAAATTATAAATAAGTTATATGTGCATATATATTTATGATAAGTTATATACATGTTTATATACTGTAAGAATGCATTGATATCTGAGCTTAACCCAAATTATTAGGGGAATTGGTTAAGTTATCTTGGTAGCTAGATTTATGACATGATGGTTTAAGATGATGAAGATATTTGATTTTGTGGTACAAACAAGAATGTTTGTTATTTAAGCTTGAATAAATTTGATGATATTTGGAAATAAATTCAGTTATGGGTGATTGGCATGAAGGGATCTTTTCAATAAGATTTGAACAATGTTAAACTCTATTTTAACTATCGGTTATAGACTAACTTTTATCATACTTGATTGGTGTGATAGAGTCAAGCAATATTTATCGATATTGATATTGCATGCATGATGTTAAGTCCTTTGATATGTATACCTAGACAGTATGGTTATGTAAGTATTTTTGAATCAATAACCAATGCATACTTACTCTATGGATATGTAACCCATCTATGTGTAGATATTATACCTGAGAAGATAATTTTATGATTTGGATTTACTTAGCAATATAAAAACAATTTGATAACCTTTTTGTATGTAGTTAAAATTCATAATGTGGAAGTATAGGAGGACACGAGGATGATGTTGGACATTAATAGTCCTAGCTTATACATATTTGATGTAAGTGATAGATTTATAAAGACCACTGAGTCTTATCTCTATAATTAAGGAATATATTTATACCTTTTCCTTGTATGCATTTATATGAGGAAATTATCAAGTAAACATCTTTACCTTTAGTAGTTTTTTATATAACTACATCTAGCCCTGATTCTGCAGATGTAGGAGAATTTGCAGATATGAATCGTAGCTCAGGGAGTGAGTGCAGACACAAGGAATTAACCTTGATAGGTATTCGTTAGTATGACATCTGTTATAAATGCTAGTGAAAGTAGATAGCCTTTATGTAGCTCAGTTCTATTATGCAAACTTATCAGCAGGATCAAGTTTATTTCATCTTGTAAGGATGAAAACTTGTATTATAGTGTATTTCATGAGGAAGTTAACTGTGCAAGTGACTAGACATTTCTAGAATAACATAGTGCATCGTGAGGTGTACCTAGAGTTTATTTTCTCTTTAGATTGTTATTGAAGGTGTACTCAGATAGTATAACCATGATTTGCTTTATTATCATGGTTGGGTGTAAGATTATTATTGGTGTTGAGGTTGATACTCAAACATAAGTACCTATGAGAGTATGGGATGCCATAGAGTTTTATAGTACAAAGAGTACCTAGATGGTACATATTGTATTCTTTATTTCCTGACCCATACCTAAATAAATATATATATGTTATGGTTGCTAATGTTTGGGTAGAGTGATCATGAACTATAATGGTATGGGAACTCATAGGATATTTCAGCTTAGATGTATATACTTGGGTGGTACATACTAAAGCTATATGTTTGGACTCTCACCTAAATTAATTGTTCTAATAATTTTGTTGGTTATTACTTGAGCAATATATTCATAGCAATTAGCAAGATAATATGTATGCATGCGTACAATCTTGTGAGTATAAACAAATGATAGGTTTGACTTTTATATATTGTATGAATTACTTTATTTTGTATACTTAGCATACTTTTATGCCTAACATGTGATTCTCTATGGAACTAGGAATGCAGATTCTTCATCATTGCTATTATTTGGGTTTTTATGTGAGAGTGATAGGTAAGCACACAACCCTTGATAGTAATGGTGTTATATTTAAGTGTATCACTGAGCTATGGGATTAGACTAGAACTTTAGAAGCTCATTTGTGTCATGATTAGTTTGTTCCCTATTTGGCTTAGAGTGCCAACCCCTTCGGTAGTGATGTCTCATAGAGGATACCATCACATTTGAAAGGAGAACTACATCAAACCCTAATTTTGAGGAATAGATATGTAAGTTGCTCAAGTTATGTGAGAGCATCGGGTCTAGATCCTTAGGCTAGGATAGGGCATACTTGATTACATAAAAAACCCATGTGAATGGTTGAATTAGTACCAATACTTAGTATGGAAATCCGAATTATGTTAATGTCCCTAGCATGATGGTAAACTTTATATATCATACATTTTATTCTATTGCTTGTAGTATTGGAATGTTGAATCTGTTACTACTTTAAGTTGTTGATTATATGACATACTAAAGTATTCTATCAACTATGGTTGAATGAATGTTCAATATTTAGTTTTAAAAAAGAAAAAGAAAAATTTGTATTTTCTAAATACATGCAGATGACTTAATTATAAATTCCTTTGTGTTAGCAGTTTTAGATTATCATCCTTATTTTGTTTTATATACTTGAGAAGTATCATCTCTCTTCATTAGCTTAGAGGTGAGTTGTTATTCTCATTCTACTTGTACATCGTTTTAAGCTAGTAAAAAGGTTCATATTTTCAAGATGTTGATTTAGTGTTTTCTTAAGTGGAAACTTGTTTCTGAAATATTGTTTGATCTCATTTCTCTTAAGTTCATGGGATAGAGTTCCTACTTTTTAGTAAGAAAAGTTGTAGGATTAGATGGATTGGTGCATCCTTACGGTTAATATTTTCTTTCCAATTGAGATGTAGGTTATGATTCTACTCTTGTAGTTGAGATGTAGGTTATGATTGTATCTCTCTACTTTCTACTTGTAACTTTATAGAGTTAGAATTTTATCTAAAATGTAAACTTGACCACGAGGAGTGGATAACAATGGATTAATATTAATTATAGTTGATTATAATTAGTATGTTATTATCTACCTTTGATGGACTAATATTATTCTCTTTTTAAAACATGTTGTTTTGAAGAGTAGTGTGTGTACCTTTTTGCCAGGAGCAAGTAAGGTCTAGATGTATAAAACATCTTGGTAAGGGTAGAGATAAACTTTTAAACTTGTTGTGTGCTTGATGTACAAACAAGAGACATAGTTTCCCTTATAAGGTTGAAGGGAGATATAATCCTTCACCTAAGTATATTATGTTAATTATGAGATTATTTATATAATAGGTTAAGTTATGAAATTATGATACTAGTTATGTTTAGCTAGTAGCAACTTAATACAATCACAGGATGATTGTATAATTTTCTAATATGTATGTAAGTACATATGAAAATCTTTTACCATATAGTAATGCTTTTTAAGATCTGTTAGTACAAATTTATGTTTCTTTGAGCCTTGTGCACATTTTTATTTGGAGATCGTCAAGTCATAAAGAGCCAAGGGAAGAGTGATGAATTAGGAACATGAATTCAAGCAATAGGACAATATGCTACTTAACCTCACATTGACTCAGATTATTGGTACTGAGTTAGATCCAACAGATGGATTTATCAAATCTAGGATTTGACAAGCATAACTTGTCAAATTTAGTCATATGGCCATATGCATGTATACTATATGGGCATTCCACATGGATGATTATGCCATGATTGTATATATTTTTAGTAGTTCTTATTCATCATCATACTTGTCTAGAGTTTCGATTGAGTTAGGACAATATTGACATATTTTTAGTTATCTAAGTCTATGTAGAGTAGTGATGGTATTGACATATACACATCATTTTTGTTAGGTGTCCTTACTACTTTTCTCTGGTTTGAGAAATACACTCTATAGGTTGGAGAGATGTGTAGAGGGACTAGAAAGTTTTGTGGGACTCTTATTGGTCAATTATTTTGATGATTTCATGTGTATTTGGAAAGCCGATAAGACTTTTTCTGAGTTGTTGAACCTCGGGGTGGTCATGTTAATCATTAGCATAAGTGACAATCGCAAAACTTAATTTCACAATAGAAAATGTCATCGAGTAGGGTCTTGTGGGACCAATACTCTGAGGATAGTACTATTGAGGAAGACTTCAATAAATTCTTCAGGCTATTGTCGCATTTATTTGCATAATTGAGTGCATTAGGATGAGTTTTTATGGTAAAATTTGTAGTTATTTACATATTATGATAATAGATACTATGTTTATATGTTGATAAACTATGATGTCATTCAGAACTTTTATGTCATCAGGGCGATGACCAATGTTAGGGGGAGGATGTCACATCCCGATTTCACCCTATGTTTTTACCTTTAAATCTTTGGATTTGAAATTGGTTATAATGATTATTATGTTGTGGGATGCTTTATATTATACTCTATAAATTTTGTCATTAATGCATCTTTCAATAGGACATTAAAATAGTAGCAATAATATACTTAATTTGTCAAAATAAAGATTTACTATCATTTTAAATTATTTAATTATTGTATTGGACAATTATTGATTTATGGTCTTCAACAGATTAATTATGCTAATTAAAAATTAGTATAAATCCTAATTAAACATTGGGATGAACATATACTTTTAAAAGACTTATTTGGAATTAGTATAGTGGAATTGTTTATTAATTAGTAATGCATGAAATCTTATGATGGCTTTACTTGGAAAAGGAAGTTGAGTTACCTTTATACTAACTGGAAAATCAAGAGTGATAAATGTGGAATTTATCTAATAATTATTGTGGCTAACTGGGAAATTAAGAGTGATAAATGGAAAATTTATTTGATAATTACTAGTGGGACTTCCAGTAATTTTTGGTAACAAAGCCTACAATTTTGGTTTCAATGGCGTGTATATAAAGAGTAAACAGTATTAAAAAAAGGAAAAGAGGAGGATTTAGAGGAAGATACACAAGAAAAAGGATATGAGAAAGGGAAGCATGAATTGGATGAAGGAAAGAAGAAGTGGAAGGAAGAAGGGAAAATCTATCTACAACAAAGGAAGCGTACCATGTGGGTATTGTATTTAATTTTATGATAAATTTTATTGAAAGAATTTTAGAATATATATTTAAATTATATGTATATATAATATATTAAAATTGGGGAAATGCTTGAAACCCATAAGTAACTCGGTAGAAAGCTTATTATTAATAGCCTATCTCTATCTTCATTGCTACACCAATTCTCTAATTCCTTCTTTTATATATCTTGACCATTTCAATTTTGAGGGGATCATGTTCTATATTAGCCATTTATTTTAGCGAACTCAGGATTTCCCCTTATATCTTAAAGTACGTGATATATATAATGTATTTGTATCAAACAATAGTTATTGCCTTTTTTGTCTCATTTACGTTGGAAACCATATCAAATTTTGATATTTTATTTCTTTTACCTAGCCCAAGAGTAAAACGCCCTCATTCTTTCCTTAACTCAACCAAGATCCCTACCATCTACCATTGCTAAATCGATTTGGTTTTTGCTGATGATTCCTGGAGTGGGCTTTCGGTCGTAGCCATATCAAGTTTTGTTCTTTTCTTTTCTTTAACTCGGCCCATGATTAACACCATCATCTTTTCTCTAACTCAACCCAAGATCAATGCTGCCACCACTCCTTTTCTTTAACTCAACCCAAAAGCAAAGATTGCCACCATTATTTTAACATAGATGTTTCAATTTAAATGAAACCACATTCCACCCTAGTCAAGGGTTTCAACAAAAAATAGAAAGCCCTCTACATTTTCAGTAGACTTCAAACACACATTTATCTCCATGTCTAGCATCTCACACACACACACACACACACACACACACACACACACACACACACACACACACACACACACACACACACACACATTATGATTACATTCTTTTTGGTAGGGGCAGTTGTTCATGCTATTTCCTATGCTTAACATATGTATTGTGAAAGATACTTCTTCAATTCTGCCATGAGTTCTTTTAGGTTAACCGGTGCATATTTGATTATATGTTATTGGGGATTGACGAGAAGTGGGGAATTCCATATTTAGTTAGCTATTAAATTTTATAGGTATAAATATTTAATCAATATAGTTATTAAATATACATAAATATATATTCAAAATGGTTTTAATATTATATATTTAAATATACAATCAATATGATTAGATAGTCAATTAAGTAAGAAAGTTGAAGATAATATAAATTATATAATATTAAATACTATATTATATCAATTGTTATATAATAAAAAACTATATGGTGGATATTAAGCTAATAAATTGTGATCAATTTACGTAATTTATAATAGGGTTTCTTTCCTTTTAAAAGCATATCATACATGAAATTTGTTGATCTAGACATAAATCAAATGTTATGGGAAACCTACAATTTGAATACCAGCACTGGTTTTTACATTGCGAATAATTTATGTAGGGGTAGGAGATTTTATCTCACTTCTTAATATTTGGGGTTTTCATGTGAAATGGAAAGATTTTATAGGGATTATGAAGAAATCAACACAATATGTTTAAAAAAAAAACTCTTGAATTGTGGTATTTTGTATTTTGTGTTATTTTAAAATTATGGAAAATGGTAATTAGAGCCTTTCCTTCATTTTGTTGGTTTTAAGGGAAACCAAACTCAACCCTTATGGAAAATGTCTGAGGAATGAACTAGATGAGTAAAAAAATTAGAAATAAGTTATATGTGCATATATATTTATGGTAAGTTAAATATGTGTTTATATACTGTAAGAATGCATTGATATCTAAGCTTAACCCAAATTATTAGGGGAATTGGTTAAGTTATCTTGGTAGCCAGATTTATGACATAATGGTTTAAGATGATGAAGATATTTGATTTTGTGGTACAAAAAATAATGTTTGTTATTAAATCTTGCATAAATTTGATGATGTTTGGAAATAAATTCAGTTATGAGTGATTAGCATGAAAGGCTCTTTTCAATAAATTTTGAACAATGTTAAACTCTATTTTAACTATCAGTTATAGACTAACTTTTATCATACTTGGTTTGTGTGATATAGTCAAGCAATATTTATTGATATTAATATTGCGTGCATGATGTTAAGTCCTTTGATACGTATACCTAGACGGTATGGTCATGTAAAGACTTTCGAATCAAGAACCAATGCATACTTACTCTATGGATATGTAACCCATTTATGTGTAGATGTTATACATGAGAAGATAATTTTATGATTTGGATTTACTTAGTGATATACAAACTATTTGATACCCTTTCTGTATGTAGTTAAAATTCATAGTGTGGAAGTATAGGAGGACACGAGGATGATGTTGGACATCAATAGTCCTATCTTATACATATTTGATGTAAGTGATAGATTTGTAAAGACCATTGAGTATTCTCTCTATAATTAAGGAATATATTTATGCATTTTCCTTGTATGCATTCATATGAGGAAATTATCGAGTAAACATCTTTACCTTTAGTAGTTTTTGATATAACTACATCTAGCCTTGATTCTGTGCATGTAGGAGAATTTATAGATATGAATGGCAGCTCAGGGAGTGAGTGCGGGCATAGGAAATTAACCTTAGAAATTAACCTTGATAGGTTTTCCTTGGTATGACATCTGTTATAAATGCTAGTGAAAGCAAATAGCCTTTATATAGCTCAGTTCTGTTATGCAAACTTGTCGACAGGATCAAGTTTATTGCATCTTATAAGGATGAAAACTTGTATGCAATATATTTCATGAGGAAGTTAAATGTGGAAGTGACTAGACATTTATAGAATAACATAGTGCATCATGAAATGTAACTTGAGTTTATGTTCTCTTCAAATTGTTATTGAAGGTATACTTAGATAGTATAATCCTGACTTACTTTATTATTATGGTTGGGTGTAAGATTATTGTTGGTGTTGAGTCGGATACTCAAATACAAAGACCTATGATAATATGGGATGTCATAGAGTTTTATAGTACAAAAATTTCTTGGATGTTACATATTGTATTCTTTACGTCTTGACCCATACCTAAATAAATAAATATATGTTATGGTTGTTAATGTTTGGGTAGAGTAATCATGAACTATGATAGTATGGGATATCATATGATACTTTAGCTTAGATATATATACTTGGGTGGTACATACTATAGTTGTATGTTTAGACTCTCACCTAAATTGATTGTTCTAATGATTTTGTTAGTTATTACTTGAGCAATATATTCATAGTAGTTAGCAAGACAACATGTATGCGTGCATACAATCTTGTGAGTATAAATGAATGATACTTTTGACTATTATGTACTAGATGACTTGCTTTGTTTTTCATACTTAGCTTACTTTTGTGCCTAGCATGTGATTCTCTATAGAACTAGGAATGCATATTCCTTCATCATTGCTATTATATAGGTTTTTATATGAGAGTGTTGGGTTAAGTGCACAACCCTGGATAGTAAGGTGTTATATTTGAGTATATCACTTAGCTATGGGATTAGATCAGAGCTTTAGAATCTCATCTATGTCATAAGTAGTTTATTCCTTATTTGGATAGAGTGTCAACCCCTTCGATAGTGATGTCTCATGGAGGAGACCATCAAATTTGAAAGGAGAACTACATCTGACCCTGATTTTGAAGAGCGGATATGTAGGCTACCCAAGTTGTGGTGAGGGCATCGGGTCTAGATCCTTAAGCTAGGATAGGGAAAACTTGATTACATAAGCAACCCATGTGAATGGTTGAATTAGTACTGATACTTAGTATGAAAATTCAGATTGTGCTAATGTCTCCAGCGTGATAATAAGCTTTTTATATCATACATTTTATTCTATTACTTGCAGTATTAGAATGTTGAATATGTTACTAATTTAAGTTATTGATTATATGATAGACTAAACTATTCTAGCAACTGTGGTTGAATGAATGTTCAATATTTAGTTTTTTTTTTTTTAAAGAAAAGAAAATGCATTTTCTAAGTATAACTAGGTGGGTTGTTACAATATGGATAGGAGGCTCACAAACAAATTTAGAACATGGATAATTTTATTGAATACACCATTCACCATCTCAACTATCAATTCACCCTCAACAACTAAATAACTAGAGTTACACACAAAAAAATTAGTTGTGTGGTATTTGTCAAGATTTTCAAATAGTGAACCATCATGTGCCATATGGTGAGATTATTGAATCCATAATCCATTCAACCATAGGTTATCTTGTTGTTACAGAAAGTGTTTCTCTTGTCTTGGCATAAGAAAACTAGATTTTTTTCCCTTTGTGTTAAGTATGTCATTTTCTTGAAACGTTGATGTCAACATGACCTAGTTTCTTACACCAATTATAACATTAATTTTCAATGTTTGTATTTACTTTCCCTCTTCCTTTGTTTTAAATCGGGGAAGGATTTTATGAGTTGATTGATTTACCTTAAGCTTGGGGTTTACTTTCCCCTTTTTTTAGTATGGTCCTTGCCTTTGCTAGAGTTGGGTTGTGACATTGTATTAGTATCATTGGCCGCTAATGTCCATTACTCAGTACCTTTAGGTCTGATTTCCCAAATAAGAATTAGTTTTTAATGTTCTCTATGAAGTTTCTCATGTAACTTGTCAAAAGGTGGTGCCACATATGCAGAGCCCATACAATCTTTCTATGTGTAGTATTTTGAAAGAAAAAACTAAGGATGACCCAACTTAGAAAAAATAGTCACAATGATTTTTTCATCAATCTTGGTTTCACTAGTCTCAATACGTAGAAGCCTCAAGCATATGACTTAAGTGATAAAGTACTAAATGTGAGAATAGTTTTATGGACTAATAGCAATGAGCTCATTTTCCAATTACCATACTCTCATATTACTGTGCTTTCAAAAAAAATCCTTCGATGTAGTGCAAACTTTATAAGGTTCCATGATGCCCCAAAAAATAAACTTCAATTTAGGGATATTAATTGACTAAAGATGCCTCTAGCTTCTTCATATATTTTTTGTCATTTTAGAAGGTCAAAAGGTGTAGGGTCTTTATTCATTGAAATGCAGTAAAGACGCTTGCTAAGGAACATATAAGTAATGTATCATTATCAATTGAAGTAGTTGGAACTTGAGAGTTATCTTTTTTCTCCACCATTGTTAGCACATAAACTTGAGTGCAAAAAATAACCAAATTTATACATACATACATACATACATACATACATATATTCAAAATAGTGTTTTTGGAAATACACGTTACAATAATCATGTAAATTAGAAAAATCACAATAGTGCAATCAGATTATAGGCAATTTATTTTTTATTTTTTATTTTTTTATATGCAATTTTTTTTTTCTAAAAAAGTGAAATACAAGTTATAATGATCATCTCAACAAGCAAATCACAATGGTGTAGTTGCCCTATGGGCCACAAAATAAATTATAATTTTTTTAATATCAATTCACATGGAAACGATGGTCTACGACCTTTCCTCATGGATCAATTTTTTTTAGAAACAAAATTTATACCAAAAAAATCCCTTTACTTTGCATTTTCATTGTACTTTTATGAAATCAATTCTCTCGGTACTTTTAATTCAAGAACAAAAATGTATACATGCTTTTATAAAATAGAAACCTAAATAGGGATACTGAAATTGAATTTCAAATGGAATATTGCCACTAGGTCTATACATGGTTAGTACAACTAAATCTGAATTAAAAAAACTATAACAATGCAGATCTACCAAATATAATAGCATTTATTTTGGAAATATTAGGTTGAGGTGTGTTTTATTTCTAGGCTCTCTCGTATATTAATCCATATTCGTAAATAGTGAACAAGCCCAAAAGGCATTGACTACAAAGGGTTCCATCATCCTGTAACTTCATTATCCTATCTCTAAGGTATGTAGAGAGTAACTTCATGGGGATAACCATTTACTGATGCACCACAAAATTAAATAGTTGACAGGGTTCTTATGGGGCTACTTCAATTGGACATGATACATTACTTATGTGTTCCTTATCAAGACAGCATTGCAATGAATAAAGACCTTGCACCTTTTGACTTTTTAAAATGATAAAAATGGCAAAAATATTCTGAAGAAGCTAGAGGCATCTTTAGCTAATCAATATCCTTGAATTAAAGTTTTATTTTCTGGGCATCATGGACCCTTATAAAGTTTAGACGACATTGAAGGAATTTTTTCTAAAGAACAATAATATGAGAGTATGTTAATTAGAAAATGAGCTCATTGCTCCTAGTCCAGACAACTATCCTTGCATTAAATACTTCATCACTTAAGTCATGCACTTGAGGCTTCTACTTATTGAGACTGGTGAAACCAAGATTGATGAAAAAAATATTGTGACTATTTTGTCTAAATTGGGTCATCCTTACTCAGTTTTTCTTTCAAAATACTACACATAGAAAGATTGTATGGGATTTGCATACATGGCACCACCTTTTGACAAGGTACATGGAAGCTAAAACCCGTATATAATGATGTGTGATGGATTGAGTATTGGGGCAGTATCCTTCACACTACATATAATGTAAAATTAATAGTTTATTTGCCTAGAACAATAGCTCTTGTGAATTTTATAATTATTATAAGATAATTTTAACCTAAGGGATTTCTATAAAATAACTTTGCTTTGACCCTTAGCAGCCATTAAATTCTCTAATTTTTTATCAACCAAGATTTCATGAGGGCGAGGTGAGAGAATTATTTATACAAAGCATTAAATATGGGCTTAAAAGCTAAAATACAAAAAAAATATAGATTTGCAAATTGAAAAAAATGTAGAGTGTATAGAAAGAAATTAAAACTACAAATCCAATCTCTAAACCTACATGCAAAATGATGCAAAGCTTATGTAACCCTAATACCATATTAAAATGTCTCGATAGAGTCCAAAATCATATTAGCTACTATAAGACAAACATCTATAACACGTGTAAATAAATCTATACAAACTTAGAAACAAGATAACATATATTTATCAAAGTAACATAACTACCTGTCTAGATTAAGAGCACTGGCCTAAATCCACTAGTACAACAATAACTCTCACCCACAATGTGCCTCATCCATTAGCCCTATATGTTCTTATATAAATAAGAGAGGAAGCTAGGGTTAAGGCTATAATGTCAACTAGTAGTTACAAATAAAATAAAACAAATCTATTATTAGTAGAAGTCAATTAAGTATTTACTTAATTAATAATTTTATGTAATAATGGGCATCAATTAGTGCCTACCCATAAATTAAAAATAAATATTACAAGTTCATCTTAAAATAATACAATAGTGTATGAATAATCTAATACACTTACAACACCATCCAACATTTTAACCTCTGCATTCTAAAATTAACTTCCATATCAAATTCAAGGGAGTGTAGACACCCTTAATTGGCAAATCTAAATTAATGCATTTGAAAATTTCCACCAATGTAAATAAAACTTGTATTCCTTTATAAATATTTAACCTAAGGTTTTATTTAGTACACCAAGTTGTTGTGTATCTATGGAAAGTTTAATTTTTTTATTAGAATATTTTGAAAAACATAAAGTTGTGTAGATTTTTTTCCAAAAATCCCATCGATGCATGTTTTTATCCCTAAAAATTGTTAAAAAACTCAAAAAATGCTTAGATTTACTAGTAACACCCTATAAAATATCCAAAAAATTAAATATTGTGATTTTAAAGAAAACTCTCTATATTTTTTCTTAAGAAACATTGAAAATAACACACACCCTTGAACAAAATGATTCATAAGACCTTGAAGAAATCTCAATTTTTTTTTTTTCAAGAAAAATGAGATTTTTTGTTAAAAAAGAGGTTTCAACTATAAGGAGACAAAAAATAGATCCCCCCTCCCTGTATATGAAGATTATGATTGTTTACAAATGATGAATAATGTAAGAAGATAGGTGTAACACCTTATAATAAGGGTCCAGAGGCCCTTGATCTACAATAATCTAAATAAAATCAATAAAGATCCCTTTTAGGCTTGAGAGAAAATGATCTCCCATTTTGAAGTTCGAGGATTGATGCTCTACTAGGGGTTTCTCATGACCAACTTGCTTCTTTTTATTAGCCTGTTTACTTGCTTTTCATACCACTTATATGAGAAATTTTAGGTTTTTCACACATTATTGTACTCGTTGATTTTCCCTCTAGGTGGACTAGCCTTATTTAATGGCCTTCACACTTTTGGCTACAACTATTATTGCAAAGAACAAGAAGACTAACACATTAGCGAGCTGGGAAGTTTGTCCCAAAGGTGTCAGATAAAGTAACCCTTATGACCTTCCCTCTCACCTTGAGGTTTATTTTTAACAATATGTTGTTCATAATGTTTGTAAATGGTGTGAAAATTATTCTTTTATTACATATTTTGTTTGTTGTATCCGATCAAAAGATTTTCTTAACAACTAGTTTCATCGCTAGTGGGAGCCCTTAGGCATCCATGTCACTAGAGTTCAAAACCTTACCAAAGGTTTTTTTTCATTTAAAGAGTCAACTTAAGTTCAATCCCTCTTAGCCAAATCAAGCTATTGGTTTCTTAGAAACACATTCTTGATTTTATCCTACTAGACCTGAGAATGTAAAGTCTCTAACCAAGCCTCCCTTAGGGTGTCAATCTAGATTGAGCTTCTTGGCTTGCCAATTATGTTTTGGTTATTTATTGACCAAATTGTATATCCCATTAAGTGAGTATTATGACATGAAAAACCCAAATTCCATTCCTCACACCCTAACAAGTGAGATTGCATTGAGGTTGATTTATCCAAGGAGTTAAAGGAGCTTATCGATATCCAAGTCAGTAATAACCATTGGGCACAAAATATTGTATATTTCAATCTGACTAACACTTACTTCCATTATCAAGTGCCTAATTATTGTATGAAATATTATCCCATTACAAGTCATTTGAAATCCTCCTTAGGCCCTCTATAAACTAAGAAGCCCAAGGTGGTACATAAAGGTGACGGATGGGCTACGATTACCACTAAACAATCGTAGTCAAGGTTAAAAACCTCCCCTTGTCACTTCTCCTCCAATAACCAAGGCTTCCCCAAAGGTTCTCAGCTATTTGCCCCATCCTATTAAACACTTGTAGGCCTATTAGAGTCTTATTTATCAAAGTTCACATCATTAAAGAGGTTCTTCATTTGATGGAATATCCTCAACAAGTGGTTCCTTCTTTAAGAGGTTGAGCAACACACCTTGTGGTGGTGGCAAATCTCCACAAGAGGAAAATGGGGATAAATGTCACTCCATTATGATCGAGGGATCTATCTTCAAAATCAACATAATAATTTTTCAGCCCTAGAAGATATAGAGTATGGCTAGGGAGAGTTCCAAATGAATGACATTTCTCAATGAATATTCTCTCCTAGAATGTTTGGGGTCTCACAAAGTCCTCTCATAAATCCTTTATGTGAGTTGCCTGCCAACATATTGGTTCATTGGATTTTGACTATTTGAAAGAAATTAAAATTTATGGATTTCTTCTACAGATAACTCTAAAGTGTATTTGACCTAATGCCACCCAATTTTCCACTCTATACGAGGAAGGATGGGGTAGTTCCAGCTTTTTGGTGTCACCAAAATCTTCCCCATTAATTTTTACCAAGGGAAGAACCGTCACATAAAAATATTTGGCTACTTTGGGATATTGATGGTCATTAATTAGGCATTCTCAACATTTATGCTGTAAATGATGGCCCTGATAGATCTTTGTTATGGTGATATTTAGGTGACAACATACCCCTTTCCATGTCACTCATGTGCAAGGATTTTAATATGGTTGAAAACCCCAATGACAAGGCTGGTGCCTTGCCCATGAGATGTTGCATGGGAGAATGTGAAGCATGGTATTATTTAAATAATAGCTGAGTTCTTGTTAACCCTCTCCTACAATGACACACATTAAATATTATGCCTTGGTTTATGTGGTCCAACTACTACACTGGAGATGATCACGTCCTCAAAAGGGTCACTGTTACATGTTAGAATAAAATATTTTCTCTTTCTCCAACATTAACAACTAGCCTATAAATGTTCATTATGAGTATGTTCTTTTAAACCATACACCATCTCTTGCAAAGTGGACTAGATCATAAGGCAATTCAAAGTGCCACATAATCATTTCATTCTCGACACATCTCTCTTGAGCCACATAGGCACCATCTATCTCATTGCCTAGGTTTGGAACCTGATAACCCACCCCCCTTATGTTACTAGCCAGATTGAAGCCATTTTGTGCACCACCACCTTTCTCCACCACTGTGGGAAGTAAATTAGCCATGTCAATAAATGGGAGATGAGGATTTACTTAAGGAATTTCAGATAATTTCCTTCCTCTTCAAACATAATCCCTTTGATCATCACTTACAAATCCCAACTGCCTTGCTCAAACACCAATCAAGGTGGCAGATAGTCATGTTGCTAGAGGGGCACATCTTCATGTTCGATTGCATTGGCTCAAAAATAAAGACAAAAATTCAAAGGAATTTTTCAAATCCCTCTGGGCCAAACATACTTGTGGCTAGATAAAGGCTATCAAGTCAATCAAGCAAGTCTCACTTCTCTTCCTAACATCTCCTCTAATTTTCTGGACCACTATAAGTGTTTCAAGCTCAGGAGGAACATTGAAAATAACCTAAGCTCTACAAGAATGCCGCAATGTAGTTTCTTGTAAGCTAAAGCCTACAATAAACTACTAAGCAAAGCACCTCCGAGTCTTCGTGAACTCACAGAGGCTCTTCATTGCATGAGCAATGATAAATATCTTGGCCTTGATGACTTTCCCTATGAATTTTACAAATCCACATGGGAATTCGTTGGGCCTAATTTGCTTTGAGTTTATAAAGAATCCCTACAAAATTAATCTTTGGGTACCATCATCAATCAAGCTAATACCAAAATTAATACCTGAATTTGGTGACCCAAAACTCGTTACCAACTAATGGATTATCACTTTTCTAATTGTGTCTTATAATATCCTTGTTAACGCACTTGCTAACTACCTTCATTTCATTCTTCCTGCTATTGTTAAACCAAAGTAAACAAAATTTATTATAGGTAGATATATTCTTGATAACCTTGTTATTGTCTGGGAAGATATGGAGTGGGTCAGGGCTTCATGTAAGAGAACCATTTTTATCAAATTGGATTTTGAAAAATCTTATGACATAATTGAAAGGCCTTTTATCCTTATATTGTTAAAGGCTCTTGGTTTTGGCAAGTTCTTTATTTCGAAATTCCAAACCTTGCTAGTAGATGCCTCTGCTTGCCTCACTATTAATGGTCTCAAATTTGATAGTATTTTCCTCCAATACTCCATCTGTCAAGGTTTCCCTCTTGATCCAACTCTTTATGTTATTTCTATAGAAGTGTTGGGATATCTTCTTACCTTTAGAGTTGAGCGGGGTCTTGTTTTACTCACTAGTCTTCTCAACTCATTAATGGTCACTTTGTTGATGATACTTTTCTCACCCTTGAAGAGCAAAAAAATAACTTTCTTAGAATTGATGAAGTGCCTTGATATTTTTGTTTAGCCTCTGGGTCTAGTTTGTAATGGAGTAAAACTTAATGTTTTTAACAAATTATGATGTTTATGCCTAGGTGGCTTCTCCAATTTAAGAGGAAATGATCATCAGAGGAGAACACTTCAAATTTTTGGGCACCCCCTTTGTTTTTGATAGTTCTCCTATAGAGCTTTGGCAATATGTCATTACTCATGTTGAAAAAAAAGTTGAATACTGGATTACCAAACTGCTCTCATTAGTAGGAAAATTTCAAGTTTGTACTAAAATCTTAGTGGCTATCCATGTTTAATATTCTTCCTACTAGGCTCCCTCTAAGGTTTCCTATGATAAGTTGGTTGAAATTCTTGAGGATTTCCTCTAATATAATGCCAAACAAATGAGGTGTTTACATCGAGTTGCTTAGGACATCTACTACCTCCCTCACGATAAAGGAGGTATGGTAATTATTGATATTTATAGACAGGGCACAACTTTGTGTGCTAAATGGGTTGTTAGAGCCATTGAAGGCAATGAATCATGTAATATATTGTTAAGACATTGTTTATCCTCTAGATCCCCTATGACAATCCTAGTTGAAAAAAATGGCTTCCACACCCTTATGATCATGTTGGTTCTAGTCAAAATTGAAGGATATTTTGTGGAAAAAAATATAGGGAAGGTTTTTGAGGTTATTAATCCCCATCTAAGATGGATTGGTGATGGTCTCCACACTGGTTTATCTTTTAATGATCATAATATATGGTGGTATCCCATTGTGATAGTACCAACGTGTTGTTAGTAGAGTTACTTGAGATAAAGGCACTACAAATTTTTTAGAAAGTCATACCATTCGAGATTTGGTCTCTATCCGGGATTGGACTCCTTAGCCGTATTTGAAAATTAAATTTTGTAAAGTCCCTTTAGGTTAGAATTAGAACATTTTGGGTTTTCTAACAAACCCTAACTGAAACTTACAATTTCATTTTTTTTACTTTCAAACCATAAACATATAAAAAATTCAAAATTTTTAAAATTCAAATATAGGGCACAAACTCCATATTTTATTATTATAAATACTTTCCAAAATTCATAAATATTACATCCCAACAAAGTATTTTCAAACTTGACTTTTTAAATCAAATATACGATTGAAAATTTTAACAAAAATACTAGCTCAATGTTCATGCCATTAAACAACAAATTTGGCTTTGATTTGCCTTACAAATGGCACTTTCAAACCCCAGTGAGGTTTGTTGCCTAAACAATTCATATTGTTGCCCTATTAGGGCTTTCAAACCTAGCCGCTACCCTCTATATTATTGCACCACTCCTCCTTGATGCCTTATACCATTGTGTTGTACCTGCCAATGGTGTTTAAACACCCCATCCAATCAAATTTTCCCAATATGACCCCTGAAATGGAGCCACCCAGTTGAAGGTTGAAGGTTTTCATATCCTATGGAAGCAAGTCAAGCAAACTACTCAAACTCATGATTTAATTTGATAAAAATGACATGATCCCTTAAATGAACCTCCTTTTTTCCTTTTAAATCCTTTACTCAACTCAATCTCCAAACTCCCATTTATTTTAAGATTAACATAAGTTTTTGAAAATAAGTTACTTTTTGGCTAACTTAGTCATATTATTATTTTTCTTGGAGTATTGAAAAATATTTTTTATTTTATTAATGATAATATTTTAATCTCGAAAAAGGGGACATTACAATCCACCCTTCCCAAATTTACTTGCCCTCAAGCAAATGCAAGCTCCATTCTTCATTCCTTGTACCCTTTTGCAAATACTAAGATTCCAAATCAACCTTAAGGATTCTTTAGAGTATGCACAAACTTCGACAACTTCTTCCATCTTTGTTGCAATAAAATACTCTTCATCCTTTGTTTGGACTAAAAACAAACTCAACTACTCCCACTCATGCTTGTCATGTGCCATGATCATTGTACTCTCCTTGAACATGTGCAAACTATGCACTCTTTGACTCATAAGAGTCTCTTTATCAACACTCATATGGGTTCTTATTTTTAAACTTGCACAGAGAACAAACATGTCAATGAAATCAAGAGCTCCCCATACCACTCCTTCAATCGTTTCATCATGCCTCATAGCCATGTTGTTCAACTCTCATCCAATGCTTGCATCTTATTCATAGTTTCCATTCTTGTGATGGACTTCTAAAGGTCCAACACTTATGAAGTTATAATGAGAACCAAATCCATCTAATTGCCTTTGAACTTTAATCACCTTTTTGAAAAACAATTTGTTCTTATATGGGTTGAAAGCAAAAAGATGTGCATATCTCACCCTACAACAAGTATAAGCTTCCCATCTTGGAACTGGAAATATGAGCAAACATTTTGGATATTCCTTCTTGACTTTAAATCCAATGATGTCCTCTTCCCAAGGTCTAAAAATTTATGCGCGCCCTTCAAATTCAATTCTCTTACTTTACAGGTGAAACCATTTGGAATAACAAGTGTAGCTCTCAACCCCATTAACAATGATATCTCTTGGCAACTCAAAAAATAATTAGATCATTAAGTGTGCATAATCCACAACACATGCCTTCTCAAGATGATCTTCATTAAGGATATTGTAAACTGTTCCTTCCCACAAAGGACATGAATCAACTTGTATGCAAGCTGAAAATAAATTATGACAGTCATGAAATATCTATTTTTCCACCCAAATCAGAGTTATGTTGGTTGAAGTATTCATTCTCTTCAGCTGAACCCATTCATCAACATTTCCCAATGATTTAGTGTCCTAAAAAATATCAATCTTGTAGTTTTTCAAGTCTATAAATAACAACTTATAATCTGATTTTACCAAAGTTAGCAACTTAAAAATGGAACGACAATTGTAAAATTGAAACCTTCTTACAAGAACAGGAAGTGTGAGCATTGTAATGACCGAAAACACTTGTGTAAAGGCTAAAAATTCTTTCCTAATAGTCACCAACTTGAAAATGCTCCATCCCATGATTGAAAATACTTGTCAACCCACTTGTATGGATGCAAATGAAATCACGTGGTGGTTGGTTTGTATGATGACAGTAACACTAATTTTAGTTTTTTCACCTAGATCCATTATCAATATTGGGAATTTTTAATTCCCAATCCTTGAGCCTTCTTTCTATTTGGTACTCTTAATCTTATCCTCATTGTTAGAATGACTCTTATGATGATCAAAATATCGTAAGGACATAGTACGATGGTGATACAATAAATCATTATTATGAAGATAATCAAATTGTTTACCCTTCTCTTTAAATTCCTTTAGGTGTTGTCTTGCTTGAATGGCTATCGATTTTCCCTCTTTTGCTCTTCTTATCTAATCATCACATCTCCTTTGAGTCATTATCACATCTTATGTGCTTTCTTGCAAGGTAGATGGTTCCCTTTCAAACCTAGGATCCAATTTTGTTGTTATTGGTGGATCATTTGATTCTGCCTCACATATGTAATTTTTGCCCTTTATTTTCGTTGAACTCTTAGGGATATTAACTAATGGCATTTATATTTTTAGGATTTCATCCTTGGCTTCCTCATTCCTTTGCTCCTTTATAGGGTTTTGGAATTCAAAACTTTATTTATTTTATTTTATTTTCTTCTAAGATAGACTCTTGAGGTATAGGGCTTAACCCTACAAACTTCATCTTTATGTCACTGCCCTGCATGATGAAGAGTCTACAAACAACTCGATACTTACAACGGGCCAAAAAATGACTCTGATACCATTGTAATGTCCCTTTTAGGCAAAATTAAAACAACTTGAGTTTTCCAACAAAGCATAACTGAAAATTACAAATTTCTATTTTTTTCTTGCAAATCCTAAACATATAAAAAATTTAAAATTTTTAAAATTTAAAACTAGGACACAAACTCCATATTTTATTATTAGAAATACTTGCCAAAATTCAAAAATATTAAATCCCAATAAAGTATATTTAAAATATTTTTTACAATCAAATGAACGTCTAGAAAATTTAATAAAAATACCATCTCAATGTTAATGCGCTTAAACAACTAATTTGGCTTTGATTTGCCTTATAGATGACACTTTCAAACCCCAAGGGGGTTCGCTGCCCAAACAATTCAAATCATTACCCTTATAGGGCTTTCAAACCTAGTCATTGCCCTCTATATTGTTGCACCACTCCTCCTTGATGCCTTATACCCCTGTGTTATACATGAGAATGGTGTCTAAACACTTCAACTGATCAAATCTACTCAATATGACCCATGAAATGGAGCCACCTATATGAAGGTTGAAGGTTTTTGTCCTCAACTTTAGTTTTCCAAAGATGGTTTTCGTCTCATATGGAAACAAGTCAAACAAACTACTCAAATTTATGATTTAATTTGATAAAAATGACGTGATCTTTTAAGCGAACCTCCTTTTTCCCTTTAATATCCTTTCCTCAACTCAATCTCCAAACTCTCCTTTATTTTAAGATTAGCACAAGTTGTCGACAATAAGTTACTTTTTGGCTAATTTAGTCATATTATTATTTTACTTTAAATAATGAAAAATACTTTTTATTTCAATAATAATATTATTATAATCTCAAAAAAATGGGACATTACAAATTTCAATTGAATAATGTGGGCTTACCTTCTATTCGTATTCAAGACCTAATGCCAAATATAATGTTTCACTCGCTGGGGTTACAACTGCCACACTCATGGTGGAAGGACCATAGGTGGAATTGTGACACACATTTTAAAACATGTTCCTTGGGACTCCTCTATCAAGTTAGGAGTCCCTTCTCTTCTACTCTCAACAAACTTAATAGGCGACATGGTCTTAATTCCTCCTCCAGGGTATGGCTTACCAAGCTCAATCAAATATGGACAGCTCATCTTGAGCCCAAGTTGGCCCATTTTATCTAGTGTTTGGTTTACCAAGGTCTTCCACTCAGGGAACGACTCACTCATATTGGAATTGCTCAACCCAAGTGCCATGCTTGCAAGCATCCATAGTGCTTTGATCTTTTATAGTTTTGTCCTCGAGCTCGATTTGCCTAGCAATGGATCCATAGCCCTTTTCAACGTTATCACCATGAGCCTTTCTCTTGGCATCTTGCCTTGCTTGGGGTTTCGGTGAAATAGCTTGTTAATGTTATTTTTTTATAGTTTTTTCCATAAATGCAATTTATTCTAGTTATGGAAGGCAAAAAATAATGCTTTATTTAACAATATTGAATGTTCATTTTTTCCCTATTAATTACAAGGTTATTGTTATATCCTTGTGTTAAATATTATTATATGGTGGTTAATTCGTCATAGTATATTATTATTGTATTTGTTAATTTGTTGCTCTTGTGAACTCTATTATGGGTTTACTATTTGTAACTATCCTATTTTTTAAGATGTCATTTTTCTATATTTTTGGCTATATAATAGCCCATGAAATGTATTTTGAGTTAGCTAAATATAATCAATATTTTGCTCTACACCTTGCCCTGCATGTAGATTAAAGTTTAGACTTAGAAGGCTGCGATGGAGATTTGTCATCTACACGAGCTGTTGGATCACTAGTGGAGCACTCCTTGCACATTGAGTTGTATCTCCCCTGATGCCTTGCCCCAAGGTCCGCCATTGCCACCTCCTAAGAGGCATAGAAGTCGCTCTCTCAGTCACAGTCACTTCTCCCCTCGCTTTCATCTCGGGAGATGGAGGTCATCGCCATTGCATAAAAAGTTTGATACAACTGCCTCTCAGAGGGGTTCTCCTGTTGCCACCATTACTATGATCTTGCCAACTGATGGGTGGGTGATAAACACGACTTTGGACCCCCTGGATAGCTAGGTGGTGCCATATCCTCCTTTCATAGAGTCTTCCACTTAGACTACCCTACCACCTAAGAACGATCCTTCACCTCCTCCATTGGGTGCTATAACCCATGTTTAATTCTCTTCTAGTATGTTTTATGGTTTTGAGCATCATTTGTTGTTGTAATGTGGTTTTGAGTGTCGTTTCTTGTTTGACTTGTTCCTTATTTTTTGGTGTCATGTTTGGAGTTAGACATTTTATCCTTTAGCGTGGAGTCTAAGCCGTCAATTCCAACTAACCACCTTAGCATGTAACCTTCTGTAATTTTATTATTTATATAATAAAATTACAGTGAAGCATTTAAATGGTATAATGATCTCCCAAACTAAATTAAGGTCCCTTCACCATAATTAATTTTTGTTTGGGAAAAGAGGTCGAAAATTAAAAATTTCAAAGTAATTATATTTATAATCCCATGTGCTTATAATACTTGTATATTAAATAGTTCCCTTTAATTTAAATCATTAAAAAAAAAAAATGTCTTAAAAATATGACTATTTAAGAAGGTTAGATTGAAATAACTTAAACGAACCCAAATAAAATTCAACAAAGATTAATAATTTAACTTTTGAAGAATTCACTCACTCAATATAAATACACAAACTTATAAAGTTAAAAAGCTTAAAAAAATATTCTTTAAATAAATGAATAATTTTAATAATATCTGAGAATAACAATAAGAACTATCTATGTGAATACAACTCTATTCATCTTACGAATGAATGGAAGATTTTAATAATGTCCATGAGACCAAATAATCTATGAACTGAGAGCTCCATAAAAATTATCCGTAATATCACAACTTCTTAACACAAATGCTGACTTACTACTATTATAAAATTTTTAATCCTTTCTTTCTTAAAGCTAACTCTTCTATTATAAATCTTAATTAAAAAACTTACTTCCTTATTTAAACTTCCCTTTTCAAACAAAGCCGTTAAATTCATATAAATCTCAATAAAAATGGCTATTTTATATAGAACCGAAATAATTGAAAATAAAACTTTTCAAACACAACCAATCAAGTAATGGTCCTCTCTTCCAAAATGCTTTAATAAAAAATTGACACTATTTCCTACGACAACCTCGTTCACACCCGTCCATCATTTCATTTGTGTCTGATCGTTCCCGCCCGAGGTGGGGTTTGAACTTTGAGCCAGGCAAAGCATCATAACGAACCATCTTTCTGCCATTGTGGAGCCTCACCTCTGCACCTTTTTCTATCTCCATCCACTCTTACTAAAAAAGATCCATCTATTTGACTCATTTTTCTTGACAGGTCGGGGTTTTGATTCACTGGAAGGTAGGTAGCTTGTAATGCAGTTGGATCTATGGATCTTACAGGCAAAGCGGATGACCTTATCGACGTGTCTGTGGAGGACGATAGCCTCTTAACATCCCCGGCAACAAAAGAGGGTGGCAAATTTGTATTTACTCAGTCCCCAGCGACCTCTGTTCGAGCCCCCAATCCTAGCGCTTCACGGGGTGAGTATATTTACTAACCACATCTTTCCTTCATTTGTAACACAACCCATTTGCACAGGGGATTCGTTTATTTGTTCCCGCTTTTTCTTTGGTTTGAATTTTCAACTTTTTCCTTCCTTATTTGTTTTTTGAATTTTAGACTTTTGGGTTTATTCATGGTTTTCTTTGGAGCTGGGTGTGTATATAGACCTTAAGAGGTGCCATGTATTTTTTTTGAGGGATTACGCATTATTGCAGGTACAGAGCATCGAAATTTAAAGGCTCACACAGTTAAACAGATCCCATTTTCAAAGATTGAAATTGAGGGTTTCAGTTAAACATTTTTTCAATTTCTGAAGTTGTTTCTTTTCTCCCCTCTTTTTTTTAAAATTATTTTGTATATAAAAGATGGATTGAGATTTCTTCATATTTTGTTGGGAGAGCCACTATGAAGCATATTGAGTGATCTGTATTTTGAGGAAGTTCTGTTCTTTCTGTATGAATTTGTGCTTTTTTGATGAGTTTTTTCCCTTTATGGTTGATTCTTGAAAACCCACAAGTCAGTGTTTGATTACTCTTTGTTTTGATAAATCTGAGTTTTATAAATTGCCACGTACATAGCTTCCAGAATTCATAACTTCAGCTTGTATGGTGGTGCCCCTCTTTTTTGAGAAATCTTCATTATTCCTTGATGAATCTGTGCACAGCTTTCTATGTTCCTCTGTCCATGTTTTTGAGGAATTTTCATTCTTCCTTGATGGCTTTGAGGGTGCTCTGATTTTTGAGGGAATCTTTTTCTTCCTTGATGAAATTGTGTGCATTTTTGTAGATTTTTCCTCTTATGTTCGATCCTTAAAAACCCACAAGTCAGTGATTCAGTACCCTTTTTAATTTTTGGATAAGTGAGTAATATCGTATTGGCATATACATAGCTTCCAAATTCAAAAGGTCCCCATGGCTTGCAAAACAGATCATTGAATTGTGCTGTGTACCTATCTAAGGGCACCCCTTCTTTCTTTTTGGAGGGTTGTGTGTATGGAGCATAGGGGGTACTTGTTTTTGGAGAAGTTAAAATTCTGCCTTTACGGTTTTGTCCATAGTTTTACGAGTTTCTTTCTATAATGGTCAATCCTTCAAAAACCACTAGTCACTGTTTGAGTACAGTTTGTTATTGAAAAATAAGGGCTTTAAAGGACACTCATCAATTGCAGAACTAAACAGATCCCAGTTTCAAAGGACTTTTGTAAAAATATATTTGCAATTTATGGGATTGTAAGTTTTATTTGAGGAAATTTGGTTGGTACAAAGCATCCAAAATTAAAGACCCACATAACTTGCAGAAATATACAGATCCCATTTGCAAAGTTATAAATCTAGGGTTTAAGTAATTTTTTCCCGCAATTTGTCGACTTTATTTTTTCTTCCTCTTTTAAAGAAACATGAGATATGTTTTCTTCATATTTGTTTTGGGAGAGATCTATATGGAGCATAGATTTCAGACTCTGCGAGTCTTTTCCTGACTTGCAAGTCCCGAGCAGAGTCAGGGGCATCAAGTTTTTCTTCCTCAACTTGGCCAACTGGCAGAGTCTGACGGTATCACAAGTTTAGTGATTTTTGCAAGGCTTGCTACAGACTCGTGAGTCTAGGAGATGAAAATTAAATAACTGTTTTAAAAACTGCTTTCCAAAACAGATTAAATAACTATTTTATAAATATATTAAAAACCCCTAAAACACATTTATAGTTTTAAGCTGTTCCTGTTTCTCTAATCCATTATTGTTAAGTAGAAAACACCAGCCATTCTATAACAACGTGATTTAATGATAGAAAACTTTGCTTCATCATTTTGGAAGATTTTGTAGTCTGTATGTGAGCAATATGTTTGATTTTTTTTGTCATTGATTTTATTTTTGTTTCGGGATTTATAAAATTTACATTTATTTTTTGTGAGAATGTTAAAATTTACAAATTTTTACTTTGCTGACTCTCGACAAGTATATTTGCAGAGTCTAAGTCTCAAAAAAATGATATACGGCACAGAGAGTGCTTTGTTTTTGAGTATTATTTGTTCTTACCCTATGGATTTGTGCTAATTTTTATGGGATTTTTCCTTTTATGGTCGATCCTTAAAAAATTGCAAATCAGTGTTTCAGTACTCATTTTTTGATAAATGAGAGTGATAAAATATATGGACATACACAGCATTTGAAAACATCCCCTGCATTTTGTGTGTATAAAGCACTGGGAGGCATTCATTGTTTTGAGTAATTTTTGTTCTTTCTTGATGGATCTGCGCACAAGCATCTGAAAAGATCCCTGCAATTTGCGTGTATAGACCATAGGGGGCAGTCATTGTTTGACTTAAGTAATTTTGTTCGTTGTTGATCTGTGCACAATCCTCAAAAGAACCACAAGTCAGTATTTGACCCTATTTTTTGATATATAAGAGCTATATTATATAGGCACGTGCAAAGCATCCGACAAACAAAAGGCCCACATAACTTCCAGAACTGAGCAGACCCCATTTTCAAATTTCTAAAGCTAGGGTTTCAATTAAATGTTCCTACAGTTTCTGGGGTTGTAATTCTTCTTAAAGAGCTTATCTCCTTTTTTTTTGTGGCGGGAGATGTCTGTATGGAGCATAGGGTGTACTTGGCTTTTTGAGGAATTTTTGTTCTTCCTTGATGAATCTGTGCACATTTTTCTGAGATCATTCCTATTATGGTAATCCTTGAGCCAAAAGTCATTGAGTAACTTTTTTTCTGATAAAAAAAGAGTTATATTATATGCACATGTACAAAGCATCCAACATTCACAGAACCTAGATAACTTGCAGAACTAAGCAGATCCCATTTTCAATAGATCTAAATAGAGGGTTTTATTTAACAGCTCTTGCAATTTCTGGTGATGGAATTCTTCCCCCCCCTTTTAAGGGTGTGAGTTTTGTTCTTTTTTTTTGGGGAGGGGTGTACCGATCATTTTTTACCAGAAACACAACTGGAGAGTCCTGTTTTGTTTTAGAACATGTAAATGCAGTTTGCCATTTCTGGGCTTCCAATGACTTTTCTTATGCAATGACAATATTTCGAAGTGGTTGTGTAGCTACTATAATGTTTTGCCTGGGGTTATTTGCGTTTTGGGTTTGAATGGTGGGAACGTGGCATTGATGTGCCCTACTCTTTGTTTGCTCTTTCTGTTTGTCTGCACTGTTTTCTAAGAAAGGAAAAATGAAAATGTATTAACATATTAAAATTTATTATTATATTGATGATACATGTAAAGCTATATTGATAATAGTACTTTGTCTGTGCTTTATTTGATTCGTCATCCCATCCATGTTTGTATTCTTTTACAAGGTGATCACTTTAAATAATATTATATGATTTTATCCATTTTTTGTTATTTATATATATTTTTGTTTTTTTAGTGGGTTTGTATTATTTATTATATATTATATATATTCATCTTTCTTATGTGCAACCCCTTCACATCTGTTTCAAGTTATGTTTTCGTTGCTGTTACAGTTTCTTGTTTCTTGTAAAATAGGTGATTATAAAGCATAGGGGTGCTCTGGTTTTTGAGGGTTTTTCATTCTTACTTGCTGGACCAGTTCAAAAAATATAATATTATTTTATCAACTCTTTATTTTTTAATTCATTTTTGATTTTTAGCGATTTTCTATTATTTTAATTTATTATATATATTCAAATTTCTTATTTGCAACCACTTCGTGTCTGTTTCAAGCTACGTTTTTGTTGCCATTACAGTTCCTCATTTCTGGTAACATAGGTGCCAATAGAGCATAGGGGTGCCATGATTTTTGAGGGATTTTCATTCTTGCTTGATGGATTTGTCCACAGTTTTCTTTAGATTTGCCTGTTATGGTGGATCCTTGGAGAACCATAAGTCGTACTCATTTTTTGATAAGTAAGATTTATACATATGCATGTACAGAGCAGCCAAAATTCAGATGTCCCACATAACTTGCAAAACAGATCATAGAATTGTACCATATAGCTGCTTCAGGGTATACACACACTTCTATATAATGGCAAACCTAAACTTTTTAAGAGTTATGGAGGCAATATGATCAGGACGTAGTGGGATTTCTAAGTTTCATTGAAGGATGAGATATTTTGAGCCTGCAGCCAAGCTTTGACCTTGGGTGTCTTTATGAGTTTATCTTAGCATTTGAGCCCTGAGAATTATGGTTCAAAATAATGAAACAATTAAAATAATTTTAACATTTATGAGCTATAAGCCTAAGCCTCACCGGACGAATCAGAGGCACCAGAGAATCTCATGAAATAAACAACAGAAAAACTATTCATGAAACTTGTCATACGATCAGACATTGCTTTCCTGATTCGCAGGTTCTGTCATCACATCCTGCAAGCTGACTGGAGTTTCATCTATTGGTCCTTAGTTTGAGTAATTTGTTAAATTGGCCAAGAATTATCGATAATGTCTGCTGTTGGTGACTGACAGAAACCAGCTGTTGCTGCTGCTGGGATATAATGATTGCTAGTGTTGTCTAAGCCGCATTTTCTGTTTTGTTTGAATGATTCTCAGAAAATATAGTGCCTTTGGCTTCTGCCTGAATGGGAATTAAAACAATAACAAAAACCAATACAGCTTTGGCTGAATAAGCATTAAAACAGAAAAGGAAATTGAGGTCTTGATAAGGGAGTTTGAGATCATCAGAGATGACCTAGCCCGAATACTCTGTGGTCAGAATGGATGCATTCACGAAAGAAATTATATTTCTTGGCTGATATCAGGTATAATTTTGAGAGGGGTCCAAATTTGTTGTGCTCATTCATTTACACCTCAAGCTTTAAAAAAGACATGTTGGGAAGGTTTTGCTAATTGTTGCATTTTGAAAGTTTTGGGAGATCCCATCATGATTCCATGGGAGTGGGACTCTTGCCCTTTTGTGCAAGGCCCTACACTAAAAGGACACTATACATGTTTGCTGCCAAAGTTCAACTACAAGAAGACAGGAGACTGAAAGCGAGAACTAGGTTTTCATGCCATAGCTCAATGTATGTTTAGCTGCCTTTTATGGCTCATAAAGTTCTGCCTCAGGTTTATCTAAGTTGCCTTAAACAACCCAAGGTTAGCTGTGTATAAATGAAGAATATAAGGATGCAGAAAATATAAGCTATTAATTTTGTATTCAATTATTTGGATGAATGTTACAATTTGTTCGCAACAACATAAATGTGTGCATCATTGAAATGCAGCATGACTGGTGCTAGCCCAGCAGCAGGATATCAGATATCTGCATTGACTTTTTTGATTGGATGTATAAATGGTTATGTAATCATGTTTTCTAGGGTCTAGAAGTTACAGACTTATTAGTGAACCTTGGAATGGCATGCATGGTTGCTACAGATGATTTTAGCTATTTTGTAAGCAGCCAAATAATGAAGAGAAATGCGACTAACCTTACTATTTGCTTCAGCAATATTGTTGGTCAAGCATATTATGTTGAATTGTTGAAAACTTTGAAATTTCAGAGTCAATAGAGGGATGTGGGGAAAACAAGGAGCAATTGGTGTCGTCCAAGGATGTTGTTAATTGTCAGGCAGACAAACAGAGCATAATGACAAATTCAACCATAGAGGAGGAACAGCCACCACTCTGTGAGGAAGATGTTCAACCCAAAAGGAAAAAAAGGGCAGCCCAATTTAACTTGAGGAAAAGTCTAGCCTGGGACCAAGCCTTCTTTACTAATGAAGGTGCAACACAAAAGATATTGCTATATAGTTAACATTATGATCTGCTAAATTTGTTAATTTTTTGATATCGTTGCATTTCTATTTGATATGATAGTGCTCTATATAGTTGGTTAAAAATTGTATTTTCTGCAGGAGTTCTCAATCCTGTAGAATTGTCACTTCTAAACAAGACTTTCAAGAAGTCAAATGAGGCTTTTTTACCTAGTATTGAAGAAGAAGAGTCTGTAAGATCTTCATTGGATTCAAATTCCACCCTTAGCGGAGATATTCTGGCTTTAGAGACGCTTGAAGAAAACCTATTCACCGAGCCACATACATCAAATAGTGTATCTTTCGAGACAGTACCTGCTCAATCACGGTTGCCTCCGCTACCCAGTGTGAGATTTATTGAATGATGTTTTTTAATGTTCTGTAATATAATTTGGTGTTTTTCAATTCCTACTGCTTCAGAATTCTTTCTATACTCAATGATGATTCTAATGCTGGTTTTGGTGTGTATCAGGCAAAGATTTTGGCTACTGAAAAAAGGAATACTGCCTCAAATGCACCCGAGAGTCCCGAGAAAAAAGCATCTTGTGGAGCTCAAGATTCCTTCACATATCCCTTTTTAACGTGTCAGGAATTTTATTTACTAGTTTACAAATATGTATTTCAAAACTAATTCATAAATTTTCTTTTTTAGGTTTATCACTTGACAGTATTGGTGTTTCCTTGACTTAACAAACATTTAAAAGATCTAGCAGTAAGACTACTGAGGGGCTCCACAAACCAAGTCAACAAAATGATGCGTTTGGAACGAATTGTGCTTCTACCCCAACAATAGCCACAAAGAAAGTTTCTACAGGTCATAAACGCATGAAATATACACATGGAAATGCTGTGCCAGGTTTGCTATTCAGTTTGGTATTTTGGTAGACTACATTGTTTTTCGAGGACTGCTGGAGCATTCATTCTGCATGGGGGTAGTATTAACTGCATCAAGTTTTGTTGTGAACAAATAAGATAGGATTCTTTCTGTGTCATGATGACCTAATATGCTGACTTAGAATATTGTAAAATCAACTCAATATTAAATATATGTGATCGGAAAGCTATTTTGAGATCTAGTGTAAGTGTGACAAATGAGTTGCAGACAAGCTCCTTCCTTGATTATATATCTTTGTTTTATAAGATCTAAATTGACAGCTTAGCCTAAAAAATTCTATGTTATAAATATTTGCTTTAATATGAGGCCTGTGGTTTATGCAGTTAATGGGATGAGGGCTATTACACACAGAAACACACCATCAAAGGCTAAAGAAAATTCTGGAATCAGTGGCAGATCTGTTACATCTGTAAATTCTTCTACCGCTGAGCATTGTGATTCTGCTAAACATTCAGCTTCTTCTCGTACAAACATTGAAATACCAAAGGGTGTGGCTTCTGGAACAGCAGACTTGAGCAACAACAGGATTCTTCCTAAGATTTCTTCCTCACAGTCTTTTGATGGGACTCCCGAGCTTGTTTCCTCTAGATCCGAGCCTGTGGTTGCTAGTCATAATTTTCATGAACAATCTACACCCAAAATAGGTGCAGGTATATCTACAGATTCAGGATTTTCACAACATGGCAAGCAAAACCATGGACTTGAAAAAGCAATTGCAGTGGACCTACCTATAAAATCTGGTTCAACAACTAGCAATAGTATGATTTTTACTGCCAAGGATCCTACAAATCACAAGAAAAACCATGGATTTGAAAAGGGAGTAGCGGTGGACCAACCTACAAAGTCTGGTTCTGCAACTATTGGTCGCGGTAGTATGATTTTTACCACCAAGGATCCTCCAAGTAAATCTGTTTGTGCTCGGCCTGTAAATTTGCAATCAAAGCCCACTGGCTTGAGAATGCCTGCTCCAAAACACGGTTTTTTTGATACGGTTAGCTTTCACTATCTCCTCAGCTCTGCTTCATTGACGCCTTATTTTAAATGATGGAAGGAAACCATACAGGTTCCTTGTTTTCTAATCTAGTATTTCCAGATACTGATTGCAATTTGGCTGTTGCAGGAAAAAGTCATTCGTGCACCACATCCTGCTTTGCAAAAGAGATCTAGTGCTAATCATATTCTGCCACCTAAGTCTATGCCCAGAGGGCCAAGTGGTATCCCTCAAGGTAGTAGACTGAAACCCCCAGGGGTCCCTCTTGCTCATGACCATCATGACCATCCCTGTTATAGGGGAACTGTACAATCTGGCATTTCCATGGCCTCACATTTGAGGCCTGAATCTGCATTGATGAGTTCTATTGCGTCCATTCCAGTTCCTCATCTTCAGTCACAGCTTAAGGCAAACCTTGAGGGTTCGGGTTTAGGCTTGCTAGCACATCAAAAGTTTGGATTTTCTCCTATAGCTCAACAAGGTTCCCATGACCAAAGAAGTGATCAGAGACAGGTGTTTTCAGGGCCATCTAATGCAGCTGCACGGTCAAGTTTCTCTCAGGTTAATCAGCAAAATCAGAAGGGCACCTGTAGTGTTGTTCCAAAAGATCAGTCTGAGTTATCCTTCATGCATCAAAAGCGTAATTTGCAAGATGTATCTCCAATGTGCTCCGAACAAAAAAATGCAAATGCAAATGCAAATGATACAAAGATGGTTCCATTAATAGATACGGGTAAAGCTTCTAACATGAGTGACATTAGTTGTCTTGAAACTCATTATCGGCACGGAATTGCAGTTGTTGCTGATGCAACTGCAAATTCTGTCTCCAAGCTTTCACAATCTGAACATATGTTATACCCAACACAAGGAGATGTATCAAAGGTATCTGTTGAGTTTGACTTTGAAGGTACAGCTGAAGAAGTTAGCTCGAATGGAAACACTTTATCTGTCAATTCCAGCCTGCTGAATTCTTTTGATCATGGAACGGCCCTGAAATATGTTGATGGACAGAAGAGTTCAGTGGATAGCACCAAGACCCTCACATCCTCACCTGTCTCTTTTCCTGTTTTGGGTGATATAGCTGAGAAAGAGAACATCATGTTAGGAAATGAAGGACGAGATATTGATTCTCATCGATGTATAAGCTCTGGAAGAAAGTCAGTGGATGACTTGATTGTTCAAGTACAGAATATTAAGAATCCTGATGTGCGCCCATTTTCAGAAGAGTGGTTAAGTGCTATGGAACATGCAGGAGAGGTTAGAGGCCTTGACCATCAGTAATCATTGCTATCTGCAGACTATCTATGATTTGGTTATGTTAGCTTGCTTTAATCTACCTTTGTTAATGCTGACAGAAACCTATTTCCAGGAATGGCTTCAAATGAAAAGCGGACCAGTGCAAAATTCACCAACGGAAAAAATAGTTCCTCAACCAGGTCCATGGTCTCCGGTATTTTCTCTTTCCTTGGGTAGCATAGTAACAGAACATATGAAAACAAACATTGTAAACATTCACGATGTCTTGTTCATGTGGAATCTACTATTATAGTTTTGCTGATTTATCTCTTTTTGTAGGTACGGCGCTATAGTCAGCAAATAGGTCCCTTTGATTGTACTAAGTACACAAATGCAGCAGGCACCTGTGGTGATTGTCAGGATGAATGAGATGCTTGTGATAAATGCTTTGTGTGCATCTTGATCGTGTTTGTCTTTTCATATTTTTCAGTACATACAAAATAAATCCTGGTATAGTAAGGGCAAGTTTATTGCATCTGACTAGCAGCAAAAACCAAGTTCATGCTATGTTGCCTATATTTTCTAAGGGCTGTTCTAGTGGAATTGCTCATGTTTAGTCTTTTGTAAGATCATTGCCAAGAGCCATGAATTGGTATGGCAAAAGTGTACTGATAAATAATTAATTTTATGTGATCGCAGCCTGGCCCTTTTGTGATGTCTTATGTTTTGTTCTACAACTTTGTTCTCTAATGAAACTCATTTGAGGAGTTTTCTGATTTGTTTTGACCAAGTGTTCTTTGTTGGCTTAGCAGCAGAGAAGGATCATGTTTTGGAAACATTTATGGATTTCTAGCCTGGAAAGACAATTGAAATTACTCTGAATTTAGCAATGTTATGCAGGGATGCATCCCCTAGATCTTGATGATGTCCCGGGTGTCCCAAATGTTTCAAGGAATTAGGGACTTGGAGGGGATGCCCCCATGTTTTTCCCTGATGCATTTACTTTAAAACAGAACCCCCACTTCAAAAAAAGTTGTTATTTTCACAAAAACATCGAACCCTAATCCTGGGAGTACCCTTAAAAAACATTAAATAAGGTTTAAAACCCTAAACTTTATTGAATAAAGTTACATTATTAAAATACCATTTTTTATATATTATTTTAACAAGCATCCCCCCGTTGTCCTCAAAATGTGGCATTGTTTTTGCCATCCTGGAAACCCCATCCCCACGTCCCCTGGTCCCCTAGACTTAGGTAACTATGAAGTTATTTGTAATAGCCATACATGTCTTGTGTTCTTGGATAATGCTTTTCATAAGCATGTGATAATTCCTGTTGCACTTAATGCCTATGAAAACTAAGATTATTAGAGATTTGACTCCGATTTGGACAAATTGTATTCTGAATGTCTTTGCATCTTAGAAAGTATAAAGCTGCATGCAAAGGCTTTAGTGGCAACTCTAATTTTAATGGCTATAAGAAGGATAACTTGTAGGCTGAAATTTATATCCTTAGGCATTCTATGTGAGGAACAAATGGGCATATTGTAAGCTCACATTCTTATAATGTCTTCAAGGTCTTATACAAAGTTTACATATTGACAGGTTAGAGTTGGCAAGGGAACCCCAAGGGTGTTTTACGCACTTGATTGTTTTCTTTCTTTGTGTAATCTGCATGTGGGTGAGCTATACCAAAATCTCTTTGGACAAGGTGTTTATAGAGATTTCAACTTAAAAAAATGATCTTACGCGATGTGCAATGTGGCTAATGATATTGTTATCTTATGATTGTTGGGTCAGAAGATTGTCATTCGGAAGCTGTCTTTCAGAAAGATGAACTTGATATTCATCTTGTAACTGTAGACGTTGGTCAAGTTTGGTGCATCATGTTTATTAAATACTCAAGACCTCGAGACAATGGACAAAAAAAGTGTTCTCAGGGAAAAGCAGGGAAAAAACAAGACATGGTAAATTGCAAGTTACAAATTCTGAATAGACCTGCATTGAGGTCGGTTGATAAAGCTGGTTAGGCATAATGAGAGGAAGAAGGTGAATCACCAATTGTGGCTTGTGATACGATGTTTGTACATAGCAATGCATAAAATTTATCTTCAAGCCTTGGCAAGCTGTCAAAAGTATGAAAAGGGCCTTCAATTAAAATAAGAGCTTTTACACAAATCAAGTTCCAAACATAATGCTATAACATCTCATTAAGGTATTTTATCTACCTAAACTTTTATGCATTTAAATACACGGGTTGCAATTTGGCATTGTACTTTGTTTTCAAGGAAAAGAAAGTTGATACGCTATAATCAATAGTGACGTTCATTTAATAATCTTGTTTTTATTCATACATCTTTGTTTTCTTTGAACCTTGTTTCTAGCAATTTCATTGTCTTTATTAGAGAGCAAATGAAGTTTATTAGGGATGTTCTGGTAGAAAATAAGGACAATCAAGTTTCTAGAAGCAAGCTGAACTGTGGGAAGGGGAAATAGGAGGAGGAGGAATCACTATAACATCCCTCCAAAATTGCTTCCTTGAACTTGAACAAAAATCTAAATTGTCAAAACTTGGCATCAATGAAGGGTAGAGAGAAAGCCCTTGCAATTTTGCAAAAATGTCTCGTTGCAAGCAATTGGGATGTATGAGCTTAGTTGTGCCAATTATCTTTTTGTAGAAGTGGATCAACAAATCAAGAATATTGTACCTATGAGGCATGCCCATTTGCAACGTGCTTTGTTTCATTGATTCTTTGAGATTTTGGATGTTGAGCAACATTAGCTCCATGAAATTGTTTTTGGTGAGTGGTTGGAATTTGGAGTTGTTGGCTCCATTGGGGAAGGAATATCAATGTATACCCCCTTAAACTCATTATTTGATGTGTTTGAATGAAGTTCAATGAAGAAGGCATAAGAAGTGTGTACATAGGGCTTGTCATTCTTGACCAAAGAAGATGTCAAAGCTATCAAAATTGTACAATCGAGACAAATCACACACCTTGCCAATAGAGACAATTGAATGGTTTTTCAAATATTTTGATGATTGCACCATGTGGTAGAAACTCAACAATTTTGTCTTTGCATGATAATGTAATTTGATAAATGGACAAAAGGTTATGTGAATGTTCATGGATGTGTAAAACCTTCTGAAATTGGCCCTTATCTATCTCAGAGTTTGATTATCGATAGATATGTAATGTGTATTACAATGATTGAGAGTAGAAAAAGAGGATTTTGATTTGGCCACATGATGTGTGGCTCTTGAATCCATAATCCAATCTTATAATGTAGGAACTTTCGTTGAAGCAGAGGGCAAACTCGGATGTGCATTATGTGGCAACAAAAGTAATTGGACTTTTGTTATCTAAAAAAGATGGGCAGGAAGGATTTTGTTCTTCATTCATTTGATGTTGTGCTTCTTCAATGTAACTTTTATACTTGAAAGTTTTCATCCCTATTGTTCTTGAAGCATGCATATTCTTCGTGACCTTGGCAATTGCAATATGTGCATTTCTTGATATCTTTTTTCTTTAATTGCTGCGAGGAAAAGGAATTTGACTTAATGCCTTTAGATAGCCCAACCTTGGATGATTTTGAATCCTTAAATGGTGTCTTCGTTAGCCTTGAAACTTGTTGGTGTGCTACAAGTGCGTGATTTCTAAAGCTTTCAGAAGATATTGTGCCCATCTGAGTGAGGTTTTGTTCCTCGTTGTTAGGACTCATTCGTCCTAACTCTTTTTTTTAAATCATTGTTATTAATAAAAGCTACAAACACATGATTTGTAAGTCGTTGCTTGAGCTATTTAGAATAATCTGACATTCATAGGAAGCAATGGTTGGCTAGCATATAATTAGTATAAATTAGGAGCATAGACAACTCTAAAGGCATTTGTGACCTATATTGTATTGAGTTTGCTTAAAGGGAGTTGCCTCTTCGATGAGCCCTTCGATATTGCAATACAATTATGCTATCTTCTAATGCAATATAATTATTTTCCATTTCAATTATAGTATATTTTATTTGTATTTTGGTATTGATTTAATGTATTTGTATAAAGGTTCATTTCTTCTAGTATCAGAGCTCTTTTCAGGGCTGTGTTTTGTAGCAACAATATTGATAGGACTCTTTGCAATTGTCTAACATATGCTCTTGCCTTGCTCGAAGCATGATCTTGGTGATCCTCCCCTAAACTAGTTATTTTCTTTCTAGGTTGGAAGGTTTTAATATCTCATAGGAAGTTGTCATTTCTTGCTAAGCATATGTGATCCATGTGTGAAGCAGGGTTGGCTTCGATCCATCAGCACAGGGTTCTAGACAATAACTGTATTTGGAATTGAATTTCCACATACCTTGGGGTATATGTCATGCCCAAAATTTTCAACCCAAAAATCCAACTAAACATGGTAATTTTTTTTATTTACTTAATTTAATAATGCTTAATTACTTAACTGTTGTCCCAATCATCCAACGTCATTACAAGAAGTGTGATACAAATTTAATCAAATGGTTTAATTAATTTGTTTTGTTTTCTAAACTTACAACAAGATTTTCCATAAAATACAAAAATATTTAAGTAAGAGCTAAGTTCAATAACAACATGTATGCTTTAAGTGAGAGCTAAGTTCAATCGCAACGTCTAAAATTATCACATCGCATGAAAATTTATTTTAATATCAACTTATTATCTTTATTAAAAAAGGTAACAAATCACATTAGAAGGGTATAACTATGATATCCTAATAAGAGTGTATCTTTTAATTATATATTTTTTGATTTCTTTAATAAATAGACATTCTAACATTCTTCTAGTGTCGACGTACACAAATAAAAATAATAGTTAACTTAAATTACAAAGATATTTGATAAGACTACCACCCTAAGGCTTACCAAAGGAGAAGTCCCTGCTATAATGCTATACAAACATCACTCCCAGGAAAGTTTACAATATTATATTCATCTCAAGGCAACTATTAATTTTAATATAAAAGTCAACAGTATTTAAAACATAGTTTGACTCCAATAATTTTATGCAAGACAATTAGATTGTAGGAAATAGAGATTAATATGGATATGGATATGCAATCATCTGAAAGGCTTTGAATCTGTGTTTGGCGAGACCAAGGCAGAATATACTTACTATATTTACGAATTGCACGGTAGGAGGTGGTGGGTTCAAACCACCGACGACCTCGAAGAAGTCGAATTTATTTGTTTGGCAGCCTGCTAGCTCTGTGGTAGTTCTGGTGCCACTTCTGAAAACGATAGAGTCCAGAAGTCAAAAGAAGTACCTGTCATGCTCTAAGTGAGAAGTCAAAGGGACTGCGCTCTATTTTTTTATAAAGGACCGATCTATCTTTCATTCCTTCTGCCGCATTGCATTTCTATGTCACATTAGGCTTCAGATCCATATATGTCTTAAGATATTGACTTATATTGTAGTGTTTTTATCCACGCATCTATTCGCGTCAAAGCATTCATTATATGATAAACGTTTTTGTAGTTTAGATCTTTATTAGTAATTAGGATTATGTATTTAGTTTTGTCATGCTTTCTTAATAGTCATTAACTTAGATGTTTTTGAATTGATCGACATAAATCATTTAATGAGTCTATGTTTAGTAGTATCATCAATTAATTATCTATTTAGATTTTTGTTTGATGGTTTAGGTAATTTAGGTTGTTTTCAAATAATGTATATCAGTAAAACTATTGGAAATGTAAAATATATCGAAAAATTTAATCTTGTAAATAGACGTATTTTTAGGCGAACCCAATGTCCTTGTGTCAAATGTGTTAGTCTTGTGAGAGGGTTTGTTATCCAAAATAACATGCAGATAAGTTTTATGATCAAATTCGTTGAATAAGCAATATCCCAACAAAGCACAAAGGCAACAAAGGTTGGAGGTCAAAAAGTGATCTCTCATCAATCACTAGTGACGGGGCCACACTGTTATGTAGTGGCATTCTGTTTGCATTTTGTTTTGTGCACTGTGATAAAATAAATCTTCCATTATGGAGACATGTTTTTAAAACTCATATTGTAAAAGAAACTCACTTTTTGAAGACATGAAGAGATTTTGAGGTAAACTTAATACAAATTGTTGTTTAGATACTTTAAGAGTTTTGGAAATTTGGGAGTTTAGGGAAAAGGGTTTAGGAACTCAGGAGCTACATCTTTACGAGAGTTATGAGACAACTTAATGGCGCTGTACCTGGTCCAAAGATTATTTTTAGAGAGAAGCTTCTGAAGAATGTGCTTATTTTCTCCTATGTTCACAATAAGGGGGAAATATTAGGAAAATAATATCTAATGCTTACATTAGTGAGCAATTATATGTTTATTAGGATTAATATTGTTGTACATGAGAATACTGAAAGGATTATACGGATAAGAGAGATTAAGTGGGAATTGAGGGAAATTTGTTGTGGAGAGAGAATATGGATCTCAGATGAGAATCGACTCCACATTAGGAGTTTCTACCACTATATATGTAATACTCTCTTTGAATAAATTATTGTAGTATTTTGTGTGTTACTCTATCCAAATAATTTTACAAGAACACTCAAAACAAAATTGTTACTCTCAACAAACCTTAACACAAGACACTTCAATATCCTAAGTTCATTATGATGTACATTCAAGTGTTGAAAGCAAACATAATAGATCATACACTCCTTTGACCTAAGTAATTTAGAGGTCTCAATAACTCTAATCTCACACTACTTGAAGAAGCTTCGTCTCTCGAGAGTGTCTTTGTCAATGAAAAAATCTGAGTTAGATGCATCTTACATCATTCAATAGAGGTACAACATACTCACCACCTAAAAACTAACTAGAGTCACACCTAAAAACTAACTAGAGTCACACCTACTATTCATCCATACATAACGATGAAGTTAGAAAACATGAAATGATGCTAAACACACAATAAATGACATGCTAAGGTTCGTGACCATAATTCACACTAAGAAAAGTAACTTAGAGGTTAGTAATTAGTGCTTGTGCTAAAGAGAAGTGCTCTAAGAATTAGTTACTAGTGCCTACACACACTGAGTTGCCTACGTATCTACTATGATCACCTTCATATGTAGAATTAGGGTTGGCTATAGTTCACCCATTACCAAAAAGAGTATTAGTTCTATTGCGAATGCAACTAGCCTTCGCTTTTCAACCTTATAACTATGGTTCTAAAATTACTTTTGCGAGTAGCACTACGACCATTAACTGGTCCATCCATAGTTAGATGCTGCTAAGGGTTAATATGAGATACCTTGGTATGCAAAAAAAAGTTATTTGAAACATTTAAACCCTGTCCACTAGATAACAAGAGTTCAACTTACTCTACCACTCACTGGTAGCCTTCTAGAAGCAACTAACCCAATATCCAAAAGGTCACGATGCAAGTCCTTTACTTTGGCCCAGGGTTTCAAAAATCTTTTCTAGGCTAACAAAAGAGTAGAATAGTTATCAAATTGTTAGTTTACAAGAGACCAAACATGACCAAATGCCTCAATGATTAGAACATTGGCCTTAATGCATCTGTACTTAGCTAGGAAGAAGGCTAGAGAAATGATGTCTAAAATATTTTCTTAAGAATGCTACTAGATAATTTAATAGTACCACCTTAATTTTAAAATTAAAATAATATAAGGAAGTCACCTATAGATTTTATCGAGGAAAGGAACACTAAAAATTCACTGTGGAAAAATAACTATTTAGAGCATTAATTTTACTTTAGCTTACCGTTTACAAAATGGGTTTGGAAATGCCCTAAATTAAATTTATGGAAGAGTCAGTAATTTTTTATAATAGCTTTCATGCGTTTAATAAGCGAGCGAATATGATTCCAGCCTTGGAGAGTTTTTATACGCGATTTAATTAAATATTTACTTATCATTCTGAAGTGGTTTTGGCAAACAAAAAATTTCTTAGTGATTTTCCCTTTATGAAACTGATTTTAAAAACCATTCAAATTTAATTGAACATAAATCTATTTATTTATTCAACTAATAAATTTTAGCCATATTACATGTATTTCAATTGTTAGGTTTGATAAATTTAATCTCTCGATATTTATTTAATTTCATTCTAAATTAACTTTATAGACATAAGAAAGTACCTAAAATCTCTTTATGAAAAGAACCTTCTAAAATTGATTCAATTTAATTTGGTATTTAATGAAATTTATATTTTAATGGATGGGACGTAAATCCAATCTCAATATTTTTTAATATTTAATGAAATTTATAATTTGGTGGATGGTGTGCAATGCAATTTTTATCATCAAATATCTTTGAACTACAACCCATTCACTTTTCTTTAATATTATTATTTATTATATTCTTTAAATTTAAAATTTAATCTCTCTGAAATTTTAAAGTTGAATTCTTTTTTAATTTAGTCATTGTTTTGGTTATTATTGCTATAAATTTTGCTTTTAAGTTAAGCCGAGGAATAGATTTGTTAAGGGTTCAATGTTTGTAGGGTGTGCTTTTTTAGTTGATAAAGTTTCCTCAATGTAATCTTTGTATCACATGCATCAATTTAGGATAACTTTTTGGATACAATCAACTAGTTTTTTTTCTTTTTGATCATTTATTTTTATTATTATTTATGAAAATTGTGTTTATCTAGCTTAACATTTTATTAGATCTATTTATGCATTTTCTTTGGTGAGTATGGGAAACTTATGATATGTTATATGCACTATCTATATATACATTTAAATTCATGCAAAACTGAATTTTTGTTTTTTTAATGATGTTTTAATGATTTGTTTGTAGACGGGTTTAGTATTATTTTTGTTTTTACTGTTTTCTATTCCTAAACTTAGCCTAATCTAATGTTGAAATGTGCTTCCATATCATCTTTTTTAAAAATAAATTATTTATATATTTTATTAATATATAAATATATTTCATCAATTTAATTTTTTTTAATCAAGTGTTTATATTATATACCCGAAGAGAAGAAGAAAAACAAAAACAAAAACAAACACCCTTCTACATATATTAGTTTTCTGCATTGTTTGTGAATTACTTTGGTAATTTTCTGTTTGATACCTTAACTGCCATATTTGGAGTGAATCCAAGACTCCAAGATGGATTTTTCTTATTGTTATCTATGTTGGGCATTTTTCTTTTCATTGGATTTTTCAACTAAAAAAAGACACATTTATTTTTCTTCAAAGTGAGCACGGTGTATTTTTTTCTTGGGTATTATGAGTCGAAGTCATGTGACTATGCTTTGGATAGAGATAGAGATAGAGATAGATGTGCTTATGTGGTGAGTCTTAAGCAGACTTACAAAGTGCATTGGAATGTTCAAATCAATATTGTTATGCTAGGAAAAGATGTAATGCTCGGTAAGTTTTTCTATGCAGATTGGGAAGATTTATCTTTAAGCTTGAGCTTTCTTTGCTTTATGTAAGTTTTTTAGAAAATGTTTATAAACGCTTTAACGAATCTCACCAATTTATTAAATTATGACCATTTATATATCCATTGTGTCTCACAACTAACTTATATTTGTAAATATTCAAATTTGGTTAGTTTAAGATTTTTTTTTAAAAATTATTATTAATTGATTTGAACATTTAAATTGATCCTATTTTTTATCATATTTTATTCTAAGTATTTGTATGAACTCATCCCTTCTAAGTTAATGTTTTATATCTACATAAATACTCTTAGTCATTGAAAACACATTTAAGAATTTATACAAACATTTCAATTTCTTAAGATCAAACATTATCTTCCTAGATCAAAATCGTTTTGTATGGATCGGGATCAGCTTTATAGGTTGATTCTACCTTTTAACCTAGAAACAAATATTTTTCAAATTTAAACCCTTCATTGCAAGTTGGTGTGTATTTTTAGGATAGGCAGTGTGAAGTCTTACCCTTTTGGATTGCTATAAAAGTACATCTAAGCCACCTATTATACCACTTAGAAATTTCATTATGAGGCACACTTACACTATTGTACATAGAGCAAAACTTTCATATATATATTTTAATTTGGATTCTATTCATTTGAAGTAACCCTTAGCCAATTCATAAGCTAAACAAAACATTATCAAGTATTCAATCCATCTCTAAATGCATACATGTAGCAAATGAGCACTATTGCACTAGGCATTTTAGGTGGGAGAGTTACATGGGCTTGATTTCTTCTTCGGAGTACTTTGGATATGTAAACATTAAATCATCACAAGGTTGCTAAGGGTTAACTCAACGCATTACACTCTTTCCTTTTCTTTTTACAATTTTTCATCTATCACAAACCCTAGGAGGGTTTCAACCTTGAAGAATTCATTTATAGGTCATCCATGTGTAGTCAGAGATCAAAATTATGCATACAATCATATTTCAAGTAGACATAGGTGATCGTGCTAGTAGTTTCTTATTTTTTACACAGGTCAAGATTGACCCGTAGAAGACAATGACAACAGTTGACCCTGATTGTTTCCAATTGATTTTGACCAAAAGCTATGACAATTATTTTGATTTCATGAACATAATCAATGAATTGGTCATTTCCAATGATCTTTTAGTTGCACACAGTTAGCTTACAGGTAGAAATCAACTAAGTCTTCTTTGTGCTGTCCATAGTTAAGTTCTTTTAGCTATTTGAGCTTTGCTTACTTTAGTACTTTACTTTTATTTTGCTAGTTATAAGTTATTTACAACATTTGTTGCCTCTCAATTCATTTAATCTTAATTAAATTTAATACACCAATTAATTCAAAATTTTAATAAAACATATTGGTGAACCCATACATTATATTTGAGCATAGCTTATATTTTTTGTCTTAGAGTTTAGATAAATTCTTGATTATCTAACACTAGAGGATTTTTTTTGACCTTGAACTAATATCTGACACTACAAGAAATTTATTTAGACCTTGGATTTAATATCTGACACTAAAATAAGTTTATTTTGATCTTGGATTCAATATCTGACATTGAAAGCATTTTATTTTGAGCTTGGATTTGATATCTAGCACTGAAAGCACTTTATTTTGAACTCAGATATGGTATTTGACACTAAAAGCACTTTATTTTAACCTTGCATTTCAGAGGAATATACAAATATCCATACATAATTTTTTTCTTTCTAAGACATAAGTTTCAGCTTTCTATTGCTTGTTTTTTAATTTGCAAAGAATATATGGCTATAATGGATGAACACACTTTGTATTTTTTGATGCAAGCTTTCCTAGTTTTTATTACATGATATATTCGCCTAATAAGGAACACCAATAACAATAATGTAACGAAACAAATCCAATATATTAATGATCAAACAACTAATGAGCAAACTTGAAACCTTTTAATTCCTTGTTATAATATACAAAATGCACGTATGGCTATCACAACACGACGGGGATGGATAATTCCTTCTATTGTACCAAACCCTATTCAACCCCCTCTACCACCCACAAAGACCACCAAATATTATGATATTATTGATCAACTGTAACATACCCATGCTAAAATTTGTTTTTACTCCAAACGATGCCTATTTATAAAGATATCCTCTACGTGGCATTAAAAGACACCATGGTACCAAGTGATGCAAAACTTCCTTATATCTCTTCTATTGTTAATACATTATGATGGACATGAGAACATATATCCTTTTAGAAATAACATTTACCTTCTAGACATATAATAAACCAACATATTCCATTATACATTTAGGTATGAACTCATAATAAGGTGGTCAAATGTGTATTGGTTGATAATGGATCATGATCAAATATTTGCAATATAAGTTTTATCAACTTATTGGGTGTAAAATTTAATGGTCTCATTCATTCTGATATGAATATTTGAGGATTTGATAATATCATATGAAAAATATCAGGACAAATTACATTGCCTAGAATAATAGCTACAATTTTCTAAGTTATGCCCAATGATCTTAATTACAACATACTGTTGGGAAGACCACATATTCATGAAATGTATGCAATACCATCTACTCTTCATCCATGTTAAAAATTCAATTTTCAAGGATACATTTATTTATGCCTATAAACATATGATTTAAAAGGAGGTTAGTTCTTGTTAGTCATGAAATCAAACATGAAAATAATAAGCAACATAACATCCTAGGCATGGTCCTTAGATTGGGAAAAATAAAAAAAAAAAACAACAAACTAGTAAATAAAAGACATACCAAAGATGATTATACCTTCCATGTGGATGTCACCTTCTAATCCGGATGTATATGTGTTGAGCCTAGATTGTAGTGCATGAGATCTTTGTCAATGTCACAATTTCATGTAGACGACATTTCCCTTTGACAACTTGCAATTTGGATGAAGAATGGAAGAAATGTTGAAGCTTTTGTTTGATTTTTGTAGAGTAAATTTGCACTAGAAAAGCTTGTCTATAATGTCAAATGAGTTTTGTATTTATAGACTTCTAAGAATAATTTTAACCATCAAATGAAGATCAAGATGTGTGGCTAGAATTTATTCTAGTTTGGAGAGTTAATGCCATTAATATTTTGGGTTTGAGTTTACATTAATTAGGCATGGATTTGTATTTTTTGATATTTTCTTACATTTATGCTAATGCTTGACAACTTTCCATGTGATACCATGATTACAGATATTTGAATCCACTTTCCATGTGAATGGAAGAATAATTCAATTAATGAATTTAGAAAATAGGAAATTTCAAAAGCTATGGAATTTCCCATTAGAGGAAGATTAGGTTAATTAACAAAGTTTAATTAACTTAATGCAAAGTGATGCAACTTTTGAAAATCAAATAATTTTTCAACCTAATTGATCCTAAAATATCCCTTACAAAGTCATAATTTGACTCGGGATGAGTTAAGCATGAATGGTGATTGGGTATGGTGTACTGCCCCAATCAGGGATGTTCCAATGTAGTTCAAAATATGCACATCAATTATGCAGACAAATTTGGGTGTTTCAGTGATTTATACCCTAATTTATGTTGCAAAAAGTCATTCTGATTAAAAATTTGATACAAAAGTGATGAAAGTGGACTTTATACAATGCCTATTGGACAAAGCAACATTCAAGTATTATGTGATGATGCAACATGAGGATAATTACCTTATTCATATGCAACCACATGTGCAACAATTCAAATAAATTGAACCACCAATTTGCTCTTCTGCTTCAAAGGCATCATCCAAAAACTATAGTCAACATGAATTTGGGCTTAAATACTTAAAAAAAGAGATATATAGGATAAGGATAGATAACACATGCATAAGGCATTGTTAACCCCATTTAAGTAGTTCAATTGAAGGGACAACAGGGACTTAATGTGAATAATCGGGGAAATCAAATAAAAAATCATCCAAACCACTCAATATTTATACACATTTTCTCAAAGCATAGCCTGAGACAACACAAAAGGCTTATAATATATCTGTATTAAAGTTGGCATACTTGGAAATGATAGATGATATAGTTTCACCATAAATTTTAACATTGGATGAATTTTCTAATAATGGAGTTCTTCTAGAATATTTGGGTGTATATGATGATATCCCTCCCTTCTATCATTAGAATACGTTTCCTCATAATACTAATGTTCATGCATATTTTGAAGACACTGATGAATCTGATATACATGCCCAACCAAATGGTCTAGATATTATCCCTACAACACTTTATGTTGATGATAGATTGACTTTAATTAATGGAAAAATAATGGATTTCATTTTGGAATAGATAAAGACCCATGTCCAGTACTCATAGCAATGATGTTACAAAACAAAGAAGATACAAATCTCAAACAATTCTTATAAGATTATTTAGAATTATTCACTTGGGCTTATTAAAATATGCTAGGCATAGATCTTGCAGTAACGATGTATAATATATTATTATATCTAGATGCACAATCTGCCAAACAAAAATTTGAAAGATGCATCCCAAAGTATTGGTTAAGAAATAAATTGAACGCTTATTATATGCAATAATTATTTAATCTATTGGCTAACCTAAATGGGTATCCAACATAATATCTATTTCCAAACCTAATGGAGAAACCCAATGATGAACAAATTATCGAGATTTAAACAAAAATTGTCTAAATATGACTTCCCTTTGCCAAATATTGACATGATTTTGGATTCTACAATTGGATATGAGATGTTATTTTCCTAAAGATCAATGAAAACTTTATTTATTACATTTTGGGAAATATTTTACTATATAATCATGCCTTTTGGATTAAAGAATGTTAGAGCTACTTATTAGTGTGCTATGTCACATTTTACATGACTACATATACAATACAATGGAATGCTATGTTGATGATTTATTGGGTAAATCTAAAAAATAACAAAATCATGCCATAGATTTATGAATTTTTTTAATGCGCCTATATAAATACAATGTACGCTTAAATGTAAAGAAAGGTGTCTATGGAGTCACTTCTGGGAAGTTATTAGGATACATTATATCTCAATGAGGCATTGAAAAGGATCTCAAAAAGGTAAAAGCCATTTTAGACATATTTCCACCAAAAAGGTTAAAATAATTACGATCTTAACAAGGGAAAATTCATGCAATCAGATGTTTTGTGGCTAAATTGTAGAAAAAACACAACCTTTTACATGATTTTTAAAAAATGACACAAAATTTGAATGGGATGACAAATGCCAAAAAATATTTGAAGTTATCTAAGAATATTTACTTCAACCACCCATTCTCACGTCGCCTATTCCCCACAGGGCCTTATTATGATATATCTATGCTACAAATTTGTAAGCTTTATTGGCATAATATGATGATGATCACAAAAAATATGATAATGATCACAGGGAACATGCTATATATTATATCCATTGCATAGTTGACTAGAAAAAGAATTACAAAATTATGGAAAAAATGTCTTGCATTGGTTTTTTTTCACAAAAGTTATGATATTACATGTTGAATGATGAGACACAAGTTATCACAAAAGTGGGTCCACTCATATTTATTATGTCCAAATCACATCTATCAAGATGTATTGCTAAATGGGTCATGTTAAACATAGAATTCAATTTAAAATTTATTTCTCAAAAATTGCTAAAATGACAAGTTATTGTAGACCAACTAGCGATAACTCCATCGATAGATACACTACCAATTAATGATGATTTTAGAGATGACTTGACTTTGTATCACATTGATGATGATATTTGGACTATGTCATTCATTGGATCCAAATGTGTCACAAGGATTGGTGCTAGTATTGTTTTCATTACACCTCAAGGCCAACCTATGCCATTTGCATATTATTTGGGGTTCTCCTGCGTAAATAACATAGAAGAATATGAAAACTTAATATTACATTTATATACAATATGTAAATTATAAATAAAATCAGCATGGGTATATGGTGATTCTAAACTAGTGGTTAATCAAATGATAAAAATATACCAAACAGAAAAAGTTATTTCCATATAAAGAATTGGTACAATGATTAATGGAACATTTTAAATACTTCTTCATAGAAAGCATCCCTCAAAAAACAAATTGACATGCGAATGCCATGGATAGTGTTGATTCTTTAATCCCCACACACACACACACACACACAGATATATATATATATATATATATATATATATATATATATATATATATATATATATATATATATATATAAATGATGATCATGCCATTAGTACCATAAAATAACTACAACATTCATCTATATATATAACATAGGTAGAGGCTTTAGAAGTACTTAAAATTATTTTTAGTGTAATACATTAATTACGATACAAATATATATATATATATATATATATATAACCTTTTATACAAGGCAACCATACTAGAGAATGCTACACAGTTATTTTATTGATTTGTGAATAATGGATTTCTAATCTAATCAAACAAAATGACTAAGTAGAGTGAAATGAGCAATTAAATAAGCATTCAACCATACATTTCACTTGAAACAAAATGATACTAATAAACTAGGGTTTTAAATAAAAAACATGAAAAAAGATGAGCAACTTATTTGTTTAGGTTCACAACGTTGTATTTGACTATTTTTGACCCTGATTGTGATTGTGGCACTATCAAATTTGATTATTTACTATTATTTTGATTTGGGATAATAGAAGGGGTTTGGAAAATAATGGGGGTGCTGATATCCAATTAGGGTACTCTTGTTTAGGCTCCTCCTTTAATAAAACTACAAACTAGGTTCTATGCAGATCTTCTTTTAGGTGCAATTTAACTTGGAACTAACTTGCAATCATGAGATTTAACCTATGTTTGTTTTCTTCTCTTCAAAAACCCTAATGGAGTCGTGTACTCAAAATAAACCTAGATCAAATGCAAAAGGGTGGAAAAATGGGGAAGTGAGAATGGCCGAGTTGTCCTCAGAACCCACTTGTACTAAGCATTCCTACATAGCCCCAATGATATGGACCTCATGTAGATGTAGTTATTCTTTTAGGGAATATACATAGCTAGATCAAACATAATGTGTATATAAAATATCTTTACCTAGGCCCTCCCCTTGGTCAAATCATGCAATCTAGATGTAGTATGTGTAAACTTTAGATAAATGTAGAGATTGAACTTGTTTTAATATGATTTCCCTTATTATGATCATGCCAAAATAGTAAGTGCTAAATGTAAAATGCCTTAAAAACCCTTTAAATAGAATAGTCCCAATTTTGAGCTTGAGAAAGCTATTTGTGTACCAACTAAATCAAACAACGGTAAAATGGTCATAAAGAGAGACCCAAAAGAAACATGCATCAAAAAGAGTTTCAAAATGTGTGTTGGATAATAGGGAGGGATTGGACAATAGTGGGGTGCACTACTATCTTATCAGGGCATTATTTTCCAAGAACAAAAAAACTGAAGAGTGAGACTAAAGCAAGATTAGTGATGTAGAGGTAAGGGAAGAAGTCTCCAAATCATCTACTCCTGACTCTAGTCTTGTCAAAGAGCTCCTTCACATGCTATGCTTGTCTTGGTGTTCTCATTACCAACCCAATCTTTCACTTGGCAACTAGGCTTAAAAACCTCCTTCCCTATTTACCTATTCCTTGTGCACATGGAGACACTTATATATTGAATTATTCTTATCTCATGACATTCACACTCATTTTATAACTTAGGTCATTCATTCTTTCACAAACTTACTCTCACTCTTCCACTATCTTCTCAACTAGACAATTCTCTTAGGTCTCAAGGACCAAATATTGATTTAGATTTCAATAGATATATATTTTGTCATGAATGGTCTAAAGTGATCATATTCCATCTACCTTAACCTCCTTCAACTCTTGGATCACACTTTACTACCCAAATCCATACCTCAAGGTCACAATGTTCTCTCAAAGCTTGTAGCCTTTTTCTTGAGTTTTTTCACTTGGTTTGCCAAATCTATTAGGATTCCATAGGATATAAGATTAGTATTTATCACCCTCTATCCTTTTCATGTCTGTATCAAATTACATGCCCTAACTCCACACCTAAGGTAGACTTCTTTTGTAGAACAATCATCTATTAGGCCTAATTAGCCCTACTCCAAATCCACAGTCCCCAAATCTGTACTGTACGGATTGAAACCAAACCGAAACCACCTTATTAACTTGTCATATGGTTAGGTGAGTAAGAAAACAATTTGATAGTGATTTCATGGGGTTAAAACTCTCTAAAATGTCAAAACCCTAATCTAGGGTTTCTCATCCCTTATACAGGCCCAAGAGCCTAATATATTCAACATCTTGAATTATAATGAGTTTAAAAAGACCAAAATTACACTCCCAGGTCTGTTTTAACCTCATGAAACTTTTCCAATAGGTTACCACCTTTATCTAACCTTCATTTTCTCATAATGAACCAAAACATAGGTTCCTGTGTACTACAGTTGAATGTGTAGGGTAGAGGAGGTTTCAAATTTCATTGTGTTGAGTTATAGGTAAGTTCACAAGTTTTTATGAGCTTACATAGGTTTGAAAGACCACTATATTTCTTTACAAATGCATAAGATTTCCTCTCCAACCTATCAACAATTATTTCCAATGAATCTCAAGGTCTTGGGTTGTAATGTAGGACTGTATAATAACTCAGAGGACTGATTATACTATTAGAGGTTTTAAAAAACTTCACAGACATTCTCCAGACTAAATTCCAACATGATTATGCCCAAAAACAATCAATATCATATCCATTTACCTTCTAACAACTTGGATTTCTTCTTAGCAGTCAATTTGGGCAAACACACAATCTTAATCTGTGTAATCAGAGTTATCTCATGACTATCTATAGATTAACTTACACCATTCTAACTTGGTCTTCAAACATATATCTTGCCTTTTCAATCAACAATTCTTTGTCCATTGAATACCTTTTTCAACACAACTCTAAAACATACCTTTAGACATATTTATAACTCTTTCTTATTGATACTTACCTGTATACACTTAATATGCAAGCTGAGTTGTCTTTGGTCTGAGTTTCTCACTTCCTCATTAATTCAAGAATCCATAAAGGATTTTTTTAGGTCTCACATGTGATACCACTGTATTATTTTCTCACCAACCTCCTCAACTTCATGTCCTTCTTTCTTATGATTGTGATCAATAATCAAAGTTCCCATCTGCAACCACACACAACACTTGACATAATCATGGCCTGAGGGTCATACCCAAGAAATACAAAGTTAAGAGTCATTTAAAATATATTTTCAAATATAAAATCATGAAACAACAGGCTTTGCTTTATTCGTTTGAATCCACCTTTGTTACATTACAACCCATAAAAGGGACTTTATGGATTCTACCTCTTTTTTTCTGAGAGGTCACACTCATTCCTTCATTGCTCCCTATTTTTCTTCTTTTTGGAGCTCTCCTCCACCTCTCTCACTTTATATCCTCTCTACCAAGACTCATGTACAACTCTCCTTCTTAGCCAATTTCAAGGTTAGTTATGGAAGTTACAAGACAACTTCTTTTATTACAACTCTAACTTGAGGTTTTTGTTCACATTACTAAAACTTGACTCCTAACCTTATGACTATAGACATATATGAATTAAAATACTTTATACAATCTTCTTATCCCTTCACACCAATATTATCTCTTGACCACCTTTTTATCATGTTTTGGTCACTCTTGTCTTAGTGACAATATTTGAATTTTTCAAATTATTGGTTTTGGAGGGAAAATTCCAAACACCCACAAAACTTACTCCTAGGACTCTTAGGGACTCCAAATGACCTAAAATACATAAATTGACCTTAAAATGTATATTTACACACATTTTAAATCTAAGGTTGACCAAATTTTACCTCTTATTGATAAAAATACAAATATGAAGTTTTCCAGCTTGATGCTTTTGCATCAACTAGGGATCCTTGTGGATCTGATAAGGACTGCCATATAAGACAGACTGTAGAAAAAGAGTGAAATCAATGTGCAAGAGTGATAAATAGGATATAACACTAGGACATTACACGTGAATATGAATTTAATTCAACATTAGGAGCTTATAATTACAAGAGCCAAAAAAGACATAATACTTGTGTTTGCTTGACCAAATTTGGGTGCATATAGTAGTGAAAAAAAATTTACAATGTGAGGCTAGATGTTATGTTCTTATCAGAGGATATTTATTTAAATTATATTTTGAGGGACATTTAATTCGATGTCTTAATCATGAAAAAGCTAAAATAGATTTACATTTTAGTGGAAAAACAAAGTCATATAAGCTATTATGACAAAGATATTATTGGCCTATAGTGGAAAATGAATGTTGGGAATACACAAAATTATTTTTTAAATGTGAAATACATAGAAACATAAATCATACATCATAAAAAGTACAACCCATTATGTCACCATGGCCATTCTCTTTAAGGATTTGATTTAGTGAGTAAAATTAATCCATAATCATTGGAAGGTCATAAATTTATCATCACATCTATATATTATTTTACTAAATGGGTAGAGGCTATACCACTAGAGACAACTACAACTGAATATATTTTAAATTTTTTTTATGACACATATCATCTCACATTTTGGAGTACCCTCGACTATTATCACAAAAAATGGATCATCATTTAAGAAGAAAACCATTAAATTTTTTTGTGTGAAATACAAAATTTGTCACACATTTTCCACACCATATCATTCACAAGGAAATGGTCAAGCAGAAGGTACATATTAAAAATATTATCAAAAATTTAAGCAAAATAGTCATAAAACATGGCACAGATTGACACACTAATATTGTTTATGCACTTTGGGCATATCATACTAGTGTTCGCACGCTGATAAAGGCCATACCTTATTATTTTGTATATAAAACTAAAGTTGTATTACCATTAGAACTTGAAATATCATATCTGTGTGTTTATTTAAAAAATATCATCAAAGACAATGAATACCAAGAAAAAAGACTTCATGTATTAGAACAATTAGATGACAAATGCATACAAGCTATTGAACATCTATGGGTTTATCACGAATGAATTAAGAGGGCATATGGAAAAAAGGTTTGTAATCTAGAGTTTCAAGTGGGGGATTAAGTATTAAAATAAAATCACAAGCATACAAATGTGGATAAGGAAAATAAAGGCAAATTCAAACCCAATTCGTTGGGTCCATTTGTGATTATAGAAAAATTGGGTATAAGAGCTTATCGGTTAGCTACACAAGAATAAAAACTTGTGAAAAACCCTATGAACATCATACACTTGCACAAATTCTATACTTACTATAATAAAAAAATAAAAAAATTACTATACATATCATCTTGATTGCTTCATCATGATATCTTCCACCTTTTACACGTGATTGATTCAATCAAACTTCTAGCCCTTAGATCCTCGTGTTTTTTTGGCCTTTTGGCTCTTATTTTACAACTTATTAATTTGAACAGTCTAAAACAATGATTTGATACTACCATTTTTTTCCATTTAGCATGCTGCTTTCAAAGACTAATAAGAGTAGACTATATGAACATTGAAAGGTCAAGTGAAGTAAATGAATTGGGAGGTGCAGATAATGGAGATGTGCGAAATGGGGGGCTGACCATGTTCTCTCTAAATTCCTTAATTTGAGCTATAATATTTTTTATATACTTGATTGAATCAGGGGAATCCTTTATGATTGTTACAACCGGGGATGCAGCTAAAGTGTTTGCAGACATAGACATAGTCAACTATGAAGAGGCATGTCTTTTCAGTGGCTGAGTGAAAAAATCAATAGGGAAACTAAATATTCAAACCTTGGGGTTTAAAATATAGAGGTCAAAGAATTTGAAGCATTAATAGCAATAGACCATGTAATATAAACCTTTATTGATATAGTTGGGGCTTGCCCAATAGAGGTGGAAACACTAATTGTGATAGGATCAGGGGTGGCAATTGAAATACCCTCAAGGGTAGTGGAAATAGTGGAGATGTCTACCTTGATAATTAATTTTTTTGAAACAAGACCCATGTCTAAAACATTTTTAACATAGTAGGGGAATTTATAGCATAAAATTGACCAGTAGTACTAGAGTTAAGTACCTTAGGGACTACAGCAAAAGGAGTCTTTTGCTAAAATTTCATGTCATATCTTATGACAATATCTTCTTCTGAATCCTCTCTTGAATAAATATATTTTGTGTCCAAGGAATAAGGAAATTCAAATATCCTTGGAATTTTGATATAGACTATGGACTAGCTTTTATCTAAATTAATGGAGCTTATGAAGTAATAGGAACATTTTGTATAGCTTGTAATATCCTTGGAATTTTGATATACATGGTGGACTATCTTTTGTCTAAATTAATGGAGCTTTTGAAGCAATAGGAAAATTTTGTATCACTTGAGGGACTAAAACAAATCCAGGTGCATTGCCTTTATCTAAAGAATAAGTCTATGGAGGTGTAGCCTTTGGAGGGGTAGTCCCTTTAAGTATTCTTCTTTTTAATTGCTCATCTGTCTCCTTTAGATAATTTTCTTTGTCCGATTCTTCTACTAAATTCTCAAGAGTAGGATCATATTATATCCTCTAAGTGATCTCCATAGTCATACCAACAACATTCATCCTGATATATACTTTAGAATCATCATCAACATTGAGGCATATTTTATCATGATCATACCATTTAGGAGCATAAATAGCTTTGACATTTCCTTGGTGGTTCTTCAAATGATTGGAAACTCTAATACTAGGATCCTGACACCTAAATTATAAAAATTTTAGACTAAAATATGACATGTGAAACAAGGACTTATAAAGTTGGGGCCAATGTTCAAATTATGTTATACCCATGCTGAGTGGTAATTTATGAAAGATGGCCACCCTTGCAATCTTGTAATCTCTATCTATACTTGAGGCCAATTGGAACACTATCTCCTGCTCAACCAACTTATAAAGAACATGTCTTGGTAAAAATAAAGGTGCTGCTTTTTTCCCCTCTACTCTTATGACAATGTGGTTAGGGTAAAAATAATAGTCACCCAATGTTTTGAGAGACCTCCTTATTTCATCTTCTAGCCTTGGCATTCATTTCATATTGATTGCCTCTTATACAATTGGGTAGAATTGGTCAACTATATTTTGTATATAGTGCCTAAATTTATGGATATGTATAACGTCAAAGTCATCACAAAATCTCTTGTCATCTTTAGGCTTCCATACAAGTGACCTTGGGAGGCTCAATATGGCACATATAACATCCAATAAGTATGATAACATATAAAAACTTCCCCTTTGTCTGACTTGATGATATTGCTGAATTAAATTCAAACTGAATATCTCCCTTGAGGCAGGAATGCCCTTGTCATTTAGAATCATGGACAATAGGTGAATCCATACCTCATTTACATTAGAATTGGATTCAACTTCATACAATCTATTCATTAGGGCCATTCCAACTCTTATGCCAGGCCTAAATTATGAAATAGGAATAGAACTTATATTTCTCTTCTTGACAAAACTAATAGGATTAGTCACCTAATTCTATAATGTGTCTCTAACATCATGACTCTTGAACCATTGTGTAGTGATTACTTGATTGTAGACAATGTCAGGTTGGGGAAATTGGTAATACTTTTTGAAGCCAATACAAAATATATATGAAACTGCTAATTTACTTTTTGGATGGTGAAATGTGTCTTGTGTACTAGTTCTTACATTGAACAAATTGAAAAGGACATCAATGCAGGGAAATACATCTAGTTTTACCACTATTTTATGTAATCCTAGTGATTGAATGGCTATAAAGTCATCTATGTATTCTCATCTATTATGGGGGAAGTTATCTTCATTGTTGTATTCACATGCTACTTTGACTACCTCATAAAACACCAAATAATAGGTAAATTTCCCACATAGAGCTCTCGAATAAAAAATAATGTCTTTGTATTCTTGGCTTGTTTCATAGTAGAACAATGATGGCACTGTATTTTGGTTTGGAGCTACCATTGCAATAGTCATATGAATTTATTGTTTGATTTTATAAAAAGGATGAAGAAAGCATGGAACTTCGAGTGTTCAATTAGAAAATTATTTGATTACAAATGGTGCTAAGATTTTGTGACAATTAATTGCTCTTTAATGGTCTATAATGGATGTGTTTTTATTTGACTTTTGATTTTATGACTTATGATTTTGTGGGAGATTTTCTTTGACAGGTGTTAGTTTATCACTGCTTTTTATAGGCTGGGTCATCTATTTTTGTTTTATTTTATTTGTTGGTAAGCCAAATGTAGACCCATGCAATACTATGTGTCCCATCTAAAAGTTCTCAATGCCACATGATAGAACATTATAATGTCACATTCCAAGTCATATTGCATTTGGGTGGTAAATTATATATATTTATGTCTAACTCTACTATGAATAGACACATGTTATCATGTCACGTCGTCATAGACTTATACTCTTTGTTTCATCAATCTCAAAGCTTGAAAGTACATAGAGTTATGAGATTGAGACACATGGCATCATCTCACATAGTTGCATACTTTTGTAACTTTGAGTTGTGGACTAGTATCTGTGAGATTATGAGATTTAGACATGTGGCATGATATCATATAACTATATTATCACAAACATATATAGTTAAGTCTTTTGAAATTAAGATCTGTAAGAGTGCAAGGTGTAAACACATAGACTATCGAATTATGTTTGTGTTAATATAAGTACACAAAGATGTGTAGAAGATACACATGGCATTCTCTTCACAACAAAAGGAAATGATACTCGAAGTCAAATAACCTATGTGAAAGACTTAAATTCTTTTACGATTGGTAGTGGATGGATGCGAATAAAGATAAAAGGGTACAAGTTGCACATGTAAGCTTTCCAAATATGACAAATAGCCAAATTATCTTAATTTATTAAAAAAATTTGACCTAAAATGAAATCTTATGAACATTTAAACCATTATTGTCTTGACATTAATTTAAGCTAAAGTTTCATAAAATAAAGGATGATTAGAAAAATTTAGACTTTAATTTAGAAACTTTGATGTCTTAAAACAAATAAAGATAAAAAAGTATTCAAATAAAAGAGTGGGTCTCCATTTGATTTAGCAAATGGGGGTGTGTTGGTCACAATATGTAGGGCTTGGGGCTTCAGTTCTGAGCTAACTTTGAACAAGCTGTCTCCCTTGTATCCATAGGATGATAAAGGATCTTTTCAGATGATATAAGGCTTACTTTCAACCTTATTCAATGGTATGATAATGATATTATCTTCCTGATGTGCTTCTAGCTAGTTATCTACTGTAATGATAGTTCATCTAACCATAATAAGTCTATTTCTTCTTGATTAATGTAGGATAATGCATTTCATGAGTTTTCATATTGATGACTTCAAAGTCCCCATGTAGGCTTAAATTATCCACCTTTATCTCCACATCCTCAAGTCTCCCAATGGGTTCCACTTGGCCATAGTCTATGAGACTTAACATGATAGGAATGTATCTAAGGGTTGGTCTTCCAATCGCTTCTTATGTTAACCTTTGAATCTTGTTGTTGTCCCTTGTTCATCCAATACAACAAGTTATGCAATAAATTTGTAATATTTGAGAATTATCTTCATTATGTAGAGAACTTACCAACTTGAGCATATATGTCAAGGCTTTAACCACTCTATCTTGCCTTAGGATACAAACAATCTAGCCATATATATTTGTATCCACTATCGCAACATCTCCCTTAGAAGCATTTTTATTTTATATGGATTGGAGTAACTAAGCTACTTCATTCATCAAGACTTTTTCTCTTCTAGGATCTAGATACTTATCCTAATAAACTTTTCTAATATCTCCAACAATGGTTATCATTGCTACTTATATTTAGTTTTGGTGACAAATTACATGAAAATTATATCGTTGGGATGAGAGTCCACCATGTTGAAATTTCACACTACATTTTCCTTCCTTTGATTCTATAAAATAAGGCAATCTTTAGTATTATTCTACCCAATAAATCTACAATATATCTATTTCTATGATTCTGTGTGATATGATTGATCTCACCATATAGTTAACAATTTTTTTTTTAAAAAATTTGGAAGGTCTATCCCATTGTTCATGATTATTGTATCCCCCTTAGAACCCACCTCGATAACCTCCTTGCCTTTGTGGTGACCCCCACATTTGTTGTTATCCATCATATCCCCCATACTATTTCTGAGGGGAAGGAGATGCCCATTTTAATTTTTTTTGTGGTGATGTAGGAGTCTAAACTTGTTGGTATTATGGAGATTGAGGTGTCCACCTTGATTGATTTTATGGAGCCTGTGATGTTGAAATTGGTTGGTACTAAGGCAATTATGGAGTCTACCTAGTTTGGTAATGTGGAGATTGAGGTGTCCATACAGTAGTAGACTATGCTGTTGGTGGAACCCAACCACCTTGCGTTTCCATTTTAACATCTACACTTGGCACACCTAGTTTTGTAGCTGGAGACTATTACGTAACTACTATGAAGACATTTTAGGTGATATCTTCCTTGAAATCTTGTAGATCTCGATAATTTTTTTATCATGGTTGTGTAATTTGAAAAAGGTACAAAACACATTGTGAGGTTATTGTATGTACTACTGCAATAAATGACACTTTGCATTATAATGTCTTATTGTGAGACAAATTTTATAGAATTCTATTTTGATTTTTGGACATTCATTCATATGATGTCCCTCTTCCCACACTTAGTGCACCATACTACCAGTCTAGGTTTGTTAATTTCTTAAAGTTCCTCCATCCTATGCAAGACACTATCTATCTTGGCATCCATTTTTGTAGTAGGAGGACACTCTTCACACTCTTCTATTTGTTTGAACCAGATCAAAATAGATCTTGCATTGACTTTATTAATGAATTAGTCTTGCATAATGGAAAAACCTGATCTTAGGTTGTAGGCCTTCAACAAACCAAGATTTTTTTTCTATATCCTGAAACTAGAAGTTCAACCTATTCATGACATATGAAAACCTACAATCATAGTCCCAAACTAATTCTCCTATTTTTTGATGGTTTTGCTTTAAATCTTGAATGGTCTAACTTGCACATTTACGCATCTTAAATTCTTCGACCAATCTTTCTTTAACTTGTGCAAAAGTCAGTGTTCTTGGGTTATGTTTGAAGATGAACTCTAAAGCTCATCTAGTCAAATATCCTATTAGTTTGCGCTTTTTATCCTCACTTGATGTGAAACATTTAACTTACCATTTCATTTCATAGGTCAAAATATATTGATCTAGGTCATAAGATCCATCATATGGTGTCAAAGTGATAAATGCTCCTATAGGAAGAGCCTATTTATTATGTTTGCACTTGATCCAACTGGTTAGATTGGAATTGATTTAATAGGTGTATACAATTTTATTGAAACTATATTTGGACTACCATCATTTTTAATAAAATTGTTAGTTTCTATGTTAAACTTTCCTAATTTCTCTATGAATTTGTCAAACCAATTATAAGATTTCTTGTATTTTGAACTACTTACAATTAATAAATTAGGCACATGGGATATGTCCCCTTGGAGTGAATGATCCTTAGTTGAGGTATCTTCCCCAATAAAGCTTGAATCTAAATTAACCCTACAATTCGACATGACATCTCTGAAAGACTATGCTTCATCATCCCCAAATAATATCCACCTTAGTAACTACTTCTTAAAATTAAGATCTAACTGATCTAGTTGCCTTGTTGTAACTTTTCCATAATATCTTTGGCCTCTTCCTTCTTATATATTTCTAAATTCCTAGCCGGTTTCTATTATTCATTTGTGTGATCTGCATTACCTAGATACATAGTTTGTGGATTCTATTAGAGGTATAGTTCTTCCCATTATCTTCATAGGTTCATTACTACTCCTACTTAAAGTTACTTGAGGATCACGTTGTTTGTTCCACCTTTTTTGTTGTCACAGTTCTCATTGAAGTCCAATAATTACCTTTTCTTTCTACTTTTATACATCATTGATATTTTGGGTTTAGGTTTAGGTTTAGGTTCCTTATTTCAATTCTTCATTATTAAAATATTTGTAGTCTACATCCCCATAGTTACCTAATTGACTACTTCATGTCAGCTGAGATTGGCATCAAGGCCTTTTCCACAACCAACATTTTCAATAATATAGGAAGTCACTACAAGGGCTTACCTCAGATTCCTCAGACAAACATGTGATACATAGCTTCAAATGTAATATATCATTCGATAATGAATTCTGTGATGTATCCATCAATTGTAGTCTTTACTCAATGATCAATCACATGTGTCAAATTAGTGTCCAGGTTATGTAGTTTCTCTAGATTCTCTTCATTCTAGGAAAAATGTTATGTATCTAATTGTTTGAAGCACTAATACTCTAGCTTAGACTACCATGCTACTAACAACTCTATTATTTCACACTAGAGTATATCATATATTTCACTATGGCTATGTTTAAAAATTATCTCTTCCATAGAGCCTCCTATTATTTTGGCTTGTTCTTCTAAAAACTTATGTATCCTTTCATCTAGATATTTTCAAGATCTCTTTGCCTCAGTATCCATTTCAACATGTTACCTATCCATGCTCACTGCACCATTATTAGTATTTATCCCTGACATCACTCATCAAGACATGATAATGCTTGTAGATTAGGGAACTTGGTTATAGATTCAGAATGTTCTCAGGAAGTTTCTTAATAGATATGACTTTACATAGTGTAGATTCATTCACCTTTAGTGTTTATTCAATTTTAGAAGTGATTCAACCATTAAGAATATGAATACTCAGTGAACTGAACACAAAGGTTCACAAGGAAGATACAACCATTATAGAAAAATAAATGCACACATAATATAATTAACATACACAAATTTCAATAAAAACCATTTCATGATTTGTATTAATGCATCAAAACTCAAGAATAAATGATCAATATTCTTCTTTACAAAACAAAGTATTTATAGCACTGTGAGGAGGCTTTGACTCTTCACCTTGGCCTTTAATTTTTAGAATTGAGGGAGGAGGCTTTTCAGCTTCTACCAACTTTTGACATTCAAGTTGAACCCATATTTTATATATAATAGATATTATCACACACTTGTCATCTTTTGAAGTCAAAAAAATATTCCTACAACTTAGGGAATAACAAATTCATATTTATTTCCATTGACTTATTAAAAAATAAAAAAAGTCATTTAAAAATTATTATTTTTTTCAAAATTGAAAAAAATTTGAAAAAAAATCAAATTGTGAAAATCATAACATTTGGTATTATAATTGTAGACACCTAAAACTGGCCACCAAGGGCCTTCGACCAGACTTCAGATCGATTCTTACCAACCATTAAAAATTAAGCCTAAAAATCATTAAACATCCCAAATTTGCTTGTGCATCATTCGTCAAAGCTCAGAATCTAGTTAAGACATCCCTAATTGAGGTATCCTACCATAAAAAACAAAAACCTCTCATAAATTCATCTTTATTCATCCTACAACATCATAACATGCAATTTGGCCTATAGACCTATTAAGTGGGGCAAGTGCACACATGACATCAAATCAAACCTTGGAAATGCTAAAATCCTAATTATAATTAATTAAAATGATAAACCTAATTAAATGCCTAGTTGAATTATCCATGTGTATTTAATGAAATTCTAAAAAAGGAAATTTAAAAATCAAGAATATCCTAGGTTTTCATGATTACCTTTTGTGAGTTGTCAAGACTTTACTAATATGTCACCCATGCCTATTCATTGCAAATCATGATGTTTTGACACCTTTTAATTCTACTGGGGCTAATTAACTCACTTAGGTTAGGTTTGAACCCATTCCATGTTTAAACTACACTTTAACTCACCTTGAGTTGGCATTAGTTTCTAAACCTATAAATATAAGTATTTGCCTCTTCATTTGGAGAGATTGGATAGAGTAATGTTATAATGTAGGGTTTATATCAAGATTGAAAGCAATAGTGTTATAATGCTAAAATCAGGATCCATCACAAATAATAAGCCATATCAAATCTAACCAATGGTGCCAAGGAGAGAAGGAGATAACCAAACTCCATTGCCAAAGACTCTTTGAGCACAAGCCGAGTAAGCCACAAACAAATCACTTAGAGCTCATAAAGAAGGTAAGGGAATTTTCATTCTTTGAATTTTAGTTGTGCTTTCATATGTATTTTGTTCACTATGCTCCCCTTAAGATCTAGGCTTAGAGATGTTAGCTTGTTAGCGTGTTGATTTCATTTTTGTTTTGTGAAACTAACATTTGTTCTAACCTCCTCTCTATTGTCAAATTCCTATGATCATAAATGGCATGCCCGATGGGACCTAAACACATCCCACATACCAAGGGGACCAAGATGCAACTCATAAATCTTCAAATGAATTCTTGAATATCTTCAACATTGAAGTTTAGCTTTATTTTTGCCATATTTTTTAATTTTTAAGCTAACTTAGATCTACACAGATTGATGTCAATCAAGAATAATCGACATCGGTTCTACTTAACCATCATCAATTCTACCTAATCGAGCTCAATTTTGGGTGACCATCAATGATTAGGTTGCAGGGTGAAACATGACTTACAAAACTTGCATTTTGAATCTTTTTAGCATTCTTACTAGTTATTTCTTGGTTTCATTGATCCTTATATTCCCTATCTAATCATCTCATTGCAAGTTTTGAGAAGTTTTCATATTGATTTGGGGCTAACTAACATTTTTGAATCATGTTTGTTTTACCTTTAGGTTCATAGGCAATTGATCTCGGTCCTTATCGACTGGTATCAGTTATTACCAACCAACATCGGTTCCCTGATAACTGGCATTGATCACAAGTGACTGATATCGGTCTCTATGTTTTTAAAATAGGAAACTTGAGAGATATGTTTTGAAAACTTATATGCTCATCATTGAAAGTGATTCAAAATAGGAGGAAACTCTCTAACCCTTGCAGGTCTAAGACTGGGATAGAACATGAATTTGCAAGTTTAGACTCATGAACATTTCATTTTGGGTGTTTAAAATGAATTTAGCTAACTCTTGAACACTTCATTTTTGGTGTTAAAAAGAATTGTTAAGTCTTGAACATTTGACTTTAGTGCTTAAAAGGAACCTATAATTGCTAAGTCTTACACACTTCATTTTGGTGCTAAAAAGAATTGCTAACTCTCGAACACTTGATTTTAGTGCTTAAAAAGAACCTAGATTTGTTAAGTCTTGAACACTTCATTTTGGTGCCTAAATTTTTTTTGTTAAGTCTTGAATTTTTAGTTTTAGTGATTAAAATGAAAATACGTGTTTTTGCTTAAGTCATTTTTTGCAATTTATTTCAAGCTTTTGCAATTTAAGCGAAAGGGCCAAGTAAGGAATTTAATCACACATCTCAATTTGGTGCCTAAAACATACATTCACTTAGATTGCAATTTATTGAAAGTGTTTGTTACTTGTGCATTTTTTATGCAAAATAAAGAGTGTGTGTATGCTCTCCCCAATCCCCTATAGGGAACTTGGGTGACCAAAAGTGCCTTTTCACTAGGCATCGAAAGAATGTTGTCTAGGCTCTCCCTAAAACCTACATGGTTTGGGTGATCTAAAAGCAACCTCTAAAGTCTTTCCACTTAGTTTTATTTTCATGTAATTTAGCTTGTGAAGGGGAGTTCATAGCTTCTTCATGAATTCTTTAGGGAAGAATTGACCTGGGGATTCATCTCCCAACAATATTTCAACCTTGCTCCATGGTACGGTATACAAATTAGAGCACACATACTATGAGAGCCAGGGGGTTGAGTGGATAACCTCTCCTTTCATAATGAAGACTCGAGTCAAGTTTGGTTAACCAAGGGATTCCACTAAGCAGTCTATAGATGGAATCACTATGCAAAGGAATAGACCCTTGCATAGTAAGTTAATTGGTATAAACTCAATTGATGCGACACATATCTAGTGTTAATCACATTTGGGACTAATCTAGATGTTCAAAAACTATAGTTTTAGTCAACCCCATTTGACCAACCTTGCTAGTTTAGGGCTTAGGATGATTTACTTAATTGTATTTGATCTTTTTCCTTTATTTCTTGGTTTTTGAGTCTAAAACTTTTTTTGTTTATGCCACATCAAAATAAGTCTTGTGTCCATAGTATACTTATTTGTTTGAGGAAGTGTTATGTTTTCCATTTGACATCATTACTTTACCTTAGAATTTTTGTGTCAAAAATGTTGTGTGTGTCACTTGATTGAAATGGGTAACATTACGCTGCCCAAATCCTTTCAAGTTTTGTGTCTTGGAGTCTTTGAAACCAAACATTATTTATATCTTTAAAGAGCGATAACATTGTTAGGCTAATCAAATTGTTTCATAGACTTGTCTTGTCTTGTGTCCAAGTTTCTCATTTGAACCAAATCCATGTATGCCTTTGTGGTCTTTGTCTAGTGCCATTATGCTGTTCAAATTTGTCTAGATTGTTTGTTCAAAGAGTCTAGTTTTTCTAACTCGAGTTTTAATTAACCTTGACAAGTTTAAATTCAAACATTGATTGATTTGTGTTTAGGCCTTATCTAATTGGGGCTTAAATACTGATATTTATCTTTTGGGTTGCATAACTTAGGTTAATTATTTACTAAAATTTAGAAACTATTTGTTTATACCATCATTTAGGAGAAAATAAGTTATCCCCAAGTGCCTTTTATTTTGTACCTCATGCCAATTTGATCAAGTCCATGCCTGAATTCAAGAGCCTAGTCTATGCCAAAGTGTTCCAAGTTTGTTAGATTAAATACCTCTTTGTTTTAAGTCTAGCTTTTGATGCCACATTTGGCCAAGAGTCCTAGTACATGCCTTGTTTGAGCCTAGCTTTTGACGTCGCATTTGGCCAAAAGACCTAGCAAATTTTATTTTCCTATATTAGACCTATTTGGAACATTTTGAACCTAGATTTTGGCATTTTATTTTTATTACATCCACTTGACCCTTTTTGTGTGAGACATTTAACATTAGACTATTTTATACCAAGTTTTGTCACAAACCAATTTGGAGATACAACTCCATCTTTTGACCAAGTTAGATAGAGTTTAAAACTTTTGTCTCTTGAGACATTCTTTTTTAGAGTTTGTAGAACTCTAATCCCTCTTGTCGTGAAGCATTCACCATTGATTTAACCATGTCTCACTATACATGTAGTGGTGTCATATATAATATAGGGTATGAAAATGTGGTCGCACAAGATGACTTTGTTTAATACCCCTACAAAGAAGATGTTATTTGTGAGATGGATCCTTATCCACCATATGACACTCAATCAGGGGAACATATTCAAGATACTTTGGCTCATTATTTGATCAACATACCTCCATACTTGAATCAAAACCAAGAATAGATGACACAATACTTGGATAACATACCTTCATTTACAGAACAAGTCAAACATCAACCATACTATGTTACAATGCCATCGGCCTATGATCCTTACTTGTTTGATTGTCACTTGCTTTCAAACAAGGATGAAGTTTAAATTAGAGCCATAAAGGTAGGTGCTAAGTTTTTGGCAGACTTTCCCCATGAAAATGTGCCAAGTCTAGTAAGAGGGCCTTATTCTTATAATCAAAACAACGAACATGCCTCTTATATCAACCCTCATGCCATAGTGTCGATGCCATATTAGGACCCTCATATGCTTATCATAGGAAAATACCTCATAGAGGATCATTTCATTTAGATGAAAATAACATACCAGAAATATTTGAACCTAGTGCATAACTTTAACAATATGACCATGTCAAGTGCTCCTCTTATAGAGCTATCTCCTTTAAGAGGAGTCTTAATAGAATTGACAGGTCGAGAAATCAGGGTATAAACCAATTTTCTCTAAGTAATTAAATTGGAGACATGTTCAATACCCCAACTATCGAAGAAGTATCTTCTACTTCTATGAAAAATAATGAGCCAAAGATAATGGACAATGCACAAGCAATGCCAATCCAAACCAAAGTGGTGTAAATGCACAAACACATAGTCCACAATAAAATGTGCCTTTAGGCAACACCATGAGTGGTTCAAAAACATAGGGGGTAGGAAATTCTACCTCCAAAATACAAGAAAGTACCTCTAATCCCCAACCAACTACTTCTTCAAGCACCTAACCACAATGATTAAGTAGTCAAGTAATGACCAATGCCATGCCCCAAAGAAATATGATGAATGTTACTTCACCACAATAGGTGATGACTAACATTCTACAACAACATGCATCATCCAATGTACCCACTTGATAGAGGTAAAACATCTTGCCACCTCAACAAGGGGCAACTAGTGCTCCATCTTTCCAGGTAGTGATGAACATATCTCTTTAGTCGCAAACCAACATGCCAATACAAAACCAAATGATCTCTAATCAACAACATATAAGTATTGGTCAATGACAAATTCCAAACCTCCAACATGCATCTACTTCCCAACAAGGAATTATGCAACCAAGAGGTTAAAATGTTTGACAAGTACCAATTAGGCAATAATTTCCTCTTGTGCCAAATGTGCCACAAGATCAATGATAGAGACTTGGTTTATAAGTTACCCTTAATCATCAAGGTTTGACTAGTCGATAACATGTTCCTATTCAACCTTAACAGGCATAATACAACCATATTCCTTCATCTTAACTATAATTTCCCCAAATCCAGGCCCATATATTGAATCCCAACTAGAATATCACACAATAACATGTGCCATTTCAATAATTGCACCCTAATCCATGTATGCATATTAATGGTGCATTCCCTAACCAAGATAACACTCCTTAATAAAATTTTCCACTATATCCCCATCAAAGTAATCCACTTTTGAACACCTAGCCTCCACCTCAGACCAAAGTTTCAACTAGTTTCCTAGCCCAAGAACTACAACAAATGAATGATGCAATTATTGCCATCCAATATGGGAAATATATTGAAAATTTAAAGTTAGATGATGTGTGTTCTTACCTATTCAACATGGAGTACTTGTAGATACCATTTTATCCAGGGTATAAACCACCAAAATTCAACAAATATAAGGGGAAAGGTGACCCCAAGGCCCATTTGATCAAATTATTTATTGCATGCCAACTAGTGGCCTATAGTGACATATACCTTTTACTATTGTTTCCATGGAGTCTAGCAGGACAATTATTGGAATGGTTTCTAAAATTACCCAAGAATTTAGTTTTTGATTTTGATGATCTTTCATATAAGTTTATGCAACACTTCTCTTACAATATCAAACATGTAATTTCGTTGGTAGATTTAATGCAAGATAATCAGAATACTGGTGAAAGCTTTAAAATCTATCTGTAGTGATGGAGAGCCTTTACAAGTTGATTCACCCATAGTCTACCAGATAGGTAACTAGCCATTATGTTTACCAAAATCTACATTGTGAGATATCTTGCCATTTGGAGTTGCAATGTGCACATCCCTTTAAGGAAATCATTGACAAAGTTTTGTTGATCAAAATAGCCCTTATTGACAAAGGGATTATTAAACTTACCTCATAAAATAAGATCCAAAACCAAAACCAAAACAATGGCCAAAATTAGAACCAAGTCTAAGCATAAGCATCACAACAAACTCGGGCCAATAATTATGACAAAACCAAACAATCTAATCATAAAAAGAATGTTGTGGTGAATGGAGTAACTGAGTCGTGACATATCCAAATGGTGCAAACACCATCTTCTCAACTAATGTTGCATATGGAAATTACTCCTCACCAACAACCCATTCAATAAATGCAACAAGCACAATAGCCTAGACTAGTGAAACAAATGTAGCAACCTATGCCTTTGCAAGCCCCTCCTCTAAGGATAACTATGCCCACTCATCGCATCTTTAGTGACATTGGAGAACCTATTGAATCTGTGTTTTGTAAGCTTGCCACAACTAACTTGATTAATTGGCCTATTCTGAAACACTATCTTGAGGGCACTGACTATCTAGATTGGTACATGCAAAATGAATTCTAAGAGTATCATCGGGTTAATGGCCATAATTTATGATGTGTGAAAATTAAACATTTGATTGAAAATATGTTGGAAAATAGAGAGATCACATCGGATCATGGAGATTCCACATCCAATCAAAACCTTGGTATTTATTAAAACCCCTTTCCCCAACATAATAACCAATAACAACAACATTGGCTAGTACAACAACAACAATATCATTAGCCAAGGTAGAAACAATAGAACCAATAAAAATAACAGTAACAGAACCAACAACATCAAACATATGGACAGAACCAATGCCATAATGATGCCAACAACTAATAGACCTACCATGTAGTTGCACATGACTACAACAAGGTTGTAGACCATATTATAGGAGGTCATGTTAACACCATCTCCATTAATCCAAGACCAAGTACCAATCAAACAAGACTATTGCTAATCATTCCCAATCAACCAATCCATGCTAGTGATCCTTCCTTGACTTGGGACCACATATAGGTGAAATAAAAAGTAAGGATTCCCACTTTTGGACCTTATATCGATAACTCATCGTTAGCCCATGACCATGCACAAGTTCATCAGTAATCGAGACTTATCCTATCTAGTACCCCTCTACCATCATTTGTTAACAACAATGGTCCTGCATGTAATCCTAATTATGCAATCACAAATCTATGATCAGAGATTACCATACTAGGCCCACATCCATCTGCCACTTCATCCATCCAACCAACTGTTCTAGCTAGGAACAAGACATTTATCACTGTATAAGAAAAATGTTTGATATTATGGAATAATTTTAGAAGATACTAGCACAAATATCTATTTTTGATTTTTTGCAAACGTTTACAATCCATAATAACATATTAACATAGTTCCTTAGCCAATACCAAGTTCCTAATGACATTTCTCTAGATAAATTTCAAGCTTGGTTGGACATCTTGCTCTAGGACAATACTTAACCTTTGACCAAAGAGATATGTATCCCTTGGCCCTTTGCATAACAATCCATTATACATATAAGTTGTCATAATGCAACATAAAGTGAAACATGTCCTCATAGACAATAGATCAGGCCTCAATATTGTGTCTCTGAAGCTCATCAAGCTTCTCTAGTACACCATAGCTGATCTCCATCCATAAATGATCACGATCAAGGCCTATGACAATGAAGAATGAGAATCACAAGGCACTATTAGCTTGATAGTAATTATTGGGCCTTTGACCCACAATACTCTATGCCATGTGTTAGACCTTGAATTATCATATAATATGATTTTGGGTAGAACTTAGATACATGATATTCATGCAATCCCTTCAACATTGCACTAGTGTATCAAGTTCCCCCATTCAGGTATGAAGGTCACCATCCATGGAGATTTGCAACCATACGAGCATTATAAACATTTAGAGGTTAAGTACCAAAGCTATAACTATCATTTTGGCTTGAATCTAATTACCAAGAAGGATAAAGGGAAATAAATACTTATTGATTCATCAAAGGCCAACTACATGGACCCTGACACCCTTGATTCACTTTCCCACATGCTACCTCCTGAAATGTCTAATCATTATAGTATCTCAGCTAATGGTCCAGGGGAATACTTGACCCATGATACATTCCACATTGCCAAGATTCCATAGAACCCTAAGTCCTTTGGAAGACCAAAAGCCAAACCACCTTGTATAGAATGGCAAAGGCAAATTATATAGTCTAACACCTATCATTTTCATATTAGCCACTAGCCAAGAATAGGACCTTATTGCAGATGATGAATCTTGGTTGTACAATGACAAAATGCCTAATTGTTACATCAATTTCAAGTATCCTATTTCAAATAAAATCATGGAGAAGCACGTCTATGAAGTAGGAGGCCTTGGGCTAAATCAATAAGGTCCATTTGAGGCAATTTATACCACTCGATACAAAGAAACCTATGAAATTGGATTTAAACCACCTGGGGATGACCCCAAATATCTTATTTGAGTTCCATTGCCAATGATTAGTGATGATGATGCTGAAAATGAAGCAAAATCTAATCATATCCCTTTCGATGACCTAGCCCATACTAATTTGTTTAACACTAATGTCATTTGTACCCTTTGACCAATTATTCACCACAATCCACTTCCATTATATTACCCTCCATTGATAGATTGGGCCCAACAAGAATCAATAGTGTTGGTTAACGAGTTTTAGAATGATGAGGCCTTTTGCAATTTCCTTGGCCTAAGGGACAATGTTCCGTTGGGAGACCACAAATAAGGTTTCTCAATCAAAATGGATCTTGAAGCTTATTTTGGAGATTAGGTGAACACCCTTAGCCAATAAAAACTAAATAAAACATTGAGGTCCCAAAGTGAAAACCTCTTCGAGGTGATTTTGAACTAGGGAAATAGTAAAGAGAAAGGCCAGTCTAGTGGTGAAAACCTATTCCAGGCACCATTAGATGGGGGTGTTCAAACTTCCTCAAACATAGCTCAAGAGACCACCGATGATGAACTTGCCTATGGGTCTGAGTTCAGACTTGAAGAACAACAAGCTTTTGGTTGAGTCATCCAGGAGTTTCTAACAATATTTGTTACATGGCCATCCCTACCATTGGGGGATTCTGATTCATCATGCTTAGGAGAACTTGAAGAGCTAGTCCTAACAGAGGACTCTATTATTGTGATAAAATTTAAATCTTTGTCAAACATAATGGAAGATGGTTCAACCATTCTAATGGAGGACATAACAAAAGTTAACATCGATACTTCAAATGACCCAAAAATAGATCAAATAAGGTGTTCCTCTCACTGAGGAGGAACATGAAGTCTTTACAACCCTTTTGAGGGATTTTTTTGATATATTTTCATGGGCCTACTGTGACATGCCTAATTTGGACCCCACCTTAGTTGTACACCAACTTATGGTACATCCTAATGCCAAACTTGTGAAACAAAAATTGTACAAGATGCATCCTTACACTGTTGCATTAACTAAGAAAGAGTTAGAAAAACTCTTAGAAGTGAGATGTATCCTACCTATCGACTACTCAAAATGGATCTCTAATGTTGTACCCATCTATGAAAATCCTAAAGGAATCATAATCTATACTGATTTCAGAGACGTAAACAAAGCCAGCCCAAAGGATGACTTTTCTCTGCCAAACATTGACATGATAGTTGACTCCATAGTAGGTTATGAAATGATTTCATTGATGGATGGATTTTTAGAATACAACCAGATTTGAATCACTCCAGAAGACCAACATAAAATAATGTTCACCACTTCATGGGGAACATTTTGTTATTATGTTATGCCATTTGGTCTCAAAAATGATGGGGCCACATACTAAAGAGCCATGACCGTCATATTTCATGATATGATGCATGCCATTATCGAAGACTACATTGATGACATACTAGGTAAATCAAAGACCATCACTGATCATCTAACAACACTAAAGAGGATATTTGAGCAACTACATGAATATAAAGTATGTCTCAACCTTAAACAGTGTGTTTTTGGGGTTACTTCAAGTAAATTTCTTGGTTTTATTATGTTTCACAGGGGCATTGAAGTCAACCCAACCAAAGTACGAGCCATCCAAAATATGCCACCACCAACCAATTTGAAGAAACTTCAGAGTTTGTAGGGCAAGATCTAATACATCAGACACTTCATATCTTAGTTGGTCGACAAATGCCATCCCTTCACACACTTGCTAAAGAAAGGGGTAGAATTCCATTTGGATGATGCATGCCATAAATCTTTTCAATAATTAAAGGACTATCTAGCAAACCTACCTATTTTATTGCCTCCTATGCCAAGAAAGCCATTCCTACTATACTTGCCAGCTATCGGCAAAGCCTTGGGGACACTTCTAGCTCAACATGATGACAATGGAAAGGAACATGCCATGTATTATCTAAGCCATAAACTGGTAGCATATAAGCATAATTATACACCCATTAAAAAACCTTATTTTGCTATGGTCTTTATGGTTCAAAAAACTGTGACATTACATTTGAACAAGAAGACCATGGTTATTTCAAAAGTAGATCCGCTCAAGTATCTAATATACCAAATAGCTTTACAAGGCCACATGGCCAAATGGATCATGCTTGTTAGTGAATTTTAGATAGAATATGTCAACCGGATAGCCATCAAGGGACAAGTTCTTGTAGATCAACTTGATGAAGGACCCCTTGAAGATACAAAGCCACTAACATTGTAATTCCTAGACAAATCCATTATGACCATCATTTAAACACCTCTTGAGGAACAACACTGGAAGCTATATTTTGATAGATCATTCACTACATGTGGATTGGGGGTAGGCCTTTTGTTCATTACTCCAGAGGGGGATCTAATTCATAAATCATTTAGGATCAACATTTCTTGTACCAATAACATGGATAAATATGAAAAACTTGTTTCAGGGCTTCAACATGCGGTAAAATTGAACATAAAACATCTAAAGGTTTATAGTGATTCCCAATTAATCATCAATCAGGGTACAAACCATTTTTAAACCAAGGATGACAAGTTCATTCTATATAAGGCCATGGTCGACACTCCTAAATAGTAGATTGCTAATGTACAATTTGAACATATACCATGGGCCATTAATAGAACAATAGATGCCATGGCTACCATTGGATCTTTGATTTGACAAATATACATGGCCAAAGAATACCAATTTCTCATTAAAAATTTACTAGCACTAGCTCATGAACCTTTAACTATTGTAATGATTTGTGATATTATTGGTCCCAGCTCTACTTGGTATTCAGACCTTTACACCTATCTTTGTGACCAAATAATGCCTCCAAACTTATCCTACAAACAATCCAAAGCCTTTATCCACCATGTTGCACGTTATACTTTACTCAGACCAACCCTATACCATCATAGTTTTTATGAAACTTTGCTTCATTATTTAACTTTGGTAGAATCTACATTAGAGTTACACAAAGTTCATGAAGGAGTATGTGGAGCCCATACTAGCGGGGCCATCCTATCCAAAAAGCTCTTGCGTACTAGGTATTATTGGCCAACAATGGATGTAGATGCAGTTGTATATGTTACAAGGTGTGATAAATGTCAATGACATGCCAATATGATTCATGCCTCAACCAAGATTCTAAAACCAATGTTGACACCATGGCCATTTGCTACATGGAGCCTTGATCTCATTGGGAAGATAAACCCCACCTCATACAATGACCATAAACATATCCTTACTGCCACATAATACTTCACTAAATGGGTTCAAGCTATACCCCTCACTTACTTGACTGAAAAGTAAATTTACAAATTCATATTTAACCATCTCATTTACCACTATGGTATCCCCTCTGACATTATATCTAATAATGGAAGATCATTCAAGAATAAGGACATCAAATCGCTATGTGCCGAGTACAATAATAAATAACATTTTTTGACCACATATTACCCATAAGGTAATGTCCAGGTAGAAGAATCTAACAAAACCATTATCAACATCCTTAAAAAGATTATTAATGATGTTGACCATGATTGACACCTTCAAATATTCTATGCCCTCTGGGAATACTGTACCAATCACTGTACACCAATAGGAGCCACTCCGTATTCACTTGTTTATAGAATTGAAGCCATTCTTTCCATTAAGGTTGAGTTACCTTCTTTGTGCATCTCTTTGAAGTATGTCCTAGATGATGAAGACTATTGAGTATATTGCCTATAAGATCTTGATTTATTTGATGAGAAACACCTGGTCACAGTTACCAACCTTCAAGCATATCAAAATCAACTCAATGGCCACTATAATCAATGTGTTATACATAGAGAATTTGAGCTTGGTGATCTTGTTCTTAAAGAAAACCAAAAGAATACCATGGTTGAGAAAAAACAAAAAGACAAGTTGAAACCCAACTGGGTGGGTCCCTTCATCATTGTTGCAAACTATGGCGCTAGAGCATATAGGCTCGCTACAACATATGGGGATGAATTTAATGAGTCGATAAACATTATACAACTCAAGATTTACTTCGCTTGAGTGACCTAGTGTATTGTCTATGAAGACTATTTCAATTGTACCATAATATCAACTTTCTTCTATGTACCATATCATTCTCTCACTTTGTCATTTCACCCTTCCATTCTACCATACTTTTTCTATCGATTGAGTTATTTTCACCCTCCTTACCCAACCCATTTGACCTTGGTTCCATTCCATTGGTTTCATGACATCTTTCAGCATGAAGATTCAAATCAAGTTCCTTCAGTTGTTTCAAGTATTCCAAATAGAGGCCATGTTTTGGAGTAATATGACAATGGTTTGGCAGTTGCATCCTTCATTTCTTGTTCCATTTTATACCAAGTGGGACCAATTATAACTGCCTTTGAGAAAATCACTATCCTACAATCTTGCTACTAATTATAACTGTGTATGGGCAAATTAGTATCATTGACCTATATTGTTGTTTCCTAATTATAATCGCTTATAGGAAAATTAGCTGAAGTACTTGTTTATCATGCCTTAAAGTACCACCTTACCATTCCTATGCCATACTAAGCCATTTGTCAACTTTGCCTATTTTGTTTGAATTGGCTACTATGCTAGTTAGATTCCTCTACTGTAAGGCAAAATTACAATGACTTGATGTCTCATCTTGGGACTATGTAAGTAGTGCTCGATTCATGTCAAGGTTAGCTCAATCACCCCTTAACCATGCTCTCACCATTTTATGAACAACCTAAGACACACTCTCATCATTTTGCAAGCAATTTCTAAGTTTGAAATCTCTCACCATTTTATGAGCTTGGCCTGTTTAGTGTCTCATCACTCTCAATTGAGTTGAGATGCTCTAAAAATCACAAAAATATTTGTAAAATTTATTTAAAAAAGTCTAAAACAATGCTCATTGATCACTTCTTTGCCTTAAGGATTCTAGGATCCCTAGCTACTTCACAAGAAATCACTTGCCATTTAGTTTCCCCATCCTTATGGGCCTTTTATCCCATGCTCTCACCATTTTTTGATCCCATTCCCATATTATTCTATCACATCAATCATATTTTCTTCTCATCATTGTATTCTATCTCATTTCCTGGGAGAACTACATTTGGCCTGAAGTTTTTTTTGGATATTACATCCATGGAACTATGTACGTAATGTCAACTTGCCTAGTGCATCTGGAGACAACTTGACCATTCCCTTCCTTTTCTTATATTCCCCATTTTATTTATTTGTTAAGTTATCTCCTATTTTCTAGGGACAATATTCATCATATTATTTGTGTCATCTTATTTGTATTAACATTGTGTTTAACCATTGTTTATTTGTTATTTTTCTTTGATTTGTTTCTTCTTTTCCTTGGTGTTTTGTTTGTTTGTTTGTTTGCCTATTTGTTTGCTTTTTGGTTGTGCCTTGATTCAGTCTATGTGCATTTATTATGTGATTCTTTGTGTATTATTATTGAATCCATCCATATTCATACATCAACATTGTCATCATTTTTTTATCATTGATTCATTATTTTTAGTTGGGTATTGGATCATGTGTCAATTTTTATGCATATTTTGAACAAGTCCTCATGGTGTTCTCTCATGATGCCTACCATCACATGTTACAACATAAATAATCTTGGAGAGTCTACATGGTAATGTAACAATGATACTTCTTGGCACCAATAACATTCTTGATCTAATCCAAATCATATCCTACACAAAGTAATTAAACAATGAAATAATTTTCCTCCTTGACAATTTAGATGAGCATCTCCCTACTAGAAGGTTGCCTAATTCATCTTTATCCTCTATGATATTTTCCATCATATTCCATATCATGTTTGCCACAATTAGGGTATAATGATTATAATTGCCTTTGGGTAAATCATTGTATACAATCCCACTTACATTAACAATGATTCTAATTGCCTATGGGGAAATCATTGGGTTTCCATACATTTGAAGGTTAATGATTATAACTAGTTTTGAGAAAACCATTCTCTTTATTTTGCCCAACTAGGGTACACTTTCATTGTGATAATACTTATAACTACCTTTGGGTAAACCATTATATTTATCCACCCAATTGGGGCATGTTTTTATCCAACTAATGATTATAACTACCTATGGGCAAATCATTGTTTTCCCTTTTACTAATTATAATTGCCTTTGGGTAAATCAGTCTCTTGTTAACCTAAGAATTTTTCAATGATTATAACCTCTTTTGGGAAAATCATAACCTTTTTTATATCCCACCTGTGATGATGATTATAACCACCTATGGGCAAGTCAGTCTTTTTCACCCCATTTCATTTGTTTGGTCCAATCATTTACTTCTTTCAAGCGACTGATTGATGACCGCTTTGCCAACCGCTCCCTCAAGGGGGCACCTACAGTGCATCCATTACCATTAAAGTCATAAGAATACATTTCCTTTTCATTCTTTGATAAGATGTTATTGTGCTTACAACTTGCAATGCCTTCCCAAATAGGGGCAAACTGTAGACACTTAAAACTAGCCACCAAGGGCCTTCGACTAGATTTTAGATCAATTCTTGCCAACCATTGCAAATTAAGTTTAAGAATCACTGAACATCCCAAATTTACTTCCAGATAATTATTCAAAGCTCATAATCTAGTTGAGACATCCCTAATTGGGGTATCCTACCATAAGCAATAAAAACCTCTCATGGATTGATCTCTATTAATCCTACGACATCATAACATGTAATTTGGTCTATATGCATATTAAGTGGGGCAAGTGCACACATGGAATTAAATAAAATCTTGAAAATGCTAAAATATTAATTATAATTAATTAAAATTATAAACCTAATTAAATTTCTAGTTGAATTATCCATGTGCAATTAATGAAATTTAAAAAAAGGAAATTAAAAAATCAAGAATATCCTAGGTTCTCATGATTACCTTTTGTGAGTTGTCAAGCCTTTGCAAATATCTTAAAATATCTCACCCATGCCTATTCATTGTAAATCATGAGGTTTTGACACCTTTTAAATATACTGGGGTTAATTAACTCACTTAGATTAGGATTGAGCCCATTCCATGTTTAAACTACACTTTAACTCACCTTGAGTTAGAGTTAGTTTCTAAACCTATAAATACAAGCATTTGCCTCTTCATTTGGAGAGCTTAGATAGAGTAAAGTTATAATGCAAGTTTTATAGCAAGATTTAAAGTAATAATGTTATAATGCCAAAATCATAAGCCAAGCCATCAAGCCATCACAAGTAATAATCCATATCAAAGCTAAGTAATGGTGCTAAGGAGACAAAGAGATAGATAAACTCCATTTCCAAAGACTCTTTGAGCACAAGCTGAGTAAGCCATAGACAAATCACTTGGATATCTCAAGGAAGGTAAGGGATTTGTCATTCTTTGCATGTTAGTTGTGTTTTTATATGCATTTTACTCACTATGCTCCCTCTAATATTTAGGATTAGAGATGTTAACTTGTTAGTGTGTTGATTTCAATTTTGTTTTGTGAAGCTAACACTTGTTATAACCTCCTCTCTATTGTCAAATTCCTTTGATCACAATAATGCTTTTGATTTGTGTTTATGAGACATGTCATTGTGATTGAAATACTAAAATTATAGCTTTATATAGCTATAACAATGATGTTTTTGACATCATCTTTATAAATCACTAGGGAGAAATAATGAAAAATTTCATTTTTTCATTTGCTTCGTTATCTATTTACGACTATTGTTTGATGTAAATCTTGAAAATGAGCAATAACAATCCGAGTATATAGGGTTATCACACTCACGTGAAAGGACTTCTTATTAAGTAGATGTCATATATAGAGCAAATATTTTTCATGTACTCTCTAAATACCATGCACCATTTTGATATCACATGCTTTAATGTCTCTTTTATGTACCACTGAGTATATAGAAAGGACAAGCTTCTTCCATGTACTGATGAGTATATAAGAAGGCAAACATATAGATAGGTTTAATATTTTAGTAACATGGTATATAGAAAAGTGAACCTTTTTGGAGCGATAAGGAACCATTCCATCTTTTGACAAAGAAAATATGAATTCAATCAAACTATTGTTATCACAACCCTAACTGGGAAAGATAAATGATTAAAATGGTCAATATAGGTGGAAAAAACACTTATATTCAATGATTTGTGGTTCAACATATGTGACGGGGATGATCAACTCATTGAAGCTAAATAAGCAAAGGGGATACCATTCTAGAAGTAAAATAATTCAAAAGTATTAGCCTTGATGAGGGCCTCAGTTGATGTAGAGGTAATTTGTCACATACAAGGGTGTAACACTCCTTGGTAAACATTTCAAAAATTGAAAGACTTGTATGATTCTCGCTCAAAATTGAAGTTCATACAGTTACAGTTGAAACTATTTAATATTGAGTGGAAAATGGAGATGTCATGAGTTTAGATTCTTAAATCCATGTAATCAAGCATGGTGTTGATGGCATTGGTATAAAAATTTATGTGTATATAACCAACTTCAAAAAGGATCTTCTTTTTACATACTCAACCTAGTTGGATTCATTGCAAGTAAACATTCTTTTGAAAACTTTCACATTTGATTAATTGGTTGAGAAAATGGCCAAAAGAGAAAAAGCCTTTGGAAGAAAAATAATGTCCACAAGAGAAAGCATTTGTTATGCTAATAAAGAGGGAAATTCTTCCAAGAATGCAGGAAATGATAGAGGTAAACAAAAGAATAAAGGGGGAGGTTAAAAATCTAGAAAAGATAATAGTCAACATCAAGAAAAACAAAAGACAATAAACACTTGTTTTTTAAATGTTGCAAATGAAAGGAAGTCATGACACCCATGAATGCAAAACTCATGTGAGAAAATTGAAGCCTACAGAAAACAAAAATTAGAAAATGAGAAGAATAAAATCTCAAAACTAGATTTAGCTCAGTTTTCATGTGAATGTGTGATTTCTATCTTTGATGAAGCAAATAATGTGCTAGAGAGTTCAACCTAGGATAATGCTTGGGTTCTAGACACTAGTGCCATGCAACATATGACTTTTTTCAAATACTTATTTAAAAATTTTGTTGAATAAAGTTGTGGTCCAATATTTTTGAAAAAAAACAAGTTTTAGACCTCAAAGCAAAGCTTCAATTTGACTCAAGTCACCAAGACTTATATACTTAATTTTCTAAAATGTACTATACCTTATATTCACTATTTTTAGTCACCATGAAGGGCAACATCCATTTTTGGTTCAAAGATTTAGGATTCATGAAAATTTTGAAGTTTGGTCCAAGTTCATGAAAATGGCTTAGTCTAAAAATGAGAAATCAATACTTCACAAGTTTTTATTCACAATTTTTGAAAAAGATTTGATCTTTGCATATTTTATAGTGAAGTAGTTAGAGAAAGTGTTGCGAAGGACTTTGAGACTTTTATTCTGAATAAAATTTCTGAAGAGGAAGACTAGTCAGGACAAATTTTATGAAGACAAATCTTACGAAGAAGAAAAATATCCATTGGATGAGTCTAAGGAAATTTTGTGAAGGTTTTATGTCATCACTTGGTGCCACGTGTTGATCTCTTTGCGATCATAAACCCTCTCAAAATGCTTTTCAACACTTAGTCAAATTTATTCAAAATTGCCCAAAGGATCTCCATGTTAGTAGAGTGTTGGGTTATCAGTATGCTTCCATGTGTCACAATCTCAATGACCTAAAACTATTCATACAATTTTAATGCCCTCTAGGCTAGTGGATTAATGGGATGATGCCACATGGTGAAATCTCACTACTCTATAGTCATAGGGTGGTTCATGGAATCCCAACAATGTGTCAGAGTAGTGGATGAGTAAGATGATGCCATATGGAAAAATGTCACTTCACCATAGAAAAAACAATCAATGTTGCACTTGAAGCCTTAACCTAACAATGAAAGTGTGAATAAAAGCCACATGGTAGGTGTAGACACTAAAAAATTGCACATAATGGTTCTAGATGTCGAAATGCCTTAGGATACCCTAGGGACCACCTAACCCTTCTTGACCCACTAACCAACCCATCGGACCTTAGACACTTATATACTTAGTTAAATAAACTAATTAAATTCCTAACTAACCCTTAAACCCAACCCCTTTTAACTCACCTTGACCAATTTTCCTCTTAACCCTTGACCATCGATGGTTAGGCTGACCATCGACATTCAGGTCTTATTCATTCTTACACAGCACCAGCTATGTGAAAGTCAACATGACACAATTAAATATGCCGACCTCATTTGTTGCTAACGAACTCCCAAACATCTAAATCAATAATCTAATCACCTAGGGAACCTTCTATCCTCCATCTCTCTTTGCCTATAAAAGGAGGGGAGTAAGAGGTGAAATATATCCATCATTACAAGCATTCTTGCACACAAGTATTCAAGATCTTAAACCTATTTTCTTCCATTAATTTAGCAATAACAATAAAGATCTGAACCTCTACCAAAATTTATCCAACCATCAACCATCAACCATTTAGCAAGCAATAGGTATATTTGTACTTCAGATTTGTTATTCTGGTTTATGACCTCTCTCCCCCATCAAATTATTTTTGCATCTTGATTTCTAACTTTTGGACCCTTAACAAACCCTTACCTAATCATTGATCCTTTTTTTAACTATTTTATGAGTACCTTCAAAATCCATAGGCAACCACCGATGGTTTCCCCCAACCTCTAACAATTATCTAACCATCGACAATCAGCTTAACCACTGATGGTTAGCCCAACTACCGAAGGTCACTATCGCAAGAAATAACAAGTTATTTCTACCCACTTACCCCCAACCAAATTTGACTTTATGTGTCTCTACCTGTTCATAGACCCCTGCCTGATTTTATGAACCTGATATGATCTATTTTAGCACTAGTATTGACCCACTATTGCTATATTTACTTTATTTTCCTTTCCAAACATTTATCTCTTCTTGTATTTCATTTCATTACTTTATATTATTTGATGCAAGTATCGTACTCTTATCTCTTTCAACTTAATTATTATCAAAGAGTGGATTGACAACCTCCTAGCAAGCTCATGCTTCTTAGATTATCTCATGCTAGGAAGTCCACTTAACTATTCTGCTAATAACCCCTTTTGTTAGTGATTTTTTAATCTATAGGTCATCCTTTTAAGACGAAAAGGAGCTCTCCACACTCATTTGGATCACACATGCACAACAACCAGGTTCTTCTACCACACCTTTATTATTGGTTTCTTTCTTGCTTCCTTTTATAATAAATATACAAAAATTAAGATAAATATTTTGGCACATTTGATGGGACCCTAACATCATCTAGGTGCCCCTTTTGTCTTTTATTTTAAGCTCATACAATGAAATCTGAAATTTTTTTGGGCTTAAAATAAACCTTGCATAAATTAATTTCTTGCTTATTATAGTTCATTTACTTATCTTAAAAGCAAAGTAATTAATTCTAGTTTCACTCTTGTTATCACACACTTTACCAAACCACATAATCAATCAAAAAATCAAAACAAACTTGAGACAAGGCCCAAATAGTATTTCATCACCTAGCGGTAGTCTTACCTTTTCTCGACAATCCCACTTAGAGGTCATTACCAAGGGGAGAACCAAATCAGCTCTCTTGTTGAGTATAAACTCTGGAAATTGGTAAATACTAGCTAAGCACCTGACACCCTTATTGCTGTGGTGTATGAAGTGAGGGGGTAGACCCAAATACCAAGCCATGTATTGATTTACAATATAGATTATTTTTGAGAGCCTTTAACACCTAAAACCAACCTTAGACTTCCTTTTTAGTACTTGATCTACAAACCAAATTTTCATTTCACACTTTCTAAGGCATAAGCCAAAAATGATATAAAAATAATCCTAAGTTTTACATGCACTTTAGTGTATGTTTTGATTGTTGTGAGATTCTTTTCCTTTTATTTGCTTTGTGTTTGAGTTGTGAGCTTTTCATCATTTCTTTGCTATTCCTCATATGGTCTTTACTAGACAATAATTGAGGAACCAAACCAACCAAGAACCATCTTCCTCTTCCTCCTTTTTCATGGAGTATACTTTGGATGTTGAGAGTTCTCCTCATCTTTCTCCCCTTCCTACCATGCCTCAGATAGTTATCGAGGGTGATACAAATTTTTCTACCTTCCTTGATAACAACCCCATGGCCCTCCAACATTACCTCAGCAACTTATCTCACTACATCCCTATTGCTTTAGTTCCTCCTACGGATCCACCTTATGGTATGCCTCTCCATATTATGGTTGGTGATACCTATACCCAATAAATGATCACCCAAGCATCTTCTTCCAGAAATATCCCATCCACTACCACCACCCAAACACAATCCAACATCCACACCAATAGCCAAATACCCATACACCAACCAACACCTCCAACATAGGGGCAACCTCACCTCTTGCTACCCATACGTTATCCACCATGGGGGTATATTTTGTTGGGTGAATATTTTCTCGGCCAACTAACTGGTGACCAAAATAGTTCCTATCACCACAACATAGGGAGATTGGTCGTCCAATGTTGCAGGTTTACTACATCCAAAGGGGACAAATCTCTCCTCTCATCAAGGGGAGGTTCCCTATTAAATATGCGGAGGCTATATACTATATATATAAGTAGAAAGTAAGACACAGGGGTGGAATGAACCATCCATCTCTCTTTTTTCAAAGATGATGCTAACAAATAGAGGAGAAATCCTGGGTGATTGGTGAAGGTGCATCTCTTCTTTCAGAAGTAACATTCAGCCAAGAGCTAGATCCCTTTCTAGATAGTAGAAATCCTGGTGAAGCAACATAAGGCACTTCTCTTCTTTCAGAAGTGCTTGTTCTTCCAAACAACAGGACTCTTTTTGGTAACAAGTGACTGGTAACAGGGTCCAAAGTAACCAGCAATCTAAGATGTAGCACAAAGTCTCCACCTTGACTACCCTAGAGGGAGATACGAAAGACAATGAGGGCACAAAGTCATCCCAAGGTCTGTTACACAGAAACAGAAAAGAAAAACACACACTGAAGACAACTATGACATTACAACGTCTGAAAGTAGTTGGCTTCAAGACAACTTCCTTATCACCTCCACTAGTTTTGCTTGTTAAATAAAATAAACAAGAATGCTTTTAGAAGACATACATAAGAACAATCTCCTAATGTAGCACAAGCTATAACAACATAAAGTCTACAAGTAACTTGCTTTCTCATTTAATCAAAAAAATATGAACTACAATCTAAGCTCAAAGTCTTAGTAATGCCTTTTAATTTGGGCAGAGTTTCACTTTTGGTAAGGGGAAGATCTCCCTTGTAACAAATGAGAGATTGAAATATATAGCCACCAAGCAAGGCTTGGCGCTCTCTCCCATGGGATGGCCCATGCTACAGTCAATGCCTTCAATGCACCTTCAATTCTGTTTGGAGGGACCATGCCTGGAAAAGTGTGTTGCCTTAACTATGGCATGTCTATTCATCTAATATGTCTTTTCCTAGGTTTGGATCATCTGGTCTATCCCCTCTGACGTCTGCGCAGCTGTCCATTTTGTCTTTACTCCAAAGGAGACTAACATGCTGCTCCTTCAATGTTTGCAAGCTCAAAAATCTATTATGTAGACAGTTCCAGCTACCGAAATAACTTTTATGTAGATATTTCGAGCTTTTCCCTCTTTCTGCTTTTGTCTTTTATAGCCTTGTCTCTTCCTAGAATTTAAGCTCTCGAGGCTACGTTCCCAGCTTTACTAGCTCTTTACGCTCCTCTTAGCAGTTCTTCCTTTTGGCCTTGGCCTTAAAGCCTTTGAATGCATTCGGGGTCTATGCTTAAACCTGTAAGGATCAATGGCTATTTCATTGTTGTGACTTTGACATCTACAGGCAGGTCACTTTCCTTGGCAATTCTTTCAGCTTTGTCGTTTGATCTTTCTCAGAGGGGACCTGCCCTTCGGGGCCTTGAGAAATGGTCTGCTTTGGGTCGAGAAGAGCCCCCCGCAAGGGTATCTACCCTTTGGGTGGTCTTTGGATGGCCTTCAGGATTCTTTCTTTCAGCGGGCTTTATCCTTTATTTCCTTTAGACAAAATGTCCGAAGGAATTCCTTTGGGCAATTTGTCTGAAGGAAATCTTCCTTGCCTTGTCTTTCCATTGGGCTTTGCTTTGTTTTTTGGGCGAATTCCTTTAGACAAATTGTCTAAAGGATTTTGCTTTGTCCTTTGCCTTGTTCATTTTCCTGAAGGAACTCACTTTGCCTATTTTTGCTCGCTGCCCTCCGCAAGGGTTCTAGGCCTTGGTTCACCACCCTCCGCAAGGGCACTTGTTCCTTTGGCTTTGGGGCAACCCTTTGAACCTACCGATTGAACCAACTTTGGTTCAATGGTTCAATGGTTCAATCGTTTTAATCCCTTTATTTGGCTAAGTCCTTTGTTCGCTTGAACCAACCACGTGTTGAACCTTTGAACCATTGAACCCGTTGAACCTTTGAACCAAAATGATTCAATGGTTCAATGGTTCAAGCCTTCTTCTCTTTGATAAGTGTTTTGAAGCCATTGAACCTTGAAGCGGTTGAACTTTGAACCTTGACAAATGTGCTTAACTCTTGCTGATGACATTGAACCTTTGAACCCATTGAACCTGTTGAACCAAATTGTTCCAAGGTTCAACGGTTTAATGGTTCAATCCTTGCTTAGAAGCTTGCCGATGAACTCTTTTGGTTGAACCAACTTTAAAATTGCCTTAGTGTTGAGGGCTTGCTTCTTTCCTGCAGAGTCTATAGAAATCAACATGTGAAGCCCGTAGAACTTGGGGTGCAGAGTCTGTAGATTTTCTTCTTGTAGAGTCCATTGATTCAAGCCTGCAGAGTCTGTAGATTAAAGCCTACAGAGTCTGTAGATTCAAGCCTGTAGAGTCTGTAGATTTTTGAGAAGCTTGAAAAATGAGGAATTTGAATGCTTAGAACAAATTTCAAAAAGGGAAGAGACAATTTTGGTATGTAGGACCAAAATAGTTCAAATGTTGTCCCAAAAATGAGTGATATTTTTGGGGGACAACATATTCTACCCCTATTTCCACAATTCCTCTTATCACTATTAATCCACCAATTTCCACCCCACTTCAAAATTTGATGATTTCCATACCTCCTACTCTTCCACCTATTAGCACAAGAATTACCACGCAACCCCAACCAACTACCAACCCATTCATACCTATAAGTCAATGCATATCAATCCCTAAAAAAATACCCATGACATTCTACCAATATGTTCCTAATCTGAAAGGATACATAACACCTTCTACCCAACCTTTTGTGCCCATTAATGTTAGGATAAATTAAAACCCAGATCTATCCCCAAATCACATACACGAGAAACTATGAAGCAAATTAATCAAACATTCTAAAAATAAACATAAACATGCACATAACAAGAGACACCAAATTTAATGTTCACCCAATATGGGCTACATCCACTAAACTTATCCAATATATTATTTCCAATAATACAATAGAGAAACAAAATCTTATAACAAACCCTGTTACACCTCTCTACCTTTTTTGCCTCCTCTCTATGTATAATATTTCATTATTTTTCACACTCATACATCTCAACCATATATCAATACATTTAAGGATTAAAAACACCTAAACATAACCTCTATCGTTAGATCTAAAAACCTTTAATCAATGGCCCAGATTGACTACAACATCAAAATTTTAATGTCTGATCTTGGAAGACAATCAAGCTCTACACCTAACAATTAACACTTATGTAACATCATCCCAATGTTTAATGACCACATACCAATATGTGGCATCTTTTCAACCTTCCATCACTTATCCATATATTACTTCCACCCAACCTCAATAAAACTTACCACACAATTATGGAGCTTCCCAACCTCAAATGGATTTGGTCAAAATGTTAATGGATAAAATGACCAACCTAGAGTCATCTATTTATGGGGTTCATAACCTTTTATATTATGATCAAATTTACAATGAACCTATTCACCCATCCATCCCTATCTGATCTTATCCTCCTCAATGGGAACTACCCAAGTTTGCCAAGTTCCAAAACAAGGATCCCCAACAACACTTAAGAGTATTTTGCCATTCTTTTTATTTGATTGCATATGACGATGCTCTTCTCCTTCGCATGTTTCCCATGTATTTATTTAGACCTATTGTCCCCAAAAATGAGTGACATTTTTGGGACAACCTATGAACTATTTTGGTTCGTCGGACCAAAATCATCTCTCCCCTTTTAAAAAAAATTGTTCTGAGCGTTCGGGTTCTTCATTTTTCAAGTTTTCCAAAAATATATGGACTCTACAAGCTTGAATCTATGGACTTTATAGGATTGAATCTATAGACTCTGCAGGCTTGAATCTACAGACTCTACAGGCTTGGAACTATGAACTTCACAGATGGTTTCTATGAACTCTACAGGTAGGCTCAAATCTACTGACTCTCAAGGTTGAATCTACGGACTCTGCAGGAAAGAAATGGGTTCAACACTTAGCCAAATAATGAAGAAGGAATCGATTGAACCATCAAACTATTGAACCAAAGTTGGTTCAATTAGTAGGTTCAAGGGGCTGCCTCAAAGCCAAAAGAACAAGTGCCCTTGCGGGGGGCAGTAAGCAAAAGCGAACAAAATTTAGGAACCCCTCAGGAAAATGGTTAAGTCTAAGAGGCTGAACGAATACTTTCGGGAGGATTTTCTCAGAGAAATGTGAAGGCAAAATTCCTTCAGACTTTTTTGTCTGAAGGAATTCACTCGGAGGAAAAGTCTGAAGAAACAGGAAAGAATGAATGGCCAAGTAACAAGAAACTTTCCTTCGGACATTTTGTCCGAAGGAATTCTTTCGGGTTTTTGCCCGATGAAAAAATCCCACCGAAGAAGTAAGAGCTTGTCGAGGAAGTTGAAGCCCGAACAAAGATGCAAAAAGGAACTTCCATGGACTTAGACAAAAAGTGGTTCAACGGATGAACCATTAAATTGTTGAACCAAAAGGTTCAACGGGTTCAAGGTTCAAAGGTTTAATCAAAGCTTAGAAAGATAAAGGAAGCAGTGTTCGAGTGAGACACAAAATAAACCAATGAACCAATTGAACTTTGAACCAAAATATTTCAAATTTCAATGGTTCAACATGGTTCAAAAGTTCAAAGGTGGCCTCAGTCAAAGAAAAAGTGGCACACAAGTGGTTCAACCAAGGGCCGAAGAAGTGATTGAACCAAGAAGCGATAGAACAAAAGAGACAGAATGAACCAATGAACCGATGAACTTTCAGTGGTTCAACAGGTTCAAGGTTCAACTTGAATCAAGCGATCGACTGAAAAGAGAGCTTGAAGATGCAAAGAGAGAAGATCGATGCAAAGGACCAGAAATGTCTTTGAAAGAGTTATTTCCAGTAGGTGGAACAGTGGATCGAGTAGACTTCTGAGTGCACCAAACCAAGGATGCGGCCTGTTTTCTTCCATGAAGTAAAGACAAATATGTAAAGGACCAGACGGTCCATATTAAGGAGGAGACATATCAGATGAAGGGACACGCCATAGTTATAGCATCGCATTGTTCTCAACATGGTCTCTCCAGATGCATTGAAGACACTGACTGTAGCATGGGCCGTCCCATGGAAAAAGGTGCCAATCCTTGGGTAGTTGCTATAAGTTTGTAATATCTCTCATTTGTAAAGGAGACTTTCATTTTACAAGAGTGAAACTCTGCCCATTTTGAAAGAGAAGATTGAGACTTTGAGCTCAAGTTGTAATTTCATTTTCATTTTTATCTGAATGAGAAAGCAGGTTTTTCACAGACTTTGTGCTGTTCTGACTTGTGTCATTTTAGAAGATCATTCTTACGTCTTTCTTCTGAAGGTGTCCTTATTCATTTAATTAGGTATGCAGAATTAGCAAAGGTAATAGGGAAGTGTCCTAAAACCAACTGTGGGAAGACTTTGTGCTTTCACAATTGATTTTAGTTTGTGTTTTTCTTTTCTTTTTGTGTTGAGGATTTTGGGGTGACTTTGTGCCCCCATTATCCTTTGTGATATACTCTTTGGGTAGTTGAGGTGGAGACTTTGCGCTCTATTTCATCCTACTGTTACTACACCCTTTGGTCACTGGTTTCTTATCTTACTACTTGAAAGAAACTCCTACTATTTCCTGCAAGAACACTTCTGAAAGAAGAGAAGTGCCTTTAGTGTTTACCCCAGGATTTCTCCTTTGTTTATGAGCATCATCTCTAAAATAAGAGAGATGGATGGTTTATCCCACCCTTGTGTCTTACTTTTTGCTTATTTATGTTGTATATAGCTCCTACGTATCTATAGGGAACCTCCCCTTGTGAGAGGAGAGATTTTTCCCCTGTTGATGTAGTAAACCTCCACAACTGGCCAACCAATCTTCCTGTTGTGGTTAATCAGACCTATTTTGTTGATTAGTACATTGATTGACAAAATATTCATCCAACAAGACCAACTTCAGATTGGTATAGTGATCTCACCAATCACTCCATATTTTTCTTCTCCCAACTTGCCCAAATCTTTTTAGATCATTTCTCAGTCAATATATCTAAAAAGGTCTCTATTACCAACCTCTGTTCCATTAGGCAATTTGATGTCGAATCAATTGTTGATTTTGTAGCTAGATGGAGAGGTCTTATTAACTAACTCTCTTTCTCTTTACCCCAACCCAAGTTGATTGAAATTTTATCTCAGAGTTGTGACAAACATATTGCCCCTACTCTTCAAGTTCAAACTTTAGGTACTTTTGATGAGGCTTTCACCATGGGACGCAAATTAGAAATTAGAGCCATTGATGAGAGAAAGTTGAAATTAAGGAACAAAATTTTTAGCTTCAAATCCAATGACCCTTCCTCATCCAAAACCACCAATCAATCTAACCATCCCAATACCAAACCAAAGGCATCTACAAACTCAGTTGTCCTTAAAACCACTTCACCACCAACTATCAACCAACCCAACCAAACCAAATCCTCTAAATCTTTTAACCAATAAAACTGAGCTATCCCAAAACAATACACTCTAATAGGGGAGTCTTATGATTCAATTTTGGACAAATTATTCAAAGCCAATAGCATACAACTTCCTCCCATAAAACTTCCCCAATAATTTGATGCTTCTCCCCTTACACCTGGTTGGTACAATGAGAATGATCTATGTGCTTTCCATCATGTCATTAGACATAATGTTAGTAGGTGTAACACATTTAAACCATTGTACAAAACATGATTGTTAAGGGAGAACTTGTATTTGATAATCCCAATGTACCCCCAAATCAATCCTTTGACATTTTTTGTAAACCTTTCCCCAATCATGCCCCTTGTACTAACTACTATGATAACAAACTAGAATCATCTCACGCTCATGAGGTCCATATAGTTAATGTCATTATTAATGAACCTATCATTGAGGAGACCATTACCTCAACTACCTCTTCCTCCATTTCACCTATTAAAGTGGTGGAATCACTCTCTATTCCTTTGGACACCAAAATATCAGAATCAACCACCCCTCTTTCTTTACTTAATGAGACCATGGACCTATCGACATCTCCTTTGATAGAAATACCAAAGGAGGTAACCATTGAGTCAACTACCTCTTCCCCGACTCCACTTATTAAAGTGGTAGAATTACCCTCCATTCCTTTGGATATCCAAACAAAGGAAACAACCATCTTCGTTCCTTCACTTGGGGCCATCACACCTTCCTCCCCTATCATAGAACCACCCATTCTCTCTTTGGGAACCATCCCAAAAGAATAAATTACATTGTCTACACATTTCATGGAGGAAACATCCTCATAAATCTTGGAACCTTCCATCAAGAACAAAGGTGAAGAAACCATTCCCTCACCTCAACCCATGGACTTAGTATTTGAAACCAATGACCAAGGAATCAAATCCATTTATAAGCCTTTTTATATATTGGTCCAAAGTCTAGAGTTCTCCTTTCAACCCAATCTAGATAGAGCCACCTTTTGGCATCATCTTGGGCTCCCCTATCAAAACAAACTTGAACCTTCAACCTCACTTGCATACACCATCAAAGCTATCATCACTTCAATACCTTCATCAAACACTTCTTCCTCCAAAACCATAGGGTAACCATCCAACCCACCTCCATATAAAATTATAAAATCACCTTGCGCCTCTTTAACCAAACCCATCAAGAATCTAAGAATACTTCCTGCACCTATCCTTGCTCACCCATCTTTGAACTTGGACTTAACCCCATATAGTCCACCAAAGAAAACCCAAACTAAATCCACTAAAAAGGTGGAGCCACTTGAACTCCCACCTCGAACCAGAGCCATACCACCTCCTTCCCTCTTACCATCTATCTTATGACCCCATCCTTCTACCATCCCATAAGCTCATCCTTCTACCAAGAAGGTGAACCCTCTCACAATTACCTATTCCTCATCTAGTAAACCTTCTCCTTTTGTTCTACCTACACCTAACCCCACCAAATCATCAAACTCCCCCTCATTCTTAACTAACCAATCTACCTCTACCTTCCCACCTATCTCCAAACCTTCATCATCCACATCTAAATCTTCCACCTCAAAACTAACCAACATCAAATAATCCCAATAAAACCCACCTATTAAAACCATTCCACCAACAAATTTTGCAATGAATCCTACTTCTAAGAAGGCTTCTACTCCTAAAACCAAAAACCTATCACCTCCAACACCTTTGCTCGAATATTATTTGACCATTCTACAAAGGTTATTGCAAACGTCTTCCTTAAGCCTATGACCTATCAAACCTTTTGACCTTTCACATCTTAAACCATCATGGTTCAATGATAATTTGATATATTTATACCATAGAACTCCTGGACATGATATAGAGAATTGTAAAGCTCTCCAAACACTTGTTCGTAGCTTATGGGATGAGGATGATCTATTATCAGATGAACCTCCCTTGAGCCTATTACCAACCTAATCACCAAATGAACCTATCCCAAATTTACCTACTCCTCCACTCTCATTTGAAAGTGAGGAGGAATCGAAGCAACCATCTAGCCCAATACCTCCTCTAATCCACACTATCCATATGGTTACCCGATCTATGGCCCAACAAAAAGATAAGGGAAAGGCTAAAGTGCCCATACAATGGACATACCCTTCCACCCCTCAACCTTCCAACCAAATATAAACACCCTCACCTTTACCTTCACCTTCACAAAAACCCAAACTATCCATTTTGGGTGCCTCTCCCTCCAACCCTTTTGAATCTATCCAATGAGTGGTTCTAAAATAACTTCACCAGATACCGGTGAAGATGAGCCTTTACAAACTAATCAACACCTCACCCCATCACAACCAAAGAATTGATAGAGGCCCTGTAATAAATATAGGTTCAACCAAAAGACCCTTAACCTCTTGGATCCTTTGTCAGAGCCCTTCAACTTTCTACATTTGTCACATTCTAGGATTCATAAATACCTTCTATTCATTCTAAAGATCTCGATCCTCCCCTCTTCATCATTACATACATAAATCAAACCCACATCAAAAGGGTTATGATTGATGGAGGAGCTAGCATTTAAATTATCTCCTCTCATTCTTATGACCAACTCTAATTGCCTAAGAATATCATGTCAAAAGGTACAACAATCCTCCACTTCTTTAATCATACCATGGCACTACCTTGGGGATAGTCATTCTCCACATTTGCTTGGGACCTCACAGAATTATAAAACTCTTTTATGTTTTAGAAGCCAAGTTTCAATACAATGTATTACTTGGATGCCCTTGGATTTATGCCATGAGTTGTGTCCCATCCACCTTACATCGATGTGTCAAGGTCAAACATGAGGGTCAAGTTATTACCATAAAAGATGACCCTAGTCCTTTCACATCTTACAACATGACATATCGACCCAATGATGTTCTTCTTTCTCCTTCATCCACTTAACCACAAACCAACAAAAAATCCACCCCTACCAATGATAAAGCTTCAACTAGATCATCTATCCCTTATTCTCAGATCCCTGTAGAGGACCCCTTGGAACCCATGTTCCAATGTCTCTCACTGTGGGAGTATTTTCTTTTAGCCTTGGATGCTTTTCCTACTCCTCAAGAGTATGGGAAACTCAACCATGATCCTAGTTATGACCCCAACATTGGAACCATCATTCCTTTCAGGCCTCCCAACCATCAAACCAACTTAATATATGGGGGACTTGATCATCCACTTCTTGCTTCCACCACTACCTATTCCACCTGACCATTTACCTCTGACTTCTCCTATCTTGACAAACTAACATTTTACGAATTATACCTTCACAGGTATGCCTAGAAGGGATTTCGCCTATTCCATTATGAACATGGAACTCATGAGTTACCTTCCATCAAAATCCAAAAACCTCATGAGCTATTTGGACTTGGGTTCATACCACCATAAGAATCCATCGATTCACCAAAACCCATCACCACCATTGAGGAAAACATCCCATCCTCACCAACCCAATCTCCTTTGAAGTTTGAGGATTTTAAGATAATTCCTCCTATTTTTTTTTAATTCAATACTATTAGTTTAGGTACCCCGACCTATCAAAATGATGGCCAAACTAACACCCTTCCTCTCATTCATCATGAAATGATAGAAAATGATTCTCCTACCATTAACACCATCCAAAATCAGGATGATGATTCCATTCTCACCTACCTCAATACAAGGGATTCTTCTATCCACAAATCCCTTCCCATTGAGAACCAAACCATGTTGAATGAATCCACTATTGATGTTAACTTGGGTACTCAGGATAACCCTCACATTATCAAAATTGGTCAATCTTTAGATTCCATGGAGCAACAAGATTACCCTTCTTTCCTTCATGATTGAAGCATATAATTTACTTGGTTCTATTAGGATATGCCTAGAATTGACCCTTTTATATCCCTCCACAACATTGTCACCCATCTTGATGCTAAGCCTATTCGATAAAATCTTCACAGGATGTACCCTCACATCGCCCTTCTAGTCTGTCTCTTGTCTATCAAATTCATCCAACCCATAGATTATCCTTAATGGGTTTCTAACATTATTCCCATTACCAAACTTATAGGTGGACTTCACCTCCATATTTACTTTCATGACCTCAACATTATTCCCATTACCAAAGGATGATTTCCCTTTGTGTAAGATTGACCAACTTGTTGATCTTATAGCTAGCCACAAGATGTTATCTCTCATGGATGATTTCTCAAGATATAATCAAATATTGATTGCCCTTAAGGATCAACATAAAACTTATTTCATTAGCCCTTGGGGAACTTTTAGCTACAGGGTCATGCCATTTGGTCTGAAGAACAAAGGAGGAACCTACCAATTTGCGATGACCTACATCTTCCATGATCTCATCCATAACATTATAGAGGACTATGTAGATGATCTCTTTGAGAAATACAAATACTGCAAGGATCATCTAGCCATTCTCACAACCATCTTCAAACACCTAATTCATTTCCATGTCAAACTCAACCCCCAAAAATGTGTTGTTGGGGTCTTATCTGGAAAGCTTATATTTATCATCTCTCTTCAAGGAATCAATGTAGACCCCACCAAAGTTATATAAATTTTGGAGATGTCACCTCCAACCTGCCTTAAGCAAATTTATATCCTGTAGGGGAAGATATAATCCATTTGTCACTTCATCTCTCAGTTATTAGATAGATGCCAACCCTTTCACCACCTTTTGAATAAAAATACATCTTTTAAGTGGACTAAGGACTACCAACTAGCCTTTGATTCACTCAAAGAGTACCTCCTTTCTCCACCTATTCTTACATGTACTAAAGAGGACCAACCCTTCTACCTTTATATTTTTGCCACTGACCATTCCCTATGGGTAATGATCGTTCATCGTGATGAATAAAATAAAGAGCAAGCTGTCTACTACATAAGTCAAACACTTATAGAGTATGAGACTCTGTATACTCATTTCAAAAAACTTTTCCTCATCTTAGTATTTATGGTTTCCAAACTTTGTCATTACCTTCTCAATCACAAAACTTTCATCATCACTAACACTGATCCACTCAAGTACATGCACTCTAAACCATACCAAAACTAATGTATGGCTAAGTGGCTCATGCTCCTAGCTGAATTTGACCTTGAGTTCTTCTAGTAGAAGTTGAGTAAAGGGCAAGTCATTGCTGATGAATTGGCTGAAGCTCCTTTACTAGACAACTAACGACTTCCTCTTGTATTTTTGAATAAGTCCATCATGACTCTTTCTCAAGAGGACCCCACGTACCAAATGACCATGTTCCTTGATGTCTCCAAATGCCAGTGTGGTGGGGGTGCCAGAATTATTCTCATTCCCCTTAATGGTGAACCTCTTCCTCTTTCATTTAAACTTGATTTTGAGTTCACCAATAATGTGGCTGAGTATGAAGCCCTAGTAATAGTTCTCCAAACCACTTTAGCCATGAGAATTAAGACCATCAGTATCTTTGGTGATTCCTAACTTGTGGTCAACTAGGTCAATGGATATAATGAATGTAAGAATGATGTCTTGAAAAATTAAAAACTATTAATATATGTACCCTTAGCATCATTTGATCATTACCTTATCAAGTGTGTTCCATGATCTACCAACAAGTTCATATATACAACTGCTTCCTTTGCTTCCCAAATCCCATCTACACATATTGATTCTAAACTCTTTGTTACCATCTACCGCTTTATCACACCCTCTTATATCCATTCTAACCTTCTTACCATTTTTAGTGTGGAAGCATCTCCATCAGACATATGGTATGAGCAAACCTTTAACTACCTCAACCTCAACATTGTTCCTCCCAACCTCTCTAGGAATGCTCAAAGAGCCTTTGTTTAGAGTACCTCTCGTTATAACATACTAGGGGGTATCCTGTATAAGCATGATTTCAACAACTTTATTTTCTATTGTCTATATAGTCATGAAGCTTCCCAAGCTATCAAGGAAACACATGACATGATTTGTGGGGGACACTTTACTAGTTTAGCTATCAAAAAATGTATCCTTCACCTTGGATACTATTGGCCAACCCTCAACTAGGACTACTATAATTATGTAAAGAAGTGTGTTAAATGCTAACAACATGCCAATTTATATCATTCACCTACCCATGGCCTTCAAGTATCCAAAGACTATTGACCCTTCTCACAATGAGGACTCGATCTTATTAGGGAAATCAATCCTTATTCTTCACAATGACACTAATCCATCATCACTGCCACTGAGTATTTCACCAAATGGGTGGAGGCTATTCCTCTCATCTTGACCAAAGCTGACAAAATAGTTAACTTCATCAATCATCATATGAACCTACTAATTTAAAAATCTTTGTTACCATCCACTGCTTTATCATTTCAAAAACAAGCAAGTCCAAGGTCTTTGTAACACATTTGACATCAAGTTAAGCTTTTTCTCACCTTATCGTCCACTAGCAAATGGATAGGAAGAAGCCTCTAACAAAACTCTCAACAAAATGTTAATAAAAGTAGTCAGTGCTTTAGGTCAGGATTGACACTTACACATCTTTTTTGATTTATGGGCCTATCACACTAGCATTCAAACCTCTATAGGTGTTACCCCTTTCTCTTTAGTCTTCAGAGTAGAGACAATCTTGCCTCTCAAAGTTTAGATTCATTCTCTTCACATATCCTTACAAGACATCATTTTTGAGAGTGACTATCGTTAAGAACATCTAGCATGACTTGAACTACTTGACGAGCATCGCCTAACAGTGATTAACCATCTTCATGTCTACCAAGAACAAATTTAGCGCACCTATAACAAGCACCTAAAATAATGATAATTTAGTATCAGAGACCTCATCTTCAAGGAAAACTAATATGTAACCAATATAAATAAGAGAAAAAGAGGTAAGTTTTATTTCAATTAGATTGGACCCTACATCATAACACACATGTATAGATTAGGAGCTTACCATTTGCTCTCTCTCAAAGGCAAACTAGAACTTGAGCCTCTCAGTGCTTTTCATCTACATCCTTTCTTTTGTTAAAAAAGGATCAGACTCACCTTCTTGTCTAACTTAAGCTCATCCCTTGATTTATGAAAATTTCACCTTTACTTACCTATCACTATCTTTTTGAGGACAACTGATTACAGCATAAAAAAATGTGATTAACTGTCATAGTCAGCCTAATCATAAGTAGGGGTACTATTGTCAATCAGACTCGTACCCTTGTGAAGTTAGTTTCAGGCCTTCACAGTCTACTGAAACATGGAAACAATCCTAGGCTGTGGGTGGCCTAATCAGTGGATTGAATCTTTAGATTCTAAGGGATAACTCCCTTTGGTGTATCAATTAGGATATATACTCTACACTATAAACTATAGAGAAAAGGAAAGAAAGAAAATTAAAGGAAAAATCCTATCTAATGATGGTGATACACCTAAATTTTGGTTCATCCACTCAATTTGAGCTCTTAAAAATATTGATTAGACAAGAAAAAGACTAAACTTTCAATTCTAATTGACTCCTATGCATCAGTATTTCATGAAAAGGTTCCATCCGGTGATCAAATCTTGAGGAAAATAAGGGAATAGACTTGATTCAAGACACTAACCAACCACTTACATCCATTTTAACTTCAGCCAAAAGACATCAAACACATAACATGACCTGCATAATCTAATAAACTAGTAAATAGGTAAGAATTAGGACTTGATAAGAAAGAGAATTCTATCACATATGCAAATCACTGACATAAATACACTATACCAACATTTTGGAATCTAAAAATAGTCATTCTATTTATTTGAAAAGGTTAAAAAACTCCAATTTTGGTAGAGTTTGATCTTTCCAAAAGAGGGATTCTCTAAATGGCTAAAAAATCCAACTTATATAGAAAAAACATACAAAATTCAAGAGATTGGCACTAAAAATTGAAGAGGAGATCAACTCCCACATCACCTCAGGTCCAACCCCAGCTATGCCAAGATAACCAAGCCTTCAAATAATATCTTGTCTTATGCCTTTCATGAAAAGATCTTTGGTGTTGAAAATGATGGTGAGCCCATTTCATAATCCTTATTTAGAATAAAAATTAAATTCTTCAAACGTGCATGGATATTTGGTAATTCAATTCTCTTCATGCATGATGCTATGCTAATCTTCAAAGAGAAAACTCCATTTTAAGTTGAGTTGGAAGTGCTTGAAAAAGATTTGATTAACAAGATAAACAAGAGTGCATGCATGAAATTTTATGTTAAACTCTCCTTGAACAACCATCCAATGTTAAACTCTTAGATCCATTCATGCATTCGAGTCTCCCTTTTGTAACTAAGAGAGTCGTGCTTGAAGGCAACAACATATATTTTCCAATTCTAAATAATTTGATTATTGCATTAAAACTTGACATGCTCCTTAATGTAGTTTAATCTTGCTTGGGTGACCTTGCATGCTCTAAATTTGAGTTATAGATCACATCATCAAAGTCAAAAGGGAAGTCCTCATTGTCTTCTTCTGATTGGATATTAAAATCCGACTATTTGAATGCACTTATGCCACTTGACCTCAACTAATTGGTCCTTCAAATTTGCACTGGGTAACTTTATATTTCCTTTACCCTTATTTATTTTGGCCAATTATTGTGGACTTTTGTCTTGGGATCTTTGTAAAGTCCTCCTCTCGACTTTTCTTTCTTTCAACCTTTTCTTTAGACAAAATGTCTACGACTTCACTCTTGAACTTTTCTTTCTTTTAGGCTTTCCCTTCAGATAATTTGTCTAAAGATTTTCTCTTTATGCACATTTCCTTTGAACAATTTGTCTAAAGGAATTCATGTAAATGCCTGTTTGGCTTTATGAAAACACCCTTTGGGATTTTAGACAAGGACCTTTTCTTATGGAGTTTTTGTCTCTTTCACCTTGAACAATTTCTTTAGATAAAAAATCTAAAGGAAATTAGGTCTTTGGGATTTTTTCAATGGAAAATTCCTTTAGACAAATTGTCTGAAGGAATTCTTATCCTCAGACTTTTGTAAATTGTCCTTCAAAATTTTGAAATGGTCCTTCGAAACAATTGAAATGACCCTTCGACAAAATTGAAAGTGTACCTTCAAAAAAATTGGAATGGTCCTCTTACCCTACTGAAGGATCAACATGGACATTTTGCCTTTGGAAAGACCCTTTAGATCTTTTGAAATTGCCCTCTTGGATAATTTCTTCAAAAAATTTTCCCGATGAAAAATACCCTTCGAGAAAGTGTCAAGTGTCTTTCAATTTTTTTGTAATGGTCCCCTTTGTCTTTGAAAATACCTTTTTCTAAAGGGCAGATACCCTTCGGCTTTTCTGTAATGCACCATTCAGAAGTTTGAAAAGTCCTTTCATATTTTTGTAATAGATACTTTGGTAAAATTGAAAGTATCCCTTGAAAAAAAATTGAATGGTCCTCTTGCCCTTCGAAAAAGTTGTAAAGGACTTTTTGGAAGGAAAAGAACCCTTCAAAAAAGTTGTAAAGGAATTTTTTGAAGGAAAAGAACCCTTCAAAAAAGTTGTAAAGGACCTTTCAAACTTTTTAACATGGACCATTTCTTGTGAAAAGTACCTTTTAGAAAAATTGGAATGGTCCTCTCTGAAAAAATGAACCCTTCGAATTTTGTGAAAAAAGACTTTCTCGGAGGAAAAGAGCCCTTCAGACTTTTTGAAAGTGTCTTTTTTAAAGGAAAAAAACCCTTCAGAATTATTGAATGAGCCCTTTTTTCAAATTATTGTACCTTTCGACCTTTTGGAGATATTTTTTTGAAATTTTAAACTGGGCCCTTCTTTGGAAAAGTTGAAAAGGCCTTTCAATATTTTTTAAAATGTCAATTCCTTCAAACTTTTGGAAAAGCCCAATTCTTTCAGATTTGTTGAAGACGACCCCTTCAGGGAAATTGCAAAGACCAATTCTTGACACTTAGACAAAAGGCATGATTATGCAAGTTTTAAATGATAAGGGTTGTAATTTGACTTGTGGGGTCAAAACTGTCAACATGTACCATGACTCTACCCTTAGCATGGTTCTCATGGATACTTTTCATCTTAGTTAGATAGAATCCCATAGTCATTATCTCTCAAAACCACCCCTTTCACCTATTATTAACTTTTTGTGCTCAAGTTTTGCCCTCATAAAGGTAAACCTCTAAGCCTATATAGACTTGCCCATGTCTAAGCTATCATCAAAACTATTTGGGATACCAAAATATCACTTAGGTCACACATCTCTAGCATTACAGACTGCTCCCTTGAAGGACAGCTACTCAAAACTAAATTGCTTAAAAAGATAGACTGCTCCCTTGAAATAAAACTACTTAATAAACAAACCCAAACTGAGACCACTGCCTTGAAGGATGGCTAAGTCAAATTTGTTAAAATCAATCATTTGAAGCTTCCTGTATTGATCAGCTTCACAAAACTATCAAAACAACAACAATAAAGGACCCTATATCAAAATCAAAACAAGCTATTCGAAGAAAGATGCCATCAGCTTTCATATCTAGCATTAGTAGACTTCTCACATTGATCATTCTACACCTTGCATGAAGACATGGACTTGTATAATATGGTTCTTAGGTAACCTATAGAAGGGGAAAACTAACCCACACAAGGTTACCTTACCTATCACCCATTTACCCTACACCTACCATGCATCTCCCCTTTATACCATCTACAAATCAAGGGGTTCTGAGCTTACTTGACACAATGTGATCAAGACACCTTTTTATCAACCAAAGCATGCTAATGCGAAGCATTTGAAAGGCTTATGATCCTTAAGCCAATCTAACTTTGGTTTTGTTTTATCCTTACCAATGAAAAGACATCATGTTTTTTTTCTTATCCTCTCATCATTGGTTCATGTAGACATATTTCTCATGATTCTTATCTCTTTTCCCACATCTAGTTTATTATCTAACTTACTTTATGTGATTTCATTAACATAATATCATAAACCACATTAATAACCATAATCAAAACATTACATGCATAATTAAATGCATCATCACAACCATAATCATAATCAAACCATCAATAACCATAATCTAACCACACATCATCATAAACATCATATCCACAAACAAAACAAAACATCATCCATAATCATCACATGCCTAAACTACTAAGTCCACATCTCATAAAGCATGAGCATAAAACATCAAAACATGTAAATCATGAACCATGAACCATAAACCACATCTATATATCATCATGAACATCATAAACATCATATATATCATGTCATCAAAATAAATAATACATGTAATAATGTATAATCTCTCTCTCAAAGCATGTACATCTTGCTCATCGACACGTAGGCTGGTATCAACATCATGTACATCTATACCTATACATCACATCATTAATATCACGACCCTTTGGCACCATTACCACTAGCCCCACTTGCACTATCACTGCCATCTGGTGTTGGTCCTCCTGGGATGCCTACCTATTCACCCATTGAAGTGACCCACTGACCTAGAGTCATCATAGCTACCCCACCTAATAAACTAGCTCTATACTCACCCCATCAAGGCTACTCAGGGCATTATACTAGAATTATGGCCTCATAATACCTAAACTCCTCCACTATGGCCAAGTATCACACTGTAAGGATAGTACCTGGTGGTCCCACTGGTGTTGTCACTACTCCTCCCCTCTGTTTGAAGGTATCCCTCTTCTGGGTCATCAAGCCTAGTGAGGTCCTAGCCTAATCTCTCTCACCTATCATGGTGGCAACCTGACCCTATAATATCACAATCTAACCATATAATGTGGCCACATATCCTTGTAATGCTATAATCTATGCTTGTGTAGTATCCAGTGCTGCTCTTGCCTATCCATTAGGGCTACCACCTTGTACTTGTACTTATGGACCCCCACCAACTAGATCCACATCCATGGCTTGCCAGCCCCCATCATCCCACCCAAATTTAGCCATTGTATAAAGGGCCTAGTACCATGTTGCATAGTCACCAACAAAACCAACATCATCAACCCCTATTCTAATGAGTAGCTCCTCACGATCTAAGACCACCTCCTCTAGCTATGGCTCAAGAAGAAAAAACTTAGAATCTTCCATCCTGTACCTTGAGAATGGACTTGAAATGCCTTACACTAGACTAAAATACCTCTAAACTCTATCAAATGGGATGAGCTCAGTCTTACACTCTCTCCTCCCATAGATCCATCTCTAGCTTTGCAATGATAATGTATGCTAAGTGTAGTGAGCCCACCTAGGAAAGCCAACATATGACTTTCAAACAACATCCCCCACAACCAAGCCATCTAGTGTATCCCTAAACTAGTCGATACCTCTCACATGTCTTCCATCTCTTGTGAGTGCATAGTCTCCCCTCCAGTACATGAATCCCACTCTAAAATTCATTTGGGCATAGCCCTCCTATAGTATCCCCAATGACCTCAGAACCCTAATGTGATCATATGACTGATAATGGATTACAAACCCCACACTAATCTCATACCTCCTATGAGATTGAAACATTTAGAGCTCCATATATATCTGGACCAACAAAACTTGTGCCCACTTAAACACTCTCCTACCAAGCAACATCTTCACTAACACACCTAACAATATATAAGGAAACTACCCACTTCTCAAATCAAGTAAGGCAAAATAAGAGACTACCATCATCATCATCATCATAATCATCAAATGCCTCTAATCTAAAGCCCTCTAATATAATGGCCTGTAACCAAAACCACTAGCATGCCACTTGGTAAGGGCTCGATCCTCACTATATAGGATTTCCATTTGCTTGTCCCTCTCCTCAATATCAATTTGGTAAATTGGCTCCCCCCAACAGGTAGCCATGAAATCCTATGAACATCCTCTAGTAGGATGGTCATCTCTCTTATCGGCAAGAGGAAGGTGTTCATGGCCAGATCCCATCTCTTAATGAGGGCAATGATCATCACCGTATCTTGTGGTAAGCACTGATAATATCTCATAGCTCTAAGGCTAACCTCCTCCATATGGATCCAATCATCCTCGATCATCCCTCTATGGATCTCTATAAAGATCTTAAGAATCTGATCCCTCATCTAGATCTGATCTCGTGCCTATAAAAGTAAAAGTTAAGACAAACACTTAGTTTTCCATTGCCATTACTCATTTCCATTTACTTCATTCATTCTACCCAAATCCACCTATTTATCAACCCAAACCCGCCTAAATCAACCTATTCTAATACTAACTCACAACCATTACCTCTATAGCATTACCTCTAGTGCTTGAAAGTGACCCTCATCCATAAACATTTTAAAACACCTACCCTGACTTATCAAACCAACACCTATCTCTTTTTTCACAGAACGCCTATTCTAACCCACAACCATTTCAACACATCCTATCCTAGCCTACACTTGGCATTTTAAATACGATAACCAATTAAAACATTAAAAAAAACATTTTTCCTATATCTTTTTATTAACACACACACCTTCCTCAATCACTTAACTGCTAATGGTCACTATGATTGTTGATGGTCAAGTGACCTTTTTTGCTTCAGTGGTCGACCATCGATGGTCAAGGCTGACTGTTGATGGTCAGGTCAAACCACTAACGATCACTATGTGTGACTGCCACTGGCAAAGCACCTAACCCTACCTTCCTAAAAACCTAACAAAATAGTAAAATTCAATAAATAAATTACCTATTTCTATCCTATGCCCTATCCCCAACCTGAATACTCTTTCAATTTCAAATTTCATTGGCTACTTTTTCAAATTATAAACAAAACCTAAATCTAGGTCAAAACCCATAAAACCCTACCAAAATAACCACAAACTACCCAAATTCAACTTCAAATCAACCAAATCCACTAATTTATCAATTTAAAACACCACCTACCTCATTCCTCGACTGTTATCAAGGATGAAGCCCATGTCCTGTTGCTCAACTGCATCCTCATCCACCTTGCTTCAAGGTCTTAACAAATCACCTTAACAAATGCTTCCAACCAATCAACAATAACCAAGTTATAAAAACACTCAATCAACCCTTTCTCACAAAATGGGAAATCGCCAAATCGCTAGAATGCATGAAAAGCATGGAAGTTAAATTACAAAAAGTGAAAATGAATTTTCATTTTCACTTTTTACAATTTGACTTCCGTGTTTTCCATGTGTTCTAGTGATTTGGTGATTTTGCATTTTTTGTGAAAGGGTTGATTGAGTGTTTCTTTTCTTTTTAACTTTTTATGTTTTATGGTTAGAGGGTTTCCCCTAACCGTCGATGGTGGATCTTGGGACCCCTAACTATTGATGGTCAGGAAACCCACATTTTCAAAATTTTAGGCACCCACACCTAAGTGCCAAAGTTTTGGAGATTACCCTTCTCCCACCTAAAATTTTGACCCTTCTATAACCAACCATTAGACCATGTCCACCTTGATGTTGGCCATTTTTAGTTTGAACCATCACATATTTTGTGATGACCTGGCCTTGGTCCTTTTTGACTACACTGACCAACCTTGCCATGTTGAACATTTGATTTTACACCACCTAATACACAACCAAACCATTTGTGTTTTTAAAAAGAGCACTTCTTACTTCAAATACATATAAAAACATTTACCCTATTTAGGAGACTTGATAAGGATGACCTGATCAACTATGCCTAACATTGTGGCCCATTTACCCTATTGCCAGTCCTTCAGAATCAATCTTATTTTTACTATGGAAAGCTTAGTTTTTGCATGATCTTGACTATCACACTTAGTCACATTTTGTTTGCATGTTTGCACTTCAAATGCCCAACCACCCTTTTGTCACTGACCTCATGACTTACCATATACTGCTTATCAAACCTTGACTCAATTATAGTTTCTCCTCATCGACTCCCAGTTTGAGAGGGAATACTTTCTCCCATACTCGAGGCAACTAGACCTTTGACCAACAATCCATTTTTATTTTACAACTTGTTAATTTAAATCCACATAATAAAAATTGGAAAATGTAGACACTAGAAAACTGCACACAATGGTTCTAGATGTTGAAATGCCTCAAGATACCCAAGGGACCACCTAACCCATCTCGACCCACTAACTAACCCATTAGACCTTGGGTCTGCTATGTGCAAGCTAACATGACACAATTTAATATATTTTCTTTGCCTGGTGCTAAGAAACTCCCAAGCATCAAAATTAGAAGCCTGACCCTCTAGGAAACCTTTTATCTTCCATCTCTCTTTACCTATAAAAGGTGGGGAGTGGGAGGTGAAAAGGGCCCATCATCATAAGCATTCTAGCTCACAAGTATTCAAGCTTTTAGCCAACCAGTCTTCTTCCAAAAATTCAACAACAATAATAGAGATCTAAACCTCTGTCAAAATTGCTCTCGAGGCAAAGTACTGTTACTCTACCAAAATTATTCTAGCCTTCATCCACCAACCATTTAATAGTCAACAGGTATTTTTTACGTCAATCTTGTTATTTTGGTTTTTGACCTCTCTTCCTCATCAGACCTTTTCTACATCTTGCTTTTTAACTCCTAGACCCTTAATAGACCTTTACCTAATCACTGATCCATCTTGAAAATTATTTTTTTGAGTACCTTCAAAGCCCATGGGTAATCACTAACAATTAGCCTAACCACCGACGGTTACCTCCAACTATTGATGATTACCCAATCATCGATGGTTAGCCGAACCACCGATGATTAGTCCAACCATCGACGGTCACTGTGGCATGAAATAACAAGTTATTTTTGACCCCTTACCCCCAATAAAATTTTACTTTCTATGTCTCTACCTATTCACAGACCTTTGCCTAAATTTTTGAACCTAACTCCATCCATTTTAGCACTAGTATTGATCCACTATTGCTATATTTACTTTATTTTCCTTTTTAAGCATATCATTTTTCTTACATTTCATTTCAATACTTTCTATTATTTGATGCAAGTATTTTACTTTTATCTCTTTTAGATTAATAGTTATCGAAGAGTGGATTGACAACCTCCTAACAAGCTCATGCTTTTTGGATCTAGCTCACTCTAGGTAATCCACATATCTTTCTAACAAGCCCTTTTGTTAGTGCTTTCTTATCTACATGTTATACCTTTTAAGATAAAGAGGAGCTCTCTATACTCATTTTGATTACACACACATCAACCAAGTTATTCTACCACACCCTTATTACTAATTTCTTACTTGCTTTCTTTTATAAGAAATATATAAAAATTAAGAGAAACAAATATTGAAGAGTCTTAATGCATATAAAAGGGTTTATACTTAGCTTTTTGGTAAGTCCCCATACTCAATATCCTAGGGTGTCATAATTGTCAAAAACTACGAACCAATCAATGAGCACTATTTGGACTTGTTAGTCCCCAAAATCAATCTCCTAGGGCATCAAATTTAAGAGCTTATAAGAACATGAACTAACCATAGAGTACCATGTAACAAACATTAGCCTGGGCTCCCCCTAGATTGACATGTGCATACTAACACCATTGGAACTCGACCAATGAAAATCCCCCAAGGATTTGACCTACTATCAGACCTCGAGGAACCTAAGCACCAATGATGGCTTACCAAATGGAGGTGGCAGGCCCAAAGTGCACAAGCCATGGCCAAGTAACGAAGGCAACATCAGATTAAATAATGCCACATCATCAGTTACCAAGCCTAAAATTTATGACCCATCTAGCTATCAATACCATCATAATCAAGATTTGTAGAATCAAAATGTGATGGCTCAAAGATCACAAGATTGTGAGATGAATGACTCAGGAGGATGTTACATTTGGCACAATAGATTATATTAAGCTCAAATCTAGAGAATTTGATGTTAATATATCTAATACCATTAAGGCATGAGCAAGACTAACATGATAAGATCACAACCAAATCATATATGACAAAGAAGCATCTTAATGACAAGCATGACATGGAAGTATATAAGGAGAAAGATTAAAAGCATAAATGACATAATCAAACAAAATTTACCAAGGCAAGTAGTTCCAAAATATTTATAGCTATATTCTTACATACAAAATCTAGCAAATCAAGCTATGGTCATTGAGCGATTAAAGATTAGTTGCTGCATAACTAATGAGAATGTGTGTTGAGTTGACAATTTCAAGCCTGAGGAAATCATCACCATACCTCAAGGATGCAGTTAGAGTCCTGATTACCTTTGGCCATCACTGTCTAATTTTTATAGAGATTATGTCTTGATTTTTGATATTCAATTTAATTATCTTAGCTATTTTCTTGATTGTAATTAATGACTCATGGGCTTCCCATTGCCTATAAAACTTGAGTCTTACAATGTAAAATAGTCAACATTTCTAAGCACAATAATTCTACCAAAATTTTCCATCTAGGAGTCCCTTTACCCCCTAAACCTTGCATTTTAATGAGAATTAAGTTCACCTCTCTCTATTATTCTGCATCTTGTGTGCATTCTATTATTTGTCGATCTTTATCTATAGATAATTTTTGTCCCTCTCATTGTTTTCTATTCCTAGCACCTTGTGTAGAACTTGGATCTTTTTTTATAGGTCATATTCTATGTACATATAGGTCTATGCAGACACTACTCTGGATTGTTTGTCATCTCTCTTAGTGCTATATTATGTCCTGCACCTCCATGTGAATCACTTATGCAATTAAATTATTCATATTAGAGCATGTGTGATATTTTATTATCCTATGCAATCTATAGTGTGTTCTTTAAATCTTATAGAGTTGTTCTATCTAATCTTGGGGTATGACCATTTTCTTTTCAGCATCCCTTCTCCCTTTTTTCATAATAGATTTTAGATTTAAGATTAGCAATAGATTTCCTTTCAGCTCTTTTAAGCCTGCATGTAAATCCTAAATCAGATGCATTTAGATTATAAGGAAGCCAACCTTCTCCAAAGTTTCATCTCAAGGAGTGTAAGAGTCCCACACCTTGGGGGATTATCCCATTATCTCACTAAACCAATTCTTCTAATTTAATAGGTGCATGATTTAAGTGATAACACCTTCCTTAGTTAAAAATAGCCTTGTTGTATCTTATGCTAAGTTGAAAATAAGGCCACTCCATTCTTCTAGATGATGGAGAGGTGAATGTCACAAGGAAATTTGATAACACAGTTGATAGATTTATATTCGAGGAAGGTAAATTGCTAAAACTTAGTGGTGAACACTCATAACCAAGGAAATTTGTTCATCTCACTAAAGAAGGAATGCCAACAAGTATTCTTTGGAATGTTAGATTTAGGCACACACACTATGATAACATCTACACTATATAGAAAAATGGTGTTGTATGCTTGTTGACACTACCCAAAAACATTAACAAGTGTGAATTTTGCATAGTGGCCAAACATGAAAAAAACTGTTTCATAATTTAGAATTGAAAGTCGATAGGAAATTATATTTGGTTCACTTTAATATGTGTTCTCTGTTGATTCTTTCCACCGGTGGTCATAAATAATTCATGTTGTATTAGAGTATTAGACATTAGTAGTTCTAAGCTCTAATTGGAAAGTATTTATTATATAATAATTAATATTATACACAAAATAAATAAGTGCATTAATTATTGGTGTGACACTTGTCATAAATCAAACTTAGAATATTTTTACTGATAATTCTTATTGTCAGGTACCTAGAACAACAAACATGCTCTGATACCAGTTGTCGGGGAATCCAAGAACAAACACACTTGTTCTGATCCCACTTGTTAGGATCTTGCTCCTCAGAAAGAGCACAATATGATTACCAAACTTAAGCAATTAAACATGCGGAAATAACTAGAAATACAAGTAACTAGAATTCACCAATAGCACAGAATATGAGAGACAATATACAATCTTATATTAATACTTGTACAAAAAAGAATACAATAAAGAGCCGCCACACTCTTCCACCTTACAGAGGCTTCCCACACCCCAAGTGTATAGTAATTCTTCTTCAAAACACTCTCCTACCAAAAAATGGTCCCAACACACAACTCACACACAGAATTGGTGTTCACCTCTCCAACCAGTCAGTAATAACCCTGCTAGTACACCAAGCACTCTATAGTACTTCAAGTAGATCTCCCATGAACCTGCAACCTACAATTCAACAGACCATACTTACAATGGAAGGATCTTCCTTGCCTTCCTTTCTAGCTCATTAGTGGAACTAGGAGAAACACACACTTGGTTCTCTTCACTAGCACACTTTACAATACATGCCAATGGGTCTATAAATAGATCCCAAACTTAAACAATAACTTAGACTCTTAGTTTACTATAATTATCCACGCAGCTCAAGGCTCGAAATAGCCTTTACATGCAAACACTCTGTTCACTAAACTAACTATTCGTGAAATGAACAGTTCTAGAACACACAGGCGATCGACGTCGGTCCCTGCTTGCCTGGTGCTGCCGACACCGGCTGACTTCCTGCCGACGCCAGTTACCTTTTGCATTCATCTTGACCGACGTCGGTCATGCTGCCGACACCAGTACTCATAGAACTTTAGCAACCTCATTTTCTTTGTCTGCAACAAGTTAAAGCTTTTAGATCCACAACCTAACACTTATCATAAGCATGTTCTAGATAGGGAATGTTCTAGGTGTGACACTTGTCACATGACCATTCTAGGGATAAATTCTTGTAGTTTCTTTTATTTCTCTTATTTAATGAGTACTAGTGTATTTATGTGAAAATAAGATCATATAGAGAGATCTTGTATGTAATTGTGCACTTATAAATCAATAATAATAATAATCAATCCCTTATCTTATTTGAGTGTTACTCTTGGCATTTGAGCTATTATTTCCTAGTTTTGGTTTCTAGCTAAATTATGTCAGTCCTCATGTCCATTACTTTCTATTTAATTGTATCAGAGCATAGGAGCATATACAAGATCCAATTCTTTTAGCTTCATGTTTGCACTCAAAGGGATTTCATCAAAGAGCATTTTGGAACATCACCATTGCCTAGGTAACATTTCTTTACAATTTACATTATCAAAACATCTGTGCAAACAAGTTTTTTTGTAAATTCTTCATTTAAAGACTCATTCTTCTTTAGACAATTATCGCATCCTTTACTATTCCAATTTCCAAGATTTCATGGAATGGGTCTTTCATTTTCAATCAATTTTCATTTAGGAGTATTGTATACAACTTCTATATAAGCATCCCCACAATGTTCCATGTTTGCATTCCATATTGTAATAAATTTCATGTTTATTTTATGCATTTGATAATCCATTGTTTATAGTCCTCTCATTTATTCTCAATTTAGCTATGTCCATGTTGTTTATGCTGGGATCACAATGCATATTTGACTGAAATCTTGGTGACGAGGCCCAAACAAACATGAACATAAATGACCATAGCAATCTACTGGAAGAAGTCATAGAGTTGGCCATCCATAATATTGGGTTGTAAATCCCACATGTATAGTGATGTCAATTCAAGCTGGTTATGAGTAGGAAAGGAGAGGAAGATGTTTGTAGTCCATAGCTACAATCCTTTATAAGTGTGTTTAATGCAGGCCAAATTGATTTTTTCCCTATTTCTCCTACTAGTGGTGTTGTGGTAAATTATCTTAGTGGTAGACAGTCTCCTCATTAAGATGATATGTTCTTAAGTACAAGTTTCATTTGAGTTGAATAGGAATACTTATTTATAAATTATCATAAAGCTACCAAAAATCTAAGAAAAAAAAATCTATTCAAGTATAAAAGCCATACAATCTTCTTTTTCCATTTCCAATTTCAAAATTAATCATTTATTAAGTTTGGAGGGTGATTTAAAAAAGGAGGAGATAGTTATAAAGTGAATAAATTAAAATTTTATAAGTTTTAAATGTTAGGTGGGGAAATTAAAAGGTGGAAAATTATTGTAACTGGGAAAATCAAAATTTTACCAAGCTAGGGGGGATTTTTTGTGCATTTTAAGACCGTTGGATGCATTATCAGTGGTACTCGACATCCTAAAAGTGTTATTATAAAATCACAGATGCATTATTGACAGTACCTAACTTCTATCAAGTCTCACCTTGCAGGTATGATTTCATGTATACCTCCTCCACCATAGACATGTGACTATTTGAACCGCTCACACATTCAAACTACACTATGTGGAAATGGAAGATGCAATAACTCCTACAATTGAAAGGCATTTGGTGTATCCTTTCTGACATAGTTTCATATTTCGTATTAAATAAGGATTGCTATTTTTTTTCATTTAAACAAGATAAGGCACTTGGTTTGACTGGTCTCAACATCTCTGACACCCTTATATTTCACATTGTTGATGCCAAAAGACCTAAGGAAGCTTGGGACAAGTTTAATACACTCTTTGGTAAAATTAATGAATTTAAAAAATTATAGCTTGATGCAAAACTCTCTTCACTTTTTCCCTTTGAATTTCCCACTGTTAAATAATTTTTGGAAAAAATCAAACTCAGTAGGTCCCATTTTCATGCCGTTGGTAAAGATAATACTGACAAAGAGGCCATCTTTCTCATTTTATCTAATTTAATGGGTCCTTTGAGTGTCTTTGATTCTAATTTTTTATCCACAATGGATGCCTTGGGTGACCAGTTTTAGTGGTCCAATTTTGATCTCTTTTGTAAATGACTCATTAGGGAGTAAACCAAGCTAATGAATCTTAATGATCTTCATATCTCTAGTGTCATAGTTTTTGCTAGCTCATCCAAAGGAAAACCTAAACTAAAGCCAAAGAATGTAACCTTCACCAAACCAACATAATATCCATCTCAAGCCTCTCAATATTTTAAGTATTTTAAACTTGATGATTCTACTAAGGCCTCTAAGAATTTTAAACCTAGACAACAATATAAACCAAAGAAAACTTACAATTCATGTAAATTTTATGGTGTAGCCAATCATTATGAGTTTATATGTTTCAAGAAGATTGAAGTCTTGGAAGCCGATGTCAAACAACACAAGATTCTTTTTTTTCTCCTTCAACACCTTCAATAGGTAGGGTAAAACACTTACTACTAGGGCATTCACTTAATCATGAGACAATTGGATTATCGATTCTAACACTTCCATCACCTTACACATTCTAGATATATATTTTCTTCTTTATCACATTGTAGCATTTCCTAGATTGAAGTGGGAAACTCTTCTAGAGTTAATGTGTTTGGATTTGATATTGTTCAGATGAAATATGGTGGTATCAATAATATGTAGTATATTCCAAAATTTTCCAAAATTTTGTTGTATGTGTACAAATTTGTAACTCATGGACTAGGAAGATTGTGGAGTTCACTTCACAAGATGTTGTAATTTAAGAATTGTTAGATCCACATGATGTTGTTGTTATAGGTGATACATATCATGGTTCATGTCTCTAAACCTTTAAGATATTTGAACCTTATATTGGATCTTATTTAATTGCTCATTTTGATCCACTTAGTAAATTAGGATAAGGCATATTATGATAAAACCTGACTTGAGCTAGTGCACAATGATCTCATGATCTTTCCCACTCACTCTTTTTATAGATCCATATATGTACTCACTTTCATCGATGATTATTATTGAAAAACTTGGGTGTATTTTCTCAAGTATACTTGATAAATTTAAATCCTTAAAAGATTTTGTAGAGAAGCAGTCATCTCTTCCATTCAATCAACTATGCACAAATAATGGGGGGATATGTATTTAATGCATTTCAAAAAAATTAAACAAAAAATTAAATTTTCTTTATCAGTTCAAAGTTCCCTATATCCCTCAATAGAATGGTCTTGTTGAGTAGAATAATCACACTTTGAAAGAGATGGAAAAATATATGATTCACTCTAAAGATATGGATTCAATACTTGACAAAAGCCAAAAATTGTGCCAATCATATCCATAACCATATTCCCCACAAGGAAGTGCAGAATACAACTCTTGAAGAAACTCGATCTAGGATCAAGATTGATGTATTTTGTTTTCATGTATTCAGGAATACTACATGGGTGTTTGTTCTTGATAAAAAAATTGAGGCTATGGAGAAGAAGATCATACCACTTATAATTTTTGGCTATTGTGATAATGACAAAACCTATCGGCTACCTGACCCTATTATTAACGATGTGTTTTTCTAATGGAATGCTAAATTTTATGAGAGTACAAGAGTGAATTACTTGAGACTTAAAGCCTTTAATACTTTTGTAGAGAAGCATTCATCTCTTCCACTCAAACAACTACGCACAAATAATGGGGGGAATGTGACTTTAGTGCATTTTAAAACTTTTTCATGACACATGACATTTTTCATCAGTTAAAAGTGCCCTATAACCATCAACATAATGGTGTTCTGAAGTGGAAGAATCACACTTTGAAAGATATGGCAAACTATATGATCCACTCTAAAAATACGGCTCCTCAATATTGGACAAAATCTATAAATTGTGCCAATTACATCCAAAACCATATTCCCCACAAGGAAGTGCAAAATAAAAATATTGAAGAAGCTTGATTTGGGATCAATATCAATGTATTTGGTTTTATTGTATTCGAGATACTACATGGGTGTTTGTTTTTGATAAAAAAATCAAGACTATGGATAAGAAGAGCATACTAATTTATTTGTTGGCTATTATGATGATGTCAAAACCTATTAGGTACTTGACCCGTTCATTAATGATGTGTTTTTATAATGGGATGACAAATTGGATGAGAGTACAAGAGTGAAGTACTTGATAACTTTAAATCCTTTAAGGATTTTGCAGAGAAGAAATATATCTTCCTCTCAAACAACTACACATAGACAATGGGGGGGATATGTCTTTAATGCATTTCAAAAAATTTGCATTGCACATGACATATTTCATCAGTTTAAAGTGCCCTATACCCCTCAACCATAAAAGGTGTTATGGAGTTGAATAATCGCACTTTGAAAGATATGGCAAACTACATGATTCAGTCTAGAGATATGGCTTCTCAATATTAGACAAAAGCCATATATAGTGCCAATTATATCCAAAACCATATTCCCCATAAGGAAGTGCATAACAACAATATTGAAGAAGCTTGATCTGGGATCAAGCCCAATGTATTTGGTTTTCATGTATTTGGGAATAATACATGGGTGTTTGTTCTTGAGAAAAAACTCAAGGCTATGGAGAAGAAGAACATACCACTTATATTTTTTGGTTATTGTGATGATGCCAAAACCTATCTGCTACTTGACCCCATCACTAATGATGTGATTTTATAATGGGATGTAGATGAAAATATTGTTCCAGTCGATCCATCATCACCTTCTTCTCCATCTGATATTCTTCCTTCTACTTTGGAGGACTTTCTTATGGATAGTGACGATTATCATAATGCACCACAATCTGCTCCACCAACTTCTCACCCTATTATCAAATGGGCTAAGTCTACTATTGAGACAAATAGTTCTTTAATGGGTGGTATTTTTGTTCATCAACATACTCAATCCTAGATATCTAACATTTCCATCTTATGCCATCTCAAAAGATCCAATTTTTTTTTGAAGCATCAAGAAAACCAGAGTGGGATGCTACTATGTAGGAGAAGTATTCTTCTCTCATGAAGAATCACATTTGATATCTAGTATCACTTCCTAAGGGAAGGAAGCTGGTATGGTGTAAATGCATCTACAAGACCAAATATGCAACAAATGATTCAATACAAAAGTACAAAGCACACTAGTTGCAAAGGAATTTTCACAGGTTGAAGGGATAGACTACTTTAATACATTTTCTGCCATTGCTAAGATGGATTTAGTTTATCTTGTATTATTCGTAGTTGTAACACATGGTTGGTTGGTTTTCCAGATGGGCATGAATAGATATATTACATGATGATATACATAATGAGATATACATGGAGTAGCCTCCAAGTTTTGTACAAGATTCTTCGATTGTATGTAGACTCTCTATTTCTCTTTATGGACTCAAACAAACTTCACATGATTGGTATGAGAATATCAAATATTTTTTGCTCTTTTTGTTTCACTCGTTGTCACTCTGATATGAATGTATATATCTAAAGTCATGGGGATCACATTTGATAATTGTTTTGTATGTAGATGATATTATTTTGATAGACCATTATGACTATATGATTGAGTATATTAAGCTTAAGTAGATGAGGCAATTTTATATGACAGACTTAAGACTTCTACACTACTTCTTTGGACTTCAAATTCATCAGTCACATAATGGGATTTTTCTTGGACAACAAAATTATGCCACATATTTGCTTAATCAGTTTGATATGGTTGACTGTAAGCCAAATCCTACCCCATTTCAGTCAAGTGTTGTATTAAATACTAATTTTAAGACTCCTACATTTGATCCCACTTTGTATTGACAACTTGTATGTAGTTTCTTATACCTGACTCATACTCACCGTAACATCACCTTTGTTGTTAACTTTGTCTCTAGATTCTCAAAAGAACCCCCTAAGAGTAATTAGAAAGCAAATAAACATATTTTGCACTACATTTAGGGCAATAATAATTTTGGGATTTAGTACACATCATAGGTCACTTCGCAGATTGTGGGTTACACTAACTCAGATTGGGCATGAGACATTGATACTCAAAAATATACATCTACTTTTGTCTACACACTTGGATTATGTTTGATTTCATGGGGATGCAAGAATAAGACAACCATTATATTGTCATTTACCGAGACCAAATATCGAGGAGCCATCAAAGTTAGTTAGGAGGCGTTATAGCTTCAACAATTCTTGGATGAGTTGGGTTTTTGGTAACACAACCCTACTACTATTTAGTGGGATAACCAAACTATTATTACTATTTATTGCATTCCTATTGGGTACCAACATAAAAAACACATTGAGATACATATGCACTTCATTCAAATACTTATTCAAGATGGATTCATTTCTTTGGAGTTCATGCCAATAACATAATAGATTGCCAACATTTTCACTAAATCCATGACTGCACCTCGTTATCTTCGGTTTTAATCCTTACTTGAGGTGAATAAATTTGTCTTTGGGGGAGGGGGCTTAGGTGAATTTCTTAGTTCCTTCTTATCTCTCATCTTTATTTTGATTGTACATAGGTATCTAACATGGCCTAGTAGTCGAGACCCATATTCTGTCCCTTCTTAATTATTTGCTCATGGGAGGGTATTAGAGTACTAAAAATTATATTTTCACCTTATCATTTACTGATGCTTTCTCTTACAATAACCTATTGATCTTAAATCTCCCTAAGTGCATGCCTTAAAAGATACATAAACAAATGGGTGGGTAGGCCTTTGGTGCTTTGTGAGAGATGTTGATATCTATGTCATGATCATATCATTATTATTCCCAATTTAGCTTCCTCAATTTTGACTTTCTACCTATCTCATTTCATCCCATCTCACTCAACCATGTCAATTCTCTCATTTCATACTACACCATCCTAGTTTGATGCCATCCATTTCACACATTTTCCCTCTTTGTACTATATTGATCTAGTCAATGTAGTTATAAGCATGCATCTAGGAATTTTTACTCTTTCATCTTGGCTGATGTAGTTTTATGTTAGCTGGCTCCTTTCAACTACATCGAACCAAGCTGATGCTATTGGCCTAGCTTTTAGGATGGGTTTGGGTAATTGACCACTATATAAACAAGTCAAATTTTCATTCAAACATATCATACACCCTTTATTTTCTCTAATCTCACTCGCACCTTTGTCCGAATTAAAATTCAGAGGAGTTAAGTCTAGAATTTTGTCTTGAAGGATGCTTATCTTGTGGAAGTCTTGGATATTATCTAAGAGGTCCTTTTTTGGATTAAATCCTATGTGTCCATCCTTTGAGTTCTTCAAAACCATAAAAATTTATAATAAAAACCATTGGCCAAGGGAGATATTGAGGCTCGATGGGTCCCCATCAAAGTAAACACTTAACCGTAACTCTTTCCTTTATTTCATTTAATAGATAAAGGTTACTTTTTGCTTAGTGAATGAATGCATGTGTATCCTTGTTTAATATTTCTCTAGACTTATACTTGGTGTGGATATAAGATTTATTAGACTTGCCATTTATCCATTATTATGTAACATATACCCCCATTTTTCTACCATGGCTCCTTACCCATTTTGATTATGTTAGAGTAGGTTATTCACCTTAGCTCATGTTTCATATGTGTTTTATTTGTTTTAAGAATTATTAGATTTTTCCATCCACTTAGGCGTGGATATTGTTTATTTATTTTATTTTAGGTATAGTGGGTTTTATCCCTAAATTATCTCTTAACTTTATTTTATAGCTATGATTGATCTTCTTTGCCTATACAAGCAAGACACTTTCATTGTGTTTGCATGAAATTTTGGAGATACTATATGATATTATTTTTCAATTATGTATATCAATATGTAAGTATATGCTATAACATTCTCCTTGTGATGTTTTTGGCTATTAAAACCTTAGATCTTTGTGGCTTGGAATGCTTTGTTTTTCATTCCTTTCATGGTAATCAGAGAAGTACGTGTTGCAACCATTCATTTTGGAAGTCATCGAGGTTACTGCAAAGTTTTTTTTAATTCATTTTTTTTTTCTTATTTTTTTGGAGATATTGTAAAGTTTTTTTTGTAGAAAATTGTGACTATCTTACAGATCATTTTTCTCTTTACATATGTGTCTACTTCAAAAAATTCTTTCACTACTAGAAAGAGGACTTCGAGAGATTTTCAAAAAGTGGTCATAATAAGGATTATAAATAGTATCAAAGGAGATATGAGGCTCCAAAGTTGAAAAATCAAGAAAATAGTCAGATCTTGTATTCAAAGTGAAAAATTTAGTGTGGAAGATTGATCTATGTGGTAATTATTGACCATTTTTTGCATGACCATTTTTGTTTTCCCTTTATCTCTTTTCATTTCTCCCTTTCTCATTTTTTGTGTTTGGTTTCTTGCTTTGTTGCTTGTCTTTTCCCTTCAACCTCTCCTGGTTTAGGCTATTTTCCCTTGTTCTTTGTTTTTTCCTTTGCCTTGTTTGCCTTAGCCTTTCTTGCTTTGTTTTGCCCTGAAGTGACGTTTGAAAAAGGTTCTGAAGGGCCACTTCCCTTCTAAGTGCCCTTTAGAACTTTTCTAAAGGGCCTTTCTTGCCTTGCCTTCCCTCCAAGTGACCCTTCGAAAAAGTTTTGAATGGCACTTTTTCTCCCAAGTGTCCCTTTGGACTTTTCTAAAGGGCATTTTGTTCTCCAAGTGACCCTTAGAAAAAGTTTTTAAGGGCACTTTTTCCCCCAAGTGTCCCTTAAATTTTTTTCAAAGGGCACTTTATTATCGAAGTGACCCTTTGGAAAAGTTTTAAAGGGCACTTTTTCAACCAAGTATCCCTTTAGACTTTTACGAAGGGTACTTTGTTGTCCAAGTGACCCTTCAAAAAAGTTTTGAAGGGCCATTTCCTTTGGAAATGCCATTCAAATTTTTTTGAAGGGACCTTGTGCCTTTCCCAAGTGTCCTTCAGAACTTTTTTGAAGGACACTTTCCCAAGTGTCCTTCGAGGAAAGTTCTCGAAGGAACTAGCTATTGCCTTTCGAGCAAAATTCTTGAAAGAATTCCTTTAAACAAATTGTTCAAAGGAATTACTTCAAAAAAATTGCTCAAAACATAAGATCAATCCAAATGGATCCCCATGACATGCCTCAGGATGTCAAATTCAGGGTAGCTGACTAGCCGTTGGGATTCAAAGACATGATGTGTCGTAGCACATCAAATTTAGGGTAGCCAACTAGCTGTTGGGATGTAACTTGGTGACATGCTGCAGGACATCAAATTCATGCCTAAAGTCTTTAAATAAGAATTAAAATCACTAAGAAAACTTGAATGAATCTACAGTGCAAATTAGGTTTCTTAACATGCTTGACTTATGGCTTTTATAAGTAGAAGCAATCAAAGAAGTCGAAGGAGAAAGCAAGGAGTAAAGCCATTCAAAAAACCTGAAATTGTCTTAAGCAAAATTGGGTTTTAAAAATATCTTTGATTATGAATTTTATAAGTAGAAGCAACCAAAAAACTTGAAAGAGCAAGGATAGTAAAAATTAGGTTTCCCAACATGCTTGACTTATAGGTTTTATAAGTAAATCCATTCAGAAGGCTTGAATGGGTCTGTAGTATAAAACAAAAAAGCTTTGAGGAAGAATATTAGGTTCACAGTAGTGATCTAACCCATTTATTATGGAGGGTCTTTTCATCATTGGTTTTGCAGTGATCCTGGTCATTTCAAGAGGGTGAATCAAAGAAAAGGATAACCTCCAATTGAATGAGAGAATATCTGGAATCAATTTCACTAGGATGGTGATAGTAAACCATTTTGGAGGCTTCTATTTTGGTACCCAAGAGCTCTCTTTTCTCTCCCTCTTTTTCTATAAATAGGGCCCTTGGGATCTTGTTTTATCATCCATAGATAGTATAGTGAAGCCTTGCTGGAAGGTTTTGCCATTTTCTTGCCTTTGAGAAAAAAAGCATAAGTCTATTTTATTTCTAAGTTATAAGAATTTGACTGGGCATGTAAGAGACATAGAGTGGCAACAAGTGATGTTTTATCTTTTTGTTCTCTTTCCTTCATGATTTTGAGCAAAGAGTTGATCGAACAAGTCATGTAGAGTGCATTCTAGTTGTATGAGATTTTGCACATGTGTAACCCTTTGATGGACTATACAGGTTATCTTTTCTAGTTATTTACCTTGTGTGATTTCATTCATTTTGTCTCTACACTAAAATACTTATGTTAGAATATTTTAGGGCTTGAGTTATAGACTATATTCTGTTGTATTGTGCCTAAGTATAGGGCATACATGTGGATACTAATTCTTGATGTATCATCATTTTAGACTAGGATTTTCATTTATAAAAACTTATGAATCTTTTCACTCATACAAACTGGTTCAATAGTTTTATTTCAAAAAAAGCTAATACAGGGTGCTAGCCCTTTCAACCTAGAGGTTCATTTCCACTTCTAGGCACACCCACAGGCCTGGAAATGTCCCAATGTTTCCCAAATCTAGAGGAGGATTGAACAACCCTCTTCTAGGGTGAAAATATGGAGACAATAGTTTTGGCACACCTGATGAGACCTGAATTATTGCTAAGTCAAGGTGAATGCTAGTTTTGACAGGCCTAAAGTAGTATAAATACCCTTAACCTAGCATTTGGTGACTCCAAAAGGGTGTGAATCCTTGGTTCTAGACCAAGTTTTATACATTATCTTACATGGTCCTCACAAGGACCTTGAGATTTTTTGACCAAGCCCCTTTAGCTAAAACTCTTCCTGAAGAAAAACACCCTGAACCACTCCTAGCCTTATTAAATCCTTATCAAGGAGGTTTTGGGGAAAAAGAGGAAGAAATAGAAGAAGTTCAAGGAGAGGAAGAAGTTGAAGAAGAGGAAGAAATAGAGGATCAAAGCAGAAGAAGAGAAATGGGGGAAAGGGGAGAGATAGATAGACGTCAACCTTTCCCTAATTTTAATACCCAAAACCCAATAGAGCTTCCTTCATATGACTCTATCCCTCTAAATGCTACAAAAAATCTTCCTAGTTTCAATGGGGAGGGTCCTATTACCCCATATGAACATATTAGAGACATCTCTAATTTTACAATTTCCATAATGTTACTAAGGCCAACATACCCATTAGGCTACTTGCTATGTCTTTAAAAGGCAAAACACTTGACTGGTATAGAATGTTGGAAGGGGGATGCATTACAAGTTGAGATAGATTTGGAGACCTATTGGTGACAAGATTCAAAAATAAGAGTGATCATGCTTTCCTAATACATTAGATAAATGTTATAAGAAGAGGTCTAAATGAATCCATATGAGATTTCAAAGAACATGGTATAGGCTACCACCAATCATGAGACCTTCTCCTAGCTTTGTGTTCCCAACATACCTCAAAGGGATTAGTATTGATGTTGCAGTCAATAGGAGCATTCACTCTTCCAGATGCATATGAGCTAGCAATTAAGGCTGAGAATAGCCTAATTTAGGTTGGAAGACTTCCTCCAAGAGTTTCTATGCCTTTTCTATCCCATAATTTGGTTGAAGCTCCAAGTATGTCACAAGTTCTCAATGCCAATGTGAAGCCAAGAACCTTCCCTAAGAAGGTGGATAATGTTGTGGATAAGGATGAAGAACTCAAATCATTGAGATCTCAGCTCAAGCAAGCTCAATATTAGGCAAGTGCTCCTCCTAATGCACAACACTATCCTCAACAAGGATATAGAGATCCATGTCAATACAATTATCAAGGGAGAGGACAAAATCAACAAGGTTATAACAGGTAGCCCAATGCATATAATCCAAATTATAATCCTCCCATAAAGGTTATTGTTCTAGTTCACGCAAGTCTAGTGCAAGGAGAAGATCATGTGGACCAAGGGGGGTAGCCTCAAGGTCAGTTACACATGATGATAGAGGAATCAGCTACAATTTGACTACACAAGAGTAAGCTACAACTTACATGATAATAGAAGAAGCATGTCCCAACCAAAGGAATAGTCATGGAGAAGGCAATAGCCTAAGTGTGAGAATGATGAATTTTCAAGTAAAATATGATTTTGTGTTGACTCAAGGCATGTCAATTACATCTAATACAAGTTGTAAAAAGAGAGCCTTGGGAGAAGGCTAGGAGCCAAAAATAGGTCCAAGTGATGCCTCTCCAAGGCCACAAAGTGCTAATCAAAGTACTGCACCTTATACAAACCATGCTCCTTAACAAAATTAGAATGTAAATGTAGTTGCCAAGATTGCAACACAGTAGGCTACAACTCCTTTATTACCATCAAAAATGTAGTAGAAAGTGAATACTCCATCTCTAAATATTATGGACTCATTAAAGAGCACTAAGACAAGCATATCCCTTTGGGAGGTTCTACATATACCTAGTCAAAAGGAGCTTTTGCAAGAGCAATTAGCAAACATGCAGGTGGCTCAATCTTCAAAGCATCATAGTGTGGCTCTCACAAATTCTCAAAATCATTTTTTGGAGCCTTCCACTAAAGCTAAAAATCCTCCAACCTTATACCTCACACTCATTACGGGAGATAAGTTGGTCCACAATTGTATTGTGGATAATGGAGCAAGCACTACTGTTAAGCCTAAAGTAGTGGCTGATAAGCTAGGTTTGAACTATGAACCACATAGTAAAGGCATGTTGCAGCTAGATGAAATTCCAACCAAGATAGTAGGATTGGTCAAAGGTTTGAAAGTGTTTTTACATGGCTTCCCAAGCTTCCCTATCATGCAAGATATTGTGGTGGTGGACCTTCCAACACACTTTTCTATATGCTTGTCTAGGGACTTTATGACCAAGATAGGAGGATACCTTTCTACTGATTGGTCCTTTCTAGCTTTAAAGACAAGGTATAGAACTAAGGTAACCATATGGACTCATCCCTTAGCAAGGTTCCACATTGATCCATACTTGGAGACAATGACAAATTAAAATTGTCTAAACAGTAGAGAGGAAGAAATAGTCCTAAATAGTGAAACATCTTTTCCTCTTGAAGGTATTTATGACCTCTATCTTGAAAAGTACATAACTAAAACACATGGCCTTGATCCTTACACTTTCATTGAGGAAATTGATTTAGGAGTTTATTGTATGCATAAGGAGAACATCCTAATTCCTTCACTCATCAATGAAGATCATGAGCTTGATGGCATGTGGGAAATGTTCTTTGATGGTTCAAGGAGTAAAGTAGGTGTAGGAGATGGTGTCATGTTGGTTTCTCCATCAAAGAATCATTACTAATCTTCTTATAGGTTTCACTTTAGCTGCATTTGTAATGTGGTAGAATATGAAGGCTTAGTTCATTATCTCCAATGGGCAAAGAAGACAAGAATCAAGATTTTAAAAGTCTATGAAGATAGTGAGCTAGTCATTCATCAAGTGAGAAGTCAAGATACAAACAAGAAACCCTTTCTCAAGTCCTACAAGCATAGGGTATGGGATCTACTTGAGGATTTTGATGCCTTCAACATCTAGCCAATACCAAGAGACTTGAACAAGCACACCAATATATTAGCTACAATAAGAGCATGTTTTGACTCAGCTACTGATGTTAAACAAGAGAAGGATCAATCCCACATCAAGATAATTATGAGACCTTCCATTCTAGATTATGAAGTGTCATGGCAAGTGTTTGAAAGTGATGAAGACATTGCACACTTCTTGAAAAATGAGGCAGACTTCTCTTCAAGAAATCAAAAGAAGTTGCATGATCATTATGAAGAGTAAATTATATAGTTGAAGACAAATAAAATACCCAAGGGGATGATTACCTTGGAGAGTGTCTTCAATGAGGATGATCAAAATAAAAACCAAAGAATGAGCATTGTAATAAAAGAAGAGAACTATGAGAGAGTTTTGATTTTCAAAGACAAACTTTTGAAGATTGGCAAGGCTTGTTCTTAGCTGAAAAGGCAAGCTTTTATTACATTATGTAAAGAGTTTCATGAAATTTTTGCTTGGGAATACAAGGACTTGAAAGGCATTGACCCAAGTCTAGCTCATCACACCATTGAGTTGGAGCATGGAGCTAAACTGGTAAGACAAAAGTAAAGGCCTATCAACCCTAAGGTAGAAGAACTCATGAATAAAGAGATGACCAAATTGATTGAGTCTAGGATTATCTTTCCTATCAAGAACTCAACTTAGGTATCCAACCTTGTGCTGGTTTGAAATAAGAATAGAGAATTTAGACTTTGTGTGGATTTTTGTGATCTAAACAAAGTGTCCCTCAAGGATCATTACCCACTCCCTTCCATAGAATAAATTCTAAAAGTTGTTTTAGGTTCTCAATGTTTCTCACTTCTTGATGGTTATTCAGGTTATAATCAAATATTGGTAAATGAAGGGGATGAATTCAAGATAGCCTTCACCACCAAGTGGGGGACCTTTTCCTAAAAGAAGATGCCATTTGGTTTATCCAATGCTAGAGCTACATTTCAAAGGGTAATTGACATAGCTTTCAAAGGTTTGGTCAATAAGTTTTTGTTTATTTACCTTGAAAATATAACCATTTTTTCAAAGGATATTGTTGATCATATGAGACATCTAAGGCAAGTGTTTAAGAAGTGTAGAGAGTAAGGCATATCCTTCAATCCAAAGAAGTACATCTTCGCTGTCCATGAAGGTAAGCTTTTGGGTTATGTTGTTTCAAAAGAAGGCTTATCTATTGACCCCGAAAGGATTGAAGCTATTCTAGGCTTGTATTTGTGTCAACATAAGAAAGGGCTGCAAAGTTTTTTGGGAAAAATAAAATTTGTAAGGAGTTTTATCCTAAACTTTGTAATTGTGGTAAAGCCTATCATAGCCATGCTAAAAGAGAATCAAGTTTTTACTTGGACAAAGGAAGGTAAAGGTAGCTTTGAGGCAATCAATCAAACGATTGTAACATCTCCCACTCTCTTGAATCCAAATTTTTCTAAAGATTTCATTCTTTACAATTTTACTAACCTTGACACAATCTCAACTATGCTTATGCAAAATAATGATGAAGATGTTGAGCAGCCAATTGCTTTCTTCAACCAAGGCTTAGAAGACTACAAAGTGAGATATTCTTTTGTATAGAAGTAAGCTTTAATTGTCATTAAAGGATTGAGAAAGTTTAGGCATATGGTTTCCAACAACAAGATCCACGTCATGGTCTCCCATCCTAACACCAAGGAGTTTCTCCTAAGCAAGGATCTTAATGAGAAGAGAGCTGGATGGATCACAAAGGTGATGTAATATGACATTGACATCAAGGTAACTAGCTTGGTAAGAAGAAGAGGTTTATGTGAGCACTTAGCATCTGACTTTCAAGAGATAAAAGAGCAAGCCTTGGTAAATCAAGTTCAAGACCAACCATCTGATCAAATGCAAAATTAAAGTTGGACACAAGACATCATTGGTTTTCTTCAAAATGGTGAGTGTCCCAATGGCTTGAACAAATCTCAAATAAGGTATTTTAGGCTGCAAACTATTCCTTATTGTCTTGTGGATGGCATTCTCTTTACGAAGGATGTGAGCAATGTGTTGCTAAGATGCATTAACAATGACCAATTTGATATGCTACTAGAAAAGTTTCATAATGGTATAGATGGTGGTCACTTCTCTCATAAAAAACTACACAAATAATGAGAGTTAGTTACTATTGGCCTAGTCTTTTTAAGGACTGTTATCATTGGGCTAAGGTTTGTCCTCAATGTACTTTCTTTATTAGAAAATAAAAGCTTGATGCTATTTCATTGAATCCTATCCAATTGGACCAAACTTTCATAATGGGGCCTTGACTTCATTGGCATGATCAACCCTCCATCAAGTGTTGGACACAAATGGATATTGACTGCTACAGACTACTTCACAAGATGGGTAGAGGCTGTTGCTTTAAAGGAAGCCAATAAAAATGCCATCTTGGAGTTCTATGACAACATTATAACAAGGTTGTGAGCTCTTCATTTCATCATCTCAGATAATGTACTTGCTTTCATAAGTACTAAAACTTTTGATTGGGCAACAAAGAGTGGAGTTCATTTGAGTACCTCATCTAACTACTACCCTCAAGGTAGTAGATTAGCTAAGTCTACCAATAAGAACCTCATAAAGATCATCAAGAGGATGTTAGAAACCAATCAAAGAGCATGACATAACAAACTAAAGATAGCCTTATGGGCAGACATAATCACTCCCAAGAAGTCAATTGGTAATTCTCCCTTTGTACTTATTTATGGGAGAGAAGCTAGGCTACCCATTTCACAAGAACTCCCTACCTTGGGACTTACACAACAATTGGAATTAATTGAAAACACTCCCATGGATGTCAGATTGATAGAATTAATGCAACTACAAGAGGTAAGAGACGATGCACACAAAGCTTTAGAACACCATCAAGTTTTAATGAAGAAATATTTTGACAAAAGGGAAAGGGTAAGAGTGTTCAAATAAGGTGACTTGGTCTTGAAATGGGATGAAGATAGAGCAAAACCAAGAAAACATATAAAGTTTAATACTTTGTGGAGTGGTCCTTACATCATCAACAAGTGGAAGCAAAGAAACTCCTTTCAACTATCCAAAATGGATGGAGAAGAGCTGCCTATTTTGGTAAATGGAATCCATTTGAAGCCTTGCTTTTGACCCTTGCTGGCCATGTCTTATATATACCTTATTTTGGTGTGTTTCCTTTGTTGTGTTTGTTTTCTCTAAGTGTTTTGGAGCATATTGTTTCCATTTTAGGTGTTTTCTTTCCTTTTATTGGCTGTGCGTGTGTCTCTCCAACTTGTGTGTTCGACCATGGCTTGTTCTTTCAACTCTTGTTTACCTTGGTGTGACTCCATGCCCAATGGAAGGATTTAGGTGATCAATCTTATGACATAACGGGCATGTCTCCCCTAGAAATTGCTAGAATGTTGACCATTTTCTACATGACCTATTTGTGTTTTCCCTTTGGCTCTTTTCGTTTCTCCCTTGCTCATTTTTTGTGTTTGGTTTCTTGCTTTGTTGCTTATCTTTTCCCTTCAGCCTCTCTTGATTCGGGCTCTTCTCCCTTGTTCTTTGTTTTTCCCTTTGCCTTGTTTGCTTTAGCCTTTCTTGTTTTGTTTTGCCCTGAAGTGACTTTCAAAAAAGGTTTCAAAGGGCCACTTCCCTTCTAAGTGCCCTTCAAAACTTTTTTAAAGGGCCTTTCTTGCCTTGCCTTCTCTCCAAGTAACCCTTCAAAAAAGTTCTAAAGGGCACTTTTTTTCCCAAGTGTCCCTTTAGAATTTTTCAAAGGGAACTTTTTTCTCCAAGTGACCCTTCATAAAAGTTTCAAAGGGAATTTTTTCACCCAAGTATCCCTTTAGAATTTTTTGAAGGGCACGTTGTTGTCCAAGTGACCCTTCAAAAAAGTTCTAAATGGCACTTTTTCACCCAAGTGTCCCTTTGGACTTTTCCAAAGGGCACTTTGTATTTGGAAATGCCCTTTGGAAAAGTTACGAGGGCCATTTCCTTTGGAAATGCCCTTTGGAATTTTTTGAAGGGACCTTGTGCCTTTTCCATGTGTCCTTCGAGAAATGTTTCCAAAGGAACTAGTCATTGCCTTTCGGGTAAAATTCTTGAAAGAATTCCTTCAGACAAATTGTCTAAAGGAATTACTTTGAGAAAATTTCTTGAAACATAAGCTTGACCCAAATGGATCCCCATGACATGCCGTAGTACATCAAATTCAAGGTAGCCAACTAGCCGTTGGGGTGCAACTTGGTGACGTGCCATAGGACATCAAATTCATGCCTAAAGTCTTCAAATAAGAAGTAAAGTCACTCAAAAAACTTGAAGGACTCTACATTACAAATTAGGTTTCCCAACATGCTTGACTTATGAATTTTATAAGTAGAATCAATCAAAGAATTGGAAGGAGCAAGGAAGGAGTAAAGCCATTCAGAAAACCCGAAAGGGTCTTAAGCAAAATTGGGTTTTCAAAAGAGCTTTGCTTATGAATTTTATAAGTAGAAGCAATTAAAAAAACTAAAAGAGAAATGATAATGCAAATCAAGTTTCCAAACATGTTTGACTTAATAGGTTTTATTAGTAAATCCATTCAGAAGGCTCGAATGGGTCTGCAGTGCAAAACATGGAAGCTTTCAGAAAGAATCTAAGGTTCAAAATAGCGATCCAGGCCATTTATTATGGAGGGCCATCTCACCATTGGTTTTGCAATGATTCTGGTCATTTCAAGAGGGTGAATCAAAGAGAAGGACAAACTCCAACTGAATGAAAGAACAACTAGAATCAGTTTCACTAGGATGGCAATGATAAACCATTTTGGAGAGGTTTCTCTTCTCTCCCTCTTTTACTATAAATAAGATCCTTGGGCTCTTTTTTTATCATCCATAGATGGTACAATGAAGCCTTACTAGAAGGTTTTACCATTTTCTTGCCTTTGAGCAAAGAAACATAAGTCTATTTTATTTCTAAGTTCTATGCATTTTCCTGGGCATGCAAGAGACACAGAGTGACATCAAGTGATGTTTTATCCTTCTATTCTCTATCCTTCATGATTTTGAGCAAAGAGTTGATCCAACAGGTCATGTAGAGTGCATTCTAGCTATATGAGATTTTGCACATGTGTAACCCTTTTCTAGACTATACAAGTTGTCTTTTCCAATTATTTACCTTGTGTGATCTCATTCATTTTGTCTCTACATTAAAATACTTATGTTGGAATCTTCTAGAGCTTGAGTTATAGACTATATTCTATTGTATTGTGCATAAGTATAGGGCATACATGTGGATACTAATTCTTGGTGTATCACCATTTTAGACTAGGATTTTCATTTATGCAAACTTCTAACTCTTTTCACTCATACAAATTGGTTCAGTAGTTTTATTGCACAAAAATCTAATACAGGGAGCTAGCCCTTTCAACCTAGAGGTTCATTTCCACTTAGAGGCACACATATAGGCCTGGAAATGTCCCAACATTGCCCAAATCTTGAGAAGGCCTAAACAACCCTCTTCTAGGGTGTAACATTTGGAGAGAACAATAACCAAATTAAAAATTGACTTGTTCTTTTCTTTAGCTGAAAATTTTCTTAAAATCCACTTTTTCTAGATCTCATAGAAAGAATTTAATTTTTTCCAAAAATTTAATATTTTATGGTGTATATTTTATTTTTGATCCATTTAATTTAACTTTTAAGGGTTATAGAGTTTAAGCCCTAGGTTGTTAAAGGGTCTGAGTATAGTAAATCAAGGTATAAAATATGTAATAAATATAACCATAATTTGTACAAGAATTAACCTGATCTGATATTTTTAAAAATAAAAATGAATGATACAAATAAGTACTTAGCTATAAATTGACTGAGATGAAGGATATGGAAGCTAAAAACTAGTACAAGAGTTAGTCTAAGTGGTGAAAACAAGATCCAAGTGTCATAAACCCTCCTAGACAATAGCATCATACCTTAAATAGTAACATTATGGTGCTAGTGTCCACTTTTGGTGCTAATGTCCTCTATGCAAGAATTAATTTATACTTTTGGGAGTAGCTATGTCTGAGTCTGCTAAGCCTGTTCTTATGTGGGCAAACCTTGATTCATTGTCTGTGACATGTTTTAATTGATTTTGTATGCAAACCATATACCTGTATGTGATTAGATATTCAATTGGTATAAGTAGCAAAAGTGTGATGTTAGTTGGGTAGGTTAGACATCCTCAACACCCGACTGTGATGAGAGTTACCTACATACCAATATTCTGAGGGATTAAGACCGATGTAGTTCTCCCCACCTAAGTGCTAGTGTAGGTACAAGTGAAGCTAGTATGAATTTTGATTTGAGTGCTTTGAGTGAGGCTTGAGATTGAAAATTTATGTATTCTAAATTTAATATGGCTATAGATGACTGTTTATAAAAGTAGGGCATAATAGGGATTAAAACCTTGATTATGTATAACTTGTTCTATGTTTGTTTGTATGTATTTACATATGATTTCCATTTATTAAATAAAGGGCCAAAAGTCATATATATATATATATATATATATATATATATCTGGTGCTTGTGTGGGGTTTAAAATAAGTCTAGGTCAACTTTAGGTATCTTTAGGACTAGAAAGATATTTTTTGGGGCTAAGAAGAAGGAAAATGGCAATATCACTCAACTGGGACACTAACACGAGGTGCTAGTGTCCAATGTATGACACTAATCCTTAGGTGGTAGAACTTGAGGTACTAGGGCCTTGGATGCCTAAGGGAGGGTTTGAGACTAATTTTGAAATGCCTAGGGATGTGTGTGGCCTACACAAAAGATTTATAAGTGTTTAAATATATTCTAAGATAGATCTAAGGCTAAATTAGGGATGGGTGGTCTTAAATAACACTCTTGGCACTCGAATGACATTTTAGATGACTATATTTTCCTCCCCTTTATTCTAAAAATGCAAGAAAGTGAAATGACTATGATACAAGAAAATAAAATCTACATTGACCTATCTAAGAGGCAAAGCCCATGAATCTAGATTTGAGTATGTGAAGTGTAGTCATATAAAATGCAAAAAATGGTAACTTGAGCATGGCTAAAGACACCCAACCATTAGGTCCCTCTTGCTTGCTCTCTAAAGCCTCTCAGGCTTGTTTTCATTGATTCCCAATCATTCGTGGCCTTATAGACTTGACCCCAATTGAGCTAGGACCCTCTTTTCATGACTAATCCATCCCCCTGATTCCTCTTGTTCATTATGTCAACCTAGTCAAGTTTCATCTAACCCATGACCAATAGATCCCTATAAAAGCCCATTCAAAGATCATTTGGAAAGAGGTTGGAAAATATCATTCAAGCAATCAAGAATACAAGCAAGACCACTAAGAAATCTTCCCTATTATCTGCATACAACCAACCTATAAACTTTCAAGCTAATTCAAGTCTTCAGACTAGTCCCTAGCCATCTCAAGCATACCCAGTTTTAGCATTTCTTGCATCTCATTCATTATTGCACCAAGCACTCTTAAAGGGATAACTACATATGGCTTGATCCCTCCTTGGAGTATTGGTATGTAGGAAGTGTGCCCACACATGGGGTGTGAAGCACATCTAATGCATCTTACACACACTAACCCCTTTTCCATATTTGCCAAAGTTTCTTTCAATTGCATAGAAAATACAAGTACATGAAGAATCATCTTTACAGGGAGCTCTATTGATAGCAAGGAACTAAAAATTGGTACATAGACTCTTATTGAGTAGGCAAACAAAATATAAAATGTTAGATCATGAAGATAACAACACTGGGGAAGGACTATAACACCAGAGCCTAGGGTGTCTAGTTTTGGCACTACTATTTAATCAAGTAATGAAGTTAAAAAACCTATTTGTGATAGTGTCCTAGTCTTGCATGTAAATTTCCAGACCCTGTCTCAATTGAAATAGTCCAGAATAAGCTAAGTTTGATTTTCTCTCTCTCACTACTATTTTTAGAAAAGGTCTAATTCAATTCAATTTCACAAATCAGTGGCTTTAATTAAGAATATTATTTACTGACTTACCCTACTCAAAATTGTTTATTTAATAGGAATAAAAATTCATTATTCTCAAAAATAACAAAACATTTGGTGAACCCGACTTACTTCGAATTTTACATAGAAACCCTAGAAACCCTAGAGTAAATTCCTAGCTAATTTTTCCCATTAATTCCTAAATTTTTTCTTGACTATTAGAATCATAAATTTCTCTAAAATTTTAAAAATTTGTAGTAAATTTTAAAATATATTTTTTCAAACCCTAATTGCATAAACTAGGTCGCAGTAATTTTCTAGCATTAATCCAACAATTTCATGATTTTTTACTTGCACATATAAATAAAAAATTTATATCAAATTTTAAAAATTTGTAGTAAATTTTAAAATAAATTTATTTCAAACCCTAGTTGTATCGACTAGCTCCCAACAATTTTCCAATCATTTTTTGAATTTTTAGTTGCATATTAAAAATTAGAAAATCAATTCAAATTTCAAAAATTCATAGTAATTGAAAAAAAATATTTTTCTCAAAAACCTAATTACATCTACTAGGTCCCATTGAATCAAGCACTTTTCCATAAATTTCTAAATTTTTTCTTGAATACTTAACTCAAAAATTCAATTTCAATTTGAAAAATTCAATTTTAATTTCAAAAATTCATAGTATTTTGCAAAAATATTATTGTCAAATCCCTAGTTGCATATAATAGCTCCTCTTTTTCTTCTTGAGGTTTCACCTTACATGTTTCGTAGCTCCGTATCCTTTCTATGCATATTCTAGTTCTTTGTTTAGATTATATCAGTTTAATCTTTTCTACTATTATACACATTGTTTTCCTTATGCCACCTAAGTTCCCTACATCTCTTCCTTCAAGACAAATTATAAGACTTAGTGGCAATCCTCCTGAATTCACCTAAATTCCTTCAACTTCACCATATACTATGGATAAACAACCAGTTCAGACTCTAGCTACAGATTCTACATATCTAAATTACACCAATTTTAATGAGAATGATTCAAACAATGAGTAATATGAAAATACCAATGATGATGTACACATTGATGTTCATGCTCTACCACATTAGACTGCTGATCCACTTTCACCCATTATTGATAATGAAGTTGTACTCAACAAATATATGGTCCTCTAAAGTTATAGAGAAAGACTCAGGGAATAGCCTCAAGATCACACTCTTATAGTACAATCTCTCATGAAAATCAAAAAGGCTAAACAAGTTAAGTTTTCCATTCCTACAGATCAACCAGTTGCAACTGACACTATGGGAGTAACTATGTCTCAACAACCCATATAGCAGCCCAACCTGCCTCTATGCCACCAGCTACAACTAGTACATCTCTATCTCTTGATGTGGTAGCCCTTGTGCAAGAGATTAGATCTCTTCAATCCAAGGTGCCACATCTTGAGCAATGTTTCACTAGACCTACGTAGGCTTTGGATTCTTTTGCTCTTCTACATACACCATTAACATGTCACATTACTTCTACACCCTTGCCATAAGGCTTACTCTTTATGATTGCAAGGATGATCCAGAGACACATTTGATATATTTTCATGTAACATGCTTCAATTATGTACCAAATGACTCAGCGACTTACCAAGCTATTTCTATGGAGTCTAAAGGATTATGCTTTGTAATGGTTTTATAGTCTATTAAATTAGTTAGTTAAGGCCTTCAATCCTTTAGCTGACATGTTTCTAGCACACTTCAGCATCGACATAGGTGATAAGATTTCATATGCTCAAATTGCTCAATAGAAACAATGACCAAATGAGCATCTCATAGATTATGTTCTTCGGTATAAGACCATCTTGGATAAGATGACTAGCCCCATGGTAGATTAGGAGTTATAGGACATTTTCAAATAAAGTCTTCTACCAACACTTCATGAATCAATCATGTTAAAAAGATTCTCTTCCTTCATTGAATTATGTCACACATTAAAGGAAAGAGAAGTCAAACTAATTTCAATGGGCAAACTAAAATACACTAATACATTAGACACAACTAATAAAAGTAATACCAAAGTCCCATATAAGGTCAAGTTCAATGATACTAAAGAGCAGAATCAACCTATAATTAATGCAGCTTTAGATCCTCCTTAGTGAATATTTTTATCAGCACCCCCTCAACATACTTTTTCACATCTTCCAGTTCCTCCAGCTAGGATTTTACAATAGCTTTTGGATTGTAATATCATATCTCTCCCTCTTATTTGGTAAGGTGATCCAACAAGGCCTCTTCCAAAGGGATATGATCAATAGGCATTTTGTGACTACCATAGGGCACCAAGCCATATGACAAATAAATGTATTAGTTTAAATCACAAAACATAAGACCTAATAGATTCAAACGCTATTGATCTTGGAACTTCAATTGAGCCTCCACTAGCAAAGCAAACACATGATAAAACATTGAAAATATTCTCAAATTTATTTACACAACATTCAAAATAGGATACAAGGGACACATCAAGTGTTCATCATGCATAACATGCACATTCACCACCAGATACATACAGGGCACTTTCAGTTGAGTTACATCCTTTGAGAAACATGATTGGTGTATACAATTCTAGAGTTACAAGTAGACCTTCTAGCTCCTTGTCAGAATAAGAGATTATCAAACATGATTCAGATTATCATGCACTATTTATCAGATCTCACATTCATAATCAACCTAGTCGTAGTGTGCTTATTGACAATGGTTTCAATCTTAACATGTGCACCTTGACACTACTACAACATTTGGGTTATTTAGAGTAGGGTATCACTCTCATAGATAGACATAGTTATTAGTGGTTTTAGTGGGCATATATAGAGTTCATTGGGTGAGATAATCCTTCCACTACAGGTTGGTCCTACACATGTGGCCACACCATTCACTATAGTTCCCAGCATAAGAGTTTTTGATATGTTATTTGGTTGACCATGGATTCAAAAAATTAGAGCAATACCTTATACAATTCATAAATGCATGAAATTCATTCATGCTAATCAGGTTGTTATAGTTGATGGAGCTCCATATGAGTTACTACTCCCCACTTCAGAACTATCTACTAGTTTACAGTTACCAATTTTTATTTTACAACCAGTTTTAGTTTTGCCACCAGTTTTAGCTTCTCCTCTAGTTTTAGTTCCTATTCCACTTTAGATTTAGACATAATTAAGGCATCCATTGCTATTATATAAGGTTCATACACCTCCACAACTTCAAGATTCTAGATAGCTTGTAGCTATAATATTCAAATCTAGAGCAGTTTTGTTGAGATCTCATGCGCCTACACATAGAGCACATGTTCAAAGAGATTCTCCTACTTCCAGATGGGTCCTTAAGAGCCCTATAGTTGCATCCAGTTCTTAGAGTTATAGAGGGACCCTACAGTCATTTTCTACTTCAAAGATTTAAAAACATTTATAGCATATATAGCTTTCAGAGCCATAGTCTCAGCATTTTCATCATGCTTCATGATCACACACGATTCCACTCCTTGATACAAGACACCATGATAGGAAGTCTCACATGAGACTTATTAGTTAGTATCATTTCTCTTTTCAGATTTACTTGTATATGATCTCTTTTGCTTGATTGTACATAGTTGAAATATTCCAAAATGCAAAAATAATATAACATTTCAAAATCCAAAAACATTCAAAAATGTCAAAACACCAAAAATATTTTGATTGTATGCATCTTCCATGTTTTACATTGATACTGCTATGTTAGGACTTGCATTTTTTGTTTCATGCCATTGTATGTCAATTTATCTACATTACCATGCTTCACTTGATATTCTTTGAGTGTGTACAGTGATATCCAACTCTTTCATTGCTTCACTCTACCCATTGAGGGGGCATCTTACATATACATTCGAGACATACTTTGATATACATATCCACTAGGGGCATATTATACATGACTACACCATCCAGGTTATGTCATTCCTACACTACACACTCCAAGTTATCATGCTCATGTACATTACTTACTAGATTACACATATTACTATATCGATAGTTCACTAGTATCTAACACTTGTGTATCTCTTAGCATATACCTAGTCTTGTACTAAACATGTCTTTCATAACTTCACTCTTACTTTGATTAGTTAGATGTGATTCTATCTTTTCAGTTATTACATGCTTTTTCTTCTTGTTTATCATAAATTATTATATTGCATTTCTAGTTCCTACTTGTCTCTTGTATGTACCTTAGGGAATTTTTTAATGTCCTTCTCTTCTATTCATGGGTGTGCCTTAGGACATTTACCAATGTCCTTTTCCTGTACTCCTCTATGTGATTGTGGATTCCATACCAACTTTCTTGTTTTAATTGTATGTATATGTGGCATTTGAACATGCCTTGTATGTTTGTTTTCTAGTTTGCGTGACATGTGTCTCTGTCCCTTGTTTGCTTGGCCCCTTGGTCACCCTTGTATGCATCTTGTTTCTTGATTTGTGTGCTTGTTGCTTGATTGATTTTGATTTCTTGTAATGCCATGATCCATATCATGCATTTTTCCTATTTTCTTGGATGCCATGATGGACATCATGCTCCATCCCTCAAACTAACAAACTAACAGCTAATAAAACTAACAACTAGCACTTTCAATTATAGATCAATATATTTCACATGCTATTACAGTGTTACATCTATCTAGATATACCCCTGTTGATATAACAATCTCTCAAATCAAACCATGCTATATCTTGAGATATATTGTTGATTATCATTGCTATATCATGTATATTTCCAACATAACACACTTGTAGGGCTTCTTATTTTGAGCGTAGTCATTTCAAAGTGCCTATTCCTACTCTTAAAAGAGGGGGAAACAAATAAGGGTTTTTCTACAGAGATAAGAGCTCCTAATCGGTCAAAAAATCTAGTTTCAAGACAACTATAACAATAACCAATCATCAAACCACTCAGAACAGACCAGGTAGATAGTCAAGATTTTATAACAGTGATCAGTTTCAAACCAAGACAATAAAGCCAAGGTTGGACAATAGAATTAGACACTAGGGTGTCCATTTTTGGTGCTCCTATCCAAACAACAAAAAAATCAAGTTTTTTAGGAGTAGGCAGAAAGGTACGTTCAACTACAGTTTTACACAATCAGATCAGTTTAGATCAAAAAATTTTAGTATAGTTTTCTCAGAGAATATAAGCATAGGGGGTATCATGCATGACATGATTGGTCCTCACTTCTAGTTTTAGATATGGTAGTTCGTATAAATTCTAGATCAAAATCTATGTTTTAGACACCAATGATTAGGGGCATATTACACAACACTTTTGTTTTTTTTATTTTAGTTTTCAACATTACCCAGGCATTTTCAATAGTTACATGCTTTATTCCATCTATAGGTGGTTGGCATCATTTTAGAGTGGCTTTCATACAAGCCTAACCTCCACATTTTTGAGTACATGAGTTTCCAAGTGGCTTCCACATAAGCCAAATTTTTAGTTTTGGAGTGGCTTTCATACAAACCTAATCTCCATCTTTTTTGAGTTGGCCAACATTGGCCTAGTTTTCAACACACATTTAGCTATCCAAGCCACATTATCAGATTTATATAATATTCATAGGCTTTAGGATCCATCTCATACAAAATACTTCTTCATACTGGTATCAATTTATAACTTCACTTCGTGGGGCTACGATGGAGCCAAAAGGCCAGTTTTGCATTCTTGAACCACCTATTTAGAAGTATTAGACACATAGTCCAGACATTGATTATCACATGCATGATCATTTAGCTTCACTTAGTAGGTGATGATGGAGCCAAAGGGCTAGCTTTTATGTTCTTGAGCCACTTTTTGGGGAATTGAGCACTCAGCTCCATTCACAATATAATTTTTGGTACAACATCATCTAGCACATCTAATATTACTTAGCCTTATTTAGTATCACAATAAGTATTGTATTGGTTCACATACTTAGTGAGGTGTATTCATTCCTTTCTCTTCCTCTCTCTTACCCAACCTTACATGTTCTTATTTTATATTGCATATAATAAGAACTGATTTACTTTTTGTTTTCCTTTCACTGATTCACACTTACATAACGTGCTCTCTATGCACTATCCAACATTACTCAGCATCACACAAGATTTATGGGCTTCACCTTTGTAGGTAAGTTTAGGTATGTTTTCTATTTTCTTTTATCTTAGTATTTCGCTTTGCTACATCACTAAAATAAAAAGGGGGGCAAATGTAGTCATATAAAATACAAAAAATATTAACTTGAGCATGGCTAAAGACACCCAACCCTTAGGTCCCTCTTGCTTGCACTCTAAACCTTCTTAGGCATGTTTTCAATGATTCCTAGTCATCTGTGGCCTTCTAGAGTTGACCCCATCTGATCCAAGACCCTCTCTTCATGACTAATCCATCCCCTCAAGTCTCATCTACTTAGGACAATAGTGCCAAAGTTGGACTATAACACTGGACCCTAGGGTGTCCCCTTTTTAGTTATTCTATCTAATCATAATTTGAGCTCACGTTATCATTTTTACCTAATTCCTCTTGTTCATTATGTTGGTTTAGTCCAGTTTCATCTAACCCATGACCAATAGATACCTATAAAATCCCATTCAAATATCATTTGGAAAGAGGTTGGCAAATATCATTCAAGCAATCAAGAATACAAGCAAGACCACTCAAGCAATATTTCCTATTCTCTACATATATTCAACCCATACACTTTCAAGATAATTCAAGTCTTCAGACTAGTCCCTAGCCATCTCAAGCATACCTAATTTTAGCATTTATTAGATATCATTCACTATTGAACAAATCACTCGTAAAGGGAGAACTACATATGGCTTGATCCGTCCTTAGAGTATTGGTATGTAGGTAGCGTGCCCACACATAGGGTGTGAAGTACATCTATTGCATCTTCCACACACTAACCCCTTTTCCCCATTTGCCAAAGTTTCTTTCAATTGCATAGAAGATACAAGTATATGAATAATTATCTCTATAGGGAGATTTGTTGATAGTGAGGACCTAAAAATTGGTACATAGACTCACACTGATTAGGTGAAGAAAACCTAGAAAACTTAGATCTTGAGGAAAATAATGTTGGGGAAGGACTACAACACTGGAGCCCAGGGTATCTAGTTTTGATGCTGCTATCCAATGAAGGAATGAAGTCTAGGAACCTATTTGTGATAGTGTTTTAGTCTTGCATGTAAATTTCTAGATCCTGTCTCATTTGGAATAGTCTAGAATAAGCTACGTTTAATTTTCTCTCTCTCACTATTATTTTTAGAAAAGGTCTAATTGCAATTCAATTTCACAAATAAGTGGATTTAATTAAGAAGATTATTTATTGATTTACCCTAGTTAGACTTGTTTATTACATAGGAATAAAACTCCATTATTCCCAAAAATAACAAAACATGAAGCATGCTCTATTGTGTGTTTTGTAAATAAAATGTGTACAGATCAATCCTTACTTAAGAGATATCAAAATCAAAGACAAAACTAAGTAAAGAGATAAGAGAGAGGAAAATAATGAATACACCTCACTGAGTACATGAATCAATGGATAAAATTAGTGACATCATGTGTGTGTAGCTAGTGATCAATCGATGAATAAATTAGACTGAGCTGAATGGCTTGCTCAATCCCCATGTGTGTGTGGCTCAATAACTCAAGCTATCCTTAACTCCATAATTTCTCACCCCTGTTCGATGGATCATAACATATGAATAACTTGGATTGGATTGATGGATTTTCTAACCCTATTATGTAGGTGGCTTAATAACTCAAGTAGATTATGACTCCATCATTGCCTACCCATGTGTAGTAGATGCATGTGTAACTAAATTTTGAAAGGTAACGGAAGCTATATTAATGTAACTAAAACTATATATAATGACTTTGTATCCACTCAGGAACTTTGGAATGAAAATCAACTCAGGGGCCTCTCAAGCATTCATGTATGTAGAAGGGACTACTCAGTAATGCCAACCACTTTAGATGGAGTATGGCATCAAATCTGGTACAAAATGATGCAAATAGTGTCTAGATTTTGAATGAAGAGAATGACATGGAGTTTTCCATTCCATTTGATCAATTGGTGTAAACGTGAGCATGTAGAAATAATGTGCCTTGCAAATGCCCCCAAATTTGATAGCTATGCATATAGATTCTAGATTGATTTGTAATAATCTATATCTGAGTATTTGAAATTAAAGCAGGAGTGATCATGTCATGCATGATGCCCTCAATCTAAGCAAACTGGTATGATTTTGTGTAGAACTAAGTAAAAATTGATAATCTATAACTTAATCTATGCAAACTTGGACTGTACCTACTATACTTTTTTGGCAAATCTAAATTTTCCTATTTTTGGGGTTACTAGATAGTAGTGTCATACCTTAGATAGTAGAAATACAATGCTAGTGTCCACTTTTAGTGTTAGTGTCCAACTATTCTATTTTTTTACCACGTTGACTTTGATTTATATCTAACTATTTTTTACTATGTTTTCCCAATTTTGATCTCTGTATTCTATTTCTATGTGCTAAAAACTATACTCTGAGTATATTCAGATGGCCTAATCTTTGTGATAATATTTTTTGAATGCCCCCTTTTTTGAGGGGAGTTGTTGAACCTATGCGAGAATTATCATCAAAATAAAAAGCTTTGCATGATATGTGTTAGCTTAAACATATATGATAACTACGTAATAAATAAATATAATGTGTATACATAACATTAGAATGTAAGATAATTTGAGCATAAGTTGGTAATATATGATGTATGTTATATCTAGCATTAACAAGGCTATCAAGATAGATATAACAATGCAAGCATGTGTATGGACAACAAATTTGAGTAATAAACTGAGTAACTACCTAGGGGGATGGGATATGATGTCCATCAAGGCATCCAAGGAGGAAGGGGAGATGCATGAGGTCCCTCTTGGAATCTAAAATTTGAGAGTGTAACAAAAAAGAGACAAGTGTCATGGCCATGATGCATACATGAAAGTGTAATACCCCTCTCAGGTTCATCAATGTTTTCTCGATGACGTGCCATCATGTGGATGACCAGTATGTCAAGTGTGTCATTTCACTTGACATGTGAGTGAGATGTATTATGGTTAATAGTTAGCCTTGTTTTGGTTACCTTGTTATGGTGACTTGGAATCAAGTTCATTACATCTCTTGTAGGACTGCCATAGACTGTGTGTGTTTAATGCTTACAACAATTTATATTATCATTTTTTGTGTCACTTCTGTCTTCTAAGGATTTTCATGTCGATAAGCCACTCTTGTCAGGGTAGCCATTGTACTAGATTTGTGATAATTTAAACACGTTGCTAGAACTCATCAAGTGGTTGTGTTATATCAAGTTAGTCTTGATTACTTGACTTGTATCTTCTAGGTAATTTGATAACCAAATCTAGTTTTAAGATGGAAATAATAATATTGTTGTTATGGTGATTGAGCCTAGATAACATTTAATAATAGATTTGAATAATTTTGTAAATAATTACATACTTATATAAAAAGTTATTAAAATGACATGATGTGGATACATAGGTTAAATAAATTAATATGCATATTTATTTATAATTTGAAATAAATAAATAATTAATTTTAAATATTACTATTCCCATAATTGTATGTATTTATTTATTAAAAAAATTAAAATAAGTTCTCTAGTTCTGTAATAAGCTTATTTTAATCTGTTCTCAAGGTATTAATTAATTTAATGAATTAAAGACAAAAATAATAACTAGCCCATTAATGTATTAAAAAAAGAAAAAAAAAGAGTGGAACTCTAACCATAAAATAAAATGATAAAATAATACATCTCTTTCATTTAAAAGTTAACCAAAAAGAGGTGAGGGCCATTTGGAAGATTGGTCAAGGGAGAAGAAGGGAAATGGAAGAGGAAGAAGGAGAGCTTGGGAGAGGAACAAATCAAGGAGCTTCTTTAATAAGGCAAGGGATTCTCCTCTCTTAATCTATGCCATTTTCCAAAATAATGAACAAAAAAAAATTGTCTTTGAGAATGTATTGTTCTTCCATTTCTTCAAAAAAAAAATATAGTTATGAAATAAAACATATATTTATCTACAAACCCTACCCTTCTAAAGACCACCTGATTGATATCTATTTACCCTCTTGGAGAGATCATAATGAGATTTTTTTTTGATGAAATATATCCATATATTAGCTAAACAAAAATATACAAATAATTTACAAAAAAATAAGGTGGTATGAGAGCACACCATGACACACTAGGCAGAGCCTAGGAGCAAAGCCAAAGTATCAACTAGGCAGAGCCTATAAACAAACAACTACATCAAAAAGGCATAAAAAGAGATAACCTTTATGCAACAAGAGCAAGGCCAATAGGTGGAGAATCCATATCATCTAGATCATAGCCTGAGCTTGGCAAATTATTGCCATTTGAAATAGGCTCCTAGCCAGTAACTTGGGTAGTGTCTATATCATCATCTACTTGTGTTTGAGTGGGCAAGATAGCCAAAGAGAGCCTAGGGAACTTATCCAACATGTCTGAATGGCCCCCAAGTGACACACCCAAACATCTAGGCATGAAGGAGGAGGAGCACCCCAACCATCTTACCTAATAAGAGAAGGAGGCGATAACTGCCACCCTCATTGATGCCCAAGAGGGGAAACTGTTAAGGTGTGGAGCCTAAAAGCTTCACCTAAGGAGCATTTTGCAGTTTGCAGGTTTACACAATCACCGACGTCGGTCAGGAGTGACTGACATCAGTTAGGAGCAGTTCAGGAGACGCCAACGTCGGTAGGGATCGGCCGACATCAGTCTCAGGCAAGCAGACAAGAACCGATGTCGGTTACCTATGTGTCTAGAAACCTATTTCTATGGATAGAACCGAGTGTTTGCATGATGAGATTAAGTCATAGTCTTAAGTCCGCATCTCTATTATTAGTAAGACTATTTTAGAGCCCTTGTTTAAGAGGCATAACTGTTGGTTGTAAATGCATGCTCATGTTTCCTAATTCTATGTGTAGGATTAGATCTTCTTAGCTTATTGTAGTGCAATGTAATGTTGAAGAACAGTACATAATTGTATATGTGAATCAATCCAGGTTGTTGGAGTTGATTGTACTTGAGAGAGAGAGAGCTCTTGAGGGAAAGATATCTAGAGAGAGATCTGTACATCTGAGAGAGGTGTGGAAGAAAAAAAGTTTCTTCAATTGTATTCCTTCTGTAAAGAGTTTAATACAAGTTTTTAGGGTGGTTTCTTATATCTCTTGTTCTTTGCTATTTATCATTCTAGTTACTTATCATTCTGATTTAATTCTACGTTTATTGCTTTCATAAGTGTAGTCAAATTGTTGGTTGATCCCCAACAAGTGGTATCAGAGCCTTGGTTGTAGGTTCAGAGCTTGATATCCAACAAGTGGTATCAGAGCTCAGGTTCACTAACATGTGGTTCAGATCTGTATAGTGTGTATTGATTACAGGGTACTCACAGGGGTTTCTGCAGAGATTTTTGTTTGAGTGGGAGAAGCAATGGCAGAAGAAAGTAAACTGAGAATGGAGAAGTTCAATGGCAAAAAATATCAACATTGGAGAATGTAGATAGAGGACTATCTGTATCAGAAAGATCTATACTTACCATTAGGTGGGATTGCAAAGAAGCCCACAAACATGGATGATGAAGAATGGAAAGTTCGTGATAGAAAGGCTTTGGGGTCTATAAGACTGAGTCTATCATCTACTGTGATATCTAATTTATCACATGCAAAGTCTACGATAGAGTTAATGACTACTTTAGCAAATTTGTATAAAAAAACCTCAGCTTCTAATAAGGTATATCTTATGAAGCAGTTATTTAATTTGCGTATGCAGGAAGGTGGATCTGTATCTAATCATCTGAATGATTTCCATGGAATTGTAAATCAATTAAGTTCAATCAATATAGTGTTTGATGATGAAATTAAAGCTCTTTTAATATTATGTTCTTTGCCTGAAAGCTGGCATAGCTTAGTAATGGCAGTTAGTAATACTGCATTTGCTTCAAATATTTTAAAAGTAGAGGATGTTGTTAGTGTTATCTTGAATGAGGAAATTCGCAGGAAAAGCACAGAGGAAACATCTAGGAACGCTTTAAGTTTTGAGAGCAGGAGAAGGCAAAAAGAGAAGAGCAAGAAAGGGAGATCAAGATCTAAGTCAAAGGTGAGAGGTAGATCCAAATTTAGAAATGGCAGGAAGGCATAATGCTGGAATTGTGAAAAGATTGGGCACATAAGCAGAGATTGTTGGTCAAAGTCTAAGGAGGACAATCAACACGAAGGAAAGGAAGAAGAAAAGGTTGCAGGTATTGCACAAGATGCTTTAATATTCTCTTTGCATAATAATATAGAATCTTGAGTGTTAGATTTTGGTGCATCTTTTCATGCTACCCCTAATAGAGAATATTTTAGTGACTATATCCATGGAGATTTTGGAATAGTGTATTTAGGGGATGATGAGCCTTGCAAAATTATTGGCAAAGGTAAAGTGCAGCTGAAAATGCAGAATGGCAACACATGGGTGTTGAGAGACGTCATGCATGTTCCTATCTTGAAGAGGAATTTGATTTCTGCAAAAAAGTTAGGGGATGAGGGTTGTACAGTAACTCTCACAGCTGAATCTTGGAAGGTGACCAAGGGTGCACTTGTTATGGCCAGAGGTAAGAGAGTAGGTACTCTCTATTTATGTAATTGTGTTACTAACAATTTTTCTTCTGTATTATCTACTTCAGATGTGGATGCAAAATTGTGGCACTCAAGGCTTGGCCACATGAGTGAGAAGGGAATGTCTATTCTTAAGTCAAAAGGTAAGCTTTCAGATTTGAAAAACATAGATCTAGATTTTTGTGAGCACTATGTTTTTGGAAAACAGAAGAGAGTGAGTTTTCTCAAGATTGGGTCAACAAAGAAGAAGCATAAGTTGTAGCTTGTTCACACAGACGTGTGGGGACCGGCTCAGGTTGCTTCTATTGGAAGATCACAATACTATGTTTCATTCATAGATGATGCTACAAGAAAGGTATGGGTCTATTGTAATAAGAATAAATCTGATGTATTTGAGACTTTTAAGATTTGGAAAGCTATGGTTGAGAATGAAACAAGCAGAAGATTGAAGTGCCTGAGATTTGACAATGGTGGTGAGTTTTGTAGCTATAAGTTCAACTGGTATTGTTATATGCATGGAATCCATAGGCAAAGGATGGTTCCAAGGACACCTCAATAGAATGGAGTTACTGAAAGGATGAATAGAATAATTATGGAGCGTGTAAGGTGTATGAGATTGCATGCTTGTTTGCCCTTAGAGTTTTGGGCAGAAGCTGTTGACACTGTAGTGTACTTGATTAACAGAGGACCCTCTACAGCTCTGGATGGTGGAATTCCAGAAGAGGCATGGATAGGTAAAAAGGTAGATCTCTCATTTCTCAAAGTTTTTGGTTGTGAAGCCTTTGTGCATGTTGATAAGGAAAATAGAAAGAAGCTAGATGCTAAGTCTATGAGGTGCACATTTATTGGCTATGGCTCTAATGATTTTGGATTCAAGTTTTGGAATCTAGGAACTAACAAGATAATTGGGAGTTGTGATGTTGTTTTCAATGAAAAAGTGATGTATAGTGATCAGCGAAAGAAGCTGAATCAATCTGGGCAGAGCAATGGAGAATTGGACGAGGTGACGATCCAAAATGAGCTCACGGGAAAAATTAATCACAGAAAGGAAAACACAGAGACCGACGTCGGCCAGGTAGGAACTGACGTTGGCAGAATAAAAATCGATGTCGATCATGCAGAGACCGACGTCGATAGGATAGGAACTGACATCGGTCAGGCAGAACTGATGTCGGCCAGTTACAGGCCTGGAGGTGACCGAGGTCAGTCACTGTCAGAGAATTTGGGTTGACAGCGTGTTGTGGATGAGTCTCAGATGCCCATCAGGAGGTCAGAAAGGGTAAGTAAACCTCCAATTTGATATTCTGTTTCATTATTCTATTTATTGCTAACTAATGGTGGAGAACCAGAGAGTCTTCAAGAAGCAATACAGGTGGAGTCCAAGAATCAGTGGGAGCATGTCATGGTTGAGGAAATGGAGTCCTTGAAAGAGAACCAAACATGGGATTTGGTTGAGTTGCCAGCTGGTAAGAGGACACTGAAGAATAGATGGACCTACAAATTGCAAGAAGGTGAGAACAGACAGATGAGATATAAGGCCAGATTGGTAGTGAAAGGATTTGCACAAAAGGTAGGTATTGATTTTGGTGAGATTTTTTCTCCTGTTGTTAAAATGACTTCTATACGGACTGTACTATCTTTAGTTGCTATTGAGGATTTACATCTTGAGCAGCTTGATGTTAAGACATCGTTTCTTCATGGATATTTGGATGAGGAAATATATATGGAACAACCGGAAGGATTTGAGGTCAAAGGTAAGGACAAGTTAGTGTGCAGATTAAAGAAAAGCTTGTATGGCCTCAAGCAAGCTCCTAGACAGTGGTATTTGAGATTTGACAGGTTTATGACTGAGCATGGCTACAGTAGGTGTCAATCTGACCATTGTGTGTATTTTAAGAGATTGAATAATGGTAGATATATTATTCTTTTGTTGTATGTAGATGATATGCTAGTTACAGGATCACACATGCAGGATATCTCTGAGCTTAAGGTGAAATTAGCTCAAACATTTGCCATGAAGGATTTGGGAGAAACAAAGAAAATCCTTGGCATGAGCATTAAGAGAGATAGAAAAAATCACAGGTTGATTTTGTCTCAAGAGGATTATGTGAACAAGGTGTTGAAACGGTTCAATATGCAGGATGCAAAACCAGTAAGCACACCTTTGGCTGGACATTTTAAGTTGGGTAAAGAACAATGTCCTAATTCACATGATGAGGTAGAGTACATGAGTAGAGTTCCATATTCTTCTGCAGTAAGGAGTTTAATGTATGCAATGGTGTGTACTAGACCGGATATTGCCCAAGCAGTGGGAGTTGTAAGTATATGGCCAATCCAAGAAAGGAACATTGGAAAGCAGTTCAGTGGATTCTTAGATATCTGAGAGGAACCAGTAGTAGGCATTTGTGCTATGGAGGTTTAGATACTTCTCTACATGGTTATGTAGATTCAGATATGGCAGGTGATTTGGATGGCAGGAGGAGCACCACAGGATATGTTTTCATTGTTGGTGGAACGGTGGTTAGCTGGATATCAAAGTTGCAGAAGGTTGTTGCCTTGTCAACTACAGAAGCAGAGTATATTGCAATCACAGAGGCTACCAAAGAGATGATATAGATGACATAATTCATGAAAGAGCTTGGAAAGGAGCAAGAGAGTTGCAGATTATATAGTGACATTCAGAGTGCAATTCATTTGGCTAAGAATTCAGCCTTTCATTCAAGAACAAAGCACATACAACTTAGGTACCACTTCATAAGACAGGTATTGGAGGATGGTGAGTTGAAGTTGGAGAAGATCCATACAGATAAGAATCCTTCTGATATGTTAACCAAGCCGGTTACAAAGGAGAAGTTGAATCTTCATTCAACTTTTGTTGGTCTTCATGATTGAGTTGAAGATGGAGGAGCTAGAAGATGTTGCTGTACAAGTACTGGTGCAGCTGTTTATCTCCAAGTGGGAGATTGTTAAGGTGTGGAGCCTAAAAGCTTCACCTAAGGAGCGTTTTATAGTTTGCAAGTTTACACAGTCACTGGCATCGGTCAAGAGCGATCGACGTCGGTCAGGAGCAATTTAGGAGACATAGGTGTCGGTAGGGATCAGCCGACGTCGGTCTCAGGCAAGTAGGCAGGAACTGATGTCGGTTACCTGTGTGTCCAGAAACCTATTTTCATGGACAGAACCGAGTGTTTGCATGATGAGATTAAGTCATAGTCTTAAGTCCGCATCTCTATTATTAGTAAGACTGTTTTAGAGCCCTTGTTTAAGAGGCATAACTGTTGGTTGTAAATGCATGCTCATGTTTCCTAATTCTATATGTAGGATTAGATCTTCTTAGCTTATTGTAGTGCAATGTAATGTTGAAGAACAATACAAAATTGTATATGTGAATCAATCCAGGTTGTTGGAGTTGATTGTACTTGAGAGAGAGAGCTCTTGAGGGAAAGAGATCTAGAGAGAGATCTGTACATCTGAGAGAGGTGTGGAAGAAAAGAAGTTTCTTCAATTGTATTCCTTTTGTAAAGAGTTTAATACAAGTTTTTAGGGTGGTTTCTTGTATCTCTTGTTCTTTGCTATTTATCATTCTAGTTACTTATCATTCTGATTTAATTCCGCATTTATTGCTTTCATAAGTGTAATCAAATTATTGGTTGATCCCCAACAGAAACATGCCGGTATAGGGTACTGCTATGAGAGAAACACCTAAAATGACTGTGATGATTCCCACCATGAGGTAGTCAAGGCACTCTATCATCTAATCTAGGATCCTTGGGTGGAGAAGGTGAAACCTGAGCCATAGTGCAGGGAGCATCTCCCCAATGGGAGAAGAGATTTTAAAGGTACCCAAGCTCCATAACCACTTTGTTGGCTTGGACTTGAATCTACAAAAGAACATTGGAGATGATAGAATATTCGTGTAAATCAAAAACATTACAATTAAAATAAGTATGATTAAACACAAAATTATTATTTTTCTTTCCAAATCCAGAAGAGAATCTCCACTTTGAAAGTATACTAGACTTATTTGTAACTGAAGGGCACGATGGGTTTGTCACCAAGGAAGATATGCTGCCAAATGAAAAATTTAGGCTGGAAAGGCCTAAAAAAATCATGAATCTAAGTCCAAACCCTTTGAGATTTGGAATAGTACCAAAAGAGATGAGGGGCATCTCAAGGTGGCCACAAAAGGGCCAAGCGGGTTGGTGAACTCCCAACTAAATAAGTCTTTCGCCAATAGGTAAGCCTTGGTATAATATACACCAAGAAAAGTGGGCAAGCTTAGGATCCACACAAGCCCCCCAGATAGTGTTTAAGTGAACACTCCACATTTTAATAGATGAGTGCAACCCCGAATGGGCATTGAGATTATCTACCATGGGGAAATGGGGTGTGAGCCAAGCATAGCCTAGTTAAGGAGTGTAGTTGTAGAAAGGGGTCTCAACATACCATTGCCTGTCCTTCCACAAAGGTCAAGTGGAATAGATTGAAATTTTATGGAGCATAAAAGCAGGGATGACATTGATAATCACTTGGTAAGATTCCTAGTCTGCATTGGCTAACCAAAATTTAGCTTTCATCTCTTCCTAAGATATCCAAGAGAGAGAATGCATGTAGAAGATATCCTAAATGGAATGAATTCCTCTATGAAAAATCTTGAGGGTGTTGATCTAAGGGACTTCTACTAGGGGCACTTCATTGCAAAAAAAAATGGGAGACCACCACAGAGAGTGGGAGTTAGCAGAGAGCCCATTACAAAAACTATAACCATTCTAGAGAAGCCGATGCTTGATCTTTTCCCAAGTCTTCTAGATGCTTTTGGACATAAAGAAACTTGTGATTTGGATCAGAGACTAGATGAAAAGTAAATTGGGGAAGCCAAGCCCTTTTTAAGCTTTCTTTCCCTTGGGCAACCCAAAGGAGATACAATGTTTGAATAACACTTTACATGCTTTTGGGCCCTCAATGGCATAATTCACTTGGCACATAAGGTAGTTCCTTGAGGAGCCATGTGTTGTCCATTTTGGCCCACATACCAAGATTTTATCTGGTTGAAACAAATAAGCAAAGCCCCAGTTGATGAATGGATTAGGTGGATTTTAAAGAAGGCTCAACTTTTGCAAGTGAAGGGATCCAAACAGGTTTTTATGGTATTGAGAAATTATAGGGACAAGCCTAGAAAAGGCCTATGTTTATACTTAGCCAAATATTTCAATGTTTGGACAAAGTGTTAAAGCATTCCTTCCGAAGAAGTGTTCCACACAAGACCTGTGGTAAAAGTACAAGACTTATTTCTTTCAAGAGGTTTTGTTCCACTTCTTTTGAATAAGTATTGGATTTCTTTTGGGAGTCTTGTTTCAACCTTTTGTTCAAGTATCGAGAATTATTTTAGACATTTTGTCTGAAATAATTTCTCTAAAGGGTCATTTCCTTGAATAGGTCCTTTCCATTTTTCCTGAAAGGCACCTTTGGAGCCAAGGTCCAATACACTTTTTTCGAAGGATCATTCTACAATAAAGTGAATCTTTGCAAAAGCTTGAAGGATATCTTCTTCAAGAAAAGTGTCCTTGACACTTTTCCTGAAGGATTCTTTTCTCAAGAAAATGGTCCACTTCACTTTTTCCAAAGGACATTTTTTGAGTTTCGAAAGGTCCTTTTGGCAGCAGTGCCCCCAAATAGTTTTCTTGAAGGGTCTTTTCTCAAGAAAATTGTCCATTCAAAAGTCCCAAAGGATATCTTGCAAGCAAAGTGATCTGATTTAGAGGTTCCAAAGGGAACTTTTCAAAGAGCAAGGGACCAAGACATGAATATGCCCAGACATTTTATCTGCAATAATTGTTCAAGATAAGGATAAGGCAAACAAATTCTTTCAAAAAAAGTGTTCCAATAGAAGGCCTGAAGGAATTATCTAGCAAAGGGTCTGAAGGAAATAGCTGTTTGATTTCAAAAGGTCATGGGCAACCCCATAGACATCAAATTCACGCCCCTCCCACTAGCCGTTTGGATTTTAAAATATAATGATGGTCATGTGAATGTCAAATGACATCCCATAGATTGTCAATTTGAAGACCATGAAGTATCCATTGGGTTTCAAACTGTGGGTCTCGACAAGATCAATGGCTCATGCTCAATGTACATCAAAGATCCAACAGAGTGAGATGAATTCAAATAGCTAGATAACTCAAAAGATCGACACCTGGCATAAGCTTGTAAATCATACACATTGATAGGATCCTAAGAATCAATGTAGAATTAACAAGTGGCACTAGTGGAAATAGAGTTGATAATTCAAAGCTAAATCAAGGGCTCATGCTTAATCACTCATCAAGATTGGATGGATTGAGGTTGAGTCAAAGAGGTCAATGAGTCCATGGAGCTAATGAGTTGAGGAAAAGTGTCAAAGATGCATTCAACAAGAAAAATATTGATGGCTCATAGGCATTCATGCATAGGCAAATTGATGGAGTGAGCTGGTCGAAGAGTCAAGGATCCAAATCAAACATCAACAACTAAGGAAAATAAAGGTTGAGAGAAAAGGAGAGCCCAAGTGACTTAGGTAGAGGTAAAAAGGTTGGTTTTTGACTAAGGAAAGAAAACATGATGGAGCTGAGCTTGAACATTTTTTAGTTGGAGCCAAGGGTGGATTTTTTGGGATCAAATGGTACCATTGAAGGCCTATAGGATAGACACATAGACTTTGGCAGTCATTGCCAAAGCCAACTATATGGAAAGTAACCTTTCTCCCCACTTGGGCATGCATCAATAAACCAATCATTGAGCAGTTTCACACTAGGACAAAATGAAAGTGACTTGTTTCTACTATTGTAACTGCCATGGATCATCACATAAAAGATATTGTAATGATGTAACAAACTGGCGTGACCTGAATCAATCAAATGGTCTAAATGAGCATATTTGTAGAGGTAGTTGTAACAACTTTTCAAATGGATTTGATTTAATTTTATTCCCTTTTAAGCACCAAAACTCCCTCTCTCTTGCTTTCCTTATACTACAAATATAGCCTTCAAACTATTATATTGCATTCCTTAGGCTGGTATGAATAGAGTCTACCAGAATTATATTTGACACGTCTTGGAGTAGTGAGTAAAGTATTTTGTAGTCATTTTTATAATCAATATTTAATGTTCTATGTTTGTGTAGTATGCATTAGTGAATTTCATCTTCCTTTTGCATGTCCAAACTCAACCTAGGTGCTAGGAATATTCTTTGCAGGTCATATAGTGTGTCTCAACATTGATATCTCAAAGATATAGTGGATATCCAGACTTAAGTGTCTTTAATCAAACCTTATTTTCACTACTCCCTAATTTGAGTGCATCAAACAGACCTCTATATGAAATAATATTACATAGTGAGCATTGCATTATTTTCTTATTTCATTATTGTGTTAAAGAGTTCAAGCCTAAGAGTGGGTCTATTAAATTCTTAGTGCATCACCACATGTTAAGAATAGTTTTCATTTTATGTAATATCTTAACTCTTTTCACCCCAACTGGTTTTAGGATTTAGAAGCAAAGGTCTAAAATGGTGCATCAGAGTAGCTAGCCTCATTAAAAATCCTAGAGGTCTAGTCTATATATAGGCAACCCACAACCATAGACCATTCCCATGTCAGTTTGGGTTCGGAAGCAGGACTTGAACACTCCTCCTTTCAGCTAGGGTGCAATTTGGAGTGCTAAAAAATCTGGTGGGATCACTAATATTGCATATTTGAGCATAGTAGTAAGTTTTAGAGTTTCATTTCTAGGATTGCATAATCTTTTATGCCCCCCAAGGTTATCACAAGATCCTCCACAAAAGGGAAAGGAGCGGATTTGTCTAAGCTACCTTTACAATCAACAAAGAAAAAGAAGGCCCCTCAACCAAAGCCTATACCTACCCCTCTTATTCCTCCTCTTTTTGCCTAAAGTCCTCTTGTTCAAGTAAGTATTATTCATCTAAACACTGTTATAAACCCCATATCTCAGATGGCTATTCCTAGAAGGTAAGCTTTTGTGCCATTTAATGGTGGTAGTCTTTTAAACCTTACTCAATGGGATGATATTCTAGTCTTCACTTTGAAGGCCCTTACCTATTATACAAGAGAAAATCTAGTTACTCCTATAGACCATATGACAAATTTTACTAACCTCTATTTAGTACATCATGTAACCCAATAAAATTTAGCAATGAGGTTGTTAGCAACTTATTTCAAGGGAAAGGCAGTTCAGTGGTATAGAGGATTGGCCCCTGCATCAATCAATAGTTGAGATGAGTTTGGATAGGTCTTGTGCAAGCACTTTGAAGACAAGAGTGATCATATTTCACTTGTGGAGCAACTCACAACAATCAAGAGATTCCATAATGAGTTCATAGTGGATTTCAGCTACAAATTCTAGAAGACTTGGGTTAGAATTCATGTAGTGATAAAGCCTACACCCAACTATGCTTTTTTGTACTATTTGAAAGCTCTCAATTCAAATGTAGATGTAATGATTTAATCCATGGGAGGGAATACCCTACCTGGAGCTTTTGAAGTTATAATTAGGGATGAAAATTGCCTCATTCAAGCAGGCAAGTTGGCTACAAGGACACCAATGCCTCTCTTTCCAAAGATATATCAACATACTCCAACTGTCGCTCCAGTTCCAAAATCAACAAAGTTTTATCAAATAGAAGGTGAGTAAACCAATATACTGCGGAAGATATAGAGTCTCCTCAAAGCCCAAAATAATAAGTTGGTTGAAATGGAGAGGCAATAGGCCCCACCATATAGGTCCTACCACAATAATAATAAGAATTTTTAGTATAATAAGCCACCTTATTAAACCAATCATCAAGGACAAGGGCATAAGCCTCAGCTAAGGAAATACAATCCTAATGATCTGAGTAATTCTAGAGATGTTGTGCCAACTGAGAACAATTATGCCTAAAAATGTTCATGGTAGTCAGAGGGATAGACCAATGAGATGGTAATGTCCACTACTAGAAATATGTATCAAGACCTTGATTGGCAGCATGCTCCTTCATTTTAGAGTCATGACATGATGCCTCCTCCACCATAATCCCCCCAAGTGAATCAAGACAACATGCCTACCATGTCACGATCAGAATCTTAGAGCTAGCAAAAAGAGAGCATGAGTGGAACACCTACTGATACCACATGCATGAATTTCCAAGAAGGGGAATGTGTGTTCGAGCATGTAGCAGCCAATATAAGACAAGCCCAGTGGACAAATGAATCAATTTTATCTCAGACAAGAGCTAAAAAAAGGGTGGTGGAGGACAACTTGGGGCAACCTAAGGCTTCTACATCACCTTTTTAGCCTAGTTAACAACCCACTTCTTTAGATGTAACTACTAAATATTTTATAAATCAATAAGTTCCCCAATCCCATGGGTAGTAGTAAAGGTCCCCTTTTTTTCGTCATATTACTCAAATTCCAAGTGATGCCTCCACCTCTAAAGGGCAGTCCAAAGGTACTAGTCTTCCTTTTAATATTATGGATTATTTAAAGAAGGATAATATGACTATGTCCATGTATGATGCTCTATCTATCCTTGGTTAAAAAGAGATTCTCAATCAAGAGATATCTAAACTTTCTCAGGTGGAAAAAATGGTTGATCAAGTGGATGCTATTTTCATCAATAATAGTTAGCCTAGCAAATCCCCTGGCCAAGTTCCCAATCAATTTCCAAGCAAAATCCAACCTAAAAATGTTGTCCCTCCTCCTAAGGTTGTAAATCCTCCCTCATTTTATTTGTCAGTTATCATAGGGGATTGTTTAGTGCATCATTACATGATTGACTTAGGTGATTCAACCTCAGTGATGCCTAAAGCCATAGGAGACAAGCTTGGGCTCAAATATGTGCCTAATGAAAAGGGTGTGCTCTAATTGGATGGATCCCCTACTAAGATAGTAGGCATCTTGAAAGATCTTCAAATCACCTTGGCTGCATGTCCAAATTATGTCATTTTCCAAGATGTAATGGTGGTAGACCTCCCCTTATTTTTCCCTATGCTTCTTTAGAGACTTCACTGCTAAAATTAGGGGATATCTATCATCTGATTGGTCATACATGGTTTTTAGAACCAGGTATGGAACCAAAGTCACCATAATATCTGAGCCCATCACCAGGTTCCACCTAGAACCCTACGTGCCCAATCTTAAAATTACTAATTGTGCCATATTTGAGGAGGTGAAAGAAGTTATTGAACAAGAACCCCATAGTCATCTAGAAGGCATCTCAGACCTATAATTGGATGAGTGCATAGATGATAACCATGGATTTGATCCATAAAACATCATTGAATAGATAGACTTGGGAGTGTACTTTATGCATGAGAAAGGTGCCGTAATACCTTCCTTAACTAACACTTCTCAACGAGAAGATGGTATATGGACTTTGTTCTTTGATGGCTCAAGATCAAAGAATGGAAGTGGAGTAGGAGCCATGTTGGTTTCACCCTCAGGTTGAAAGTATCTTTCTACTACAAGACTCCAATTTAGTTGCATCTCAAATACAATTGAATATGAAGCTCTTTTGCATGGTTTGGAAGAAGCAAGGAAGAGAGGTATCTAGCTCCTCAAGGTCAAGGGTGAAAATGAACTTAAAGTGAAACAAGTGAGAGGCCTAAGTGTAGTCAAGAGTCACCATCTAAAAGCTTATAATCACTAGGTGTGGGACATCATGGAATATTTCTTGGCATTTGATATCTAGTACATACCAAGTGAAGCAAACTAGCATGCAGATAGGCTTACTGCCATTGGTGCCCAATATGAGATAGCAAAAGGAGTCAAAGGAAATTGAGGCCAAGATAAGTTTAAGATTATATGCAGACTAGCTATACCTAATAATGAGATGATTTGGCAAGTCTTTGACAATGATGATAAAATCATATGTTTTCTAATGCAAGAGGTAGAGTTATGCCATAGGAACCAAGACAAGTTCTAAAATCAATATGATGATCAAATAATATGGCTGAGATCAAACAAGCTTCCCAAAGGACTTGTGACATTGGAGAACATATTTAATGAAAATGACCAAGTAAGAAAGGGGAAGGCATGCATATCAGCTAAAGAGGAACACTATGAAATGGTAGAGATATTTAAGGGCAAGTTGTTGAACCTGGGAAAGGTCAATACAAAAAATAAAGAGCTGCATTTGTTTTTCTATGCAAATAATTTTTTGATATATTTGCATGGGAATACAAAGACTTGAAAGGGTTTGATCCCAGTCTTGCACAACACACCATTGAATTAGAAAGTAAAGCCAAGCCAATCAAGTAGAAACAGAGGCCTATCAACCCAAGAGTAGAGGATATCATGATAAGAGAACTCTATAAATTGATCAAATCTAGGATAATATTTTCAATTAAACATTCCTCTTGGGTGGCAAACCTTGTACCAATGATAAAAAAGAATAGAGAGATTCAGTTATGTGTTGAATTCAAGGACCTTAATAAGGTGTCCCTAAATGATCATTACCCATTGCCCTCCATGGATCAAATTCTATAAAAAGTGGTAGGTTCTGAAAGGTTCCCATTGCTTGATGGCTATTCTAGCTATAATCATATCATGGTGAAATAAGAAGATAGGCAAAAGACTGCATTCACAACAAAATGGGGTACCTATGCATGTTGTAAAATGCCTTTTGGACTCTCCAATACTAGAGCCAACTTCCAAAGAGCAATGGATGTTGCTTTTCAAGGTCTTTTGAATGATATGGTTTTAGTTTACCTTTATGATATAATAGTTTTCTTAAAATACCCTAATGATCATCTAACACATATGAGATCTATTTTTGATAGATGCAAACAATTTGGAGTTTCTTTGAATCCAAAGAAATGCATTTTTTTAGTATATGAAGGGATACTTTTGGGACATGTGGTGTTTGAAGTTGGTCTATCCACTAATCCAGAAAGGATAGAGGCAATCCTTGCTCTACCACTTTCTAAACACAAGAAAGGGTTGCAGATCTTCTTAGGCAAGATCAATTTCATCAGGAGGTTCATTCTAGGCTTTACAGAGCTAGTCAAGCCTCTCACTCATATGCTGAGAAAAGGTAAAGAGTTCACATGGACAAGGGAAGGTAAGAGGAGCTTTGAGGCCATCAAGGAGGCCATATCTCATGCCCCCACTCTTTTAAATCCATATTTAAACAAGGACTTCTATCTGTATGCCTTTTCCACATTAGATGTAATTTTTACCACGCTCATGCAGTACAATAATCAAGGTTTGGAGTAACCCATTTCTTTATTTAGATTAGCATTGGAGGGTTATGAAGAAAGATATAACTTTTTTGAAAAACATGTGCTTGTTGTTGTTATAAGTTTGAAGAAATTCAAGCATCTAGTTTCAAACAATAAGATCATACTAATGGTGGCTCACCCAAGTGCGAAGGATTTTATCCTCAATAGAGATTTGAATGAAAAGAGAGATAGATGGGTCAACAAGTGTATAAAATATGACGTTGAAGTCAGGGTCATGAATCTAGTCTGAGGAAAGGGTTATGTGAACATCTTGATAAAGATGTGAGAGAATTGAAAGAGAGTACACCCAACATGAATATGAATACACTCTTCCATCTAGTTGGACACTGAACATTGAAAGATTTCTCCAAATAGGAGAGTGTCTAAAGGGTTTAAATGCAACACAAAGATGACACTTCAGGATGCAATCAGTGTCATACATCTTGATTGATGGAGTGTTTTTTTAAAAGGACATTGGAGGTATGCTCTTAAGATGCATTGAAACTAACCAATTTGATAATATTCTTTGGTAATTCCATGATAGTCCTCAAGGAGGCCATTTTGTAGCTAGGACCACAACTACAAAAATCATTAGAGCTGGTTACTTTTGGCCCAATGTATTCAGAGATGCACATACATGGGTGAAGAAGTGTTCAAAATGTGCCATGTTTACAAGGAAATATAAGCTAACCACTATGCCATTGAAGCCTATTCAAGTTGAGTAGCCTTTCATGCAATGGGGATTAGACTTCATTGGAATGATAAATCCTCCATTTAGTGCTGGCCATAAGTGGGTCTTGACAGCCATAGATTATTTCACTAGGTGGGTGGAAGCAGTTCCCTTAAAGGAAGCAAATGAAAAATCTATTCTTGAGTTCTATGAAAGCCTGGTCACCCATTTTGGAGCACCATCCACCATAATATCAGACAATACTTTGGCATTTAGCAACACAAAGGTATGTGAGTGGGATCTTGATTAGGGTATCTATCTGACATCTTCATCTAATTATTATCTGCAGGGTAATGGATTAGTCAAGTCTACTAATAAGAACATGATTTAGATCATTAAGATAATGATGGAAGATAATCAAAGACCCTGGCATACAAAATTGTAAATTATCTTATGTGCTGATAGGGTCACCCCTAAGAAGGCCATTGGTAAATCCCCTTATCTCTTAGTCTATGGAAGAGAAGTAAGGCTGCCCATTTCATTAGAACTTCTAGCTTTGGAACTTGCACACCAAATAAAGCTTCTAGAAAGTGATGCAATGGAGGTCAGGATGAATGAATTAGGAGAGCTAGAGGAAATAAGGGATGATAACATATATGCTATGTGGTCTAAAAAAAAATAGGTCAAGATGAACTTTAATGAAAGGGATTCATCAAAGACATTCCAACAAGGTGACATAGTCCTCAAATGAGATGAGGATCATGCAAAACCAGAAAAACACTCCAAGTTTGACAATCTTTGGAGTGAGCCCTATGTCATCATAGGCTGCACAGAGAGAAATGATTTTGAGCTTACCAAGATAAATGGAGATGACCTCCCCATCCCTGTCAATGGGAGGTATCTTAAATTATGATAATAGTCCCATATCTCATTTATTGTATATAAGTAGGTAGATTTATTCTTTTCCTCCCAGTGGTTTTGCACATTGTTGTTGTTAGTTATTCTATTCATATTTTAGGTTTTTGTTTTGTCTTTTATTGATTCATCATTGTTTTCCCTCACCACTAATCCAATAAAAGTTTTTAGAAGTTAAGTAAAATCTATTTGTAAGTAATTTTCATTTGAGCAAGCTTGATCAATGTCTGGGTTCCATGACCAGCAGGCTGGTAAAACTAGCTAAGTCACTAGAATTGTTGGCCATTTTGGCCCACATACCAAGCTTTTGTTTGGTTCAAATAGATAAGCAAGGTCCCAATTGATGAATGGACTAGGTGGATTTTAAATAAGGTTCAAATTTTGCAAGTGAAGGGATTCAAGTAGGTTTTCATGGTGTTGAACAATTACAAGTATAAGCCCAGCAAAGGTCTAAGTTTATACTTAGCCAAATACTTTAACGTTTGGCCAAAGTGTTAAAGCATTCCTTCGAAAGAAGTGTTCCACACAAAACCCATGGAAAAATTACAAGACTTATTTATTTTGAGAGGTTTTGTTCCACTTATTTTGACTAAGTATTTGATTTCTTTCAGGGGGAATTCTTTTGAGAGTCTTATTTTGGCCTTTTGTTCAAGAATCGTGAATTATTTTAGAGATTTTGTCTGAAATAGTTTCCCTAAAGGGTCATTTCTTTAAAGAGGTCCTTTCCATATCTCTTGAAAGGCATTTTTAGAGCCAAGGTTCAATACACTTTTCCCACAGGATCATTCTACAAGAAAGTGAACCTTTACAAAATCCTGAAGGATATCTTCTTCAAGAAAAGTGTCCTTTACACTTTTCTCAAAGGGTTATTTTTTTGAGAAAATGGTCCACTTCATTTTTTCTGAAGAGCACTTTTTGAGTTTTGAAAGGTCCTTTTGACAGTAGTGCCCCAAAACAATTTTCTCAAAGGGTCTTTTCTCAAGAAAATTATTCATTCAAAAATCTCGAAGGATATCTTGCAAGCAAAGTGATCTAATTCAGAGGTTCTAACGGGCACTTTTTAGAGAGCAAGGGACCAAGACATGAATATGCCTGAACATTTTTTCCGTAAGAATTTCAAGACAAGGATAAGGCAAACAAATTCCTTTGAAAAAAGTGTTCCAATAGAAGGCTTGAAGGAATTGTCCAGTAAAGGGTTTGAAGGAAATAGTTTTTTGATTTTAAAAGGTCCAGGGCAGCCTCATAGACATCAAATTCAAGCCCCTCCAACTAGGTGTTTGGATTTAAAAATATAATGATGATTCTGGGAACATCAAATGATGTTCCATAGACCATCAATTTTAAGATCATGAAGTAGCCGTTAGGTTTCAAACTATGGGTCTCAACAAGATCAATGACTCGCACTCAATCATACATCAAAGATCTAATGGAGCATGATGAGGTCAAATAGTTAGATCGAGATATAGACATGTGACATAAGCTCATAAATCATACAAATTGATAGGATCATGAGAATCAATGCAAGATTGACAAGTGGCACCAATGAAGATAGATTGATAATTCAAATCTAATTCAAGGGCTTGTGCTTAATCACTCATCAAGATCGAATAGAGTGAGGCTGAGTCAAAAAGGTCAGAGAGTCCAAGGTGCTAATGAGTTGAGGACAAGTGTCAAAGACACATTCAAAAAGAAAAAGATCGATGGCTTGTGGGCATCCATGCACAGGTAGATCAATGAAATGAGCTGATCAAGGAGTAAAGGATCTAGATCAAACATCAATATCCAATAAAAATAAAGGTTGAGAGCAAAGGAGAGCCCAAGTGACTTAGGTAGAGGTCGAAAGGTCAATTTTTGACTAAGGCAAGTAAGCATGATGGAACCAAGCTTGAGCACATTTCAGTTAGATCTAGGGGCAATTTTTTTAGGATTGAATGGTGCCATCGAAGACCTGTAGGATAGACACGTAGACTTTAACAGTCATTGCTAAAGCTAGCTACATGGAAAGGGACCTTTCTCCCCACTTGGGCATGCATTAACAAACTAGTCATTGAGAAGTTTTGCACCAGGACAAAATGAAAGTGACTTGTTTTTGTCATTGTAGCCACCATGAAGCATCACAAAGAAGATATTATAATGATGCAACAGACTAGGGTGACCTAGATCAATCAAATGGTCTGAATGAGCATATTTATAGAGGTATTTGTAACAACTTTTCAAATGGATTTTAATTCATTTGATTCCCTTTTGAGTGCCAAAACTCCTTCTCTCCTTCTTCCCTTCTGTTATAAATATAGCCTTTGAGATATTATTTTATATCCCTTAGGCTAGTATAACTAGACTCTACCAAAATTGTATTTAACACCTCTTGGAGTAGTGAATACAGTATTTTACAATCATTTTGTTAATCAATATTTAGTGTTCTATTTTTGTGTAGTATGCATCAGTGAACATCATCTTCCTTTTGCATGTCCAAACTCAACCTAGGTGCTATGGATCTTCTTTGTAGGTCGTATAACATGTCTCAACATTGATCTCTCAAGGATATAGTGGATATCCAGAATTAAGTGTCTTTAATAAGACATTATTTTCACTAATCCTTAATCTAATCAAATCAAATAGACCTCTATATGAAATACCATTGCATAGAAATCATAGTGAGCATTGCATTATTTTCATATTTCATTAGTGTGTTAAAGAGTTCAAGCCTTAGAGTGGGTCTATTAAATTATTGGTACATCACCACATGTTAAGAATAGTTTTCATTTTATGCAATCTCTTAACTCTTTTCACCCTAACTAGTTTTAGGATTTAGAAGCAAAGGTCTAAAATGATGCATAAGAGGAGCTAGTCTCATTAAAAATCCTAGAGGTCTATTCTATATATAGGCAACCCATAGCCTTAGACCAGTCTCATGTTAGTCCAAGTTTGGAAGTAGGACTTGAACACTCTTCCTTTTAGCTAGGGTGCAATTTGGAGTGCTAACACTATGTCGATGAGCCTCATCCCTCTAGCTTCATGCATGAGGCAACAATATTCTCAAGTCACCCTATGTAATCTTTTACCTTATGGGGAATTTTTCCAAAGGAAATCTTGGAGCAATTTCTCCAACTTTTGGTAAGATTTTTTATAAGCTACCAAACATGATGAGTAATACACATGGATGGATGCAAGAATGTTTGAGCAGATTTGAAATTTTCCTAAAAATGAAAGACTTAATCACCCAGTAATCTAGCTTCTTAGAAAATATGTCAACAACATATTGCCACAATAAAGGTGGAAAAGCATCGAAATCAAAGGGGATGCCAAAGAATTTAAAGATTTCATCATGTTGTATCCACTTCTAACCAAATTTAGCAGCCCACACTGGTAGGAGGTAAGACTATTTATAACAATGAGTTTTTTGCCATTGGATGCTAGAGTCAGAGGCTAGGCAAAAGGTGTCAAGACACTATAAGGCATTGTCCACATTATATTTATCTTCAATGAAGGTAAAGAAAGAGTCATTTGCAATGTGGCCATTAAAAAATTGTATATCTTTGTGTGGATTAGATGCATCAGGAGGGAGATAAATTCCCTTAACAAGGCCATTATCTTGGCTATTTCTAAGAAGATATCCAAAACCCTCAGCTGTAATAACATACAAGATGAGAGCCAAAGGGCACCCTTGGTGAATGGAATGAAATAAGCTAAATTGATTGAAGGTAACTCCATTGATGGAGAGGATCACTGAGGCATCAGAGAAAAGCACTTGAATAGTTTGAATGAATATGAGCCCAAAACCCAGATCCTAAAGCATAGCTAAGATAAAGGGCCATTCAATGTGATTATAAGCTTTTTCAAAGTCAATTTTGATGAACATATATTTTTTCTTATATTGTTTGGCCCAATCCTTCCCTTCTTAGATGACAATGATGTTATCCAAGATATAACAACTTTTGATGAAACCCATTTATTTTGGATGCACAATGAGAGGCAACATATTGTGCAGCCGGATGCCTTGGCGATAATTTTATAGGAAACATTCAAGAGGGTGTTGGGATGCCAGTTGTAGATCAACTCAAGATATCCCTGCTAAGGTATGAATTTGATATTTCCTTTATTTATATTTTTACCTAGTGAATGCATGTGGAATGCTTCTTGATAAACCTTAGATAAATCATTACCTACAAGATCCCAAAGAGTTTTGTAGAATTCTTAGGGAAAGCCATCAATGCCAGGGAATTTGTCATTATCCATATGAAACATAGCTTCATGAAAATCATCAATAGTGAGGGGCCTATCATAAATCACTCACTGGGTGGGAGTGAGTTTGTACAACACCATTGAAAGGCATTACTGAAAGGCAAAATCATGCTTAGTCAAAGATGCTTGAGCTTTGAACACTTGTTGATAGTGGTGGACAAAAGCTTACAAAATTTGAGTAGTCTTAGTGAGTCTATTACTAGCCTTAATAATGAATTGAATTTGTTGCTTTGAGTTTTTGGCTTGCAACAACTTAAAGAATTCCTTTGAAGCTTTGTCCCCTATTTTAAGCCAATGAAGCCTGGCTTTGACTTGGGGTCCTCGAGCATTGTATTTATTTCCAATTTGAATGCAGTGCCTTAAGGATGCAACTCTCACCTACAAGATCTCATTAAATGGATCTTTTTTGAGAGCTAGAGCTACATGGCCCATCACTGAGATAGTAGCAGAGTAGGAGTGTCTCTGAATTTTAGCAAGTTGGCAGCCATAGATCCATAAAAAGTGGGAGGTCCTTCTAATGCCATCATCCCACTAGAGAATCTAACCAAATTCTTGGGAAGGATGTGAATATAAATTTTGTTGGGTGAATATTTTGCCGTCAGCTAACTAAAGGCAAAATGGTTATATCATTCATAGTATAATGAGATAAATCTCTCCTCTCAGCAAGGGGAGGATCCCTATAAATTATCATAAACTAATTTAAACTAAATACTAACTTAGGGGTGAAATCACATCATCCATGTCTCTTTTTTTAGAAATGATGTTTACAAAGTAAAGGAAAACTTGTTGGATATTAACTGAATTCACAAGAAATCCACGAGAGTACAAAGCCCATTGTTGCTTCTCTTACTGATTTATAACTTACATCACAGTAGAAAGAGGTGCAGCCCAAAGTCTTCACTGATAAATACAATAAAGTATATAATCACAAAAGATACAAGTAGTTCAAAGTTTTTCCAATATCTTTCATTCTAAAACAATAAAACATAAACTAAAGTCAATTATAGTAGCACAAAGTCTCTATAATTAACTTCAGAACATCTTCCAGATTATTTTCACTCGCTCTATTTATTTAATCAAATAGATAAGATTGTATTAGGAAAAGGATATAAGAAAAATTTCCTACACAACACAAGTTATTCCAATACAAAATTTGAAAAGTCACTTACTTTCTCATTCGCTTGATGAAATATGATATACAATCTGAGTTCAAAGTCTTAAAAGACATTTCAATTTTTGGTAGAGTTTTGCTTCCAATAACCCTCAAGAAGAAGAAGAAGATTTTACAATAGAGGCCCTCTTTATTTATAAGGAAAGACCTTGAGGACTTTTATAAAAGACCTAATTACTTTGACCAAGTCAAATATAAGATTCCTTTTTGACTTAGGACTCCCTATATTTTTACATGTAATTACATATGAGAAAAGTACATGTAAGAATGTTCAAAGTAGTTACAAAAGTACATCAGAAAAATGAAAATTAAACAAAGGAAAAATAGTTTCAATTTGTACCCCCATCTTTCTTCATATGAGCATCATACATAGTGATAGCTGCTTGCATCCTGATACTGTCTGGAGTAACAGTGTTCTTGAAAATCATCTTAGCTCTGACTATGGTATCTCTTACCACTGTAACTAATTTTGCATAACTAGTTAACTTGGTTCTCAGATTATCCATAGTTAATTGATTATCTAGAATGTTGTCTACAGAGGCTACTGAAAATACCTTATCTTCAAATTCTTTCTAGAACATACCTTCAAATTTTTAAATCATTTTTTTTGTTAGAAGGAATTGGTTGTCTTGTGATGTAAGTTTGTAAGGTAGCTCCTCCAATTTATGCAAAAGACTAATATCATTTTATTCACAGAGTTTATTTGAAGATTCAAGGTCACTGATTAACTCTTTAAGTACCTGACTCCTATATGCCAATGCCTCTTTAGTTTCAGTGTAAGAGTCTATATCAGTAATGACACCGATTGATATTAGAGTGCTTATTTTTAGTTTCCTCATATCCATCCATTTGTCAAGATTCTTTTCTATGCTTTCAATATCTTGAGAGATAAAATTAATGAGATCATCAAGTTTTGCTCTTATTTTTCTCATTTTATCTATTTTTTTAGATAACTCTATGAGTAAGGAAACTCCTTGTGCATGCATCTTGTCCAAGTACTCTTTAAGCACTTTTATTTTGAGATAGGTCTTTTTTGCTTTTTGAATAATAGGGTCTTCTATGGAAATGGCCTCAGGATTTCTTATTTCTGGAGTGAAAATAATTCTCCTTATCACTGCAGTCAATTATTCCACCATTACTTTATAATGATCTTTCATTTCTTTCTCTCTATCAAATTTTTGAATCAGGATGTCCATGGCTGACTGCATATCACTCTTGGCACTCTCATGAGTTATCTTACCTAATTCAACTCTAGAGATAGAGTAATTACTTACATCAAAATTTTCAATGGTTGCATCTTGTGGAGGTCTTGCAATTTCTAGAAATTTATGTTTCTTATCCCCAACCATTTTTGAAATAATCTTTGACTTCTTGGGAGCCTTAGCTTTTACTAGCACCATTTTATTGAAATCAAAGTCATATGGAGAGATAGCTTGTTTCTTCCTTTTGGGTGTATAAGCTGACAACCATGGTAGGAGCACATAAGTACTTACATTAAGATCTATCTCCATTGTTGGCATTATCAGAGTTGCAATCGCACAGGTAGTGGAAATAATAGGTGAAGTATCAGTAAAAATTGCACCTTTTGTTGAGTGATTAAAAGTAGAACTATCTTCAATATCAAAAGATGGGGATGACAAACTGGGAATTGACCCTAAGGAATGAATAATATATTCAAAAGTGATTTGAGAGTTGTCAAAAATTATTTTGGAAGGAGAGGGTGATCCAAAAGAGGGAACACTAATCGGAGAAACAGGTGAAGGGGCTGCAATAGGTGTGCCAAGCGGGGAAGAAGACATTCCTATTTCTTGCTGTACATTCTCTTGTAGAGACAAAATTTCCTTCTCTTGTTGATATGTGGGCCTATCATCAATCTCCATCTATTCCATCATTAGTTCTTTAGCACTTTGTTTCTCAACTTCTATATCTGCTATTTCTGACTCTTTTTCAATAACTTTTGACGACTTCATCACGAATATGATCTTAAGTTTATGTGACTTGGAAGAAGAAGGGACATCACTTTTTTTCTTCATCCTATTTTATGATTTTCTTTTTATTTTCTCTTAAAATTTAGCTTCTGAACCTGTGATGAATTATTTCAAAGTAATTCCTTTATTTGCTAACCAATTATTGGTGTTCGCCAATATAGGTGCAAATCTTTTCCTCAAGGAAGTTAGCTCTTTTTGTGACCATTGGATTGGAGGAAGAGCGGCATTGGCAATCTATTCAATATTGTATCTATCATTAATCAAATCTCTATCATCCACTAAATTTTTAGGGATATCAACAAGTCCTAGATATTCAATCTGCTCAAGAGATAACCTATTGTAGTTTATTTTCTTGATATCTTCTGCTGTTCTCAAATATACCCAAACATCTTCAATCATAAGTTTATAAAATTAAGTTTTCCTCCTGATTATATCTTTCACACCCTTGTAATCAAAATTTAGTCTTTTTTAAAATTGCTTCAAGGTTACGAGTTGCATTTTAGTTTCCATGGCTCTAGCCTTTCCAATGGTTAACACTGAAAACCTGCCAATTTCAACTGAGAACTTGAAACCAGGATTCTTGAGTTCCATATATTTATTATGCATGATGATTATTTGTCTGCATAGTTTCATTAAGACTAATTTATCTAAGAGGAATCTCGGAGGCATATAAGGATGACCTTGGAAAAATCCATCCTTTAGGTATGAGAAAGAATAAAATTGTAAGAACATGCATCCAAAATCATTCATGACTGTCCAAGCCTCATCTGACATTCTTCTTTAATCTAATTAAGGATAAAAAAGACATAAAAATATTGCAAATAAAACATCATTTACTCTCTTTAAATGATAAATAAAACCCTTCAATATTAACTGAGAGTAGTATTGATATACTATGGTTACTTTCCTATCTCCTTCTGATGTCAAACTTGGAAATTTTTTCATTAAAGCTGCAATATAGACCAGGTAAGAAGTCATGTAGAATTTAAAGGTAGTGGATACCTTCATCAATTGCTCATGCAAAGCATTTTTGACTTATTCTCCCTAGAAGATGACTTATTTGCTTTAGAGAATTATCTTGATGAATGGATACATCTATTCATGAAACTGTGAGGAAGAGGGTAAACCTCTTACCCTGCTGAGAAGAGTGATTAGGTCACCAACTTCTTCTATAAAGTCACTTCTTAAAAAACTCCATGGCCATCTTGACAAATTTCTCCTTAGAGTCTTGAGCCATTTATTGTTGATTACCTTCTTCACTTTTTCAAGATCTTTGTCATATTCTCTTTGTGTTTCAACAAAATCAAGCTTTATCACCTCTGTAGTAGGAGGGCACATGAACACTTTATCAGTGAACTCAAGATCTAGTCTAATTATCACATTACCACTAGCGTCTAACAAAATCTTGGTATCCTTATTATAAAATTGAGCACACTAAAGAATAAATTTTGTGTTGTGAGCTACTACAAGGAAAGAAGATACTAAATAAATATTGCTGTCAATTATCTTCTTCATTTCATGGCTAGGATTGCTTGACTTAGTTCTTTCTATGAACTCAACCATGTCCACATGACCGATCTCTGTATCTCTAATGTCATCAACATTAGAAGTAACTAAGGTGATTGAAAAAACACATTGATATTTATACTTTATTACCTTTGACTTCTTCGGAAAAAACTCAGTCATCTAGAAGAGCTTTTACTAAAAGGGATGTCGATAAAGAAGGATCTACAGAATAAACTGCAACAAAAGTTATAATCATGCAATTAGAAGAAATACTAGCAATTTGAGAAAATTGAATGTTGATGATCACAATGATAGGGATACACTTGAAAGGGCTAAAGTGCAAGCAGGCTGAAAAACTAGAAAAAAGTGGGCTCAAAAGGGCAAAATTGAAAATATCTCAGAGTTAGGAAATTTAAGAGGTTGTTTGCATGGGCAGCAAAAATTGCCGCCCTTACATATGGGGAATGTTTACATTTGCATCAGTAGAAAAAATTTCCACCCTTGCAGGTCAAGGTATTTACGTTTTGCTTCGGCAGCAAAAATTGTCGCCCTCGCAGGAGGAAAAAATTGTATTTATGCAGAGGCCGCAAATTTTTTTGCCAAAACATGTCATCTTCATGGGTGGTGAAAAATGCCACTTAGGCATGTTTAACATGCAAGGGCAGTGTAAAATGTTGCCCATGCATAAAGCAAGGATTTTTGATCAGATGTCATAGCGGCATTTTTTGCTGCTTTTGTAAGAAATGGTTGGAATGCTTTGGCAACAAAATTCATCACTTTTACACTTAGTTGAAGAATGAAGTCTACAACTTGCAAGTGATAAAAAATGTTGACATTGAAAATGGTTGGATTCATGGTTCTAATGTTTGAACAGTGAATTTTGCTGATGACACACAATGAAAACCTAGAGGCAAAAGGAGGGTTGGCAGGATTAGCCATTAGCTAGGCTCACTAGGGTAAAGTAGCAAAATGAGGGAGGAATTTGAAAACAACAAAAATAAAAATAAAAAGAAAATAAAAGTTTAACCTAAAAGAAAAAAAACTAAGAAAGGAAGAAAGAAAAATCTAGAAGCAAAAAGACTAAAAATTAAAACTTACCTGATAATTTTGAAATCCTAAGCTCGAAGTTAGTGGATTCATAATCCTACTCATTCACGCAGTCAAATGATTGTAGGGAGGAGTCTCAGGAAACTTAAAATGATCAAAATGATAATCAAATGGCATTTAAATACCCCAAACTAAGTTTTAACAACTCGGTGCATGCGACCATAAATGATGTGTGAATTTTAAGAATTTTTAGAAAATTTATGCTTGGGTGACAAAAATTGCCATCCTTGCATAAGATAGGGAAGGTCATGCATTGGCAGTGAAATTCACCGCCAATGCATGAAGAGAAAATAAAAATACAAAGGTGGCAAATTTTGCTGCCAGTGCATGAGAAAGAGAAAAAACAAAAAAGATGCAAGAGCGGCGATTTATGTTGCTTCTGCATGAAAAGAAAGAAAACATGCAAGAGCAGTGAATTTTGCTGCTTTTGCATGGAAAAATGAAAAATATGCAAGGACAACAAAAAATGCCACCTATGCATGGAGAAAATGAAAATTGGCTAACACCTTATGAATGATCAAATTTGATATTTTGATCAGATCAAGACTACAATAGGTTTCACAATTTTTGATAAATCATGATGAGAGAGTGTTGAAAAATTTCTCAAGATGTCAGCCAACTTCAATTGAGACCAAGAGAATCTTGTCTCAAACGACGAACCTAGAGTGAAGATTATGAAATGGACTAGTTTCATAGGGGTTGTCCACAAAACAAGAGTAGCTAATTTTAGGAACAATAGCTGGCTCTAGCTGGGGAACTTCTATTGATTGATCTTTGAAACGATTGAAAGGAGTAGAATCCAGCCTCTAAGTGCCTTCATCCATGCCATTAGGCCACGAAGTCAAGTTATGAAAAAAAAGACATAAAAAAACTAAACAAAAATACAAATAAAAATATAAAACTATACAAATGTACAAATGAACTTATTTGATACTTCAGGGATTGAAGTGCTTCAAATATTGCTCACTGTGAGGCAGTGAAAATAGTGTTCTATCTTGATATTTTATCAAAAAACTATTTTCACCATAGAATCGATGAATGGCGAATGGACCTCTCCACAAGAAATTAAATTTTTCATGCATTCCTTTTGGTTCTCTCTTCTTGTCCCACAACAAAACTTGATCTCTAATCTGAAACTCATGAATCTTTGATTTCTTGTGGAAGAATTTCTTTACTTGATTTTGATGTTCAACGATACGATCCAATACCATAGTTCATTTCTCTTCTAGTTCAGTTAGGTACATGATCCTCTTATCAATAGAATTTTCAAAAGTTTGGTCTTCCACTGCCTTTGCTAACTTCAGTGCTAGTAGCTCCAAGGTAATTGGTATCTCCACATTTAGACCATATAGAAGTTGAAATAATGACATACTTATTTCCCTTTTAGGTGTAATCATGTCTGCCCATAAAACATCAAACAATGCTTTATGCCAAGTTTTTTTATTGTTATCTACTAGTTTCTAGATAATAGTAACTAGATTCTTGTTACTTCATTCTGCTTGACCATTTCCTTGTGGATAATAGTTTGAAGAGTGGGAAAGAATAATCTTGTGATTGTAGCAAAAGTCAATAATCTCATGAGAAGAGAAACAAGTAGCATTGTCTGTTATAATTTTATTCAAAACTCCAAATTATAAAATAATATTTTCTTTAAAGAAATTACATACCACTTCCGAAGTAGCATGCTTAATTGGAATGGCTTCCACCCACTTGATAAAATAGTCTATTACAGTGAGAACATAGTCATGTTCAGCACTTGAGGATGAGTTCATAGTGATAATAAAGTCAATACTCTATTGCTGAAAATGTTCTTCAATCACTACCAGCTTGAGAGGTAATGCAACCAACTTGGGTTTTCCAACAAATTGTTGACATAACTCACACCTACGTACCCAATTATATGTATCTTGGAATAGTGTAGGCCAATAGTATCTGGCTCGTAGAATTTTTTGAGCCATCACAGGTGTAGAAAAATGTCCTCCACAAGCTAAATTGTGAAAAGACTCTAAAAATTTACTTTGTTGCACTTTATCCATGCAACAAAAAAATACTCCATCAAGGCTTCTTTTGTACAAACCGTTGTCCCATAAGACATAGTTAGCAGCTTTTAACTTAATATTTTATTTTTCTTTATAATATAGATGGGTAGGACACTCACCATAGGTAAGAAAATGAGAAATATTGGAATACCACTTATCAGTAGTAGTGACAAAAAGAATTATTGGCATGTCCTCAACTTCTGCTTCTTCATATTCTATTTATTTTGGTACATTATCAACAATCAATTGATAGAGACCTCTTCTCCACACAAGCTTAGTAGGTTTGATATCAAGATTAAACTCATGAATTTTAGCAATCCAATTGCCCCTTTTAGTACTAAACTTTTATTGAGTTAAAATAGACTTTAGTATTGTATCAGGTACCAAAACAATAGTATGTGAATTCAGGATATAGAATCAGAAATATTTTATCGCCTTAACCATGGTATAAGCATGCTTCTCCATATTTGAATATTTCAAGTCATGAGCTTTGAGAGGACAACTCATAAATAATATGGGAGATTCCACACCTTCTTCATTTTGCTGAAGCAAAATGGCTAAAAGTGTATGATCAGAAGCATAGCTGTATACTATGAAGTCTTTGGTATAATCCGGACAAACTAGGACTAGAGCATGAGCAATAGCCTTCTTGATATCTTCAAATGCTGCTTTGCCTTTTGCAATTCAACAGAAAGTAGCCTTACCCTTCATCATATTAACAATGTTGCAAATTTTCTTTGAAAATTCAAGAATGAACCTTCGTAGAAAATTTACCTTCTCAAAGAAAGAATGAACTGCAGCCTTACTAGCAAGTAGAGTAAGATTTTGAATAGATTTGACTCTTTCTGAGTCAATTTTTGTGCCTTCTCAGAATACAATGTGACTGAGAAGTTTACCTTCTGTAACCCCAAAAATTGACTTCTTAAGATTGAGAGAAATATCATTTGCCGACAGTATTCCAATACTTGTTGTAAATAATGCACATAATCAAGATGATGTTTGGAGAAAATAGTCAAGTCATCAAGATATACCATAAAAAATTTCTCTATTTTATGTCTGAAGGCAAGGTCCATTGCTCCCTAGAAAGTGGTGCCAGTATTGATCAGACCAAAAGGCATTTTGTGATATGCAAATGTGCCTCAAGGTGTAGTGAAAGTGGTTTTATATTAATCTACTTCATTAACTTCTATTTGATTATACCTAGAAAAATTATCTAACATTGATAACATTTCTGAGTCAGTTACTATTTTCAATACTTGATCCATGATAGGTAGGGGTAGTTATCCTTTAAAGAAGATTGATTGAGATTCCTAAAATCAACATAGATACAATTTTTTTAATTCTTTTTTGTTATCAGAACTATGTTCGCAATCCAGGTGGAATGATGAATTAGAAAAATTATTCTTGCATTCAATATCTTCTAAATCTCAAAAAGAATAGTACCTAATATTTTGAGATTGTATTTTCATTATTTCTACTTGTGAAGTAATGCAAATGTGCCCTAAAGTGTAGTGAAAGTAGTTTTATATTAATCTGCTTCATTAACTTCCACTTGATTATACCTAGAAAAACTATCTAACATTGATAACATTTTTGAGCTAGTTACTGTTTGTAATACTAGATCCATGATAGGTAGGGGGTAGTTATCCTTTAGAGAAGATTGATTGAGATTCTTGAAATCAACATAGGTACAAATTTTTCTATTCTTTTTTGTTATCAGAACTATGTTTGTGATCCAGGTGGAATGATGAATTAGAAAAATTATTCTTGTATTCAATATTTTCTAGATCTCAGAAAGAATAGTACCTGATATTTTGGGATTGTATTGCCTTTGTTTCTACTTGTGAAGTAATGACCCAGCTTTAAGAGAAATTTTATGCTAAATTTCTTTAGACCTGAAGGATTTCAAATCATCATAAGAATATGCTAAAATATCAATGTAATGACAAAGAAGAGTAATGAGTTTGAAATTTTTATGAGTAGTGTAACATTTCTCAATGTTGACCATTTTAGGATCTTCTTTAGAACTCGAATTCACTTAATCAAACTCTATAATAGAACTTGAATCTATTTGTTACTGTTGTTTGATATATCTGTCATGCATATCAAATAAATTTTTAAGAGAAACTAAATTTTTTAGAATTTTATTTCTTTTTAGTTGAAAAAACTCTTCATCAGTTTATGAATCTAATTCAAAAATTAATTCTCATGGTAGAGATTCACTACCTTCAAAATAGAGCTCCTTAAAGCTATCTATCTTTTCGAGAAAAGCAATAATTTGATTATCACCATTAAATACCTGTCAATAGTCATCGTTATTAGGTACATTTGGTTGAAAGACCATCTCAATAGTATATTTATTTTCTTTAAAATCTTTATGAGGAACTATGAGGGTTGTGGAGATAGCCAATGAATCTACACGATCATTAAACTCTCTTGGCATCATAAAAATATTAAAAGTATCAAAAATTCAATGCAATCCCATACATGATTGTGATAATGTCATAATATTTTATTTTTGGTTTGATATAGATTCTTTACTTAACAAACCACCAATTCAACGTCTCCTCGAGCATGAATAATATTAACACCTCTAATATGAACAACTTTCAATTCAAGCATTAATAATTTGTATTCAGTGGTATTATTGGTATTGTTGAATTGCAACTTATATGAGCAAGGGAAAAGATCTCTTTGTAGAGATATCAAAACAATTCCAGCTCTAGAACTGGTACCAGAGTAGCTGTCATCAAATTCTAAAATTCAAACCTCATTAGAAATTGATTTTCTTAAAGATTCTTCTTTATTAGTGAAGGAATTTCTTTTTTTCTAAACTTTTCTCTAAATTTTTTTCTGATTTTCTATTTGGATCATCTAAATTGTCACCTAATGAACTTTTGTCTGATGAATTAAAGATATATTTAGTGGATAAAAAATAATTATCCATTCCCAAGGATTTAAACAAAATTTGAGTTTTGAGGTTTGATGTTTGGATAACAATATATTTTGACTCATTTTTAATAAGTAATTTTTACATGATACCTTTAACAGGTATCCTTGCTTTAGATAGATCCATGTTCAACTCTCCACCTACATATTTGTAAAAATTACGTTTGAGTAGAATGCCATAAGATGCTGTTAGGGTGTGGAGCTAAAAGCTTCACCAAGGAGCATACTTTAACAGGTTCGGGTCTACACAGACACCGGCGTCAGTCAGGAGCGACCGACGTCAGTCAGGTGCAGTTGCAGAGGCGCCGGTGTCAGTAGTGGGTCGGCCAGCGGTGGTCATAGGCAAGCAGCAGGAACCGACGTCGGTTACCTGTGCGTCCAGGAAGTTATTTCCGAGGACAAAAGCGAGTGTTTGCATGATGAGTTTAAGTTGTAGTCTTAAGCTCGCATCTCTATTATTAGCAATATTATTTTTAGAGCCCTTGTTCAAGTGGCTTAACTGTTTGTTATAAGTGCATGCTCAAGTTTCCTAATTCTATATGTAGAATTAGATCTTCTTAGCTTTGTGTGAATTATTGTAGTAGTTGTTGAAAAATAGTACAAAATTGAATCAATCCAGGTTTTGTTGGAGTTGATTGTTCTTGAGAGAGAGAGCTCTTGAGGAATAGAGATCTAGTGAGAGATCTATACATCTAGGAGAGGTGTGGAAGAAAGAAGTTTCTTCAATTGTATTCCTTTTGTAAAGAGTTTGTTAATACAAGTTTTCAGGGTGGTTTCTTGTATCTCTTGTTCTTGCTGTTTATCATTCTAGTTACTTGTCTATCTGATTTATTTCTGCGTTTATTGCTTTCACAAGTGTAATCTATTGTTGGTTGATCCCCAACAAGTGGTATTAGAGCTCAGGTTCACTAACAGGTGGTTCAGATCTGTATAGTGCGTATTGATTACAGGTTCTCACAGGGGTTTTTGTAGGGATTTCTGTTTGAGTGGGAGAAGCAATAGCAGATGAAAGTAAATTAAGAATGGAAAAGTTTAATGACAAAAATTACCAACATTGGAGAATGCAGATAGAGGATTTTCTGTATCAGAAAGATCTCTACTTACCATTAGGTGGTGTTGCAAAGAAGCCCAAAGACATGGAGGATGAAGAATGAGAAGTTCTTGACAGAAAGGCTTTGGGGTCTATAAGACTGAGTCTAGCATCCACTGTGATATCTAATTTATCACAGGCAAAGTCTACGGTAGAGTTGATGACTACGTTAGCAAATTTGTATGAAAAACCCTTAGCTTTTAATAAGGTATATCTTATGAAGCAGTTATTTAATTTGCATATGAATGAAGGTGGATCTGTTTCTACTCATCTGAATGATTTCAATGGAATTGTGAATCAATTAAGTTCAGTCAATATAGTGTTTGATGATGAAATAAAAGCTCTTTTAATATTATGTTCTTTGCCTGAAAGCTGGCATGGCTTAGTAATGGCAGTAAGTAATACTGCATCTGCATCAAATATTTTGAAAGTAGAGGATGTTGTTAGTGTTATCTTGAATGAGAAAATTCGCAGGAAAAGCACATAAGAGACATCTGGGAACGCTTTAATTTTTGAGAGCAGGGGGAGGCAAAAAGAGAAGAGCAAGAAAGGCAGATCAAGATCCAAATCTAAGGGGAAAGGCAGATCTAAATCCAGAAATGGCAGAAGGCCACAATGCTGGAATTGTGGAAAGATGGGGCACATAAGCAGAGATTGTTGGTCAAAGCCTAAGGAGGATAATCAGCACGAAAGAAAGGAAGAAGCCAAGGTTGCAGGTATTGCACAAGATGCTTTAATTTTCTCTCTACATAATAATATAGAATCTCGGGTGTTAGATTTTGGTGCATCTTTTCATGCTACCCCTAACAGGAAATATTTTAGTGACTATATCCATGGAGATTTTGGAATAGTGTATCTAGGGGATGATGAGCCCTATAAAATAATTGGCAAGGGTAAAGTGTAGCTGAAGATGCAGAATAGCAACACATGGGTGTTGAGAGATGTGATGCATGTTCTTAGCTTGAAGAGAAATTTGATTTCTGTAAGAAAGTTAGGGGATGAGGGTTGTACAGTAACTCTCACATCAGAATCTTGGAAGGTGACCAAGGGTGCACTTGTTATGGCCAGAGGTAAGAGAGAAGGTACTCTCTATTTATGTAATTGTGTTACTAACAAATCTCCTTCTGTATTATCTACTTCAGATGTGGATGCTAAATTGTGGCACTCAAGGCTTGGCCACATGAGTGAGAAGGGGATGTCAATTCTTAAGTCCAAAGGTATGCTTTCAGATTTAAAAGGCATAGATCTAGAGTTTTTTGAGCATTGTGTATTTGGAAAATAGAAAAGGGTTAGTTTTTTCAAGACTGGGTCTACTAAGAAGAGGCATAAGTTGCAGCTTGTTCACACAGACGTGTGGGGACCGGCTCAGATTGCTTCCATTGGAGGATCACAGTACTATGTATCTTTCATAGATGATGCTACAAGGAAGGTATGGATCTATTGTATTAGGAGAAAATCTGATGTATTTGAGACTTTTAAGATTTGGAAAGCTATGGTTGAGAATGAAACAGGTAAAAGATTGAAGTGCCTGAGATCTAACAATGGCAGTGAGTTCTGCAGTTATAAGTTCAGAGATTATTGTTATATGCATGGAATCCGTAGGCAAAGGATGGTTCCAAGGACACCTCAGCAGAATGGAATCGTTGAAAGGATGAACAGGACAATAATGGAGCGTGCAAGATGTATGAGATTGCATGCCAGTTTGCCCTTACAGTTTTGGGCATAAGCTGTTGACACTGCAGTATACTTGATTAACAGAGGACCCTCTACAGCTTTGGATGGTGGTATTCCAGAAGAGGCATGGACAGGTAAAAATGTTGATCTCTCATATCTCAAAGTTTTTGGTTGTGAAGCCTTTGTGCATATAGATAAAGAAAATAGAAAGAAGCTTGATGCTAAGTCTATGAGGTGCACGTTTATTGGCTATGGCTCAGATGATTTTGGTTACAAATTGTGGAATCTAGAAACTAACAAGGTAATCAGGAGCCGTGATGTTGTTTTCAACAAAAGAGTGATGTATTGTGATCAGCTAAGGAAGCTGAATCAATCTGAGTAGAGCAATGGTGAATTGGACGAGGTGAAAGTCTAATATGAGCTCGCAGGAAAAAGAAATAATCACTTGCAGGAAAACACAGAGACCGACGTCGGTAGAGTAGGAACTGGCGTCGGCAGTACAGAGACCGGCGTCGGCCATACAGAGACTGACGTTGGTAGGACAGGCACCGACGTCGGTCAGCCAGAACCGGCGTAGGCCAGTAACAGGTCTGGAGGTGATCGAGGTCGGTCACTGTTAGAAAATTTGGGTGGACAACGTGTTGTGAACGAGTCTCAGACACCCGTCAGGAGGTCAGAAAGGGTGAGTAAGCCTCCAATTAGATATTCTCCTTCTTTATTTTATCTATTGCTAACTGATGGTGGAGAACCAGAGAGTTTTGAAGAAGCAATATAGGTGGAGTCCAAGAGTCAGTGGGAGCATGGCATGGTTGAGGAGTTGGAGTCCTTAAAAGAGAACCAAACATGGGATTTGATTGAATTGCTAGCTGGTAAGAGAACACTCAAGAACAGATGGACCTACTGGTTGAAAGAAGGTGAGAATGGACAGATGAGATATAAGGCCAGATTGGTGGTAAAAGGATTTGCACAAAAGCCAGGTATTGACTTTGGTGAGATTTTTTCTCCTGTTGTTAAAATGACTTCTATAAGGGTTGTATTGTCTTTGGTTGCTTTTGAGGATTTGCATCTTGAGCAGCTTAATGTTAAGACAACATTTTTTCATGGAGATTTGGATGAAGAAATTTATATGGAACAGCCAGAAGGATTTGAGGTCAAAGGTAAGGAGAAGTTAGTGTGCAGATTGAAGAAAAGCTTGTATGGCCTCAAGCAAGCTCCTAGGCAATGGTACTTAAAATTTGACAAGTTTATGACTGAGCATGGCTATAGTAGGTGTCAATCTGACCATTGTGTGTATTTCAAGAGATTTGATAATGGTAGATATATTATTCTATTGTTGTATGTAGATGATATGCTAGTTGCAGGATCACACATGCAGGATATCTCTGAGCTTAAGGTAAAATTAGCTCAAATGTTTGCTATGAAGGATTTGGGAGCAGCAAAGAAAATCCTTGGCATGAGCATTAAGAGAGACAAGAAAAATCACAGGTTGATATTGTCTCAAGAAGATTATGTGGACAAGGTGTTGAAACGGTTCAATATGCAGGATGCTAAACCGGTAAGCACACCTTTGGCTGGACATTTTAAGTTGAGTAAAGAACAATGTCTTAATTCATATGATGAGGTAGAGTACATGAGTAAAGTTCTATATTCTTCTGTAGTAGGGAGTTTGATGTATGCAATGGTGTGTACTAGACCGGATATTGCCCAAGTAGTGGGAGTTGTAAGTAAGTATATGGCCAATCCAGGTAAGGAACATTGGAAAGCAGTTCAGTGAATCCTTAGATATCTGAGAGGAACCAGCAGTAGGCACTTGTGCTATGGAGGTTCAGATACTTCTCTACATGGTTATGTAGATTTAGATATGGTAGGTGATTTGGATGGCAGAAGGAGCACTACAGGGTATGTTTTCACTGTAGGTGGAACGGCGGTTAGCTAGATATCTAAGTTGCAGAAGGTTGTTGCCTTGTCAACTACAGAAGCAGAGTATATTGCAGCCATAGAGGCTAGCAAAGAGATGATATGGATGACACGGTTCATGGATGAGCTTGGTAGGGAGCATGAGAGTTGTAGATTGTATAGTGACAGTCAGAGTGCAATCCATTTGGCTAAGAATTCAGCATTTCATTCAAGAACAAAGCACATACAGCTAAGGTATCACTTCATACGACAGGTATTGGAAGATGGTGAGTTGAAGCTAGAGAAGATCCATACGGATAGGAATCTTGCTGATATGCTAACCAAGCCGGTTACAAAGGAGAAGTTGAATCTTCATTCAACTTCTATTGGTCTTCATGATTGAGTTGAAGATGGAGGAGCTAGAAGATGTTGCTGTACAGGTACTGGTGCAGCTGTTTATCTCCAAGTGGGAGATTGTTAGGGTGTGGAGCTAAAAGCTTCACCAAAGAGCATAATTTAATAGGTTTAGGCCTACACAGACACCGGCGTCGGTCAGGAGTGACCGACGTCGGTCAGGTGCAGTTGCAGAGGCACCGACGTCGGTAGTGGGTCGGCCGGCGGCGGTCATAGGCAAGCAGCAGGAACCGACGTCGATTACCTGTGCGTCCAGGAAGCTATTTTCGAGGATAGAAACGAGTGTTTGCATGATGAGTTTAAGTTGTAGTCTTAAGCTCGCGTCTCTATTATTAGCAATATTATTTTTAGAGCCCTTGTTCAAGTGGCTTAACTGTTTGTTGTAAGTGCATGCTCAAGTTTCCTAATTCTATATGTAGAATTAGATCTTCTTAGCTTTGTGTGAATTATTGTAGTAGTTGTTGAAGAACAGTATAGAATTGAATCAATCCAGGTTTTGTTGGAGTTGATTGTTCTTGAGAGAGAGAGCTCTTGAGGAATAGAGATCTAGTGAGAGATCTATACATCTAGGAGAGGTGTGGAAGAAAGAAGTTTCTTCAATTGTATTCCTTTTGTAAAGAGTTTGTTAATACAAGTTTTCAGGGTGGTTTCTTGTATCTCTTGTTCTTGCTGTTTATCATTCTAGTTACTTGTCTATCTGATTTATTTTTGCATTTATTGCTTTCACAAGGGTAATCTATTGTTGGTTGATCCCCAACAGACGCTGGAACATCGGCCACTAAGACTGTCATCTTAATCTTCTTATCTAAAAAAGCCACAAATGCAAATTAGGTATCTTTGATTTAACCTAAAAGTGGTACTTATTTTCTATGAAAAAACATCTTCTAAAAATCTTAGTTAAGGTAAGATCAAGAGAATTTACTACCTTGGCGGGCATAACATTATCAGAGGCTCTAAAATCTATTATATAATTGCTCAACTTATTACTATTTATCAATAGCGAAACATAGAAAGGTTCTATTTTTTCAAGGGCAATAAGAGGAGTAGTGACAAGATTATTTTGGATAGATTTGTTGTTTGAGGGATCATGAGTCACTTTTAAGAAATCTTGTTCTATAGGGACAGTTTTGTTTTTAATGTATTCAGCCAACCTATCAAACTGTTCAAGATTAACTTGTAAGTACTCAACTTTAGACATTTGAATCTTGGTATTCCTAGCATGATCAATTATGTCAAATAACTAGAATGAACTAGAAATAGAAAAAATAAGTGCATCATTCTAATTTTTATTTGATGGAGTACTAGTCTGAGGAATAGAAGTAGAAGGTACAAGATTGTTTGAGGTACTTACTTGCTTATTGGCTACCAGGTCCTTTGATTGGAAAGGCAATGAAGTTTCTCATTTAGCAATTAAGATCACTAACTGAGGTTATTCTCCTACCTTTTCTTTATCAACTTGTTGAGTTGACTAGTTTTGGGACCTAGTAAAAATAACATATACTCCATCAGACACCTCTCCTTTTTTAGCTTCATCTTGGTAATTCAAAAAACCAACAGCAGAGTTGTCAGCTAATTTTTCTTCTATTTTTACAAAAAGATTAATATCATTTTCTTGGTCCAACTTAGGTTGAAAATAATGATCATGTTCAGCTTCATAATAACCAACTGCTAAGTTGACCAGTGCTACTTCAATGGTAAGCTTCCTTTGTGTGGGTGGAAGATGATTAGATTGCCCTTGATTTCTAGTAGCATTACCTTGATATGAATTACTGGGAAATGTCCTCCTTAGTATATCCTAATAAGAAGGAGTAGACACACCTTGAGACATTTGTCTTTTCATAGCTAACAATTTATTTGCTAACTTTTATACCATAGGATCAGTGGTACTTGTGGAAAAATTTTTAGCAAAAGAGAAAAATCTATTTTTGTTAGAATATTTTCTTATCTTATCTGCAAGGATAAGATCATCTTAAACTTCAATAGCTAAAATTTGAGCTACAACAAGATCAACAGGGCCAGCTTGCCTTAACATAAAACTCACTTTGAGAAGTTGAGAATTGATAAAGAAGGACTTAAAATTTTCTGGTGTTGGCTGAGCAATTATAGGAATCTTGTTCTTTAGCTTATTGAATTTAGCGATGAAGTCTCTCATAGGCTCATGACGCTCTTTCTTTATTTGTGTAAGCTAAGCCAACAAGGCGTGAACATCTTCTATGGGTTTAAACCTAGCCTCAAACTTGGTCTTAAGAGTGTTCCAATTGGTTATAGTCTAAGCTTGAAGATGATAAAATCAATCTATGGCAACACCTTGCAGTGTTTCTACAAAAAGTCTTACTGCTATATCTTCATATTTAATGCCTATCACACTACAAGCTATGCAGAAAGCTACAATATGCTCATTAGGGTGAAACTTTTCATAATCATAAAACTTAGGAAAATTCTTTCCTGAACTATGAGGTAGCTCATGCAAAAGTGGGGTTAAATTTAGAGGGCCACAAGTGTTACCCCAAGGGATTTGAGCTACCATGATATGACGATTAAAAGGAGGGATAACAAACCTTTGTGGAGTATGAATAAATAAAACTTTGCTAGCACTAAGACTAGAAGCTTCACCTGGTATTGGAGATCTGGCATTGGTGGGAGGAAAACTCTTAGTTTGTTGAAGGTGAGATTGTAGAGGCAAGAGATCAAAATTATTTTGTTATATCAGTTCAAATATAGGATCAATAATACCTTGATCTCTCTAGCTTTGTGTATACCATGAATCTGCCAGAGTGTAGAATGGAAAAGAACTAGAAATGCTTCAATTTGAAGCTTGAGGCTTCAGAATGAATGTTCTTTCCTAGCAGAGTCACCAAAAAATTGTTGGGTGAATATTTTATCGTCAACTAATTAAAGGTAAAATAGTTATATCAATCACAGTATAATGAGATAAATCTCTCCTCTCAACAAGAGGAGGTTCCCTATAAACTATCATAAACTAATTTAAACTAAATACTAACTCAGGAGTGAAATCACATCATCCATTTCTCTTTTTTTAGAAATGATATTTACAAAGTAAAAGAAAACTTACTGAATATTAACTGAATTCACAAGAAACTCATGAGAGTATAAATCCCATTGTTACTTCTCTTACTGATTTGTAACTTATATCACAGTAAAAAGAGGTGCAGCCCAAAGTCTTCACCGATAACTACAACAAAGTATATAATCACAAAAGATATAATTAGTTAAAAATCTTTTCAATATCTTTCATTCTAAAAAAATAAAATACAAACTAAAGACAATTATAGTAACACAAAGTCTCCATAATCAACTTTAGAACATCTTTTAGATTATTTTCACTCACTCTACTTATTTAATCAAATAGATAAGATTGTATTAGGAAAAAGACATAAGAACAATTTCTTACATAACACAAATTATTCCAATACAAAGTTTGAAAAGTCACTTGCTTTCTCATTCACTTGATGAAATATGATTTACAATCTGAGCTCAAAGTCTCAAAAAATATTTCAATTTTTGGCAGAGTTTTGCTTCCAATACCCCTCAAGAAGAAGAAACTTTTAAAATAGAGGCTCTCTTTATTTATAGGGAGAAACCTTGAGGACTTTTAGAAAAGACCTAACTACTTTGACTGAGTTAAAGATAAGAGTCCTTTTTGACTTAAGACTCCCTATATTTTTACATGTAATTACATATGAGAAAAGTACATGTAAGAATGTCCAAAGCGGTTACAAAAGCATATCAAAAAAGTGGAAATTAAACCAAAGAAAAATAGTTTCAATTTGTACCTCCATCTTTTTTCATATGAGCATCATACATAGTGATAGCTGCCTGCATTCTAATACTGTCTAGAGTAACAGTGTTCTTGAAAATTATCTTTGCTCTGACTATGGCATCTCTTACTACTGTAACTAATTTTGCATGACTAGTTAATCTAGTTCTCATATTATCCAAAGTTAACTGATTATCTAGAATATTGTCCATAGAGGTTACTGAAAATGCCTTATCTTTAAATTCTTTCTGAAACATACCTTCAAATTCTTGAATCATTTCTTCTATTGGAAGGAATTGGTTGTCTTGTGATGTAAGTTTTCAAGATAGCTCCTCTAATTTATGCAAAAGATTGATATCATTTTGTTCACTAAGTTTCTTTGAAGATTCAATGTCACTGATCAAATCTTTAAGCACCTAATTCCTATATGCCAATGCCTCTTTAGTTTTAGTGTAAGAGTCTCTATCAGTAATGACACTGATTGATATCAGAGTGCTTATTTTTAGTTTTCTCATATCCATTCATTTATCAAGATAATTTTCTATGATTTCAATATCTTGAGAGATAACATTAATGAGATCATCAAGTTCTGCTCTTATTTTTCTTATTTTACCTATTTTCTCAGATAACTCTATGAGTAAGGAAACTCCTTGTGCATGCATCTTGTCCAAGTACTCTTTAAGCACTTTTCCTTTGAGATAGGTCTTTTACACTTTCTGAATAATGGGGTCTTCTATAGAAATGGCCTCAAGAGTTACTATTTCTAGAGTGAAAGTAATTCTCCTTACCACTGCATTTAATTATTTCACCATTGATTTATAGTGATCCTTCATTTCTTTCTCTCTGTCAAATTTTTTGAATCACGATATCCATGGCTGACTGCATATTACTCTTGGCACTCTCATGAGTTATCTTATCTAATTTAACTCTAGAGAAAGAGTAATCACTTACATCAAAATTTTTAATGGTTGCATCTTGTGGAGGTCTTGCACTTTCTATAAATTTGTGTCCCTTATCCCCAACCATTTTTGAAAGAATCCTTGGCTTCTTGGGAGCCTTAGCTTTTACTAGCACTATTTTATTGAAATCAAAGTCATCTGAAGAGATGGCTTGTTTCTTCCTTTTGGGTGTATAAGCTAAAAATTATGGTGGGAGCACAAAAGTACTTACATTAAGATCTATCTCCATTGTTAGCATTACTAGAGTTGCACTCACACAAGTAGTAAAAACAATAGGTGGAGTATCAGTAAAAACTACACCTTTTACTGAGTGATTAAAGGTAGAACTATCTTCAATATCAAAAGATGGGGATAACAAACTAAGAATTGAGCTTGAGGAATAAAAAATATATTCAAAAATGCTTTGAAGGTTGTCAAAAATTATTTTAGAAGGAGAGGGTGATCCAGAAGAGGGAACATTGATCAGAGAAATAGGTGAAGGGGCTACAATAGGTGTGCCAAGTGGGGAAGAAGACATTCCTATTTCTTACTGCACATTATCTTGTGGAGACAAAATTTTCTTCTCTTGTTGATCTGTGGGCCTATCATCAGTCTCCATCTATTCCATCATTAGTTCTTCAATGTTTTGTTTCTCAATTTCTATATCTACTATTTTTGACTCTTTTTCAATAACTATTGACTTTTTCATCATGAATATCATCTTAGGATTATGTGACTTGGAAGAAGGGACATCAATTTTGTTCTTCATCCTATTTTCTACTTTTCTTCTTGTTTCTTCTTGAAATTCAGCTTCTGAACCTGTGATGAATTCTTTCCAAGTAATTCCGTTATTTGCTAACTAATTATTGGTGTTAGCCAATATAGGTTCAAATATTTTCCTCAAAGAAGTTAGCTCTTTTTATGACCATTTGATTGGAGAAAGAGGGGCATTGGAAATTTATTCAGTATTATATTTATCATTAATCAAATTTTCATCATCCACTAAATTCTCAAGGATATCAACAAGTCCTAGATATACAATCTATTCAAGAGATAACCTACTGTAGTCCATTTTTTTGATATCTTTTACTATTCTCAAATCTACCCAAACATCTTCAATCATAGGTTCATAAAATTGAGTTTTCCTCCTGATTATATCCTTCACGCCCCTGTAATCAAAATTTAGTTTTCTTTTAAATTGTTTCAAGGTCACAAGTTGTATTTCAGTTTCCATGGCTCTAGCCTTTCTAGCTATTAACACTAAAAACCTACCAATTTCAATTGGGAACTTGAAACTGAGCTTCTTGAGTTCCATCTATTTATTATGCATGATGATTATTTGTCTGCATAGTTCTATTAAGACTAATTCATTTGAGAGAAATCTTGGAAGTATATAAAGATGACCTTGGAAAAAGCTAACCCTTAGGTACGAGAAAGAAGGAAATTATAAGAACATGCATCCAAAATCATTCACGACTGTCTAGGCTTCATCTGACATTCTTCTTTGCTCTAATTGAAGATCAAAAAGACACAAAAATATTACAAAAAAAGCATCATTTACTCTCTTGAAATGATGAATAAAACCCTTCAATGTTAACTGAGAGTAGTATTGATACACTAGGGTTAATTTTCTATCTCCTTCTGATGTCAAACTTAAAAAGATTCTCATTGAAGTTGCAATATAGACTAGGTAAGAAGTCATATAGAATTTGAAGGTAGTAGATACCTTCATCAATTTCTCGTGAAAAACATTGTTGACTTGTTCTCCTCAAAAGATGACTGATTTACCTTGAAGAATTATCTTGATGAAAGGATACATCTATTCATGAAACTGTGAGAAAGAGGGTAAACCTCTTACCCTGCTGAGAATAGTGATTAGATCACCAACTTCTTTTATAAAGTCACTTCTTAGAAAAATCTATGTCCATCTTAACAAATTTCCCTTTGGGGTCTTGAGCCATTTATTGTTGATTACCTTCTTCGCTTTTTTGAGATCTTTATCATATTCTCTCTGTGCTTCAACAAAATCAAGCTTTATCACTTCTGTAACAAAAAGGCACATGAAGACTTTATCAATGAACTCATGATTTAGTCTAATTATCATATTACCACTAGTGTCTAACACAACTATGGTATCCTTATTATAGAATTGAGCACACTAGAGAACAAATTTTGTATTTTGAGCTGTTACAGGGAAAGAAAATACCAAATGAATATTGGTGTCAATTATTTTCTTCATTTCGTGGCTGGGATTGCTTGACTTAGTTTTTTACATGAACTCAACCATGTCCACATGATCGATCTCTGTATCTCTAATGTCATTGACATTAGAAGTAACTGAAGTGATTGGAAAAACACCTTGATATTTATACTTCATTGCCTTTGACAATTTTGAAATCCTAAGCTTGAGTTGGCAAATTCATAATCCTACTCATTCACACGGTCAAATAATTATAGGGAGGAGTCTCAAGAAATTTAAAATGATCAAAATTATAATTAAATGGCATTTAAATTCCCTAAACTAAGTTTCAACAACTCAGCACGTGCAACCATAAATGCCACACGAATTTCAAATTTTTTTAAAAAATTTCTACTTGGGTGGCAAACATTACCGCCCTTGAATAAGACATGAAAGGTCATGAATTGGTGGCAAAATTCACTGCTGATGCATGAAGAGAAAATAAAAATGCAAAGGCGGCAAAATTTGCCGCTAGTGCATGAGAAAGAGAAAAAATAAAAAAGATGCAATAGTGGCGATTTATGCCACTTCTGCATGAAAAGAAAGAAAACATGCAAGAGCAGCAATTTTTGCCACTTTTGCATGAAAAAATGGAAAATATGCAAGGGCGAAAAAAAATGCTGCCTATGCATGGATAAAATAAAAATTGGTTAACACCTTATGAATGATCAAAATTGATATTTTGATCAAATCAAGACTGCAACAAGTTTCATGATTTTCAATAAATCATGATGAGGGAGCGTTGAAAACTTTTTCAAGATGTTAGCCAACTTCACTTGAGACCAAGAGAATCTTGTTTCGAATGACGAACCTAGAGTGGAGATTACGAAATATACTAGTTTTGTAGGGGTTGTCCACAAAATAAGCGTAGCTAATTTTGGGAACAACAAATTTCAAACTCTCCTAATGTGTGTCACCATGGGCCCATGTTTGAGTAATGAGGTGTTAAGGAAGAATTGCATTTTGTGGACTTTGAGATTCGTGAACTACCATGTCACATAAAATCAAATGGGTGAGTGATTGGAAAGCCCAAAATTTGGCAGTGCCTACACTAAAGGAAAAAAACTATTATCAAAAGAGTAGTAGGTTTGGGTGGACATCATTGACCTATCTAGATGCTTCAGAATCTGAGCAGAGCCTTCCCTAAAATTACTCCAATTGTACCAAACTCTATCTGCAAGATGACAAGTTAAATTGGGGTCATAAAGGCCTCATTTAGTGCACATGTAAAACCATGCCTCCCTTTCACTAGTTACCCACCTCATAGACAAGTGGCCCAATTTGTTCTCAAGAGATGCCACCATATTGAAGTCCCCACATAATACCCAATGGGCATCAGGGAGATCATCTGCTATCCATCGCCATAAATGGGTACTCTCTAAGCATCATTTGAGGCATAAATATTAATAAAGCCAAAGGAGTGGATTTCAATGATAAAAAGAGCCTAAACAAGCTGATTGATGGGGTCCACAACAGATTGCACTAAGTGTGGCAACCACCTTGGAGAAATGAATGTGATCACCCCTCCACATCCTGCAGCATGGTTGCTATGAAGAATGATACTATCATGCCAAATATAATTAGACAACCATCAATAAAAAAATCTGCCACCTTGACTTCCTGCTAGCAGAGAATGTCCATCTTGGGAAACTTTCTTCTGAAATCATGCACAAAAAACTTGTGTTTTAGATCTGTGAGACCCCGAACATTCCATGAAAAATAATTCATAGATGATGAGAGTCAATGGACATGTCCTTCGAGTCCAACCCTTCTAGGGCATCATACCGATTTTTCAAAAAGTGCCCACTATTGGCACTCAAGAACTCATATTATTTCTTCAAGTCAGGGTCATCCAAAAACTCTCCTTCCTCCACCTTGTGAATCTAAAGAATTGGGCCCAAAGGGCTATGAGAACGTTTGGGCATATCCCACCAAGTAGGAAGTGGAAGAGTGGTTGGTTGTGAGTCTAAAGAATTGGGCCCAGAGGCCTCGAAACCTTGGGATAAAACATTAGTAGCCAAAGGAGTGTTGAACACCTTGGGATTTTCTATCAATTTTAGAGTTGCAACCGGTGAGGGCTCTTTTGCAACAATATAAATAAATAAATAAACAAATGAAAATATTTAGATATAAAAATATGAGAGACCTGATTGTTTATTTTTAAAGATATATATTAAAAAATAAATAAATAAATAAACACATTGAAATTTGTATCTATATATACTTTTTATTTTATAAAGGATGGGGAGAGGGTAGTGACTGTGCTATCCCCAACGCCTTCCAATAATGGGAGGGGAGAGGGCAGTCAGCTGGCCGATCCCCCAACCCCTATTGTGAACTAGGCTAATAGCCATGGCCATGGCCGGGGGCTTAGGGTTCGGGTGTTGGCCATGAGCCACTGACCAAACCCTTTATATAAGGTTTCATTTTAAATTTCAAAATAAATAAATAAATAAACAAATAAAGTAAATAAATAAATAATGTTATAAATGATTATATTTATTAAAAAAATGGGGGGTTAATTAAATATATTAAAATATTATATTATGTAATATTCATAAATAAAAATAATAAATTAAATATTAAATATTTTAATGTTATTAAATTGTATATATTATATAAATGTATTTACATGTATTTGTAAAGTAATATTTGGTTTTTATTTTTTGTCAATATCATATTTAATATTAATTATAGATAAAATATTTTATTTGAATATATATATATATATATATATATATATATATATATATATAGGAAATAATATTTGATGTTATCTCTCGTTAATAACCTGTGTAATATTAAATATGAGTTTAAAATTAAATTTCATATATATACTTATATAGATAAGTGAAATAATATTGTATACAATTTTGAGATAATTTTTATATTAATGTTAATAAGTTAAATATACATTTAATACATGTCTACATATTCACATTTCCAGAAATAATTGTAAAGCCTATGCTTATAGGTTTATTGTCATTTCCACTTCACTAGCATTGTCAGGATTCAAATTTGAAGGTTTATATAAATGTAAAATTCAAGTAATAAAAACCCTTTTGTTGTGGAATAGAGATTTGACGCATATGCATGTTGGTAGATATATAATGGTGGATATTTAGTCGTTATGAGGGTATTTTATGGAATTAAAATACATATCCACATTGGGTGAGAATCGAGACTAGATCTTTCTTTGTTATCATTGGAAACTGATTTATCTTGTGCAGAATTTTGAGGTTTTACTCTGATTGCTAATTATGTAATACATAATCTTTAGTAACAATACCTTAGTTTCAAGTTGTGATGACTTAGTTCACTTCAGGGAACCTTGGATACGATGTTAAGAATGAGTTTCACCCTAATGAATATTTAAATGATTTTGATACTACATTTACAAATAAAAATTTTTACGAATAGAATTTGACTATATAATCTTAGTATTATTCTTATTGATGTCAAACCTGATGAAAGATCATAAAGTAACTAGTTATAATATGTATAAGAATATCTGTTTTGTTCACTTGACCTGAAGGGATTATGTAGTACTATGTATTAGTAAGTTATTATTAGTGTAATAATAATTATAGTTATTAGAGGTTTGGAGTAGACTTGGGGTGCTAGTAGTTATGTGTTGTGTGGATGTTAATCATAATATTTATTTATTTTTCTCTCTTTGAGTAGATTACTGAATTGTCTCATGTATGTTGTTATTAGCCACTAATTTTTACATTTAAAATTATTTATTAATTTGGAAAAATGAAGTGGTTCAGGGAGTAGTAATCTCTTGCTCAACAAAAGTTGACCCCTTCTATTTGACTATTTTCATAGTGCAGGTTGGTGAGATTCCAGAGACAAATAAAGTATAGCGATATATTATTCCTATATTGGTTCAGTAGCGTCTTATATATGTGTTCATTTTGAGTTTGAGTTTGAATAGACAATGTCTATACATTTGTGGTCTAATGAGTCGATTGTAAAGTTCTATTCTTAGAGATGATCATTAATTTGATCTGGCTTACCTTTGAAAAATACATGTAAGAGCTTATGTAATTAATAGCTATAATGGTGGAAGTATTATTTAAAGATATCAATGTATAATAATATTTCTTAATCTAAATTTTCAATGATGTATATGTAACATTTAATACATTGATGATAAGTGTAAGCAAGCGCTTGATTAATATATTTACTTCTACTAGTGATTTGAATTTTTTTTAGTCTTTGAGTTGAGAACTTTGTGGAGGAGGAAAAACTAAACATCAGTTAAGTGGAAGAAGTAATCATTTTGATGAACAAATATTGTGATTTCTAATATTCATATTTGGATGATAGCGTTAGTGATAAAAACACATCAATTGAATAGTAAAATAACATTATAAATATTATATGAAAATAAAATATTGGTAATGTCAGACTTGAAATATAGTGGCTTTAACTTACATTGACATTGTGAAATTATTGATTAATCCTAATATGAAGTATTAGTCATACAATTAGCATTGGGTCAAACACTTACATTTGAAATTAATGAGTAAAGCAAATCTATTCTAACCCAAATTATCTCTGAGTGTATTGACATAAACATCATGAATCACATAACTTAATCATTGTAGGAACCCATTTTGGATAAGTTGACCATGGCAAGTCTCAAAGCATCCCTTGAAATCTTGTTAAATAAGTGAAATGAAATTGTGAATTTATTTCTTACCTTAAGCACAGTTAGATGCATCATCCTCTAGGATCATTTATTGATGGATGGATTATTGCGTGTAATTTTATAAGATTCAGTGCAAGTTTACACCAAGATTTTTTTGTTTGAAAAATCAACCAATTCGACTCTGAAATAGGATTTAATCAATAACTAAACTTAGTATTGTCTGAAATGATAACCTGTAAGCTCTAGAAATATTATTTGTGAATCAAGTTTTATAACCACAAATTCTTTACCTCATTTTGATAGTTTTGAGTGGAATTCGGTTTTAAGGTCATTTGACAGTTTCTACTCTAATTATCCTTTTTTAGCCTATGAAGTCGATTCATAATTGAGTTGCTAAAAATAAATAGAAGAGTCTTAAAGAGAAACCAAAGCTTGTTAGAAATTATTTTTACGTTTAAATTTATATAGGAGCTTTTATTTTTATATTTTATGTCTATTTTCTATTTTTAGTGACCCCTTTCTAAATCAGAATTATTCAAATTTTTTTGTTGTTCCTAATTTTAGTCTGCAAGGTCACTTCGAAAAGGGTGTTGCATTAAGCACCTGGTTTAACGTTTATTAAATATGAAAATTAAAAACTCTTAACTCAAGTTTAATATTCATGTTTAACCTTTTATATTTGTCTTTCAACTCTATTTGATATTTTTGGTAAGTCCTCCTTGTACCCTATTCGTTAGTTTCCTAGAAGAATAAGATTTTTGTTGTTAATTCTAGTTTGGTTTAGACATTTCATTTTACATTGTTATTTATCTAAGTCTATTTTAAGAGTCATATGAGTTGTCCTTAGCTTAAATAATTGATTTACAACTTTGGTTTAATTTTTAATATTTTTAAGATATTTTTATCTGTGGTTGTTTTGTGAGCCCATGATGTGTTTGTACTTTCACAGTTTTCTGCATTACACCCTTCACTTAATTAACCCTTCACCTTTTCTATTGTCATGATCTCTTTCAATGTTTAATGCTATGTTGTTATATCCAATATTTGATATAAATTTCTTTGTTTAACATTTAGGTTCGTGAAGAGCATAATCCAGTTTCACCAAGTTTAATTAATCCTTCTTGTTATGTAGCCTGAGTTGTAGATCTTCGATGTTAGTTTGCAGTTATTCAACCTATTCAGACATTTGCTTTATCCTTTGGTGTGTACTTTTTATATCAATAGGTAGAGGTATATATCTAATGTGTTGTTATTGAAGAGTGTTTTGAAATTTAAACCTTTTAGCTGTAAATGTCATTTTTTAGTTGTCATCCCTTTTGTAACCAAATCTTATTGTTGAGTTCTCTGTATTAATTAATAGTAGAGTGTTCGATTAAATGTCAAACAAAACAATGAAGTGGTTTTGTGTGTGCATGAGATATAAATTTTAGGCATTACATAAAGCATACATACAACATACATGAGGCACATAAAGTAGGCTAAGGGGCCATAATATAAGGGACACATGCACATGTCACTAAATATGAGAAAACAATACATATAAGGACATGTTAAAATATTGACATACACAAATAACAAGTAAGTTGTTGTAGAGCCACATAGAAGGACATATTCAATTATTCACATACACAATCTAAAAGGCACACACAAGGACATGGGCACATATCCAAAACATACAATGAAAGGAAGTGGTGTAGAACCATGGAACAATGGCATATGCAAATGCCCTCAAGTAGATGTAGAAGCATAGAGACACAATGAAGTCTAAACTAATAAAACTAGAAATGAAAGTATGTATAAACATGTGGTAAAAATCTATGTAAGGGTAAAGATGTACATAAACTGAATCTATAGTAGTAATAATCAAAAAAAGTTTTGTGTAGTGTAGGATGATCAATATCAAGATATAAATAATGCTAACCCTGTGATATAGAGTATAGAAAGATGTAACCTGGAAATCAAAACTATGTATATGATGCCCCTAAATGGATGAATGTATCAAATGAGGACCCTGTGTATGTGCTCCTAGTGGGCAGATGCAAATTTATATCTTTGTGGAGGACCTGAGTCCTGTAGGAATCTGCAAACACTCAAAGAAAAAAAAGTGAAGCATGTATGTATGTTAAAACTGACTACACTAATAGAGATAAAATATGTAGTACCTAGAAAGTATAAGAAATGTAAACATGGAAACACATACAATCTATAATTTGTATTTTCTGAGTAAATATTTGAATATTTTTGACATATTATATTATTTTTTTATTTTCTAGATATGGGCTATGTACAAGCAACATGAAATTAAAACTATATACAAAGAGCCAAAATAAAGGAAACTATGTACAAGTAAATACTAGAAATAAATGATATAATGTACAAATGAAGTGTAATGTATCTATAGACCAAAGAACACATCCATGGGATGTGGATAATCATCATCCAGTGTTAGATACTGAATCTGCCCAAACTTAAATAAATCATCATCATCGTGATCATCATACCATGTTGTCTATATAAGTGTAGCCTTATCTTTGGCATTAGTCTATATTCTATGCATCTAAATAACATGATGCTCTACTATGTAAGAAGCCTCCCATGTAGTCTTAGAGTAAACCACATTGGACCTCATGGTATCTGTACAAAATCTATGATTCTCATCTATAAAATGCAAAATGTGTGTCCCTCATGACTAAAATTCAAGCATGTATCTATGCAATCAACTATGGTATCCATCGTCTATAACTATGGACTGCCAAGGGTAACCAATATATGAGTGCATGTGCTCATGACAAAGAGTAATGTGTTGGCCACCTTTTGGCCACATGTAGCTGGTAGTGTGATATGTCCCAAATAATCTTGACAATGTATAGCATGTTATAAATCACTCTATTGGGATCCTAATCCTCATTTATAACAACATGAGGGATGTATTGGTCCTACATGAAAAATCATATAGTCAAGGGATCATTATGTGAATATCTATGTTGGTGAAGATTCCATCATAGTGTCAGTACTGGTAGAGGTGGAGGTTGTGTAATCTAAATAGTGCCTTAAGTCTTAAACATATTCAACTTTTGTTATAATTCTAAGCATGTATCTGTATCATGTATTGTAAGCATTTAAAAATGACACAACGGTCTACCATCCTACTATGATAATCTGCTAATGGATTTATGATGAACTATGGTGAATTCCATCAATCCTTTGTCAAGTAATATCTATAAAATATGTTATGGTCTATCTTGTGAATTGCTTGCCTGAATCCATATAATTGAGTCAATATCCATATATGTAACCATATGTATTGAGTGTATGGAGGCATCTTCCTTTAATTACAACTGAGTGTCTAGGCTTGTAGTTGTAAGAATATGAACTAGTGGTTCTACATCTGTGGAAAAAGGTATGAGTGCATTATAATCATCTATGTACTCTCTGGGCCCACTAGTGTGAACCTCAATCCAGACAAATAATCATCAATGTCTATGTGTGTTGGATCATCCTCTTATTGGATTGGGAATTTATATTTGAGTTTCTGATGTATACTTCTTCTGAATCAACAAGTAATGGTAATTGTGCTATGAGGATCCTATTGTCACTTTGAGTTTCACCTTTTGAAGAGGTGTTTCAGGTCTCCTCACCCAATTGACACAATGGGAACTCTCTAAGGTTGTGGGTGGCCTATGGCTAAAGAGAACCTTCAGATAGGGTTGGATTCCTTGATGTTACACCTATATTATCATTACACCTACTCAAATTGTAATGAAAAGGGAGAGAAAAAACTAAATGCAAAAAAAAGGGGTGATGCACCAAATTGTAGGTCTCCTCTTATAGTCAATGAGTTGAACAAATCTCAACAAGGATGAATCTAATCACATAAATTCAAACAATTCTCTAACATAAGTATTTCAATATGGAGGTTGTAGCTAATACATAAACTAAGAGGGATAATTAAGGAGCCTAGAATGAGGCACTAATGAAGGTTTTCCACACTTAACATTTGCATAACCACTTAATACACACTATATGACCTTCAAATAGATAGCCCACTCACAAATAGGCAATAATAAAGAGGACAAATCTAAGGAGATTGAACATCAACACTACCATTCATCAATAATTCACCATAAATACACTAAATGTGAGATGAAGAAGGCAAAATCAGTTTGCATTCACATCAAAAGAACTAACATGTATCAATTTTAGTAGGGATTCACCAGAATAACTTGGAGGCTCCTTTACAATATCCTTTATAGGAGCATTTATAGAAGAATGAAGAAGAAAAAGAGAGGATAGACATGTAGGAAGTCCATCATGACTGTCATCTATCATGAAATCAGTTACAATGCTAAGATAAGGTAAAGAAACAATCCTATTATTCTTACTCAACATGTGTTGGCTTGGATTGATTATTTCCTCATGAGAGGTAGCATATAAGTGACTCTTCATCTCCTATGACTCATCTTTCTTCACTTGAAATTGCCCTTTCTAGGTTGGAGGAGTAAGTTGCTATCTTAACACATGGCCTACTTGACCTCCTTGGAATATATATACACCATTCTTGGTTATTTAAATGCATCTTTCATCTTGTTGAGAGTGATACTTAAGGCTTAAATCTCATCATATTGTGATCCTTTTCCTTATACCTTGCAACTTCATGTCAAAACTTGTTTGGTTCAATGTGAGGCAATGAGGATAAGTCTATCTCTTCATCCAAGACTTAGTCCTTATTTTAAGGCTGAATAAAATTAATTTTAAACCTAAATTATATATTTAATAAGATCATGTAACCTCTATTCAACATGTAGATTGCCTACAATTGAGTCTTCATACATTACTTGACAAAAAGTTTGGAGAGGGTTGTAGGTATTCTTGTAATAGAAGCTCCATGTAAGCTTGAGAACTATATAAGGATTTTTTCCATGTTTCATTACCTCCACAATAATGTTTTAGGTGTTTTAATTCCTCTTAGGGGTATTCAATATCATTTTCAATCTTGAGGCAATCTTGAACAATTGATAGAAGCTTATTATGCTTCCTTGAGTGTCTTCAACAACATGACTAGTGGATTGCCTGTGAAAGGCTCTAAAAACTGCCTATAGTCATTTTAATGAGATTATATAAAACCTATATAACCTTTCAAAGATGTCATTAGGTGATTATATGGGTGTGATGAGGTTCATTGATGCCATTGGTGACCTAGAGAAGGTTTACAACCTTGCTTTTCTATCCAACCAAGAAGACAATCTTTGCATGGCTTGGTTTAGAGACTTGAAAGCTATTATAACACCATGGATACCTCTTATAATGTCTTATGGAAGGTCATTAAACATCTTCCCAGGATTGAGATACCTCTTCAACTAGTTAAAAAGATCTTACTCACTCAAACACCTGCAAACAGGCTTAAAAATGTAGTTTCTAGGCCATTTTCATGTATTTCTCTTGCACACTACCATGATTATTGGCTCAATAGATGACCATGAGGTGTGAAAAAATAATAAAGGTTATTTAAAGTCATTTTAAGTTCATTAGAATCATTTAAACAAGCATTCTTAGTCCTCAAGCTCATTGAGGGCAAAAAAGGCAGTTTTAGGTTTCTATCTTGTTAACGATTGTTCATAGAGTTGATCCCCATAATGAACTAAAAAATGCCAAAAAGTTGGAATATAAAAACATTATAATCATACCCTAATGTCATGCTTCCCCATGCATCTACTTATCCAACTTCTTGTGTGAGAAAGTTTGTCTTCTCGAGCTTGCAAGCCTATGTGCGAAGGTCAAGATGACTGTTTGAGCAAAATAGGGTTTTAAATGATTTATTTTGGTTTGGAAACACCTTATATAGGATTTATACATGAATTATGATGTCTAAATTTTTTTTTACAAATTATTTTACCCTTTTAAACTCTTATCACTTGATTTAACCTATGCCAAGGGTTTATTGCCAGTTTTATGGTTTTGACCTTAATGGTCTTATTTTGGTGTTTTATCCTCATTACAAAGAATCCAATAATTTTATAAAATTAAATCATGTTACTTAATATCTATAATAAAACTTTAAACCTCAAACTCAACTTAAAACTTTCACCCTTTTCTCATATTTGATGTAAAACTATGTCTTGTTGTAAATGCTCTTTCTACGTCTCAACATGCCTAATATACCTTCTCCAAGAGTCCTGGCTCAATCTGATGGTTTTTAATCATGGTAAGGAGTATAAAAAATCTTATAATATTCTCCAATTTCATCCATAACATTATTGACCTTTCAGATCTCATACTCTACAAAATTTGCATCTTTCAGCTCATTCTATCATGCAAACCTATAAGTGTTCATTCTAGGCTCCAAACTTAGTTCAAACTTGATTATTAAATGAACCATTTTACCTATTATGAAATTGGAGTGTATTGGGGAAAATTTTGAGATTTTGTGACCTATTTTAGAACTTTACTAAGCATATAAAACACAAATTTTGTGAAGAACCATTTCTTTTCTGCTTGCAAACTTGACATAGTTTGCCTGTGTATGCACAAAGACAATATTCTCTTGCCATATTTTACCATTACATGATTGGAATAAGTTTTAAGTTATATGAATAATGGGAAAATTTTCAAGGAATTATTTGAGATATCATATTTTGTTACAAACCTACTCTTTGTTATTTCAACACTTGAACCTTGTTTAAGAACACTTAGGCCAATTGGCTTTCATAGATTGCTACCTATAACTTCCCATCAAAGATGATCATGGATGGCATACCAATTGGTTTAGTGTTTCTTTATTTCCCTTTATACATATCTCTTAATGTCTCAAACTTTTTTTAAGATTGTATTACTTCCCAAACATCAAATTTTCCTACCTATTGGATTGTATTTCTCCCATTTGAAGACTGTGTGCTTGGACCAGTACAATAAAAACAACTATGAGGTCAATTAAAGTTGGTTTAGAATGGAATGGATAGTGATATATTATTAAAAATTCATATCAAGTGATTTATCTTCTTTCATAAGTCCAAAACCCTTTAAACAATGTCAAATAGACTCAAACTTACACTCTCTCAAACCTGCAGACCTATAGGTTCACATTTGACTCATTCATGTATTGAGTGATTTATTGAAGATGGTGTATGAGGGTTTATTAGGTTTTTTATAAAGTTATAAACATCATTTACTCTTGATTTTACTCACCTTTATGCGGAAACAACTCACAACCTCAACAAACCCTACCTGTTATGTCTAATACAACATACCAAAGAAGTTTCATGCTAGTACTAACATGATCATTGGAGATATTATAGAGACTATTAAACCTAAAATAAACACTTTTAAAATATTTTCATGCATTCACCAAGTTTATACATGCCACTTCAAGAGGAAAATCATGACAATGGGGTTTAGTAGGGTTTAAGAGGCTGTAAACTTATTAACAATGATTCATAAAGCTCTTCCCCCTAATCCCAAAAATATTACATGGATTTGAAGGGAATAGAGATGTTCAAAATACCCTAAGATATTTGGTCTGAAAAATTTCCTCCTTTATGAACCAATGTTATTAAATTGATCCTTCTTCACTTGTAAGCAACTCGATGGGAAACTTGAACAATTTTTTTCCTTCTTTATACCTGAAACTTCTTCCTCTGCATGATTTGGAGCTTGAGGAGGTTGGAGAAGGTTTTGGATAGTTTATAAAACCATGAATTTTTTTAAAATCCTTTCAATGAGACCTCCTGATTAAGCTTGAGGTTGCATAATCACCTTTAGACTTGTCGTGATCAAGAAAGCTTGCCATATTCTACCAAAATACCCTGCTAGAGCTATGAACCAGATGAAAATGGAGTCCCTCTTAGATTTTATAATGGTGATGTAATGTATGAATCATTTCTTCATATTCTTTTCACTGCCATTTCTTCATTATGTTATGTTTAGATGTTAGAACAATGAACAAAGTAATTTTCAAGGTGAGTATACATTGGGAAGGAAGTATTGTAACCCCTTGACCAAGTGTATGGGCATAAACGATATAAGGTGTTATTCAAAAAGTGTCAAATGACCCCAAAAAGACATTTTTGACCTCTATGCATGATATTTGACCTTCATACTTTATTTATCCTCAAGGAGTTACACTACAACATTTCAACAAGCAATATGACAAAACAAAGGAAACCTTAATATTTCCAAAATTACCTTAAACTCCTCAAAATGCTTGAAAAGACAATGTTGATACTTTATTAGCTATGCTTTTAGGTCCATCTATCCATCATGGAGCATCATGATTTAATGTATGACCACCACCTCATTATTTTCATTGTAGATCAAGCACATCTCGACTTTCACAACTTAACCTTAATCTTTCCAAAGTTACCTTAAACTTTGTTAAACTACATTGCAAAAGACCTCTCCAAATATCATGGCATGAAAATGATTATACAAGACACACACATGGACCCTATCATCCTAATAAGACCCTATTTAGACCTTGATATGACATACAACACTAAACTATAACACCAAGACATGATTCTCAGCAAGACCATTTTAAGGTTAGATGAATCAGTTACCTGGTTTTGAAAAATCCTTGATCATGGGTGATTCATTAGGAAATAGATGACATCATCTACTATGGGATGGGATAACTATTCTATATGAGTGTCCTCCACCTTTATGGGAAAAGGTAACAGTGCTATAATAGGATCTAGAATGGGTGTAGGAATAGTGGTGTTATTTTCCCCAACCTCATATGTATGCATCTGCTCTATCAAGATCTTATGAAGTGAGAACTCTATGAGAGCATGAGGTGTCCCATCTAAAGATGTACTCAGGATAATAGGCTCAGTGACTTTGTAATATCTGAATGGTTGACTATTTAATGGACAATCATATAAGTATGCATCATGTAAAAACTTGACACATCTATGCAAGGTAGAGGTTAAAGCCTCCATAACATGTATCCTAGGTCTCCCAAGTAATAGGTTGTAGTGAAAATGATTAGCCTTATTTGAAAACTATGTTGGTAGGGTATTTATCCCAACTGTAATATCCAATGTAATATAACCCAATTCTTATCTAGGAATGTCATCAAAAACATGAATGTTCCTATATGTCTTTTAAATGGATTCCATATCAACCCCCATAGTCTATATAAATGTGAGGTTGCATATGTTAAGACTTGAATGATTATCAATTAGAACCCATTTAATAGTGGTGGTTGATTTGTGCCTAAATGAAGAGGGGGAAATTTTGATCAATGACTGTTTGTGAGGGCAACTCCTCATTGATAAAATAAATAACATCCTTAATATCCTTAATAGTGTTCACGATAAATGAAAAATAAGTTGGCTTTGTATCTTGAGGCAAAGATGTATGATTAAGTGTTTGAAAAAGAATATCCTTTAATATAGTTTCCTTTTTAAGTAATTCTAATATGGAGATCTTAGCCAGTGTGTTTTTCAACTAATCCACAATATTAAATGCTTTATGTTGATCCCTAGGTCCCATTGTAGTGTTTTGGGGATGAGGAGGGATGGTGGGATTACACTATTCTTGTATAGGTTGAGGAGGCATCTTGTTATGTCTAGTAACAACTCAAACCATAATATACTATTTAGTGAGGGCGAGTAGTAGAAGCAAGATGTGAGCAAAGGTAATCAACTGGTCTAGGTGGAGGCATAACAAAAGGAGTTCTCTGAGCTCTCTATCATCATGTAGTAATTGGAGATAACTCAAAGTGAGCCATGCAATAATGATCCTCATAAAAGAGGGACTTAAGAGAGGATGGACCAATGTGTGCAATACATTGATTTCTATTGTGATCCATGAGAGGAGGGCCATACATGTGCATCATTCTACTAATGGTGGGTAATAAACATGCAAGGAAAACCACCAAAATTTGCACCAAGAAGTATAAAATGGTTTATGTCATGATAATAATGATGAAAGGTGGAAAACTGAAAGCTAAGTTTATTCTAGAAATAAGAAGGGAAACCTTAATGGTGCACTAGGGTTTGAAACAATGTGTTCAAAGTAAGTTAGGTTCACCAAATAATTTAAATTTTAAGGGTTATGGAGTTTAATACCTAAGTTATTAAATAGTTTGAGTACAATAAATTAGGGTATAAAATATGTAATAAATATAGTAATTGATTTGTGCAAGAATTGACTTGATTTGATATTTCTAAAAATAGTAATGAATAACACAAATAAGTACTTAGCTGGAAACAGATTAAGACAAATGATCTAGAAGCTAAAAATTGGTATAAGAGCTAGTTTGAGTGTCAAAAATAGGATCTAGGTGTCAAAACCCCTCTTGGATAATAACACCATACCTTGGATAGTATCACTATGGCATTAGTGTCCACCTTTGGGACTAATGTCCTCTATGCAATAATTGATTTATACTTTTGGGAGAAACTGTGTCTAAGTCTACTAAGCCTATTCCTATGCGAACAAACCCTACTTCACTATCTATGACTTATTTTGATTGATTTTATATGCAAGCCCTTGAATTTCATGTGGTTAGAGTATTCAATTGGCACAAGTATCAAAAGTGTGATGTTAGGTGGGTAGGCTAGACATCCTCAACACCTTGTTGTGATGAGAGTTACCTACATACCAATACTTCGAGGAGGGATCATGCCCAATGTAGTTCTCCCCAACTAAGTGTTGGTCCAAGGGCAAGTGAAGCCATTAGGAATATTGGTTTGAGTTCTTTGAGTGAGGCTTGAGACTAGAAATCTATGTATTCTGAGCTTAGGATGGTTGTAGATGATTGTATGTAGAATTAGGGAAGAATAGTGATCAATAACCTTGATTGTGTAAAACTTGTTCTAAGCTTATTTGTATTTATTTGCATTTGATTTCCATCTAGTGATTAAAGGGATAAAAGCCATGCATATATATTGATCTAGTTCTTCTATGGGGTTTAAAATAGGTCTAGGCCGACCCTAGGTGTCTTTGGGATTGAAAATATATCTATTGGGGATAAAAAGAAGGAAAAGGACAATAGGGTCGAACTAGGACACTAATGCAGGGTGCTAGTGTTCAAAGTATAGCGCTAATGTCCAAGTGGCATAACTTGAGGCACTAGGGGCCTTGATACCTAAGGGAGGATCTAAGACTAATTTTGAGATGTATAGAGATGCACATGGCCTACATAAAAGATAGATAAGTGTCTAAATAGGTCCTAATATAGGTCTATGGCTAACCAAGGATGGGTGGTCTTAAGTAACATTCTTAGCACTCAAGTGGCATTTTAGATGACTACATTTATGATGAAAAAACTTGTACAAACTATATCTTTTAATTGGTAACTCAAAATCATGTGATGTTTATTTTTCACAAGTATATTTTTATGCCCGATCTATTAGTGTCATTTATTTTGTAAAAATGCACTAAAATATAAAGTGCTAAATTTGGGGGGCTCAATACAAAGTCTTTTGGGGGGTTATCTCAGTGCTGATTTTTGCACCATTTTTACACTCTTTTGATCTTCTATGGTTTTTTATAATATAAGTTTATTCTACATTAGATCAATGTGAGCCATTAACAACACCTAATTACCACACATGGATACCAAGAATGGAAATAATCATTAAACACAAAGGATTATGGGCCTTAATGACTGAAACACTAGTATTCACTAGAGAATATGAGAAATTTTAGCACCAATGCAAATTTTATGAGTGTATGGGTTTGATAGGAACATGACTAAGTGATAGTCTTTTATTTTATTTGGAAGGATGTGACTCTCCTTTCAAAATATGAGCAAAAATTAAAGGGTTTATTTGGTACGGTGGGTCACATGAGAGCCATGCAGTTTGAAGTAGAGATCACATCTCTCAATCTTGAAGATTTTCATCCATTGTAGACTATATTACTAAGTTCAAGCACTTGTTGACATAATTTAAGGGTAATTGAAGAGGTAAGAAAAATAAATAATGTTTTTACCTAATTCTATCCAAGTTGAGAGGTCCATTCCAAATCTTTACTTCTACCTTTTTCTCTAGCATGGATGACTTGGGTGCCACATTCAAAATACCCTATTTAGAGTTGTTTTGTGAAAAACTTACTAGGGAAGAATTTAAATTATCTAATCTTGAGTCTTCCACCTCTTAAAAGGCATTAATAGCATCTAATCCTACAGGCAAGGGAAAATCAAAAAGTAAACCCAAAACCACTCTTCCTCCATTTCAAAGTGCCACTAAACCCAAAAATAATAACTCTAAACCCAAAGAGTCTTCTAAATCCAAGAATAATTCTAGCCTTTCATGCTTTTTTTATGGGGGGACAGGTCATATAGAAACTAGGAATTGGAATAGAATGCAAGCCTTAAAAGATGCAATTATAAAACATAATGTATCTATCTCCACTCAACCTCCTTCCAATGAGCATGACAAAGCACTTAAAGTAGTTGGAAGATCTCATTTACTTGTTAGAGATAATTAGGTTATAGATTCTAGTGATTCTCACCACATAACTTCGTTGACAAAGTATTTAATATCTCTTGGTTTGAGTTCTATTTTCAACATTGAGGTTGGAGATTCTTCCTTTATTTTTATTTAAGGGAAAAGGTAACATATAACTTGATGATGGTTGCATCGATGATGCACTATATGTCCCTGATTTCACTACCAATTTACTTTCTATTTATTAGATCTATCATTCTAGTCAAGATAAGACAATGACTTTCATACCATAAGGGTTGAAATTCAAACCTTGTTGGAGCCTCATTCACTTGTTTCACAAGGTGTTGTTGATCATAGTTCCAAAATATATCACTTTGAGAGTTTTTATGACACTTCTTCTATGGGGACATGCTTGGTTTATCATGTTGATTCTGACAGTAAGCTTTGGCATGAGAGATTTGGACATCTTAATTGTATATATTTGAAGGAGGTGATCACTCATGGTATAGTTGATGGTCTTCTTTGAGTTTCTTGTCTTGATGGAGTTTGCCTTGGATATGCATCAGGGAAACAACACCAAGATCCATTTCCTAAGGGTATGTCCAAGAGAGCTTCTTCACCACTTAGGCTTGTGCATAATGACTTGATATTTTTTTCCACTCCTTTCAATGGAGACAAGTATGCACTTAATTTTATTTATAATTTCTCGAGGCGTACTTGGGTTTATTTTCTCAAGTACAAGAGTGAATTTTTTTCACACTTCAAAGTATTCAAAGCTTTGGTCGAGAATCAATATTTTAGATGCATAAAGAAGCTCCACAATGATAATGGGGGGAGTACTTCAATAAAGATTAATCTGATTTTGGTAGCTCATGACATTATTCACCAACATTTTGTTCCTTATACTCCAAAATAGAATGGCTTAGAAGAAAGGAAGAGCTGAACTTTGAAGGAGATGACTAACTGCATGATGCATTCTTAGGATTTACCTCCTATATATTGGGTAGAAGCAGTTAATTATGCAAACTATATTTAGAATCACATACCACATAGAGCACTTGACTCTAGAGGAGACTTGGTCTGGAACTAAGCTTGATGTCTCATAATTTCAAGTTTTTGGGATCCATGCTTGCGATTTTGTACCAAATAAGAAAAAGAAAGCCTTAAATAAGAAGAGCAAGCCATTAATATTTGTAAGGTATTGTGATGACATGAGAGCTTATCAACTTTTGGATCTCAATTCTCATGATGTTCTTTTTCAAACACATGTTCAATTTGATGAGTGTTACTCTTCTCATGAGTCTTCATCTTTCATAACTTCTTCTTCTTCTTTGATTCCATCCATTGATGATTCTTCACTTCATCTTGAGGATCCCTTATTTGAGGAGCCAATTCACGAGGCTACTTTGGACATTAAGTATGTAGATTTGGATGCAGAACCTATTCCCACTATGCCTAAGTGGGCTCGTAATATAGTTTCTGAGGTAAAACATTTCATACAAGATCATCCACCCATCATCATACACATTCTATAGGTTCTGTACTTTTGTGTCAGGTATTTTATGGGGATCTATAGTCTTTTTCATAGGCTCATGGGATATAGGAGTGGGATGATATGATGATAGATGAGTATTATTCCTCGATGAAGAATGATACTTAGGATTTAGTCTCTCTTCCCAAGGGAAGAAAGTTGGTTAGATGCAAGTGAATATATCAAACTAAATATGTAGCTAATGGGTCCATTGATAATTATAAGGCTCATCTTATAGTAAAGGGTTTCTCACAAGACAAAGTTATTGATTACTCTGAGACTTTTACCCTTGTTGCCAAGATGGATTCTGTGCACCTTATACTTTATCTTGTTGCATCCTAGGGTTGGCTAGTGTACTAGATGGACGTAAAGGGTGCCTTATTACATGGATATTTATAGGATAAAATCTACATGGAGCAACCTACTAGGTTTGTTCATGATTCTTCTCTTATTTTTAGACTCTAAAGGTCTCTCTACAATATCAAACAAGCTCCTCAGGCTTGGGATGAGAAGATGGATTCTTTTCTTCTATCTACTAGCTTTGTTCATTGCCACTTAGATCCTACAGTATATATCTAAAATGTTGGAGAGCATATTGTTATACTGGTTTTGTATGTTGATGATCTACTTATTATAGGAAGCTCTTCTTCTCAGATTTAGGCTATTCAATTGGCTCTTTCTGTGCAATTCGATATGAAATATATTGGTCTTTTACACTTCTTTCTTGGTTTGTAGATTTCTCAGTCAAATTCAAGAATTCATTTTAGTTAGTATAAGTGCACCTTTGATCCTTTTCAGCATTTTGGCATGGCTGATTGCAAGCCAAGTCCCTCTCCTTTCTAGTCTAGAGTCACTCTTACGTGTACCTACACTACTCCTCTTTGTGATCCTACATTGTATAGGTAGATGGTTGGAAGTATCATGTACTTGACCCATAATCATGCTGATATTTATTTTGCATTTGGGATTATATCTTAGTTGGCACATGCTCCTCATGACAGTCATTGGTAGGCTGCCAACAAGATTTTATGATATTTGTAGGGCTTTTCCCACTTTGGATTACACTACACTAGGGGTTTTACTCAATTGGTTGGCTATACTAATTTAGATTGGGAAAGTTATATTAATGATAAGTGTTCTAGTTATGAATACCTTTTATGTCTTAGTTATTCTCCATTTTCTTGGGCTTGTAAGAAGCAATAGGCTATCAAACTTTCATCTATAGAGGTAGAGTATAGGGCAAAAATCATAATGAGTTATTGGGTTCCTTGACTTTGTTAGTTATTGACAGAGTTTGGCTTCACACAAGATTCACTTATTTTACTTTGGTATGAAAACCAAAGTGAAATTCACATTTCTCACAACTCTGTTGAGCACTAGTAGACCAAACATATTGAGATTCACATGCACTTAATTCATCATCACATTCATGATGGAGTTCTTTTTTTGGAGTACATTTTGAATCAACATCAGGTTGATAACATATTTACAAAGCCTTTTGCATGACCTTATTACCTTGAGTTGCATGGAATGCTTGCGGTTTTGAAATTTGTCCTTGAGGGGTATTCATGAGGACATATTCCTTCTTCATTTCTTCATGGATACATTATACATGAGTACCTGATTATGATTTGTTGCTGAGACTCATACTATGGATATGCCATGTTAGAGTAGGTTATTTACCTTAGCTCATGCTTCCTAGGTGATTTATTTATTTTAAGCATTATTAGGTTTTTCCACCCAATTAGGTTTAGATATTAATCATTTATTATTTTTTAGGTATAATTGGTTTCTATCCCTAGGTTATCTCTTACCTTGATCTTATGGCTATGATTGATCTTCCTTACCTATATAAGAAAGCCACTTTCATTGTATTTGCATGAATTTTTGAAGATATTATATGATATTGTTTTTCATTTCTGCATATCAATTTGCATGTCATAGATGTTGTCAAATTTTCCTTGTGATGTTTATTTCTGTTAATACCTAAGATATTTGTGGCTTAGAATGGTTTATTTTTCATTCCTTTCAAATTATTCTAATTTACTTGAACAACTATTTAAATTGATTGTTTATATTATATATTACTTACATAAAGGTCTAGTTATAACTATCTCATTGTGTCATAAACTTAAAGGCTTTGGAACCCTTTTCTTTGATTTTGGTGATATAGGTACCCCTCTTCCTAGGTCTACAAATCCATTAGACACATCCCAAACATTAGGTATCACTAGGATCTATTTTTTTAACCTTATTTGAGTTTAGATATTTAGAGATAGGATAGTTATTAGCTAATCCTAGCCCATTGCATACATTCTGGTGAACCCAACATGAATCCTATCTCATCGTTCATTGGATTGTCTTCATGTTTCCATTATTCATTAACTATCTTTAGATTTATCTTCTTCAATTTTTTAAGTTAGAAAAAAATTTCAAATCAATATATTATATTTTTCAATTTGATTATATCGGCCAATTCGATACCTTTATCTATGTTAATGTGAATTGAAGCAGGTTGGGGCTGATATAATTCAATGTGTATTTCCAAAATGCATAAGCCATGACCGATAAAATTCATATATATCCAATTACCACCAGTGTTTCCTTTTTTCCAAACTATATCAACCAACCCAATACAGTTTATTTTTATAGCTAACGACATTGGCGTAACTGATACAACTTATTTTTTAGCTTTAGTTTTTGACTATGTCAGCGTGGCCAATACCATCAGTTTATTATGACCAATTATTTTTCATTATAATTTTAAGTCATCTATCATCATGATGTCATATTTTAATTTACCAATCATTCAAGAAAATCGTATAATCATATATTTAGATATGAAACTCACTTATATCCTTACTTTAGATGGAAGTCTTGAACTACTTCCTCTAAGCCTTGACAATTCTACTATGGCTGAATATTCCTTAGTGAATCCTTCCAATCCTCAACCACTCATTGAGTCATACAACTTAATTTTTGTGTTACTATGTAACATGATTTAGGTCACTCACCCTAGTCCCATCTATTCTACGCCTTAGCTTATAACTGAGGATTTTCATGATGTTCTCCCCACTTATGATGATATCTATATGTTGGGTCTTTTATGATCCAAATTATTATTTAGTTTGTTATTGTTTATGTATTATCTTGTTAGTTTTTAGTTTTCAATATCTTAGTGGTTATGTCCCATAGCAACAGACTTTTAACCTACCATTTACCTTTTATATTTTGATGTACCTCTTTTGTGATAGATAATGTTTTTACAAAATATATTTTTCTAAATTTATTCCTCCTATTTTCAATCCATCAGTGGTATCAGAGAGAGGCAAATCTAAAAAGGAGGTTGAAAAGAGAATATTAGCAACCCAATGAAGGTATGTGCCCAATCAAGGTATATTTTGGAAGAGACAACAAATCAAGATCTATAGAAAAGAAGAAATAACCCAAAGAGAGAGCACAACAACTATAGAAGCTAATACTGAGGTGGCTTATGAGTTTTGTAGAAGCCCATAGCAGAAACATTGATACCTCTACACAATGTCATTACTTCTATGAGGAAGTTTGGTTATTTGTGATGCAGTATAAGAACAATTTCTGAATGAATTGAATGAAGACTTCACAATCCTCACAAATGAAGATGATCCATAACTAACTGCCATTGAGCTTAGGGTTTTTGAAAATAATTCAGCGAAGTGTAGAGCATAGAGTGATCAGAGTGGGGGTAGTGGTCTAAATATGGCATAGAAACAAAGTCTGCTCATCCATTAGACTTTTGTAGAAATAGTAATTTGTTGACAAAAGCATTGAAGTCATAGTGTTGCACAATAATCACAAACCTATACTACACATTAGGGCATGGCATGGATTTAAAACCATGTGGGGCCCAGTTAGATAAGGTAAGCAAGTAGTTTTTTCTATGCAAATGAAAAAGAGAAAATTGATTTCATGATTAATTTTACCTACAAATAATTTTTATTTTTGAAAGTTCAACAACTCAAGTTTATATAGAATATGCTTCACTTATATTCTAAAAATTATCTATAGAGGGAGTGGTTGTATACATTGTGTTTTTCATTTGGTAAGAAGAGGTCCAAAGTTCTAAACCCTTATAAACCATTTTTTTAGTCCAAATTTCTTTGTTTTTATATTTTATATAAAAATAAATGAAAGGACAAATTGTGAAGGGAGAATAATTTTAAGTTTTTGGAGATATAAGGGTGTAAAGAAGATATAAGGTGTGATTATTATTTTTTGTAATAATAATCTATTTCAAAGGTAAAGGCAAAACCTTGATAGCATTCCCTTTTTATTCAATTTCACACCATGGCAAAAATTGTGAGCTTAATCTCAAAAAATGGAAAATTATCACCTAAAAAATACAAGGAATGGAGTAGGAACATGGAGAATACACTAATTTTTAATGACTTATGGGAAATCATTAAGAAAGAAACCACACCACCAATTGAAGTTAAAAAATTGGTCAAATATCAGAAACATGATGCACTCACACTTTTGAAATCGTCTTGCATTGAATAGGTAATCATTCATATCGAGGTAGTTAAAACTGGTGCATAGAAATCTTGGAAAGCGTTAAAAGATTTGCATGACAAACAACCTACATACAAGAAGATTGACCTTCTTATGCAACTACTGAACAATAAACTGGCAAATGATGAAGATGTTTTTGAATATCTTTCTCACATAAAAACATTGAAATAAGAATACTTCACAACTGGTGGTAAAATTGATGATGATATGTTGATTTCCATCACATTGAATGGTATTAATTTTGCATACACTAATTTTGTTGAAATGCTATAGCTTAGTGATAGGCTTAAAAGTGCCACATTTGACTCTATTTGTGAGTTATTGACTCTACATGAGAGATAATTTGCAAGAAAGAAGAGTGTACCTACTGAAGAGGCTCACTATACAAAGAATATGTCCCATCACAGAGAAAATCATCATATATAATGATAGTTTTAGAAACACTCTCTAAAACACTCTTTGAGTCATTCTTCAAGGCACTCTCCACACCATTCTAAATGGTCTTCACAGTATTCACATCGACACTCTCCAAGGTTTTCCAAATGTAGGCATCACCAAAAGCATTCTTCTCATAGTTCTTTTAGTGATTCAGGGTCTTCTGGATCTCACAAAGAACCTAGATGTTTCAAATGTGGTGGTATTGGACATTTTGAAAATGTATGTCCTTCTTGACAACCCCATTCTCCACAAAAAACAAGATAAAGCAAATTGTGTGGATCATTCTAGTGGTAGATATTTTGGTTACTCTAGTTATTCAAGATATTCTGACACTTCATCTGATCAGGAGATGTCCCTCATAGCTAAGGTCTATGGTCTTGATGGACCTGAAAACATATTTTGAGTGATTAATGACTAGATTTTAGAGGATCAAATGGAGGATAGAGGACTATTCCCTTCTCCAGTTAGCATTCACTCAGAGTTTGGGATCATGCTTGAATAACAATTTTGGTAGCATTAGTTTACTTTTTTCAATTTTGGCTTTTTCTCATTTGTTTTTCATGACATGGATTAGGCAATGTTTGTTTGATTTTATTTCTCTCAATGCACAAATTCTCATCTCTCATTTGATAGGGGGAGTAGATATTGCATTTGTTGGTTTTTTGTTAGTTGTCGGTGATAGTATGAGTTGATAGGATTTACTATCACCTTCCATGTTGAGCAAAGGTCATCAACATTTGTTGGACATCAGCGAGATATGACATACATAGTACTAGGTTTGTCACTTGGATAGGTTCCTATATGGGACCTTATATGGATCGATGTAGTTGGACAGGATTTGATTAAGTTTTACTATAGTACTATATGATGATCATGGGGGATGAGCAGACATTGATCATGTTCATCAGCCTTTTATGCCACAAATTTTTAGGTGGGCTTTTGTATGGAGAGGTATTGGTTTTGATCAGTACTAAGAGGTACATTGCACCACTTGCAGTTGTAATAGGGATCCTTTGATGAATTCAGAGTCATTTCTCTAGTTATTTTATCTGCTATACCCCTTTAGATCAAGGGGGAGTTTTTTGGGTCTTTTATGATCTAAATTATTATTTAGTTTGTTATTGTTTATGTATTAACTTGTTAGTTTTTAGTTTTTGGTATCTTGGTGGTTATGTCCTATAGCAATGGAGTTTTAACTTACCATTTACCTTTTATATTTTGATGTACCTCTTTTGTGATAGATAATGTTTTTACAGAATATATTTTTTTGAATTTATTCCTCCTCTTTCTGATCCATCACTATAGTGGAACCATAGATTATCCATATGGTCATCCCCCTCCTGACTATGATTATGATGAGCCTTACACTTTTAATTATGTTCCTATTCATGAAAAGCCTTATTATCCCACCTTCACTACTTCTCACATAGTTGAAAATCCACATCATGATTTTCCCACCTATGATGATGACTTAATTGAAGGTGAAGAACCTAGCATGCTAGCAGATGTTCCCATTGATGATTATTTTTATTATATTTAATTACAAACCAAGAAATGTTGAGGATGGTTCTATTGATTTTTACCACCCTTGACCCTACCCTTAGAAGGCCTTCCAAGGATGAGTCATCAAACCTCCACTCACATTCAACCAATTTTTACCAATTCATCACTCTATGAAGAACACATAATTTAAATGTCTACCACATGGTGCATTATAGGTGATTATGATCCTCGAGCTTCTATTAATCATCATAATTATCATGATTATTCATATATACCAAAATCATTTATATCAAATTGTATAAGCTAACCTGATACAATTTAACTTCAGACACCGCCAATCAATTGCATCATACTTAACTAGAATGTGCTAATACAATTTTTTCATCTATAAATAACTACATCATCCATGACCCATAATGTGCTGATACAATTCTTTCATCCACAGTCAATTGCATCAACCATGATATAAAATGTGCCTTTATAGTTCAATATATTTCATTCAAATGCATAGACTAGGTTGATACAATCTAATTCAATCATCTCTAATTAGACTACTCTATTTCATTAGACTGCATTGCCTAGGTCGATATAGTTCACTTCAGTCCTATATCATCATCAGACTATATTGACCTAGATGATACATTCTTGTTCAACCCTATATTTTCAACTTCTATTGACCTATCATATACAATTCAATTTCCTCTTATTTTATCAAACTGTATGAACATTATCGATACAATCCATTTCAATTATGTTCCTTTAGACAATATTAGCCTGCCTAATACTATACAACCAAATTTACTATCACCTCCCAAAGATCCCAACATTGCCTTATATGCCACACTTCCTACAGTAAAATAGACTTACATAGATTTTGACATCACTCCCAGTCCTATCAATCTCAAGTTTAGCTCATATTCATCTATATCCCATAGTTTAGGGCATCTTACGATGCCCATCCTCTTATTATCACACATTTTTGGGCATCTTATGATGCTGACCCTTTTCATTTTACACATATTGGGGCACCTTGTGTTGTCCATCCTTTAGCATTTGGAACATCTTACAATGCCCATCCTTGAGATTATACATGATCTTAGGTAATCTTATGATGCCCACCATCATTTATTGGCTTATTGATCTCTCAAATGTTGCATGAGTAACAATCAAGAACTTGCCACATATTAGAAACAAACATATTCAACTTCAAAAAGGTTTTCAAGACACATATGCTAACATTTCAGATGTTCTTCTTCAATATAATCATTACCATGGATTTTTATTGTTGTTTTGTTCATGTTTCTTTGATTTTATACATTTCATTTACTTTCCCCCTCTTTTGGGATGGATTTTTTTACCTACACCATTGCTTCATTTTTGGTTCTTTGGTATTTTCACTTTTGATCTTGTTTCTCTTGTAGAGCTTAGGTATCACCTTCAAGTTTTATATCACTTTTACTTACACTATTGTTTCCTTTTTGGTATTTTAATTTTTGCCTTTGTTTCTCTTGTAGAGCTTAGGTAGCACCTTCAGGTTTTCATTTTATCACATTTTAGTCATTTTTCCCTTAGTCTCCTTGTGATTCTCGAACCCTTATTTATATCCCCCCTCTTTTGGGATGAATTTTTATTTCCCCCTCTTTTGGGAAGGCTATTTAATTTCCCCCTTATTTTGGGATGACTACTTACTTTCATTAGTGCTTTTTCTATATCCCTTATAGATCAATATGGATTCCTTAGTGACATTATTATCATAGCATTACCATGTCCCTTTTGAAATATTATTTTCCCTCATTATGATCAATTATAAGCGCATCCCTCATTATATCACTTTCAGTACATGGATGAATATTCCATGATCTCCATCTTTCCTTTTATTTTCTTTCACTTGAGGCACATGTAGTTCAGTTTTGAGATTGCACACTTGCATGCGGGCAAGTCTAGGAGTCTTTAGACACCATGGTCTTTAGGTTCTCTATTATAACATCCAAGCATAAGCTTTCTTGTTTTAGATATTTATTTCATCCATGTTTGGTTTTTTGAATCCATATGGAGGAGGAATAGAGAAAAACAAAAAAATAAAAATCCATATCATAAGAAAAGGAAATGTTAAAAGGCTATTTATATCTCAAACGTCAGATCACACCAAAAGACATGATTTTTGTTTGACACATATCTTATCTTAGTCAAAGCTCAGAATTCCATAGTTGGCCTTGTGGATAGAGTCGAGTTCCATTGGGGTGTAGTAGGCCAATAGACTGGGGTATGAGGTCTCTTTATATCATTACATCATTATATATTATTACATCTAATGCCACCTATCTTCTCACACAAGTACACAATATTCACACTAGACTGACAACTTTGTAAGGGGTCCTAAGGATCAAGAAGAAATTTTTGGGAAAGGTTAGGATCATTTTAATTTTCATGAATACTAGCCTTCATGAGAAGATCTATATAATTCACTTATTATCTCAAACTTTGTGTTCACTAGTTGGAGTGTCCTAGGTCCTTGATGTCGATAGTTCTTAGCATTTCCCGCTTTTTTAGTGTTTCTCATTCTCACTAAGTATGTTTTCATCACCCATGTGGCACCTCACATTCCATACATAATATTATTCATGCTATCCCCTTGTTGGATATCACTTTTAGCTAATCGCATCTTTGATCACACCTACCTACTTATGCCACTTGGCTTAGTTTGTGAGTTGCATTGTAAGACATTGGATATGAGACCTTCCTCACAAACAAATTTCACACTTGTTTTTCCCACCATATCATTGTCATCTTAGTCATATCATTAGGTGGTTGTGCTTTCCTCCACCACATCTTAGAATAAACACTAAGTTTGAGTTGTCATTCTTTAGAGCTTTTGATTTGTATTTATCCATTATATTCGTATTCGAATTTTGTGGTATTCACTTATATTACATAGGAATTTTTTCATACTTACATGTTTTTCTTTATGTTTGACTTGGCATTCTTGTCTTATATTTTTAATTGCACTAGTTTCATTCATATATGTTTTATTCATATTTGATTTGACATGATAAACTTACATGAGATCACATTTCATTTAATTACATATTTTTTTATAATTTTTCTTACATGGATATTTCATTTACATACAATGTTTTACAAGTTTTTTCACATGATTTAGTGTATTATACATTCATTTTTCATCATTTTTCATTACATTCTTGGATTTTTGGTTTTAAACTAGTCTTTACGATCCCAACTTGCCAATTTTCCAAGTGATTTGATCAGTTTTGAGAGGTTGTCATTTTTATCTTGACCATCATGTGCATGCATGCATTGCTTCTATTTTTAGCCTTGTATCCCTGGGATTTATCAAATGCAAGTATTGCACCCTCCACAATCGAGACTATGGTATTCACATGCAATCATTTAATGGAAAGATAAGTCAAGGTAGGCATATGGTAATTTTAGTCATTCACTCATTTATCAACATTTATTTATGCATTTCATTTGATTTATCTTAGTTGTTGTGTTATTTCCCAAAGCACCATCTCATGTT